>JAUMIR010000001.1:362828686-364028686 GCA_030847615.1 Gambelia wislizenii
TCTAGTCAAATAGCTACTGGGCTAGACATGATGCATCCCCCATGAATAAAATAAAAAAATCCCTGTTTAATTGAATGCTCAACACTCTGGAATGAGTGGCTGAAACAAGTCTGTGCACGCAATAGTTTGAAGCAATGTGAAGGAGAGACTATCGACTGGCAACACACAAAAACACCAAACAACAAAAGCAAGAAATGATAGTTGAGGACTTCTGGTAATAGATATGAGAGCTTGTCAGAAGCAATGCAAATGAAATCTATGCAGGAATGGGGAGAGAAAGAAATAATTTTACACCAGCAACCTGCAATAAGGTCTTTGATTATTGGTATTACACCTTCATAACCTTAAACTAGGAGTCTGGACAAGACTAATACAACATTAGAATTGTTGCAAATATTTTGTCCACTAAAGAAAGACAAAATAATTTGCTTTACACAGACCAACACTTGTCTTCAGTGAGGTGGAAATTCAGAGGTCCAACCCAGTGACATACATATCATTTGTTACAACTCCAATTTGATAGTCAGCTGCCAAAAACACAGTTTCAGATGATTCTACTGAGAAAAAACAACAACTATTTTTGAGCCCACTTCATGCCAGGGCTTAGGAATATGTAAAAACAATGTTGTCAGTCTCTTTGGTGGATGTGCTTCACAAGGACAGATAACAATACAAATAAATTAACCTGGGCGATTTTAAGGAGATTTGCAAGATGAAGGACCATGGAGTCCCTCCAGTAGTGATATTGGTTAAACATGATAGATGTTGGGAAAGGGAGAAACTTTATTTGAAGTACTGTTACAAGTGTAACTTGGTTTCTGGGATATGGTCAGGTAGTTGGTTCAAAGTACAGTTGGCCCTCCATATTTGCAGGTTTAACTTTCACAGATTTGACTATTTGTGGATGATTTGCTTCCACCTCTGCTGCTGCAATATGGCATTTTAAATAGGGACTACAAGCCTTTTGAGACTGAGAGACTGTGAGCACATGGCAAAGCTTGTAAGTCCCCATTAAAGATGGCATAGGGGAGCAGCAGAGGAAGCAGCAAGCCCTGCTAGCCACCCACATCAGCCTTGCAAAGGAATTCTGCCACCTTGAAAGCATCTGTGTGGGTTGAATTCACGAATCGTACTTTTTTGGTGTGTTACATATGCTTTGAGAGGGCTAGAGATATTCACAGTTTTTCCACATTCATAGGGATCCTGTGCCCCTAAGCTCAGCAAATGTGGCGGGCCAACTGTACACATTATGTTAATTATATTGCATATAGCTGACCCTTCCCAATTATTTATATTGGTGGAGGGTTGGTTCTTCAAAGTGTGTCAAGCCTTAATTTGCATTAGGACATCAATACATAGATCAAGAGGGTTAAGTGTCTACCCCATGCTTACTTTTCAAAATCTAAAATTCTATCCCTGCTTGTGTGTGTGTGTGTGTGTGTGTTTATTTATTTTTAAAGAAAAATATAAGGCCAGAACTCACTTGGACAGTTACAAATGCTATGCAA
This sequence comes from Gambelia wislizenii, assembly GCA_030847615.1. Classification (NCBI taxonomy): domain Eukaryota; kingdom Metazoa; phylum Chordata; class Lepidosauria; order Squamata; family Crotaphytidae; genus Gambelia; species Gambelia wislizenii. The sequence continues at coordinate 362,830,195 of JAUMIR010000001.1, forward strand.
CTATGTAATGACTCCTGCCCCAAATCCAACAATCCCCACTTACTGGGCAACAGCAACTGTGATTAACAAGGGTCCAATTCCTCCTCACACTGGAAATCACTCTCATGAAGGGTGGGTGTGAATATCAGCCAGCTGCTTCCCAATCAACAGGGGGACAGATTCCCATGGATTTCAGCAGCTGTTGTCTGGTAAATAGACATTGGGGGACTTTCATTGGGGGACATAAACTAAGGAATATGTAGGGGTCCTGGGGGGGGGAATGCAGCCATGCACTCTAGAGCATTGTCTATATTGGGGGGGGGGATGTGGATTGATACTAACACCAGTTCAAAGCAGCTTCTATTTGTCTAAACAGTTTTTGGAAAAATTGCAGGCATGCAAAGCTATCCGATTTTGCTGTCCCAATGGGTATGCCTGCATATCAAGATGGTGGGCACAAGTGAATTACTCAAATTTGTATTTTCACCAGTTGCCACTGTCGAACAATATATATATATATATATATATATATTAAAAAAAATCATATCTAAGGTGCGAAAGTGTGATATTCTGCCTAAATAAATAAAAAAAGAGGTGACAGCTGTTTTGTCACCTCAGCACACGATCACAAAGGTGAAAATCAACAAGGCAGTTCTTGGTACTTGCCTTGTTAGCAAGCTCTGCCCCCTGCCCACATCCGACCAATCAGCTTTCCACTTCTACTCTTATCAGGAATGGGAATGAAAGAGATTTGGTTGTCCCAAAGAGCTCTAATGCACATTCCCCACAAAGCTTGTCCCCCTCCTTCCGAATACTACAGATTGATGCGGGATGGCATTTAAACAAATTGTATTCTATGAGGAGTATTTTTGCCATTTACACAAGCCCTTCTTATCCATTTGTAACTACCCAAGTGAATTGTGGCCAAGGCTTTCTTCTTTATCGTAGCCCCTGTGAGAATAAGATAATTTCATCATGGAAGTGCTTGATGGGAAATTTTAAAGATTTCCCACCTTTGTGCTGTGGCCCTGCTGCAGGTCACGGGCCTCCAAATATAGTTTCTACTAAATGACCAATGAAGAGGGTCGATATAATGTGCGGCTTGTTCCTTAGATGCAACACATAAAATGTCAGTGTGGCAGTATCCCAGAGGTCCTTGCTGAGGAGCCATCTTCAGATAGCCATGAAGACATAGGAGGTATGAGAGTCAAGTGTGACCTAATGTCTATGTACTGGCCTGTATTTGCTCCTTGGCATTTTGAAACTGAAGGCACTGCAATATAAAACATGTATTATTATTTTTAACAACTCAGCATTTAGTATGTCTTTTTTTGTTTTGTTTTTGTCAGCAGAACTGCCTTGGGAATCTTCATGAATAATCCTCTCCAGAAGAAGTAGTAGGGGAGTCTAATCCCATTGGCTATCCTGGACTTTTTGGCAGCTGTCAGTACTACTGATATAGCAGCTATGGGAAGCATTTGGTTTTCCGAGTGTTTTAGAGTTTGCAAAAGACCTAACAAGCATGGTCAGAAAGCATCTTTCAGTTTATATTCCAACACATCTTCAGAGCCAATGATTCCAAATGGGTAGACTGTCTTGGTTGACAATCACGAACATCCTCCTCCTCCTCCTCCTCCTTCTTTTTCCTCTTCCTCTTCTTCTTCCTCTTCCTCCTTTTTATGTGTATCCTACAGCTTTCCCCAAAATTGGGACTAAAGGTGGCTTACAATTTAAAATGAGTACAATAGAGCAAAAATCATACAAAAACATGAATATTAAAATAGAATTAAACTATTCACAATATTAAAACTATTTAAAACACACACATAAAAAATTAAAAACAGTTCATTTTAAAATAGAACAGCACCCCCTTAAAAGCCCATACTTTAAAAACCTTCTGTTTTAAAAGCCCGTCAGAATAAAAAGTTCTTTGCCTGCTGATGGGAAGGCAGCAAGGAGAGGGCCATTTTGACCTCCCTGGAAGAGAGTTCCAAAGCCTAGGGATGCTCAACAAGAAGACCTTGTCATGTGTCCCCACCAACCATTCCTGTGAAGGCGGTGGGACTGAGAGAAGGTCCTGTCTGGAGGTTCTCAGGACCTATACAGCTCATAGAGAGAGAGATGGTCTGTCAGATAGCCTGAACCTAAGCCATATAGGGCTTTACAGGTCACACTTCAGTTTGTGCTCAGGAACAGACTGTCAGCCAGTGAAGCTGCTGTAGGTGGGGAACAGTGTGGTCCCTGTAACCCTCCAGAGTTAATACTCTGGCTGCAGCTCTTTTGCTCCAGCTGAATTTTCTGAACACTCCTTCACAGCACAACCATGTAGAGCATGTTACAGTAGTTCAAACAGTATGTAACTAAGGCACATACCACTTGTACAACTCGATTCCAGTTTCACGTGTGCAAGGACTAATGTAGATAATCCTCACTCCTATCTAATGACGACAAGAGGAAAGTTTTAAAATGTATAAACAAATGTGAAACTTTTTTTTTAAAAAATCTCCTATCGAGAATTAGAGCTGGACTATGACATCAGGAGGAGACAAACTTGATTAAGAATTATTTGTAATAAAGAATTTGGAAAAGCTATTGTTCAACTTTGTTAATAATACAGCTGTGTTATTCTGAATACTCACGGGTCTTAAGGATCCTTAAGATAACAATATTAATTTGGGGAATTAATATACTCAGCTTGGCTAGGCAAGAGGGGGCAACAGATAGTGAGGTCTTTTGACCTATGTCTACCAGTAATCAGGAGGAAACGTTAAGCTAGATAGTACAATAATTGATCTTTATTAAGGAAATAACAATATTCATGCACTCACTCAGGCTTCAAGCATTCATGCAAGGCTAGCAAATAATATAGGAAGTATTGGGATAGAGGAATAGAGGAGGGAGTTTGTTTTCAGGTGATACTGTACCAATCTGAGGAGATGAGGTTGTGGAAGAAACAAGCAGAATGGGGATCCTGATCAGAAATGATTACACAGTTTGACGTGGAGTTGAGAGGAAGATGAACTTTGTGCACTTGAGTGGGGTTTTGGAAGGGTTTTTATAGTAAATAAACTACCTTCAGGGGATGGGATTCAGAGTGAACGATAATGCTTCTTGGAGTTGCTCAGGGTGAGACAATATACACCCTGGATATGCTAATGGTCTTTACTGTATGGATACAGTTGTCCCTCCACATTCGCGGCTCTGACTTCCGTGGTTTTGATTATTTGCGGATCAAGGAAGTCTCCCCCCCGCCGCCAAATGTGCAGCTCTCATTGGCCTGGTCTTCATTCCCTGGGAGAGGAGGGAAGCCAGGGAGGGAAGGAGGGAGGAAGGGGGAGACAAGGTCCATTCAGGCTGCTGCTCTACTGCTGAAGGGGTGATGATGCAAGTCGCTTACTCACCCCTGGATTTTCCCCCCCCCATGCCACCGGCTCCACCCCCCTCAGAAAAGCCCCATTTTAAACCCATTCAGATGGCCACCACAGGGAGAGAAGGAGGGAAAGAGGTCTCTGCAGCCGAAGGAAAAAAAATCCAAACACCAAGGGAATGAGGGGGGGGTCAGAATGCATTAAAAAGGGGGCTTTCAGTGAGGATACAACTGGCTTACCCATCCCTGGATTCCCCCCCCCATGCCACTGGCTCCACCCCTCTCAGAAAAGCCCCATTTTAAACCCATTTGGCTGGCCACCACAGGGAGAGAAGGAGGGAAAGAGGTCTCCGCAGCCAAAGGAAAAAAAAAATCCAAACACCAAGGGAATGAGGGGTGTGTGGTCAGAATGGGTTAAAAAGGGGGCTTTCAGTGAGGATATAACTGGCTTGTCCACCCCTTGATTCCCCCCACCATGCCACTGGCTCCACCCCTCTCAGAAAAGCCCCCTTTTAACCCATTCTGACCACCCCCTCATTCCCTTGGTGTTTGGATTTTTTTCCTCTTTGGCTGCAGAGACCTCTTTCCCTCCTCCTCTCCCTGCGGTGGCCAGCCAAATGGGTTTAAAACAGGGCTTTTCTGAGAGGGATGGAGCCATTGGCATGGGGGGCAAGCCAGTTGTATGTCACTGAAAGCCCCCTTTTTAACCCATTCTGACCACCACCCCCATTCCCTTGGTGTTTGGATTTTTTTTCCCTTTGGCTCCAGAGACCTCTTTCCCTCCTTCTCTCCCTGCGGTGGCCAGCCAAATGGGTTTAAAATGGGGCTTTTCTGAGGAGGATGGAGCCGGTGGCATGTGGGGGGAATCCAGGGGTGGGCAAGCCACTTGCATCGTCACCCCTTTGGTAGTAGAACAGCAGCCTGAGTGGACCTCCTCCCCTCCTCCTTCCCTCCCTCCCTCCCTCCTCCCTCCCTGCTGGAATCTGTTTGAAAGGGGCTTTTGTGTTATTCACGGTTTTTTTCACATTTTCGGGTGGCTTGGAAACCTAACCCCTGTGAATGTGGAGGGACGACTGTACTTTGCGATTGAATAAAGGAAGCAACCTTCTTTGTTTGTGAATATGAGGATAGTTTACAGGTTTGAATATCCCAGCTTAGGCTGACAGGGTTAGCCAGGTGTTTGTGGACATGTCTTGCGAATTTACATTTCTTTGGAATTTGGGCAGCCCCTTCTTAAGTGCACACTTGACTGAGGAGATTATCAGATGTGCTAAACACGGCATTATCACTACACCAGGAGATCGCTAAAGGGCTTCCCTTTCACATGACGTCATTCCCCTCTCATTATGCACCCATGCTGCTGTCATTCCGCCAGCACTGCTTTTTATGGACAGGCTAAGCCACCAATGGATCCCCTGTTTCGTTTCTATAATGGGGGTTCATCCAAGTGAAAAGGTGCCCGTTTCACTGGCGCGATTCCCTCATCAATGGGAGGTCCGTGCCAGAACACTTCCTGGTGAGATTGGCACATCCAGGTAAGTGACACACATATTTGTACCCTCCCAAGGTTACTTGGAATGTTTTACCCATGTTTTTGTGCTTGCTGTCACTTTTTGCCTTTTATTTTGCTTTTAATTTTTGAATTTCCCTTGTGCTAATCTTCTTGCAAGAACAGCTGGGATTTCGTTCCAGGAAGTGAATGGAGCTCTGTTAGGGCTCCATTCACTCCTGGGCTGCCCTGTGATGCCGCTAAAGGTAGGTCTGAAAAGTTTTTCTTATTTATCATTACAGGGATGGGAGAGGGGTGGAAGAGGAGATGAGGGACAGGAACACTTTTTTTGTTCCCGTCTGATAATCTCCTGAGCAATGTTTGTCTTTGGGATTCCTGGTTGTGGAATTTCCCAGGATTAATGGCCACACTACAGGAAAGGCCACGTTTGACCTAATAATTAAGTATTGCCAATTCATTGTAGATATAGGGCAGGGGGTGTCAGAGTAGGTAACAGCTACACTCATCTAACATCTGTGCTCATGAAATACAATGGAAAATTATTTTGTGTGCATCACTCTAGACTGCAACCTTTGCTATTACATTTGGTTCTATCCAGAGCCCTTTCACAGTGTGCAGCCATAGCACTATAATTCTATCCTATGGAATCCAAGGTTTTACAGTTTAGTTTATGGTACTTAGAATTCTCAGCTAGAGAGCTCCTTTAGTGGTTCCTGGAACTACAAATCCCAAGATTCTATGGGATGTTGCTGTTAATTGGGTTCTAAAATTCATGCTTGTTCTGCAATACTTCCTTGGGCAGCATCTGCATATATCATCCAGTTTGATGCCACTTTAACTGCCATGGCTCAATGCTATGGAATTCTGGGATTTGTAGTTTTGTGAGATATTTAGCCTCCTCTGTCAGAGAGCTCTGGTGCCACAACAAACTACAAATCTCAGGGTTCCATAAGATGGAGTCATGACAGTTAAAGCAGTGTCAAACAGGGTTATTTCTGCAGTGCAGATGCAACCTTGGAGGGTATTGAGCTATGGGGTGGTATCAGTTCAAGACAGGCCTATAGCCAGAAATGCCAGTTTGAGACTGACTCATAATAACAGAGGAGCCAAAGATAGTTAAATGAAAAGTAGGTACAGTTGTCCCTCCACATTCGCGAACTTGACATTCGCGGTTTCGGTTATTCGCGGTTTTGGGAGGGCCCCCCCGGGCCCCCCCAAAACCGCGACACGGGGCCTCCAGAGGCCCCGTGAAAGACATAGAGGGAGCGGGGAGGCCCAGGGAGGCGTCCACGGGGCCCCCGGAGGCGCTCCGGAGGCCCCATGAAGGCCTGGGGAGGGGTGGGGAGGCGATCCTGGGGCCTCCGGAGCGTCTCCGGAGGCCCCAGGAAGGCCTGGGGACGGGGTGGGGAGGGCTGGGGAGGCGATCCTGGGGCCTCCGGAGACGCTCCGGAGGCCCCAGGAAGGCCTGGGGACGGGGTGGGGAGGGCTGGGGAGGCGATCCTGGGGCCTCCGGAGCATCTCCGGAGGCCCCAGAAAGGCCAGAACGGGGTGGGGAGGGCTGGGGAGGCGATCCTGGGGCCTCCGGAGACGCTCCGGAGGCCCCAGGAAGGCTTGGGGACGGGGTGGGGAGGGCTGGGGAGGCGATCCTGGGGCCTCCGGAGACGCTCCGGAGGCCCCAGGAAGGCCTGGGGACGCGGTGGGGAGGGCTGGGGAGGCGATCCTGGAGCCTCCGGAGACGCTCCGGAGGCCCCAGGAAGGCCTGGGGATGGGGTGGGAAGGGCTGGGGAGGCGATCCTGGGGCCTCCGGAGACGCTCCGGAGGCCCCAGGAAGGCCTGGGGACGGGGTGGGGAGGGCTGGGGAGGCGATCCTGGGGCCTCCGGAGACGCTCCGGAGGCCCCAGGAAGGCCTGGGGACGCGGTGGGGAGGGCTGGGGAGGCGATCCTGGGGCCTCCGGAGACGCTCCGGAGGCCCCAGGAAGGCCTGGGGATGGGGTGGGGAGGGCTGGGGAGGCGATCCTGGGGCCTCCGGAGACGCTCCGGAGGCCCCAGGAAGGCCTGGGGACGGGGTGGGGAGGGCTGGGGAGGCGATCCTGGAGCCTCCGGAGACGCTCCGGAGGCCCCAGGAAGGCCTGGGGACGCGGTGGGGAGGGCTGGGGAGGCGATCCTGGGGCCTCCGGAGACGCTCCGGAGGCCCCAGGAAGGCCTGGGGATGGGGTGGGGAGGGCTGGGGAGGCGATCCTGGGGCCTCCGGAGACGCTCCGGAGGCCCCAGGAAGGCCTGGGGACGGGGTGGGGAGGGCTGGGGAGGCGATCCTGGAGCCTCCGGAGACGCTCCGGAGGCCCCAGGAAGGCCTGGGGACGGGGTGGGGAGGGCTGGGGAGGCGATCCTGGGGCCTCCGGAGACGCTCCGGAGGCCCCAGGAAGGCCTGGGGAGGGCTGGGGAGGCGATCCTGGGGCCTCCGGAGACGCTCCGAAGGCCCCAGGAAGGCCTGGGGATGGGGTGGGGAGGGCTGGGGAGGCGATCCTGGGGCCTCCGGAGACGCTCCGGAGGCCCCAGGAAGGCCTGGGGACGGGGTGGGGAGGGCTGGGGAGGCGATCCTGGGGCCTCCGGAGACGCTCCGGAGGCCCCAGGAAGGCCTGGGGAGGGCTGGGGAGGCGATCCTGGGGCCTCCGGAGACGCTCCGGAGGCCCCAGGAAGGCCTGGGGATGGGGTGGGGAGGGCTGGGGAGGCGATCCTGGGGCCTCCGGAGACGCTCCGGAGGCCCCAGGAAGGCCTGGGGACGGGGTGGGGAGGGCTGGGGAGGCGATCCTGGAGCCTCCGGAGACGCTCCGGAGGCCCCAGGAAGGCCTGGGGACGCGGTGGGGAGGGCTGGGGAGGCGATCCTGGGGCCTCCGGAGACGCTCCGGAGGCCCCAGGAAGGCCTGGGGACGCGGTGGGGAGGGCTGGGGAGGCGATCCTGGGGCCTCCGGAGACGCTCCGGAGGCCCCAGGAAGGCCTGGGGAGGGCTGGGGAGGCGATCCTGGGGCCTCCGGAGACGCTCCGAAGGCCCCAGGAAGGCCTGGGGACGGGGTGGGGAGGCGATCCTGGGGCCTCCGGAGACGCTCCGGAGGCCCCAGGAAGGCCTGGGGAGGGCTGGGGAGGCGATCCTGGGGCCTCCGGAGACGCTCCGAAGGCCCCAGGAAGGCCTGGGGACGGGGTGGGGAGGGCTGGGGAGGCGATCCTGGGGCCTCCGGAGACGCTCCGGAGGCCCCAGGAAGGCTTGGGGACGGGGTGGGGAGGGCTGGGGAGGCGATCCTGGGGCCTCCGGAGACGCTCCGGAGGCCCCAGGAAGGCCTGGGGAGGGCGGGAGGGAGGGCCGGGGAGACCCCCGCGGGGCCTAGCAAGGCCCCGCAAAGGCCTGGGGAGGGAGGGGGGAGGGGTGTCGTTATTCGCGGTTTTTTCACATTCGCGGGGGTCCGCGGAACGGAACCCCCGCGAATGTGAAGGGACGACTGTAAAATAAAATAAAATGGTGAGTTGTGATGTAACAAAGTATTTTTATTATTTAATTATTTATTTATACCCTGCTCTTCAACCACAAGCCTATCAGAGCAGCTTACAAATTGTTTTAAGCAATAGCTATTTACACATCTTCACTGCATTAAACAGTTTCCAATGTGTGTTAGCTAATTGTCCCCCACAAGCTGGGTGCTCAGTTTACCGACCTACGAAAGGATGGAAGGCTGAGTGAACCTTGGAGCCGGCTGGAATCGAACTTGAGACGTGGTGGCTTGCAGTACTGGCATTTTGCAAAAGTAAGTGCAAAAGTCGGTGAGGTGCAGTCAATTTAATTGGCTCTCATCACCCAGGAAATAAATGTATGCAAACAGGGCAAATACAGCCCTGAAAGATCAATGGCCTCTCCAAAACTGCTCAAGAAGGGGAGACTAGAGAGATACCTTGGTTTAAAGCCCAGATTAAGGGCATGACCAGCTGAAATGTATAGTTACTCCCCTGCCCAAATGATAGCCCAGATAACAGAAATTTAAATTTCATCTTGAATCTGCATGAAGCTCATCAAGTGCATATACTAAGGTTACTTTGATTTAAGGTCCATGTGTTTAATCAATGAAATTCACTGATTTTGTTTCAAAAGCCTGTTGAAGCAGAAAACTTTAAATTCAAACTGCTGATAATATTTATTGCATGCTCAAGATTAAGATGGTTGCACTGCTAGCTTGACATGCTAGACAAGGGGATACAACCTCAGGATGGTGAGCTCATTTTCAGAAAGCTAACCAAAACCACAAAGGTAGAGTTTCTAGACTGAACCATAATGGGGCTTTGTACTTTTGGAAGGCACCATTGTATATTAGCATTTAAAAGGCATTGACCTACCAATTTCTGTGCAACAGTCCCATCCACAGCTCATTCAAGCAAAGTAGTTGGATTTCAGCAGGCTTATGTCTTAATCCTGACTACATTTACTTGTAAGCAGAAATGTACAAAACTGTCTTAACACAGTTCACTAAAAATTACTCTTACGACTGTGCCAGTCACGAGTTTCCTCAAAAATTTGAGTGGCTCCTGGGAATTTTGTCTGGCTCCTTTAGATTGTGTTACAGTGGTCCCAGTTTGATTCTCCCTTTGAAAAGCACACACTGCCCTCTTTCTACATCACACCAGAAAGCAAATCCTACTCTTTTACAGAGGACAGAACTGCTGAAGTAAAGATAATCATTCAAATGCATTGTCACCCAGCAGAACACATCTATATTGAATAGTAACCAAATGGAACTTACAGTAAATTAAATAAAACTACCTTCTACAAGTTGCAACAAAAATAATTTTATGAAACCTCTCCCTATTGCATTCTACATTGCTACAAACCTATAAGGATGTGTACACCAATAAAGCCAGGAACAAATCTGAGCATCTTGATTGCAGAAAGAAAGGATGAACCAAAACAAAAGAAGGGGGGGGGGAGAATCTGGGGAAATGTAGACAGAAAAAGTCAGAAGGAATACTGATTGCTACATCAGAGCCCTCATTCTGTGCATTGCCAAGAGATTTTCTGCTGATCCATCTTAGAGTTACTGTCATACTCAAGCACTAAGAGGTAATTTAAGGCTCATTTACACCAGCCAAGATAACCCAGGCATAGCCTAGATTATTCTAGCCCTGGGGCTGCCCCATATTCCCCCCATTCTCAGAGCACTCCTCTCTGAGAACAGGCAGCAGTCCTCACATGCTTCTTGCTGTATCACCCGGTGCCACTGCCACAGCAGGACACCAGTGGGACAACTGCCCATTCTTGGTGTGGAGTGCCCCAGATTTTCCTGTAAGAGCCAGTATAAATCAGGAATTTTAAAGAAGGGGGGGGGTAAACTGTTTTGGGGACTGAACTGGCTGAATGTCATGAAAACAGTTTGGTCCAGATTTAGGGTTTTGGCCCAGCATTGTCTGGACAGATTTCCCCCAGGATGACCTCAAAACCTTTTAGCTTCTCATAAAAACAGCCCAGTCTAAAATAATAATAATAATAATAATAATAATAATGCATATCCTCCAACTGTTCTGCATACCCTCCAACTGTTTTGACTTTACAAGGACAGTGCCAATTAATCCTCTGCCATCCTATTATTTTCAGCTACTTTTAAAATGTTCTGGTTTTTCTCTCCTCCTCCTGCTTTCCCCCTTTATCTTCCACTTACTTGAATTGCTACAAAGTGAGATCAAGGTGCAAAAGTAGTTTGTATGCAGCTCAGCAAGGGGCAGAGGAGGGAAGGGATTGGAATCTTGCCCTCTCCTATAGGCTCAGGCAAAAGCAAGCTACTGCATCCTCTTCTAGTTTATATTTTCTTCCCCAATAATAACTTCTTTCATCTTGACGACACTCTGATGTTGCTTGACCACACATGTGCCAGTTTTCATCTGTACAATATTGGAAGTAAGGTGATAGTACTACCACTACAACTGTTAGAAACATTTGTGGTGCTTGTAATGACCTGGAAAGCCTGAATGGGTCTCAAAACTCAATATAGAGAGCACCTCTTCCTATATGTGTCTGTCCAAGGATTGAGGTCTGTTGAAGAAGGGCCCTCCTCTATGTCCCAGCATTGAGGTCAATACAGTGTGTGAAGATATAGGAGGGAGCTTTTTCAGCTGTGACATTTTAATTTTGCAATTTTGTCCCTTTGGAGACCCAACGGACACTAACCTTGGCCTCATTTAAGTGCCAGGTAAAGGCATAGCTGTTTATTAAAGCCTTTGGGACAAAGTGATTTGCTCCAAAATGCTTATGTGCTTGGTTTTAAACTGCTTTAACCACCCCCCCTTTTAACCTGTTTTAATATGTTACCATGTTTAATATCTTTTAGTGTGCTTAAATCACTTGTTATCTCTTTAAATTTTGTATCTGTTTATATTGAACTTACTTGTATGCTGTCTTGAGATAAAATGACACAGGATGGGATATAACTATTTTACTAAATAAATAAATAAATATTTCTATACTGTACTTCTCATTTGCACAAATTCCCACATTTTTTTCTTTGTCACACCACTATCACAGGCATTTTTGGTGAGGACACAGGAAAGGGCCTTCTCAGTGGTTCCCCCAGACTATTGAATTTCCTCCCATGGTAAGCTATATTAGGACCCCCTCTGCTTTACTTCCACCAACAGGCAAAGACCTTTTCAATTACATGGGCCTTGGGTTGTTAATCGGCTGCTTCAAGAATCTTTTGAAGGAATGTGCTGTTCCCATCTTCACTCATGTTTTAAGTGCTTCTCAGATTGTTTTAAATTAATGTTTTTATTTTGATTGCTACTTTCTAAACTTTTGTACTTTATCTTGTTTTAGCTCTGCTTTGTTTTCACATATACCATAAGTTGACTTGGGTCTCATATTGGTGCAAAGGCAGGATAAAAATTAAACAAATGAACAAATAATCAAACATTGACAATACTATAAAAATCCAATGAACACTCAATAATACAGCATATAAGAGCACCAAACAGTTCATAGTGGGGAAAAGCTTAGGTATAAAGTTATGTTTTCTCTAATAGTCCAGTCTGACAGATAGCAAAAGGAAAACCATTCCACAGGGTAAAAGAAGGCACATATAACCTGACCTCTCCTGAAGACCACAGAAGTCTGGCATGCTGGAATAGGCCTATACCCATACATACTCTCCAACGTTTCACAAATGAAAACCAGGGGCTTGTCTAGATGACAGGAAATAATGCTGGTTGCTGCACATTAATACAAAATCACAGCAGCATTCTTTTGTCTCCACAGTCCTTTGGCAAAATCACTGGTGTGCAAAGTTATCCATGTTTGAAGTATACACACAGCCATGCCTGTGAATCAGGATGGTGGCCAGGAGTGAATTATTCACGTTATTATTCTCCACAAGTTGTTGCTGCTGCACAGTATTATTTTTTTTAACTTTAACCTAAGGTGTGCAAGTGTGACTTTCCACTTTAAAAAGCTGCTTGGTCACCTCAGCACAGCGAAAAAGTACATGATCAGCAATTCAAAACTCCAAAATGGTGCTTCCAGCCACTTTGCTGTTAAGCCCTCCCCCACACACATGTCCAACCAATCAGCTTTCTACTTCTGCTCTTATCTGGGAATGCACTGTGTTATGAATCAGTTGTCCAAATGGCGGTAATGCACATTTCCACATATTTAAAAAAATAAAACCTCAGGAAAAGTCATGTAGGCTTTCTCCATGCAGTTTTTGGCATTTGGGGGCCCCCTCCTTCCAAATATGGTGAATCACTGTGGGATCTCATTAGGACAAATGGTATTCTCCTCGAATTCTATGGGAACTATTTTCACTGTCTTAAAACCTCCAGGAAAGCTGTGGCCAAGCAACATACAACTTTGGTCAAAATGGCAAAAGATATTAATGAGGAAGAACACACAAGCAAGGAGAGACTGTGTATGTTTGCTTTTCCTGGCCAGCTCTGCATACTCTGGTTTTAGTGGCTCAGGGTGGATATCAAAAACTAGAAAACTTAAGAACCATTTTAGTCAGGTTCTTCCTGATCAAAGCCAGCCTTAAAGTGAGCCGATAAATGGAAAGTGCATTTTCTCTCCTTAACAAGTATTGTTAAGGCTGACATCTGGCCAGAGTGATTGGGGAAGCTTAGTACTTTATCACACCACACTGTTATAGTGCTATTATTCCACTTTAACTGCTGTGGCTGCCTCCTGTGGAATTCTGGGGGTTGTAGTTTAGTGAGACCTAAGAGCTCTCTGGCTGAGAATTCTAAATGCCCCTCCCTAAACTGTAAATCCTAGGAGTCCACAGGAGGCAGCCACAGCAGTTAAAGCTATGAGCATCCTATGAGCATCCTGCCCATCTTGGCAACATCTTTGTTCACAAGATGAGAGTATCTGGGAGACATATGTTGTGAAGGTCAGCCAGCACCATGATGACAAGTTAGAGTCTGGGCATCTTGACTAGGTTTTTCTCAACCAGAAGAAGGAGAATGACATCAGGTAGGGGCTGTGCTGCCGTGAGTTTGATGATCATGTGGGAAGCAGATTCCTACACACACACACACTGTGTGCCTAATCATCAGTCCAACCAATGTATGCTGGCAAGATGCAAGATACCAAGATTCCATCCCCTGCCCGTATGTGTTGTTTGGCTCAGAAAACAAGGCTGTATCCAAGTATCCATACAGTTTTTGGGAAACTTGCTTAAGAAACAAAAAGAATGAAATAGTGGGGGGAAGGCCCTGCCCCTGAGATGTGCAGTGAGCTTCTTGCTGGCTTGAGTCATAACATAGAACCAGAAATCCTTGGGCCGCCACTCTGAATAGTAGTGCCAGGTAGACCATGGTCTGCTGCAGCCATGGCCACTCTAATACAAAAGGAATGGGTGGAAAATTGCTGTGGGGGAAGGCCAATTGCCAAGATGGCATTCGTATGGGCAAACTAGACTTAGTATTGAAGGACATGAGGTCCAACATGTGTAAAAACAGTATTCCGTGGGATATGTGGACATAATTTTAAGCAGCCTAGCATGGTCTCCATGGGACAAATCTGTCTAGTTGAGGCCTTCCCCAAGATGATCTTCTGGCCTCTGCCCTGTTGATCTGTCTTAGAGCATTTGAAATGTATCTGCAATCCCTACTGATCAAAATGAATATCAGACAGTAATAAGGACTGACTGGAATCATCCTGTATGGATCTGGGAAGCAGTTCACTATTGCACATGGTAGTAAAAAAAAAAATACCATTGTAAAAGTGGCTCAGAACAGAATGAGTTCATCCAAGGATGCACAGACTGCTCTGAGTAATTGGATAAGGTGATATGGGGAGACCAGAATTGGAAGGAGGGTGTGTCTCCCTAGGCCAACCCTCTAGGAAGGACACGGAAGTTGGTGCTGGGGTCTGAGAAACCCACCACCTTGGAATGGTGGCAAGGTACCCCCAATGGTGTGGGAAGACAAGCCTAACACCCTCAGGTAGACAATTAATCATAGCATCACCTTGTCCCTCACTGGCCACCTGGCTGGCTCGCCCAAGGTGTTAAGAAAGCTCCTGAAGATGCAGAGATTGTGCTGGTAAACCTTGTGAGGTGAAGGGGATAGAGATAGGACTTGCCAAGGCTCCAAATATGTGCCAGTACCTCCATGGGTTGTGGGGAGGCCTGCAGGGTTAGTTTCCGAAACGTGCTGAACTGAAAATGGGAGAGGGAATCTGCCAGAGGCAAGTGCTGAACACCCAACCTGATACAGAGTCCCTTTATGCAAAGTTAAGATGACTTGTGAGGACCTGGAAGCCACACAATGTATCCTTCTCTCTGCCAATCATGAAGGTTACCTGTTGTAGGAGGGCTTCCAGTTTCTCAATTGGGAGATGGGAAATACCTTGAAGAGTGTCCCGGTCTATGCTGAGAAAAGTGAGTTTAGTAGAAGGAGCCCCTATTTTCTCATGGGCAATGGAAATGCTGAGTTCCTGGGTGAAGTCCTGAAAAGCCCTGAGAGTATCCCCACACACTGGGGAAGAGGGACACTCAGTGAATAAGAAATTATCAAGATTATCCATAATCACAGAATTCCTAGATCTCTTGATAGTGCATCATTAGAGGAATGTGCTAAACTGCTCAAAGGCATAGCATGAAATAGAACAGCCCACAAGCATAGTCTAGTCACAATAATAGGTGCCATTGAAGTGGAAGCCCAAGATGTCAAAATACTCTTGGTGAACTGGGAATAAACAGAATGCCAATTGTTTTTCACTTTGCCAGGAGATCATCCAAGTTTAGAGCCCAAATCAACACGACTGTCAATGTCAAATGACGCATACTTAACTGAATATAGGGCAGAGTCAGTGGCATTGTTGACAGATGATCCCTGGGGAAAGAAATATTGTGGATAAGGTGATACTCAACTGTGGCCTTCTTGGGGAGCACATCCAGTGGTGACAGGTGCAGGCTGGGGAAAGGGAGCTCTGTATGAAGGCCTGTTATCCTTCCCTCCTGCTGCTGCTTAATGAGCTTCTTCCTTACAATGCCATGCTTGTTAAAACTGACCAAGAGTCGGGGGGAAACAAAAGGAGCACTCACCAGTATAGGGATACCTGAAGCCACTCATGAAACCATCCAGAATGTAGTTGGCACTAACATGCTTAGAATAAAGAACCAATCAGGAAGTGAGCACAGAGAACTTAATTGGTGTGGGGGCCTTTGCCTCGCTGCTGACCTCCCTGGCTGCCACCAGAGTTGGGCTGATTGATGCTCTCCAAGTGCTTGCCATGAAAATTAGAAGCACTGGAATGTTGTCCCCCAAATGTGCTTCATCAGTGGTCATACTTGCATGCCTGTCCCTTACACTTACCTGTGTTTAAATTGCAACAGATGGAGGACCTCTTATTTTCAGATGAGGCAGGCCTCGCATGCATCCTTTTTGACTGGTTACCCACCAGCACAAAGCCGTTGTTGCAACAGTTGGAAGGGAAGGTCCAAGAACCGACCATAATATCAGCCCACAACTCCACCTGCTTGCATCCCAAGGAAGCGAGGTATCTAGAGCAGCCATCATAAAAAATTGCTCAACATATTGCAACAAAGCAGATCCCCTGGAACCCATGTAAACCCTCAGTCTGATATCCTGGTACTTAGCCAGGACTGATCACCTGTGGCACTGCACCTCAAATACCACCCCCATGTAAATGGTCTACCTGGCAAACCAATTGATAAAGTTCCTTTCCAGCTGGGTTTTTTTAAGTGCTCCAGTTCCCTTCTGAGGTTCATCAAAACCCTGTCTTTCACCAAAACCATGAGTTCCAGATCTCAAATCACAAGGAAAAAAATCTATATACTCACCATTCCTTTTCCAGAGGAAAAGTCACCATCCCATGTGGATTGCATTGGGAAGAGTGCTCAGAAATAAAAAGAAGCAGCACAGACTTGGGAAGAGGGAAAGTGTATGGAAGGGTGAGTTCACACTTATTGTTTGGCCCATTGTTGGCATAGGCAAGGAAGCAGGAGCTGGAGTTGTAGGAGCACCTTCTGCGGGAGGTGGACCTGAGGCAGCTTCACCACCCACAGGTTGAGGAACACCTCTCTCCTGGGCACCTGACACCCAAATGGAAGCAGGCCAAGTCATGTTAACCATGGTTTCCCCCATTGATGTACCTGCAGATGTAGTATCACCCTGGTAAACTTGTTTCCCACCATGTTCTTAGGATGTTGCTGCCCAGCTGGTGTCACTGGAGGTAGCATTAGAATCTGGGGGTGAGGTAGCATAGGGTGGGAAGGGGGTATAGCCTGCAGTTGAGTTGGGGGAAGCACTGCAGCGACACTTCCAGCTAAGGGTGGCAGTCATGGACGAGCTGCAAAAGATCAACCACACTAGGTGGAACAGGAGGAGATGCATTCTCACTTATGGTGGCAGGTGGTTGAGTGGGAAGAGGGGTAGTAGCAGTGGGGTGGTGCTGGAGTAGCAGCAGATGGGGTGGGGTGCAGGCTCTGGAGATGATACCTGCAAGGCATTTTCTGAGTTTGATGCATGTGGGGTACACTTACAGGAGGCTATCCTACTGCCCAGTTATGGCAACTAGCAGGCACCATTTCAAACCCCTTGGCAATGTCATCCATGCACATGACTCTGCTGGAAGAAATGGCTGGTCTCTTGATGGACAACTGCCCATTGGCAGGAATAGCAGTCTGGGGATTGCTCAATAGCATGATTCTGTATCTGTAAAAGGTGAGTGCAACAGCATGATCAGTCCCAGTGCAAAGCAGCAAAGCAACAGACTCCAGGCAGAGAGGGTGATAATCCACCCAGCAGCATGACCTGCAAGGTCAGAGCAGCAGCACCAGAGCATCCAATGGGAAGTTGGGTGTGCAATAGCATACAGTCCAAAAAGGGGAGAGAACCTCTTTGCAAGCATAGAGCAACTACAGCTCCAGGATTAACCATGAAGCCAATCCAGCTCTGCAGATGTTCAAACACTGCAGCACAAAAAAGCAGCTGATGCCCTGACAGCAAGAAGAAGAGGAGATGCACAGGACAATGGTAGAGGGAAGAAGAAACAAGAAAAGAAAAGAAAAACAGAAAGGAAGGAGGAAAGAGGAGGAAGGGGAAGGAAAAACTGTAATGGAAAAATAATAATGCTAATAATAATAAAAATAATAATAAGGACCAACAATGCTACACAGGAGGATGATAGGAAAAAAAATAGTGGGAAGGCAGCCAGGGCTGGCCATCAGGATGGCAGTGGTGGGGGAAGCGTGGATAGCTGGTTTGTCACATGCACACAATACGTGACAAAATTCAGGGGCACCATGACTGTGGTGCCAACTGCCTCAACAAAGAGGAAGATATCGAGCAAGGATGGTAGCTATGTGTGATGTACCAGAAACACACGCTCATATTAACTTAATAAGATTTCTTTATTAAGCAAGGAAACGTGGGTCAGTAACATAGGCAAAGCCAGAACTAAACACACCCTAATACAGTCTCCAGATAAACCCTTACAGCATGAGAATGGTATGTAGGGAGGGTTGTAGGAGGGCAGCTACCTCCAGGTGCTGTGACCTTGAGCTGCTCGAGGAACAGCATTCCCAGACCCAAAAGGTGGACTGGCACCCATCCAGGGGCTAAGAGGCCCAGACAGGGAAAATAGGCCAGGAACCAAACTGGTGTCAGGCCTATTACCAAACTCATGTCAGGGTCTTCCATGGAGTCTACTCTAATACCCAGAATCCAGGGATGAGCATGACACTATGTGGCCAAAATGGCAGTCACCGACCTGCTAGGATGGGGGAAAACTTGGGAGAGGGGGGCAGTGTATGGAAGGGTGGGTTCACACCTATCATTTGGCCTATTTTGGGCATGGGTGAGGAAGCAGGAGCTGCACTGGTAGGACCATCTTCTGCAGGACGTAGATCTGACGCAGCTTTGATTCCCACAGATTGGGGAATTATAATGGCACCTGAGTCACTGCAAGGCTCTGAATGCCTCATTAGAGAGGCAAAGGGTTGTGGGGTGGGAATCACATGGCCAGCCCAATAGATACTGACAGGGTGGTCATGGGCCACCCAGCCAACGTTGGCAGGGACCAGCTGCTGGGGTGGGAGGCTGCTGTGTGGGGGAAGGTACATGACCCACCATGGTGGTGACCAAGGTGAGAGAAAAGGGGGAGAGAAAAAGGAGGGATTGAAAAAAGTTTAAGAGAAGAAGGAAAGTGCCTTCCCATTGCCAGCAATCAGGGAAGAAGGGAGGGAGAAGATGAAGAGGAGAAAGGAGGAGGAAAGGGGAAAGTGAGAAAACAAAGAAAGAATATAGGAAAAGAAAGGGAGATAGCTGAGTGCATCCCAACCTTTTCACCTTATCCCCCCCCCAGCATGCCTTATCCCCCTCCCATCCCCAAAGAAGCAATTCTGTAGTACCAATCCAGTGACTCCTAAAGCAGCATATACTGAAGCAGCCCACTATTTCTCCATTCCGGCAGCTCCCTCCTGCCAAGTCATGATGCTGGCTATATTTTGAAAAACTCTGAGTGGAGAGGAAGGAAGGGAAGAGGCAGCTTGACCAACCCCCTGGAGAGTCTAGACCAGCCCCTCTGAAGCCATCAGTACACAGTAAGGAGATTTTCAGACAGGCAAAAATCGCTCTTTGCCGCGCGAGCAGCCTCCCGAAACTGCTGCGCGGCAAGGGTCTTCTTCGGACGACGCTGTGCCTCTGGCGAAACCGTCCGTGTCACTTCCGTGAAGCTTGGGACGGCTCCGCGTCATATTTCAATCACGGGCAGCCTCCGTGCTTGAAATATGACGCGGAGCCGTCCCAAGCTTCACGGAAGTGACACGGACGGTTTCGCCAGAGGCACAGCGTCGTCCGAAGAAGACCCTTGCCGCGCAGCAGTTTCGGGAGGCTGCTCGCGCGGCAAAGAGCGATTTTTGCCTGTCTGAAAATCTCCTAAGACCAACAAACCAACAAGCTCCTTTGCTTTTCAAGGCAGCATTCTTGGCTTGAGATTCCTCTGAGTGCCCTGAGGCTGGGGATGGAAGGCCAGATTTAAGACAAGGCCTGAGATCTGGAATCCTTAGGGTAAGGTATGTGTGATGGCAGGTCAATTCAAGATTTTAAGCACAAATAGAAGGCAGTGCTCAATAGCCAAGTTTTTTGAGCAACAGTAGAAAACTATGAATCGAGCGTAAGGTTCAGTGTGAAGCAAAAAAGAGTACAAGGGAACAGTAGCCCGGCTCTGTGTGAAATACCAATGAGGAACAAGAAACCATAGCTTGGTGCTCAGTGCTTTCTTTCACTCACCTGGCACAACAAACTCTCCCATTCTTCTTATAAGGGATACAATTAAACCTGAATCAGTATCTGCAGCTTTCAAAGCCTGAGGTTAAGAAATAATGCTATAATCCAAAGTAACACACAAAAGTATCATTTGGAAAGTAGTAGCTTTGCAAAATACACACACACACATACACACACACATACACACATCAGTTTTTATCAGTCAGTGATGCAAAGACAGTTTCTGACAAAATGCAAATAATTAGTAATAAACTTTAACTCTGGTCTGTTAATGATGACTAAGGATACATTTCATGTGCCCTTCTTTTCTGAATATAATATAAAATGATATTGCTATTGTATATGAAACAATAACTTGATTTGAGTTCAAATTTATTCATCAATGTCTTAAAATTCTGTTTGCAGATTTAAAACTTCCATTTAAAAGAGTTATTTTACTGCTCTTATTCGACAGCTACAACTTTTCCAAGCCACCCGGTTCAGCATCCCGTAAGACCAGTTCTTTTGGCATTTATCATTGTTGGATTCTATTTTGAACTGGTGACATTTGGTTGCTTGGGAAAATCTTTTCCAGTGCCTAACTATTATATGCTTGTTAAAACTCTGACATTTCCATTTGGAAAAGCTATTTGGCTAGCAGAGTCTTTTTGATGATGCTGTAAAGTAAAGGCTGAAAACATATATCCAGAAATGTCTTAATATATTATGTTATGTGTCTTCACTCCTTGCTCTTTTCTCAGAAAATGTTTATATTCAGTTCACATATCCTTGATGGGCCCTCAAGGAAGGGCCCTTCTGCTTATGGCAGGATCATTTCCATGGGCACAATTTCCCTTCCATGAACCAAGAAAAATCTTAAGATCCAGGACTCTGACTACAATCAAAGAACTCTCCAATCGTTAATATACCTCCTGAGCTGCCACTTAACTCATACCAAGGTGGAGAACATTGGCTCTCCAGATGTTGGATTGCAATTCCTATCAGACCTGGTTAGTATAGGCCTAGATCCAAGTTGTTCTTATCAATTAACCACTGAATCAATGGAAATTTCCTAAGTGTCCATTCAGGGCCGGTTTAACCTGTCTGCCAAATCAGCATTGGCAGGGGCCCCCAAGGTCAAGAGGGGCCCCCGAGGTCAAAAGAGGGCCCCGTGTTGGCCTCCTTAATCTGACAAAGGAGACAGCCAGGAGACAGCCGGGAGGAGCCCCCTCTTACCCTCCTCCTCCAAAAACCTCCTGCTGGCTTTTTTTAAAAAAACAAACAAAACAGCCTCTCCAAAACTAAAGAGAAAGAGAAAGAAACAGCAGCCCTCCATGGCAGAAGCTGGAGGGAGAGGCTGGAGGGAAAGCTCTTCTTTCTTTCTTTCTTTCTTTCTTTCTTTCTTTCTTTCTTTCTTTCTTCCCTTTCCTTCCTTGCACATAGATTCCCTCCAGCCCATCTTTCCAGCTGCTTTTATCATGTCTTGGTTCCTCTCCCCTCACTTTCCCCCTTGGTCTTCTTCAGCCATCCAACCTATGTTTAAAAAAACCCACAGAAGGAGACTCCACCACACTCCAAGGCAATGTATTCCACTTCCAAACAGCTCTTACTGTCAGGAAGTTTTTTCGTAATGTTTAGGTGGAATTTCTTTTCCTGTAGTTTGAACCCATGGCTCAGTGTCCTAGTCTCTGGAGCAGCAGAAAACAAGCTTGCTCCTTCCTCAATATGACATCCTTTCAAATATTTAAACGTGGCTATCACGTCACCTCTCAACCTTCTCTTCTCCAGGCTAAGCATACCCAGCTCCCTAAGCCGTTCCTCATAGGGCATAATGGCTTCCAGACCTTGCACCATCCTTCTCAGTATCTTTCTTGTGCCCAGAATTGAAAATGGTATTCCAGGTGAGGTCTGACCAAAGCAGAATGGAGTGATACTATTACTTCCCTTGATCTAGACACTACTCCTATTAATGCAGCCTAGAATCGCTTTGGCATTTTTTGCTGCTGCATCACACTGCTAACTCATGTTTAGCTTGTAGTCTACTCTTTATTTTCTTTGAGGAAATCTACACCATTACATTAATTGCTAATAAAAAAAATATTATGTTAGTGCCTATAATATAGTTTTTAAACTAAATTATTGGTGGCAAATTATGTAATATAGTAGGCCTCTCTTATCCACTGGGGATTGGTTCGGGGGGGGGGTGGATTCTGAAAACTATGAATAATAGTGAACGCCATTGAAAATAATGGGACTTCTGGTTTAAAATACCATAGAGTTGCCTTGGAGGGCCTAGAAAAGGGCTAGGGAAGACACATTTTTTAGGAAGACTCTATGGTAGGTGTGCTGTTTTGTGTTCCATGGATAATGAATCCATCGATACAGGGGTTCTACTATAATCTGAACATCCTGTACGGTGAATAGGTTAGGTTACATTGATCTGAGATAAACATATGGGGGCCCAAAAGTAAAGCATTGCAGGGGGCCCCAAAATTCCTTAAACCGGACCTGTGTCCATTAAATCAATGGAAGTTGCCTAATTGTGACTTACCAAATTTCCATTGCAACCATGGGTCTACCCTACTGAGAGTAACAACTGGATTCAGGGCATAGTCTAAATCCTAAATATTTGGCACTGTTTTGCCATATTTTCCTGCTCTTTGAATACATGTACAAATGTGATCTACAGTATTTTTACAACAACACTTGCTTATGTACATTTTCAACTATTATGATTTAGTAATAATCAGCCACCTGGATATGAGAGTTACTGCTGGTGGGTGTCAGCAGAGCAGTGGATGCATGGCTAGTAGCTTCTATGTCTATAGAGCAGTGAATTTGCTCTAGGTTTTAGCCTGAACATTAAATGATCTATCCAAAGTGTTGAACCTATTTTGGAGATAGTGTACTCAGCACCTTAGAAACCTCTTTTAAAAATTGGGCTAAAATCAGGAGTGCATTCACTGCCTGCTGACATGGAAGGGCTGAGATGTTCTGATTTATTCCATTTTTTTCTCAGTGTGATATAACTATCATCATTTAAACTGGACAGGTTACCCTTTTTCCTGAAGGAGGGATAGGCAGACTTCAGAGTTACCTAATCTACTTCAGGGTTACCTAATCTACTTATTTTATTTAGTTGTTCGTACCTACAACCAGAGCCATGTTCAGAAGACATACACTTAGAACTGAAGAGCAATGTGCCTCTGAACTCATTCTGACCATCACAGTTTATTTTCATTACAAGAAATGAGCAAACCTCATACTTCTTTTTGCACAAAAATCCACTCCTGGCTAGGGGTGGAAAGAGTATTTGAAAATATTCAAAGAATGGTTGACAAACACAAAAAGCATGATTAGCAAGTGCTGAGAAACCCTGATGAAAAGAATTCTAGATCAGCAAGAACCTTCAGTGTGAACCTTCTATACAAAATATGCACATCTGTTTTGCATAGAAAACAGTATTTTCTGTGCAGAAAATAACATTTCTATGAAGACATATTATTTCCTGCACAGAAAAAGCTGTAATTATGGATTTATTTTCTGCAAAATTTACAAGTGGTTGTTTATCATAGAAAACAGCATTTTCTCTGCAGAAAATAATTTTTCTATGCCAAAATATTATTGTCTGTGTAAGAAATGTTTCTTGCACATAAAATCTTATAACTGGGGATATATTTTGTGTATGAAACAGCATATTTTGCACAGGAAGCAATATTTCTGTGTAGCTATCTTACTTTCTGGGCAGAAAATGCTGTTTTCTGTGCAAAACAACCATCTGTGAATTTTGCGCAGAATAAGAACTTTTTCGGATGGTGTTTTATAACGCGAGCAGCCTTGTCCCCGTTGCGAGGCTGCTGCGCTGCAGGGCGTCCCTTTCGGATGACACTCTCCCCTGCTGATCCTCTGCCAATACTGTTGCATAACTGCAGGGATGCTGCAGCATTATATTTGGTGGTTTTCTAACGCAACGGGGACGATGCTGCTCGTGTTATAAAACCCCATCCGAAAAAGTCCTAAGTATTTCACTGTAAATAGATTTCAAAAACTGTGTGGTTTTTGAAGACTTTCTCATAGTGTGGGTGAAATTGTTAAAATTATTCATTGCTTCCTTCGAGAACAAACGTAGTGAAAATTACATCCCTATTCCTGTCTAGCCCTACATTTTTTTTCATTTCAGTCTAAATTAATCAGCCATTTTGTTGCGAAGAACTCAGTACTTGTCTGCCACGGTGCTGGCCCGGATTCCCCCGTTATTACAACAAAATGCACAGAAGTCCACACACACACACACACACACACACACACTGGGCTGTTATCAGTGGGTGCCTCCACTGCTGTTGCACATCACACCGTCTGAAGCTGGAAAGGAGGCCCTCAGCATGTGATCAAGGCTGATCACGTGCAGGGGGCCTTGATCAGGAGACCTGGGTGCCTCCTTCCCTTTTTCAGAATGACATTGGCAGCAGAGGCATCTGATGATACAGCCCAGCATGTAGTAGGTACAGATTCCTGCATTCCTGCACTGGACCCATCCAAGTTTTCCTGCATGACATGGGTTTTCCCAGGCATTATTTGGAAACCTTCAAAAGGGTTTACCCTGGCTTTGCCTCGGATGTTGTCAGAACTGTCTGGAGGTGAATTGAGGCAAGAGCCCTGCAATGTTTGGACTGCAGGGGTCCAACATGGGGTAGAGCATGGTAAATTGCTCATCTAGACAAGCCCTTTGAGTCAGAAACCCTTGCTAATCTCCTCCAGATCACCACAAGAGCTAGCAGTATAGTATAGATTTCTATCTACTTTCTGCAAGCCACCTCTTAAAGTATTCATGAAAACTATTGCTACAAGTGCAATGTGTCTAACAAGAGCCAGCATGGCATAGCAGTTTGAATGTTGGACTATGCCTCTGGAGACCAGGGTTAAAATCCCTGTTCAGGCATGGAAACTCACTGGGTGACCTTGGGCAGGTCATATTCAGCCTCAGAGGAAGGCAAAGGCAAAGTCCCTCTGAACAAATCTTACCCAGAAAACCCCATGATAGTTTGGCTTCAAGTCACCATAAATCAGAAATGACTTGAAGACATACAACAACAACTATGACTTAAAATAATCATGGTGATAAATAAACCACCACAGAGTCAGCTGGATTTAGAAATCATAGGGAGTTAAGTATGATACCATGAAGTCCCGAAAGTCACAATACCAAGGTGGAATATAAATACAACTTTTGTTCATTCTTTTAGTAAATCAACCATTCCATTCTTTATTTTTAGTAGCTCATTACTCACACAATGATGCATGCATGTGTAATTCAGTAATGTACTGAATTGCAAGTTTCCTACTACGAATGATCCATTTAGTATTATAAAGGTACTTTAATAAACTATCTCGTATGTATGGCAAAAGAAGTCTTTTACCTATGTCATGTTAGCAGAATTTTGTTTAAACCCCTTTTTAAAATGCATAGCAACATAAATCTGAAACATATTGCAGCTCCAGAGGCCTATTTTTAATGTCTGTATTACTGAAATGAAAAAGAACACAATTAGACTATGGGAAGATACATGTTTTGGATAGCTAGACAGCCAGCTTAGAGTACATACATTCCAAACAATTCTGCCACAGTTAAAAGGTATTTATATTCTGATGCAGATAAAATTGAACATGTCAACACTAATGCATTTTTCCAGGAGAATCACTACTTTCACAATAATTTCCATGGAAAATTTGTGTGCACATGCTGTAATAGACACATTTATAACATCAAAAGGGTTCATTTTTCTTTTCAATCATACCACCATATGAATAGCTTTTCCTATTGAATTTAACAATAAGGCACATTACCAGAGTCAAAAGGATGGGATACTTCAGCTTGCTCTTATGGAAGTATGTCAGACAATATATAATATATCCCACAATAGATCTGGATTAACAGCTCCTTTACATAGGTTTTCTGCCTAATACACTTGTGTCAGCAGAATGCCGTTTTTATTTAAATTTGTCTGTGAGATCAGCTACATTTCAATCTCTGGTTAACTCTCAATGTTATTAAAAGAGTATTCAAATGTTATTTAAAGGAGACCCAGGGCATCTGTATCAAGGCATTAACATAAAGTGTTTCTCAGAGGTATCGATTTCAGCTCAAAATTAGTAGCCATTTGTTCTGCATTTACTGTTGGTTCAGAAAACAAGGCTTTGCAAATAGGGCCCTATTTATACGGTGCTATTGTGATTCTTCACAATTTTGCAGAACAAAGTACACAGAAGAAAGTACTGCTATGAGCCATGTACCACCATAGCATCCTGAACACATCTGTTTTGGAAGCTAATCAGGGTCAGGCCAGGAGATTATCAGACACTCTAAATATGGCATTAGCACAATGCCAGGAGATTGCTAAAGGGCTTCCCTTTCACATGACACCATTCCCCACTTGTAATGCTCCCGTTCAGCTGTCATTATGCCAGCACTGCTTTTTATTGAGGGGCCGCTAAGCCATCAACAGATCCCCCATTCCATTTCTGTCACAGAATATCCTGCGAGTGAAAAGGTGCCCCATTATGCTAGTGTGATCCCTGTGTCAGTGGGAAGTCCTGTCAGAACACTTCCTGGTGAGATTGGGACAGCAAGGTAAGTGACACACTTTTTTGTACCCACAGGTTACTTGTAATGTTTTAAGTGTGTTTTTGTGCTTAGTGCAACTTTTATTGTTTTATTTTGCTTTTACAGTTTGAATTTCCTGCACTCTTGTCTTCTCGTGAGAACAGCTGGGATTTCAAACCAGGAAGTGGAAGGAGTTCTGTTAGAGCTCCATTCATTCCTGGGCTGCCTGGTGATGCTGCTAAAGGTAAGTGTGAAACATTTTTGTTTTGTGCCGGGACAGGGACAGGAGAGGGCCAGGAAAGGAGATTGCAGGACAGGAAAACTTGTTTTGTTCCTGTCTGATAATCTCCCTACTCAGTACTTCAATAGGAAGCAACCAAGGAATACCAGGAATCTCCATTTAGGGCTAGAAATGCATCCTACCTGCAACCCTGGATAGCCATTCTTACACAAAACCCTTGTGTCCTTGGAAAAGGTCTGTGCATGTTCTGGTCTTACAACGGGAAACTACAGCAACTCAAGGATGATAAAAGAGGCTACATAACATACGAGATCTTTCACCTTTGTATACTAGTGGAATTAAGGAGAGACACAGACCAAAAAATAACCTGAATAAACTTTATTGATGGTTTTAAACTGCATTCAAACCACACGTATTCATCTAGCACACAAGTCTATCAAAGTTAAGCAGGAAGCAGTTAGAAGAGGATTAGACTGAGGTTTCAGGGTTATACTGCACCTGATCATGAAGCAGGGAACTCCTAATGAGTAGCAGAACTACTCTCAAGTAGCAGCAAGCTGATGCATCAAAATGGGGTGGGCAGATGTGGAGTGAGGAGTTAAGGTTACAGGAGTTGGGGAGGAAGCGCCTGTCTTGGCAGAATGTCAGCTAGGGTTCAGATAAGCATTAAAGGGATTTGGAAAGAGAGCATGGGGTAAAGGGTGGAAGGCGGTTCAGATGGACATGGGGGATAGAGGCAGGGGGCTCTGAGTGCACTGAACTGAGTTTCCCTTTGAAGGTACAATCTTGATGAAACAAACATTTGTTTTCAGATTGTTCCAAACAATTAAAAGAAAGGAATCTTGGATAAACCAGGAACTGGGAAATGGGTGTATCTTTAGACCAGGTGATTGACAGACAACCTCTCTTTTGATTTGTAGATATGCAGATGAGAAACATTTTTAGCATGGTAACGGGAACCCTCAACCATATAAGTGTTGTCTTCCTCTTCAGAGATAAAGCAGAAAGAACCCTTTTCTACTTCAAAAAGCTGTCACCTGTTTTGCCAAAGGTCTGAATGTCAGAGAATTTGCGAGGCCCCTTCCTGGCTAGTACGTACCGCCCTGAGCCTGACTCCTTTCCCATCAGCCCGTGAAAGGCCACTTAGCCAAACTGATATCAAACTATTGTCAATTATAAGTGAACCAAGGTGTGGTATGATGGGTCCTGTTTTAGGGGATGATGGGTCTTACTACCATTTTTGCCACTCTAAAGTGACAGTACAGGGTTACATGGATCTATGGTCTGATTGAATGTACGACAGTGTCAGGACCGGGCATGGGTATTATAAAGTCAGGTAGCTTGTGTGTGCATTGCTTGTTAGGCCTAGCCAGCATGCCAGGGCCTGACATGAGCAAGGGGCCTGCTGGGATTAGAAGTAGCTCTCACTCTAGTAGATTGCTCATGCTGTAGAATCTGCTTAGCTTGTGCTATCACTCTCGCTGCCAGACATCCAAGGTCATAAAAGCAATTATGTTTTGAGAACGCTCATGAGAGGAATGCAATGGAATGTTCCCTTGTTAGCATTGCAGGTGTGTGTGTAACTGAAACTTATCTGTTCTTCTGTATATTCCTTGCCCTGAGGATTTTGTGCTAGAACTGTCTTTGATCCTGATCCTGAACACTTCAGTTCCTGCTACAATAACCCATTCTTGATCAATGGAAATTGTCTCAGTGTGTGAGTGTTGACAGAGTCATCGCAGATAGCCCCTTATGTTCCTATTTGATTCTGTAAACTAGAAATTTAACACAGATTTCTTCTTGTGCGTGGTGTATTTAACAAGCAATAGTAACACATGATCCAACAACATAACTATTTGTGGCATATAGTTCTAGTGGGTTTTTTTTGGGGGGGTGTTAGTGTATGTATCAGGAAAGTCAAAACAATAGCACTGTTTGGATTTGTCAGAAGAGATGATTTAGCATACCAAACCCAGTGAACTAAAAGAAATTTGCTATGGCCTGTGTACTTGCTTCTACATCCCTGCATAGCTGCTGAATATCTACATAAAGTTAGAGAAATATCAGCAGTTCACTTTCCAAAGACAACTCAGCTGTCATGTTAAATTCATACATTTAGCAAAAGCCAATGCAATTATGTCTGGGAACAAGCATATCAGCTAATGGGACAACAGTCCAGCCAGGATTCTTGAAGATATTATTCAGTGAACTGATATCTTCATGTGGAACAGAGTGCCTGTGATGGATGGCTGAATGAGCGAATAGGAAGAGTGTGTTTCAGGAGCCAATCCTATGGCAGGAAGCAAAAATGGGAGGGGCTTCTGAGTGTTTTAAATATGCATGACAGTTGGAGAAAGTCAGTTAAGAACAGAGTCCGTTAATGACAGGAGGCTGGAGCAGAAGGTTAGGTGTGTGTATGTTGTATGAGAGGCCTGGATGAGTTAAATGGTATGCAGAGGTTACTAAATAGTAATAGAGGAGTGAGTGGACAAAGGACAAATGAGGCTGGGAAATAAGGAATGACATTATAAAGAGTACTGGTTAAAACAAAAGATTCTGTGCTGAAGTATGTTTATTCCCTTTCATAAAGTTGTCCTTTGTTGTTAATATAAATATAGACTCTGGCTCATTCCTACAGAATAAAGATATTATTAAGGCAAGCTACCATAAAGGTTAAAGGTATATCCCTGGTTCAGAAAAAGGAACTAAGGGAACATTATAGGAATTTAGGTGGGAAGAACAGAGAGTAAAGAGGCAGCCAGGCTGAACCCTGAGTTAAAGTGGGGCTGGCACCTTGATGTTTGCCCTTGACTACCTTGGTGGGATATGTGGATGGGATTTGAAAAGTCCCACATCACAAAAGTGGTGGCAGCAGTGGGATGTGAAAGGCCCCTGCGTCACTGTGCCCATATACTATTTTCTAAGTGAAGTTGCATATGATGCTGGTGAGGGAATATAGGGAGGCAGAGGTTCACAGGGCAGTACTTTGTTATGATCTTACCTAGGCTTGAGCCTTCTGGAATCTCTATATGTTCTTTTGGCATAGGTTCATCTCAATGTGTGAACCTGCCTTGAAGGTGTCAGATGTAATAATGTTTTACCTGTGTGCTTAAATTTTCCTCACAGTGTGTTCTGACATAAGTAACTGCAGTATGCAGGCCTCCACCCACAGCCCTTGCAAGCAGGGTTATAACTTGTGCATTCAAGTAATGAATCTCATCTCAGGTGTTAATGGTTCTGAATTAAAAATGCTACTAGAGCTGAGGTATGGGCTGCACCTACTGCTGGGGTTTTTCTGTTTGTTCTGCTTGCCAAATGTTATACTGTAGGTTTTTGCTGCCATTTATTTTGCTATGCCAGTCTGCTATGGCTTGCTTTTTTACTTTGCCATCAATAAATCTTTCTTTGGTGATTTAATCAGCTAAATGTGCTCTGAAGTTTCTGGAATGCCAGGTCTAGAGGTTTGTTTTATGCCCAGCTTCCTTCCCATAATTTAACAGAAGGAAGGTATGATGGGAATTCTGTCAATAATAATGATTTTGCCATCTCATGCTCTGCATATTGAAACCAAAAGTTAAAATGTGATAGAAATCAAGAGTTCCCATGGATCCCATCTCAGGAGAAAGGCGGAGTATACAATCAAATCAGTCAATCAATCAATCAATGGTTTAAAAGATACTTTACATAATATACAGGGAAAAGTTAGTTTTAAAAGAAAAGACTTGGAGTTTAAGAGCTTTGAACCAGCTAGCTCAAAACAAAAGAGAAAAAAAGAAAATCAGCATGGCTCATTTCTGTTAAAGATATTGGCTTCTTCAATATGAGTAGAAGGAAAGCCCATAGACAGCTGATAGAAAACCAAGGTAAGAACCCAAACTAGCTATTGTGGGTATCTCAAAGCCTCAAATTTTTGGAAGCTTCTAACTATACCCATCCATTAACAAACAAGGAGCATGTTAACACCTTTAAACAACCTCTATAAAAACTGGTAAATTACAGAAGGTCATGACTAATCTGCCTAGGCCAAGCTGAAGACGTAAATATTACTGGCTGATTACAGTCCCCAGGATGGGTAGGACTACCATAGTCTGATTGAGATACGGGTCTGATATAAGTCATGCTATGCTGAATTAATGTAATGTACAGTCAGTCCTCTGTATCAATGGATTCTGCATCCATGGATTTCACCATCCACAGCTTGAAAATATTCAAAAAATTATCTCAAAAGCAAACCTTGATTTAGACATTTTATATAAGGGACACCATTTTACTATGCCATTGTATATAATGGGACTTGAGCATCCACAGATGTTGGTATCTGCAGGGGTTCTTGGAACCAAACCCCAGTGGATCCCAAAGGCCCACTGTATGTGAATATACTACTGTGAACTACCATGTATTGAAAATGCTGAAATGCTAATAAATAGTGAAATTTATGCAAATGCTTGTATGAGATGTACAAATGCTCTCAACGGATGATATGTGGTGTGTGATGATCATTCATTTACAAATATTGTGTAAATTAATGTTCCTGAGTTAATGTACTACAAGCACCATGGAGGTTATCAGGCAAACTGTCTGATAAGCATCCCTATCTTGCCACCCCCTACCCGACCCATTAGTGTCCCTGTTCCATTTTTTTCCAGACACCTACCTTATGCCGGTATAAAAATTGTTCCCCCTCCCCTCAACCCTCCGGGAGTGAATGCAGCTGTCGTAAAGCTGTATTCACGTCCCGTAAAGCAAATCCTGCACATTCTTGAGAGAGAATGATCACATGGGAAAATTCAAAATAAAAGTAAAAACAAAAGTTTTTTTTTAAAAAAACAAGCCCAAAACACACTTTAAAAAGAACAAGTAACCTGGGGAGGGGGGGAGGGGTGCCCTGTACCTCCTCATCCCAATCACACCTGGAAGTGTCCAGCAGGGACCTCCCACTGTGGCTGGCATAGCACTAGCATAACGGAACACCTCTTCACAAGCCCGTGATTTTGTTATAGAAATGGAATGGGCAATCTATTGGTGGCTTAATCCGTCAATAGAAAAGAACACAGATGGAATGGACGGGGCAAAGGAGGGTAATTAGACAGGGACGATGACATCTGAAAAGAGAGCTCTTTGGTGCTCTCCTGTCATTCCTGTAGTGCATTTAAAAGGTCGTCTGATAATCTCCCATGTAACTTGTAAGTCTGAAATGTGTTCCTTGTAAGAGATAATATGCCTAGACTATGAAATACCTACAGAATGTACCTAAGCTATAGTATGTTTATGAAAGCTAATGTACTTAGGACTTTTATCAGATACAGGGAAATGCACCACAAAACCGTGTCCCAAACCGCATCATAAGGACAGGATGAGAACACAGTGACATTATCAGACGCCCACATCCTCAGCTGTTCCCAGGGCATAGCGCTGGTGTGGATGAAGTGTCACTTTTTTAATTGATGGGCTAAGGCATCAATAAAAAGTGACACCTTATTCATGCCCGTGCTACGCCCCTGGAACAGCTGAACTATGACATCATTTGATAATTTTGCCCGTTTGTGTTCTCACCATGTCCTTATGATGCATATTTTCATGCATCTGATAGTGATCATTCCCAAATCTATTCCTAAAGAAATCTCACCTCATTCCCTCCTGTCCAACCTTGTGAGGTGGTCATAAACCCATCAATTTCTATCTCTCAGCAAGTAAAGCAATCAATTAAGTTTCATTTTCCTTTGATTCCTCCTCGGAAGAGCCATCTAGCTATTGTTAAAGCCAGAATACCTTCAAGGCATGAAATAGGTTATAAATATTACAGCCCTACTATAGCAAAGTGTGTTGCAGAGGGACCTGGCCACTCTCTTTCTCAATGTGTCAAGGATCTGGGCACTGCTGTGCCACCCTCAGATGCCAGTGTCAGTTCCTTTGCTACACAGAACTTTCTTCTCCCAAAACTGGTAATTATTTCCGTTTTACCCAGACCTCTATCTCCAACCTTCCTGCTTCACTTTCTGACAGCCTTGTATGGTTCGTAAGACTGTAGATTCTTGTGTGTTAGTCTATATTTTTCTAATAAAATGCTTTAGTTTTCCTCAACTTCAGTGTCCTCTACAGTTAGTACTGGTATACAAGGTGAAAAGATCCCGGAAGTTACCCTCTTCTCACAGGCCACCCGTTTGAGCTAATAATTCCCTGAAATAATCTTAGAGATTCTGGCATCATTGGTGGGGCTCTAAAGCACCCCCCACACACACACACACTTCTTAGGGTAACACATGCTCCTGTCAGGCAAGTGGATATGCTGGTGGCAGCCATGCCACTGGTTGCGTTTCCCATGTCACACAGGATTTTGCTGAGAAGCCAGACTAAAAGTGCCAAACAGGTACTGGGCAGCAACAGTAGTGGGGGTGGGTGGGGGTGATACTGTGGGATAATCTTTCAGAGACAGTGGGAGAAGCACCATAGCTAATTCTTGTCATTACTGAGCAGAAGGAGGCACAGTAAATCTGCTTTTGAATATCTTTTCCCTATGGTGAGACAATCCAAAATGAAACAAGAAATTGTGCCAGAAGATGAAACTCCCAGGTTGGATGTCACTCGATTTGCTACTGGGGTACGACAACTAGAAGTAGCTTAATCAACATAGGTTGATACTGGCAGAGAATCTGTCAGAGACAATTGTACTTGTTAGTATAGTTCTGCACAGAAGGAGGCACAGTAAACCCATTTCCAATGTCTTTTATCACAAAAACCCTATGATGGGACAATCCAAAATTAAACAAGACATAGTGCCAGAAGATGATACTCCCAGGTTGGATGGCTTTCAGTGAGCTACTGGGGTACAGCAGAGGACAACTACAAGTAGTGCTATGGCCAACGACGCAACTGAACTTAAGCTGAAAGGATGTTCAGCTGCTAAAGTACTCAAAGGTGAAAGGAAAGTCTGAAACCGCACAACACATATTATAGGAACATGGTATGTGAGAAGCATGAATCAGGGCAAACTAGATATAGTAAAACAAGAAACGTATATGCATTGCACTATTTGGGGTGAGGAAGACCACATTCCAGATGGATGGACTCAATCAAGGAAGCCATGGTCCTGAGTCTGTAAGACCTGAGCAGAACTGTTGACTTGGAGGTCTCTCATTCATAGGGACATCATTAGTCAAAGCCAGCTTGACAGCAGTTAACAACAACGAAAGGAATTCTAGCTAGATACAGATTGACAAGCATAAGGAAAAAAAACAACAACCTTCAGTCCTTTAGCTAAGAGATTATGGTAGGGGAAACCATACCTGTTTCAAAGGAAGACCATGCAAAATGAAATTAGTGCATTCCAAGATCAGTTCTTGTTAGAAAAATAAAAATATACCATGTTGCACATGGTTATTATGCTTCTTATATCTATTTTGTCATCTTGCACATGCTCTATTTGCTATGTCAACCAGGGGCAAGCAACACAGTGATGAATAAATACATTGTAATAGTGATTCTGTGTGGCGGGGGGGGGGGAGTAGTGGATTGGAATCTGTTCCAAAAGACCATTTCTCATATTTCCTTGCTCTGTGCATAAATTTACCTTTGGGATCTCAACATACGAGTGCTGAAAATATATCACTTGAAGGTGTGTATGTGTGTGTGCACGCATATGTATAAAAACACGGTTCATATAATTTTTACAGTAGCACCCCTGTATCCGCTGATTCGCCAACTGCTGATTTGGAGATTTCTTATTCACAGTGTTGCCAAAGTCACAGTTGACTTGCAGGCAATTAACAACAATAGCAATTGTCTAACAATAGAAATACCCCCACCCATGAAAGTAGGTTGGCGGGGGGGGGGGGAGAAGAGCTAGGGTAGAAATCAGATATATTGTTTCTGCGTGGAAGGACATGTGAGCTTAGTTCTGGTTACAGGCCACAAATTATGGGACTGACTACATTCTAAGAGGCAACTTGTTCCTTAATTATCAGTTTGTGCCCCCGCCAAAACCTGAGCCACTGCTCTGAACCTGGTTCCAGTTGGTGGATATCTTGGATTTGTAGTAAAAACCAAAGTATATCTTTCAAGCATGAAGTCTGGGCACCACTGAGGCTGGTGTCTCAGATCAAATGGTCATCTTTCTGGTCTCAACTCATTCAAGTTTTTAATATCATCTCCAGAGTACTGTGACATACACTTCCCCATTCTATTATAGAAACCAGTTTTCAAATATGCACAAATCTACCATAGGTTATGCAAAGACAGACCAAAATACGGAACATATAGTTCCCTCCTTTGAAGTTCTCATTTTAGTCTAGACTACTTCCTTCATAGCCTAATTAGGCCCTAAGAAGTATAGTTTAACAGTACCGGTGCTTCAAATCTCTCTGATAGCAGCTGTGTTTTGTACATGAGATAGTTTTGTAGGGTTTTGAGCTTATTATTAGTCCCAACTAGTGTAGGTACAGGGGATCAATTGGATTTATACAAATGCCAACATCTTGTTCAACATTAGTTTCAACAGTTCTGCAAAACTAGCAATTTGACTTTAGCTTTTCTGTCTGTGCACACATGGTTTTTCATGGTGGGCAAAAAGAAAGGAAAATGCAGATTTAATTCTGAAAAAAAAAATTGAAGCCTCGGGAAGGAAATGTAAGTTATTATCACATGCCTCCCGGGGCTTGTCTACACTGTCCAGATACCCTGGCTAGCCTCCATTCCAGAGCCCTGAATTCCACATGACACAGCACATTTACCACTGGGCTGTCTTCACCGATGGATTGGGCCCTGGGTGTCTGCAGGAGCCCATCCCAGAATGCTGTCCCTCACTGCCACCACCAGCTCCCTGGCTATCCTGGAA
This sequence comes from Gambelia wislizenii, assembly GCA_030847615.1. Lineage (NCBI taxonomy): Eukaryota > Metazoa > Chordata > Lepidosauria > Squamata > Crotaphytidae > Gambelia > Gambelia wislizenii. The sequence continues at coordinate 362,865,480 of JAUMIR010000001.1, forward strand.
GCCAGGCAGGGGGCCTGCAGCATGCGACAAAGGCTGGTCAAATGCAGGAGACCTGCAGTCACAGATTGCAGGCTTCCTTCCTAGCTTCCACATCAGCAGATAAAATGGTGGTGGCAGTGGCCAGCAGCTGCAGCGATGGGCCAGAGTCTTATTTGGACCCCAGTCCATTTACTCCAGGTAAGGGGGAGGGGGCACCTGCATAGCCAGGATATGCCAGCTTCCTGCCTGGTTAATATAGATGAGCCTCCTAAAAACTTAAGCTAAACCTTCCTTCTTAGTTCTTGGCAGGAGAATGAAAACAGGATAAAGTGTAAAATTACTTTGGTCACATTAGCTCCTCCTTTAAAAGATAGAGGAAAGGAAATAAAACAGATACAAGAACAGTCCCAATATATATGATCAAGTTCTAGCATGAACTTATAGTGGTATAATGAACCTGCCACTATACCCCTGAAGAAAACTGTATTTTTGCTTGTGCACCAATGCTTTTTTTAAATGGGAGGAAGTAAAGAAGTGGTGGAGTCTGCATAGTCTAGTAATTTGAGTACTGGACTAGGACACTGGGGGCTTTATGAGACACTCTAAAAAAAAACCACAAACCATGGAGGTCAGAAGGAGGATGCCTCTGTCCCGCTTGCGGTGGTCGATACCACACGCCCCATCCTCCTCTTGTCCTTCTACCATGCTTCCTCCATGCTGGAGTGACAGAAAAGGCACCACTTTTTATTGATGGAAACTTTTTTCAATGAAAAGTGGCACCTTTTTTGTCCTTCCAGCATGGAGGAAGCACAGAGGAAGGACAGAAGGAGCACCAGGTGTGTGGTATTGACCGCTGGAAGCGGGACAGTGGTGTCCTCCTCCCAACCTCCATGGGGGATTTTTTAGAGCACCTGATAAAGTCATGGGAGACCAGGGTTTGAATCACTGCTTAGCCATGGAAACCTAATGGGTGACTTTGAGCAAGTCACACTCTCTCGCCCTGAGAGGAAGGCAAGGGCAGACTCCCTCTGAACATATTCTGCCAAGAAACCCCCATGATAGTTTTGCCTTAGGTTCACCATAAGTCAGAAATGACATGAAGGTACACAGTGGCAACCACAAAGAAGTGATGAATAATGTCCTTCTATCATTTGGTTAGATGGAATAAAAATAAATTTAAAGACTTCATATGTATTGCTCTTGTGAGCCTAAAAAATGAGATATGGAAATACAAACAACTGTAGCATCCCTGCTGCATTAGTGTTCCCGTGGTATCATGCTTTCTTGACCTCATGGCCTTCTGTCTGACTGACTGAACTGTGACCATCAATCTCTGAAGGTATGTGTCTCTACAGAGTTATCTTACAGTTGCCTCTTTCCTGTCAGACTCCATTTTTCTTATGTTTCTGTCTAGCTTGCTGTTGAAAGGGGTATCTTCACAGAGGCATACAAGAATTTTAAGGGAACCATTAGAGGCTTGATCCTGGACCTTTGAAGCCAATGAGAATTGAGCTATTAATTCAAAACTGAATTCTAAAGTAAGTGTTCAGTCAACTAAAAGAAGAGGAGTTCATAAAATGTGCTCTAGTGTGCTATACCCTTTGTGTGGCAATATATTTCCATTAGCTCAGGTTATTTTAGCCTGTTCAGTAGGAGAAGCAGAAATTAGCTCTGGTTGACCTTGTCATTCAGTACTTTGAAAGCAGAATACTAGCATGAAAAGCAAGTGTGTTCCATGTTGATTTTGTTTAGAACAACAAACCATCTACATTTATATATCAAACTTCAAAAAGTCAAAACACACCCCATTAAAATGATACATCATTTTTGTCTCCATATTGTAGAAACAATCTGCTACCAAAGATCCATTAGTCTAAGGGAAGGAATCATGTGGTCCTCTAGGGCTTGTCTACACTAAGGGCAAAATTCCAGATGAAATTTGAACTACTTTGGCCCAGAGCGGTGGCACATGAAATTCAGGGCTTGTCTACACAGTGAAAATAATTCAAATGGCAATCACATGGAAGGCGATCTGTACAAATAGACATTTGCATAAATACATGTCATTCAGAAAGGGGCAGCCAAATCCACTTTAAGCTCCATGTGGGAAGCCTCCAGAACTTTTCTCAGATTTTTTTAAACAGCTCCATACGGCATGTGAATGTGCAATCGTTTGGACACTCGCATTCACATTGCTGCGAATAGGCAGCATAATCTGATTGGCTGGATTTGCATGGGGATGGGGCTAGCAAACAGGGAAAGTGCCTGCTGCCACCATGTTGGATTTTTGGCTAAGCGAGGGTCTGGTAAGTCAATAAAATGGCAATCTATATTCTCCTTCCCCCCTTTTTTTTGTAAATATGAACTATTGCATGTGTGCCCCATGGCAAACTGTTTTTATTTTTAAAAATTGGTAGCAGCAGATTTAAAAGTGTGTGTAAATCACTCACGGCCACCATTTTGGATGGAGTCATGCAAAGTTTAGCGGGGGCTGTTTTGACCATTAAAACAGGTTGTAGCGTTGTGAATGTGCTTGTTGTAGCGTTGTGCTTGTTCAGATGAGTTTGTATTCCCACTCTCTCATACAGATAGGGCCTCAGAGTACTCTGGCACAGATTTAAGTGCCACACTTGCATCACTTGTCAATAGGCTTGTCTATACAATAATTCATTCAGATTCTTAGCCCCAGTGAAGCTATGAGTCTGCTGCCACGGCTTATCCAGGAACATCCATCATGGCGGCTATGCTGGTGTTGGCCAGAAGAGTGACAGGGCTCTGCTTTCCCACACAATCTCTTAGGTCAGAAGGAGTGGGCAGCCACTATCTCACCATCACAAGGCTGGATGCCCATTCTGACCTTATAGAACATCTAGCACCAAGGCTCTGATTTTGTGGCACACAATTGTTCTCCAGGGGGTCAGAATGGGTGGCCAGCCTAGTGATGGCATGGCTAGCCACTCCTTTTGACCTTAGAGAGAGTGATTTAGGCCAAGGTTCTACCTGTGGAATGAGGAAGTGGCACAGGGGAGGGTGGAAAATGGTGGCACCTCAGCACTTTCCTTTCCTCCCCCTCCTCCAAATCCAGGGCAGATGCATTGCTCACACTAGAGTTTTCACCAGAGTTTCAAGCAAATGTCCTTGTTTCCTAAAACCTGGAATAAGGTGGTATGCCTCAAGTTTTGTGCAAATAGGGCCATAAGATGTGTAGACTAACCGCACCACGTTTGGGGGAAATGCCATGCTTACTGTGGCCTAATCACACCAGATTTTGTGGGGGGGGGGAGTTGTCATTTTTTTCAATAGTGTAGACGAACCCTCAGATGCTGTTTGACTGTACTTTCTAGCATTCTTTATCATTGGCTATGCTGGCTATGGTCCTGGGCACTAAAGTCTAAAAACATCTGGATTCTCACACTCGATCTAGTATAACTTTCATGTTTTCCACCTTTACTGTATGTTTCTGCTAAGCACACAGAGAGGGAGAGGGTAAAAAAGAGTGGCCATAAAATTGATTTCATTCTCCTCAACTTCCTACTGCAACTAACATTCGCCAGTATGGTGCTTCTGGATTTGGAGGTTCAGTTCAGCTGCTATAGCAAGCAACATCTGATTGACCTGTCCCCATTAATATCTCTAATCCTCATTTGTTGAAAGCCGTCACCTTCCTGTATAGAATAGAATTCCATAAATTAATTTTGATTTACATGAAAAACTGTTCTATTTGTCAGCCCTGGTGCCAATCAATATTTTTAGGAAACCCTTCCTCTCAGAGTTCTAGTTTGCAACAGAGAAAGAAAACATATTTATATATTTTCTTTACCCAGGGGAGGGGAACATTTCCCTTTTTCCAGATCTTGTGGAACGACTACTCCCATCTTCTCCAAGACTGCCACCTCCCTGCCCTTGAAGGGACAGATGAAGAGGCAGGCAGAACTCTGTCAGCATAGGCCCAGCAGCAGGTGAAAGGCCCTCTTCCAACCCAACTGCCACCATCTTGCCCTTGGAGGGAGAGAAGAACCAGCAGTATCTGCTGGATTTAATCCCTACCCTCACTGCCATTTCCTCATGTGTCATGTCTTATTTAGATTGTAAGCCTGAGGGCAGGGAACTGCTACATTAACAATTTGTAAGCCATTCTGAGTGCCTTTGTGGCTGAAGAGCAGAGTATAAACACTCTAAATAAATAAATAAATAAATAAATAAATAAATTGTCCATCTGAGCACCTGGGACTATGGGAAGTAAGCAATATCACAAAATCCTCAAGTCCCCACCACCACCACCACTCCACACTGTCAGTACATCTTTCATATTTATCTTAAGCTGCAACCCTATACTCACTTAACAATAGAATAAGTCCCACTGACCTACTCTTGAGTAGACATACATAGTTTGGAGATCTCTCTTGGAGGTCACTCATTCATAGCTGAAGCCAATGTGGTGGGCATAACAACAACAAATATATGCTTGCATTATTGATTAGCTACACACACACACACACACACACAATCAACTATTCTTCCTCTCCAACTCTTTAGAGTTCCTCATAAGAATTGTTCTTGAACCCCTTGATCATTTTGATTAACATTTTCTATACATCTTTCAGCTTCATAACGTTTCTGAGAGGGGGTAACCATTATTGGACACCGTGTACCAAATATACTGTTCTATTTGTAGAACAGTATTTTTCAGACCTCTTTGCTTTCAGTCTTGGAAAGAAGACTTTGGGTATTCTTCAGGATCTGCTTGGATTTTCACTATCCTAAATAATAAAAATGAAGTAACTTAATGTTGTTTTTCCTGCACACCCATGGCTAAACTCATTACAAACTCATTGTCAGTGAAAAACTTCATTTTGTAGCAGAAAATATTGATGGGTTAATTTTCAACCACATGTTTGCATTTTAGTCAAAGTACTGGTAATTTTGACTTCCTGACACATTCGTGCTGAAAAGAGCAGTATAAATAACAGAACTGTATAAATAATTTTCAGCTATTCTTCCATAGCTGGAAAATGCTTGGGACCACTGCTTTAGTTTAGCATACAGTCTGAAATGCAGAAGCAAAGGACAGCAAAAGTAGTCCCATTAGATCAAAAGATCGGAGCAGAAAGACACAGCAAAAGCAAAGAGCACTGTATCATGGCACACACAATATCCACATCTCATCAAAGTTTCATATTTTTTTAGGCAGGGATGTACTCAAGAAAACAAACGAACAACAGGATGAGGAAAAAACCAAGAGAGGCAACAGGAAATTAATGGCTAAGAAACTCTCCCAAGAGCTCTCATCTCAAAGTTCCTACCAGTATTTCTGGTTCATCAACCTGGCCTATGTTATATTAAAGTATGCGAAGGCCTCTCATTCTGTACTTCTTGCTCTCCTAAAGCACTTCTAACTTAGTGGCTGGAGGGTGGGGAATCAAATATATCAACATGTTATAGGAATACAATTTCAAGACTCATTTTAATCCCTTAAAAAGGACAACAGCAACAACCTGTAAAATGTGTTCATTTAGGAGATTATCAGATGACCTAAATATGGTGTGATAAGGACGCCAGGAGATCACAAAAGTGCTTCCCTTTCAGACAACATCATTCTGCAGTCATAAGGCTCCCGTGCCCCTTCCGTTTCACCCTCATGCTTTTTATTAATGGCTTAAGCCATTAATAGATTGCCCATTTTGTTCCTGTCACAGAATGACGGGCGAATGAAAAGATGCCCTGTTATGCTGGCGCGATGCCAGCGTTAGTGGGAGGTCTGTGCTGAACACTTCTGGGTGCGATCGGGACAAGGATGTAAGTGACACACTTTTTTGTATGCTCCCCAGGTTATTTGTGCTTTTTGTGCTTCGTTTTACTTTTAAACCTTTATTTTATTTTTATTTTTGCATTTCCCGTGTGATCATCCTCTCATGAGAACATCTGGGATTTGCATTCCAGAAAGTGAATGCAGCTCTGTGAGAGCTCCATTCACTCCTGGGCTGCTGAAGGGAAGGGGGCAGACATGCTATAATGTAAGTGTGAATGTTTTTGTTACTGTGCTGGGATGGGGATGGGGGATGGGTGGGAAAGGAGATAGCGGGATAGAAATGCAATTTTTGTCCCTGTCTGAAAATCTCCTCAGTTTAGACCAAGGCCTTGTCTACATGGGTTTTGTACTATGAAGTTATCTGGTCGCTTCAGGGCTGAGTAAGAATTTTCCCTCTCTTTACTGTTCCCCCCACCTACAGTAGCACCCCTGTATCTGCTGATTCACCAACCGCGGATTCATTTATCCATGGTTGGTGATGGTGGGGGAGGGAGGGAGGAGGAGGGATCTTACCTCCCCTGTCCCTTCCCCTGTGAGGGTTCCTGTCACCGTGGCAGCAATCTCACGTCCTCCCTTTCCGCCTTCGCTCTTGCAATTGCCACTGTGGTGGGCCATGGCAGGGGTGAAGGGGACAGAGAAGCGATCTCGCCCCCCCTTCACCCTTCACCCCTGCCATGGCAGCGATCATGGGAAAAGGGGGTGAGATCACTCCTCCATCCCCTTCCCCCTTTTCCCCAATGATCACCATGCAGCAGCAGAAGCCCTCCCAGGGGCCCTTCCCCCCCCCCCGGAGATCACCAACACAGCGGGGCCATGGCAGGGGCAAAGGGGGAAGAGAGGGAGAGGAGTGAACTTGCCTCTCCCCTTTCCCCTGGGATGGTCCCCTGGGATGGTGTTCACTATTATCCACAGAATTTGCCATCCATGGGAGGCCCTGGAACCAATTCCCCATGGATATGGGGCAGCTACTGTACCCCACATTGTATCTGCAGGACTGGGCTGATTGGCTCAAGTTGGGTCATTAAATAGGCTGTCACCTTGCAGGTAAAAGAGGGGATTCTATAGTTCAGTGTACACTTTGGCACCCTTTGAGTGAAGGGTTGGGCTCTGGAGCTGCCTCCACAGGTTCTGCCACTTAGGAGGTGGGGAAAGAGTCTGCCCTTTGGGCTGATCTGGGGGTTTGCTCTCTCTTATAAAGTCCAGTGTCTTTGGAGGGAACAACCTGTTTGCCTTCCAGAATAAGACTGGCCGGGGAGCAGCCCCAGAACTTGAGTCTGCCCTCGGGGTCAGGTGTTTTTGCCCATGGGAAGGCTGTGGAGGTAGTCACTAGGATGACACCTTCCTCAGCTGGAGCCACACCAGGTCTCCCCCCCCCATCTGCAGATTGTTTACATAGGTCTTAGGTCAAATAATGTGGCCCTTATATGACCCAGTTTCTGTGTCTGGTCTCATTATTTCAGAGTTGGTCATCAATTGCAAGGCACTTAACATTTTCTGTTAGAGAGCTCTAGTACATGGCAATGAACTAGAGCTCTTAAGCAGAGAATGTAAGCTCTTCAACAAACAACAAATCCCAGGATTCCATGGGATAGATCCCTGATGGTTAATGTTGGATTAAATTGTTAAAACTTGTAGTGCAGATACATTCTCAGAACCCTGGAAAATCAGGATTCTAAATTATATACAGAGTCGTTATAAGTAGGAGATAATTTCTGCTTCAGAAAGTCACTTTCCATATGAAGAGGATGATTAAACTGAAGAGGGGAGCATCCAATAAAGCCAAAGTCAGGATTTTCAACTTTATACTCTAATATAAAGAAGGCACTTTTAAAACTTTTTACCACCTGTCACCAGAGGTACTGCTCACAATATGATGGTACCGGTAGCTATTGGCAGCATAAGAATCTCCTTGTTCCCCAACATATACTTGATGTGTGTATATGTGTGAGAGAGAAGGGGAGGGAGAATAGTAGCAGGAGACCAACATCAGACACATGATATAACTGTGGTAGTATCATAAGAAAGCAAATATGGCATATTTGCTTTATTCCCATGCATGCAGTGGCCTAACAAGATACTGATCAAATTTAAAATAATTTAAAACACACAGAGCTCATTTTTCTCCTCCACTAGATAGTCAGCTTATGGAAAGCAAGCAGGAATTAATAGGGGGGAAATTGCTGTTGAGAGAAGAAAGTGGATTGGGTATTCCCCCCCTCTTTTTCTAAAATTCATTTTGTTAGTCCCACAGCTTGAAAACGCGAAAGCTCTCTGCTTCTAAATTGGAAGTTCTTAAACCTTACAAGTCCAATTGCTGTGCTGCTGAATCATCAAGTTTGCCTTTGCTATTGTTGGTCAGAGAGCAATCAATGAAATTGACAAATGGCACTGAATGCAAAGTCAGCCCAATGGAGGTTTAGATGAGGGAGATTTGTACACCAACCAGTCAAAAGGTGAAAATGTAGACATAAAAAGCCACTGACTGAGAAGTACATGGAGAAGGAAGCAGTGAAAAGAGCAGGAGGAAGGACATCAAGGGCCATTGCAACAGATAGAAGATAATTCCCTTCTTTGTGGTATTTTATAGGTTGCAATTTATGGCAGGTTAAACACACTGAAGTACACAACATTTTTTTTACTCATTTGGGAAAAATTGTAGGATTTTCAAGTTCTCCCTCTAGAATACGGAGGGCTGATTCACACATTATGCACAGCATGGGTTACCAGATTGTTCACTGTTTCAACACATATAAGTTTGCCCTAAAATTAGGAATGGAAAATAATTTTGTTTTCTCTATATTTTTAACCAAACTAAACCAATTGACATTTCTGAACTAATAGGTACAGATATATCAGTGCACAGGTTTGTTTGGTTTGGTTTGGTTTTGATTTTGCAGTCTTACAAATGTTGTAGTGTAGTTGTCTGCCCCACAATTCCCTGTGTGCATACTTAAATACCCACTGAAATGCATATGGAAATGCACCAAATGCATTTATCAGGCAAGATTGCTTATTAAAATGTGGTATTTAATGGGAAATGTATGCAAAACTTGCATTTTATGGGAAATGTGTTAAATGTGTATTTAATGAATAATGTGTATTTGATTAAAATGCATACATTTTAAATGAAAGTTTTCTTATTTCTTTAATTGCAGAAAATGATATTGGGCTGGCTTTCCACAACTAAACACTTGAAACACTGATGAGGAATAAACTCATCAAAAATAGATTGACCAGAAATAGATCAAATAGATCATCCTTACTTATGAACACGTCAGAAAAGTCATCTTTACACAGTACTGTCTTTGATGACTTGTCGATGATTTCCAAGGTCTAAGAGAAAAGTCTTTTCTTGGCCTTCTTGTTCATGTCTCCCTCCTGCCCCTTCTTAAACTGGAGATATTGTTTACTATCTGCATCCAAAGCAGTAAGCTATACTTTCTTTCAACCCTGCAGAGGATTAGTACTCACAGGAATGTCCATCAACGTGGGAAATCTGGCTCTTTCCTCTGCAGTGATTTGCCAAGCAGTTTGGGGTGAAGTAATGACCATGTTCACTGAACAAATTCATTTGTGACACATTACACATAAATGCCATACATGTAGCAATAGCATACCACACAGATCTATTTAATCTTCACATGGCAATCACATTTTATATGGCATAAATAGTTCTCATTTTGTAGAATGAGGTACAGTTCTAATGTCACCCTGGACCCAGGTATCTGGGATCATTAATAGTTAGACTTGGTTGACCTGACTAATATGTCTCGATGAGTATGGGTTTATCATTAATAAGTACAATAAACAGACCTGGAAGGTAGCCTTAAAAGTTTAGATGTGTTTGACTTCTGGTGGTGAGGGCGTCGAAGAAGGCTGAAGCTTTAGGAGCTCCTGAGGCTCCAGCAACAAAACTCGGGGAAAAACACCCAAAGGAACAGACTGGGATGGTAACATTGTCTATGGTATTAGACAAGCGGAGGAGGTGACAAGAGACTGAGCTGCTCAGGTTAGTGAAAAGGAATATTTCACGGACATCTGAGAGGTCTGAATGCCATATCCTGCCTGAGTGGAAGCCGCCACTTTCAGTGGTGTTAGAGACACCACCACTTTTAAAAAGAAAACTTTAAGTTATGCTGCAGTAAGCAATTTTCTTTTGTTCCATTTAAAACTCCTTTGTAACTTAGTCTGTCTCCCTGACATTACAAGGATATAAAAACATTAAAATTGAGTGAAGTTTAACTCAATTTGGAAAAGAGAGCCTATAACTTTAAATATTAAAGGGAGAGTGTAAATCAGAGAAGCCAGAAGCTGGTAGAGCTAAAGAAGAAAGAGGTGGTGAAAACAGAAAAGAAAGAGCGGCTACAAAGTAGGAAAAAAGATTGACAAGGCAGAAAGAGAAAGAGGAGGGAAAGAACCGGGCGAGTGGGGAGTAAGATTGAAATAAAGTTTAAAGCTTAGAAAGAAGGGAGCAACCCAGAAAAAGGGGGGGAGAAACTGAGAACTGAAGGAGGTGACAAGGATAAAGGGAGACTCAGAAAGATCCAGACCAAAACAAAGGGAATGAATAAGAGAAAGATTTGGGGAAACAAAGTGGGTGACGACGAGGAGGAGAGCAACTCAGAAAGACCCAGACAGAGGTAGAGAACCAGAGGAGGTGACAACAGGGAGGGAAGAAACCCAGAAAAAAATGAGAGACAGATAGAGAAGCGGAGAAGCCGATGAGGAGGAGGGGAGAAACCCAGAAAAAACCCAGAAAAAACCTAGAGAGAGTAAGGGGAGCAACCCAGAAAAAAAACAGAGAGAGCTAGAGAAGCAGAGGAGGTGATAACGAGGAGGGAAGCAACCCAGAAAAAACCCAGAGAGATATAGAGAAGCAGAGAAGGCGATGAGGAGGAAGGGAGTAACCCAGAAACAACCCAGAAAAAAGCCAGAGAGAGTAAGGGGAGCAACCCAGAAAAAAACCAGAGAGATATAGAGAAGCAGAGGAGGTGATAACGAGGAGGGAAGGAACCCAGAAAAAACCCAGAGAGAGATAGAGAAGCAGAGAAGGTGATGAGGAGGAAGAGAGTAACCCAGAAACAACCCAGAAAAAAACCAGAGAGAGTAAGGGGAGCAACCCAGAAAAAAAACCCAGAGAGAGATAGAGAAGCGGAGGAGGTGATGACAAGGAGGGAAGCAACCCAGGAAAAAAAAAACCCAGAGAGAGAGATAGAGAAGTGGAGGAGGTGATGACAAGGAGAGAAGCAACCCAGAAAAAAACCAGAGAAAGTAAAGTTCTGGAGGAGGTGATGAAGAGGAGGGAAGTGACTCAGTAAGAAGAGAGAGATAGAGAGTCGGAGCAGGTGATGAGGTGGTGAGGAGCAACCCAGCAACCTAGAAAGACTCAGTGACAGATACAGAAGCGGAGGAGGAGTCGAAGAAGGGGAGCGACCCAGAAAGACCTAGAGAGTGATAGAGAATCAGAAGTAATACCGAGGAGGAGGGGAGTGACCCAGAAAGATCTAAAGAGAGATAGTGGACCGGAGGGGGTGACGAGGTGGAGGGGAGCTACCCAGAAAGGCTTAGCGAGAGATAGAGAATTGGAGGAGGAGTTGTGGAGGAGGGGAGTGACCCAGGAAGATTCAGAGAAAGTCAGAGAATTGGAGGAGGTGTCAAGGAGGATAGGAGCAACCCAGAAAGATCTAGAGAGAGACAGAGAACTGGGGGGTCTTTGAAAAACCAAGAGGGAGATAAAGAAACGAAGAAGACGACAAGGAGGTGGAGGGCTACAAAGAAAGACCCAAAGAGAGACGGAGAAGATATGGAGTATCGGAAGAAGGAATTGAGAGAGTGTTCTTGTGGAGGGAGAGGTTGAGAAGTGCGCAAGAAGAGGAACTTGTGGGGAGTGAAAATAGTAAAAAGGGTTTAGGGTGGAGATTTGGGAAGGACCCTTCCGGGGAGACTGGAAGTTTAAGTTATATGGAGGAAAAGATACAGACGAAAGAAAAGAGAGGAAAGAAAAGAAAACAAAGGGGGATACCAGCCAAAAAGAACCGTTAACATTGAAGGTAAAGGTAAAGGAAAGTAGAGAAGGATTGAGCTTAGCACCAGAAAAAAGGGAAATACCAGAAGAAATAGATCAAGAGGTGTTAAGAGGAGGAGGAGAAGAGAAATTGAAGAAGTAGAAGAGGAAGAAGAAGAGGAAGAATTTGAAAAAACTGAAGAAGAAGAAGCAGGAGCTACAGGAGTAGACGAAGATAATTAAAGCCAAGAAGAGCCTTAAAATAAGATAGATGAAATGAAGGAAAAAATAATAAGTTGGAACTTGAGAGGACTAAATAGTCTGAACAAAAGGTGACTAGTATTTCATTACTTGCTAAAACAAAAATTTGATATTATATGCCTACAAGAGACACATATCCACAATCAGGATGTGAAACTCTTGAAGAATAAAAGCCTAGGAGAAGTATATGCAACTAATTACAACCAAAAAAAAAGAGGGGAGTGGCAATTTACGTGAGTTAAAGATACGAATCGAGAGAAATGTTTGAAGATAAAGAAGGATTTTTCTTGGGTGTGGAAGTAAACCTACAAGATAAAAAAAGTCTTGCTAATAGGGATTTACGGTCCACTAGAAAATAAAGGAAATTTTTACAGAAAATTGCTACAACTAATTTTAAAATATGATTATGATAATTTGATTTTAGCAAGGGACTGGAATGGAGCTTTGGATATGAATGTAGATAGATCTACAAAGGTAAATAAAAAGAAGTCCCAGGGTAAATTGCCAAAGGAGGTGGAGGTAATGGTAGAACAGTTATCCCTTATAGATATATGGAGACTAAGACATGGTCAGGAGAAAGATTACACCTACTATTCGGATCGCTACAAGTCATGGTCCAGAATAGATATGATATTGATATCCAAAACACTAGTGAAAAATGTAAAAAAAGTGGAAAGAAAAAAAAATTATTTCAGATCATAGTCCTGTGACCCTGGAAATAGGAGACAAAAAGACAGGTTACAATTGGATACTTAAAGATATCTTATTAAAGAAAGATTCAGTAATAGAGAATATAAAAACTAGATTAAAACAATTCTTTGAAGAAAAGTTAAAGGAACAGCCATTGATATAGTGTGGGATGCAGCAAAGGCGGTTATAAGAGGATAGCTGATACAACAAGAAGCTCTATATATTAAAAGAAGAAGAGAGAGAGAGAGAAAGAAATTGAAGAGAAGATAATAGAAAAAGAAAATAAATTAAAAGAAAACCCAACTGAGGAGAAGACAAGAAAAGAGTTACTAGTTTTGAAAAAAAAAGACTGGAGTTGAATATGGCAATAGAGATCGCAAACAAATTGAAATTTACTCAACAAAAATACTTTGAACATTCTAATAGACCGGGCAAGTGGCTAGCCCATAAGTTGAGAAAGGAGAGAGAAAACTAATAACAGAAATAAAATATAATCAAATAAGAGCTACAAAACAAAATGAGATAATTAAAATACTTCAAGAATATTATTCTAAGTTATATGCCAAATATAAGATGTCTGATGATTATGACACCAAAATGAAGGAATATTTGGATAAAGAAAATATACTCCAAATTTCAGAAGAAGACAAGATAGATTTGGACAAACAAATTACAAAACAAGAAATCAGGGAGGCGATAAAACAGATGAAGACAGGAAAAGCACTGGGTCTTGATGGCTTTTCAATCTTATATTATAAAATATTCGTAGACGAACTAATAGAACCTCTGCATAGGGTCTTAAACAATATATACTCAGGGAAATGCCCAGACTCATGGAAAAAAGCCGATATAATTTTAATTCCAAAAGAAGGCAAAGATCAGACACAACCGGCAAACTACAGACCAATATCCCTGCTGAATATAGACTATAAAATATTTTCAAACATCCTAGCAGAAAGATTGAAGAAAGTTTTGAAAAAATGGATTTACGAAGATCAAAGTGGCTTTCTACCAGGTCGGCAAACAAAAGATAATGTGAGGGTAATTATAGATCTAATAGAATTTTATGAGAAACATAATGAGAAAGAGCTACTGATGGTATTTGCCGATGCGGAAAAGGCCTTCAACAACATAAGGTGGGAATTTATGTTGGAAGTTATAAAAAGAATGAATATAGGAGAGAAATACCATACCTGGATTAGTAAGATTTATAACGAGCAAGAAGCTCAAATAGTAATAAATGGAGAGAAAACAAATACATGTAAAATCGAAAGAGGGACGAGAGAGGGATGTCCTCTTTCCCCTCTATTATTTATCATGGTATTGGAGATATTAAACAGAAAAATTAGAACAGATCAGCAAATTAGAGGGTGGAAGTGGCAAAGATATGAATATAAATACAAGGCCTTTGCTGACGATCTAGTCTTCATACTAGAAAATCCTAAAGACAGCATACGGGAATTACTGGATCTACTGGAAGAGTTTGGGAAATGGGCAGGATTAAAAATAAATAAAGAAAAGACTGTGATGCTAACTAAGAATACAGGGAAACAAGAAGAACAGGAATTAGAGAAAATATCAGATTATAAAGTAGTAAAGAAAGCTAAATACTTAGGCATAGTTATTTCTAAGAAGAATTCCGATCTATTTGAAAATAATTATACAAAAACATGGTGCAAAATTAGGGAGGATATGAAGAAATGGGAAAAATTAGATTTATCTTTATTGGGGAGGATAGCAACTATCAAAATGAATGTACTCCCTAAGACGCTATACCTCTTTTAGAATACACCCATTATAATAAACGATAGGGTATTTAATTCTTGGATTAAAGATCTGACGAGATTTATCTGGCAAGGTAAAAAACCAAGGATTAAATATAAAATACTAACAGATGCTACGGAAAGGGGTCGTCTGGCACTACCAGATTTACAAATGTATTACCTTGCAAGTGCAATGTCTTGGGTGCTAGAGTGGATAACATTAGGGAACCCAAGGTTATTGGCACTAGAAGGTTTTAATGCCAGGTTCGGTTGGCATGCCTATCTATGGCATAACAAAGCAAAAGTCCATAGAGAATTCACACACCATTATCTAAGGAGAGCTCTATTAAGAATATGGACAAAGTATAAAAGGAAACTCTATCTTAAAACACCTATATGTCTGGCCAACCATGAGGCATACTTTAAAAAGGAGGACTTATACAAGGGAAGATGGCTATCATATAAAGATTTATTAAAGAAAATAGGAAATAATTATATAATGAAAACTCAGGATGAACTCCAGAGGGAGAACATTGAATGCCACTGGTTTTTATATAGGCAATTGATGGAGAAGTTTAAAATTGATCAAAAGCTAGAAGGAATGGAAATGGAAAACACAGAATTTGACAGAGTGCTACAAGGTAGCAAGAAAAATATATTGTCAAAATTATATAAGGTATTATTAAAATTAAACCAAGAGCAGGAAGTTATTAAACTATATATGTTAAAATGGGCAGGGAACTTTGGTTATGACATAGCTTTAAATCAATGGGAAAAACTATGGGGGAAGAATTTATCCTTCACGAGAAGTAACAATATAAAAGAGAATACATATAAAAGGATGACCAGATGGCGTTTAACACCAGAGAGATTAGCAAAGATATACAAAAACATGTCGGACCAACGTTGGAAGTGTCAGAAGGCGACAGGTACCTACTACCACTTTTGCTGGAAATGTGAGAAAGCTGAAAAATATTGGGGGGGAATCCATAAAATAATTATAAAATTGTTTGATACAAACTTTCCATGTGACCCGGAGATATTTCTATTGAATATGTTGGAGAAGCTGGATGGACAAGTGCAAAAGAAATACCGGAAGGTTTTATTATATATGATGTCAGCTGCTAGAATAATTTTTGCAAAACATTGGAAGACTCGGGAAATACCCTTGATAGAGGAATGGGCACTGAAACTCATGGAAATGTATGAAATGGAAAGATTAACAGTTATGTTAGGTGATAAAAAAAATTGAAAGATTTAGAGACTTAGGAGATATTAAATCCTTTACTGAAAGATTGATGAGGTGAAGAGGCATATATAAAACTAGAAGAGCAAGATTAAATAAAATAAAAATTGCAATGGAAACAGGAAGCAGAGAACTAAGTGAGAAATTAGAAGAAGGGGGAAGTTATTTGTGAATAAAGAAAATGGAAGGAAAAGAAAAGAAGGAAGTCATGAGGTATTAATGGAAAGAGAAAAAGTAGAGAATAGTTTGATTGGTGAGAAATTGTGAGAGTAAGGTTTTTGGTGTATATCTTTGTATAGGAGGAGAAGTAAAATGAGAAATGTATGTGAGTAAGGTGTTTTATGGTATGTTTCAAATAATAATCAATAAAAATTATATTTTTAAAAAAAGGTTAGATGTGTTCAATGCTAAAATGCACTGCTTCTTAAAATATAGGCAGTTTTTTTTGAGAGGCAAGATAGTGTGAAAGGAAGGTGTTCTGTAAAGCTGCATTACACAATTCCCTTTTATTCCAGCGGGGCTTTCACTGAAGAACTTTGAGATGGAATATGCCCCGTGTTTCATCTCCCATGCTCTTATGAAGCTTCAATTCTCTTTAGTGAAGCACCATTTGGAAGAGCTTCCAAGTGTGTTTTCTCCATACTTTAAACATTTTACAAAACAGTTGGTTCTTATTTTGTAATGGATGACTTTCACCAAAAATGTATAGATTTTTACTGTTCCTAATGCATTAAACTTGAATATTTTGTCTGTCTGTCTGTCTGTCTGTCTGTCTGTCTCTCTCTCTCTCTCTCTCTCTCGTGAGTGCTGTAATCCCATGGGTACAAAAAATCTCAAGCTATAAAAGCCAAAAGGACCTATGGAGTGTATACAAATTATGAAGCTCTGAGATTAGTCAACATGGTGCTGAAAATTTCTGCTGAGCTCAGAGTGAGAGAGTATATACTGTATGTGTTAAGATAGATAAATAGATCAAAGTTGATGTCACTTTTTGTTTGGAAAATTTGCCATTTCCCCTCCTAGTAACAGTAACATAGCCAGTGAGCCAATCAACTTTGGCTATATGGTGACATCATTTAGGATAAAGTTAGTTGAGAGCAGTATTATAGATGCTGGAAAGAAGGGCTATTTTGAACATTAAATAAAAATAGAATCTTGGAGTTGGAAAACACCACAGGGACCATCTAGTCCAACCCCTTGCCATGTAGGAATGCACAACTAAAGCACTCCTGAAAGATAACTATCCAATTCTCTGTTTATTTTATTTATTTATTTATTTATTTATTTATACCCCGCTCTTCAGCCACAAGGCTATCAGAGCAGCTTACAAATTGTTTTAAGCAATAGCAATTTACACATCTACACTGCATTAAGCAGTTTCCAATGTGTGTTAGCTAATTGCTGCCCACAAGCCAGGTACTCATTTTACCGACCTATGAAAGGATGGAAGGCTGAGTGAACCTTGGAGCCCGCTGGAATTGAACTTGCAACATGGTGACTTGCAGCACTGGCATTTAATCACTGCGCCACCAGGGCTCCATTGTTTAAAGACCTCCAAAGATGGAGAGTCCAAGTCAGTCTATTCTGCTATAGATAGATAGATGAAAGATAGATACTGTAGATAATTTATGAACAAAAATATGTAAATGTTGTAGCAAGACATTTCAGCTCCCACCATCTTCAGTTGCTCAAAATAAAAGTGAGCTATATCCAAGGTAGAAGTTAAGAATATAGAGGATGGAGGTAGTTATAATGATGATATGCATTATTCTCCAGGTTGAAACCATGTGAAGGTAAGTTTTTAACTCTGGACTTTATCAGACACATTGTTTTAAATATTCTTCTGCCGGCATTAAAAAAACAAACCATTTTCATGCCAGCAAAAGAACATTCCTCCCTGCACTCACCTCCTCTCCTGGGAAAGGCTCCTCCATGAATGAAGAGGAAATGAACGGAGCCCCATTCACTTCTTCATTTGAAATCCCATGTGTTTTCATCGCACAGGAAATTCAAACTTTAAAACAAAAAATAAAGCATAAAAAGTCACACCAAGCACACACACACACAACTTCCAAGTAACCCAGGGAAGGTCATAACAAAAGCTAAGCTTACCTGGATGTCCCGATCTGACCCATAAGTGTTCTTGCCTGGCCAGCCATGTCAGGGTAAGTCCGAGATTTAAAGGGACAGAGGTATTGCATACCGGTAATGCCGGCAAAAAAGCAGCAAGGAAATCTTTGGGGCTCTTTATAACCATGAAAGGGCAATATCATCTGATCCGTATGCCCTTTCGCGGTTATGTGGCATCCTTATGACACTGTAGATTCCATGTCTGATAAGGTCCCCTGTGTATCCAGAATGTCTTCCTTTCCTCCATGTATTTGAAACAGATGACACTTCAGTTCCAAACACTGGCACATTGGACAAGTGATGGTGCTCCAAATTAAAATGTCTACCCATTGGTTGTTCTGGCTTCCTGGTCAGGATTGCATACTTTTGATTCCTGAAACATATACTGTACACAGGTCTTTTCTTTCCTACTTTTCATCCTGCATATCTGCACTCAATCTCATAAATAAGGTTGCAGAACTAACAAGTGATGCTTTGTTAAATACAATGGATTCTACTAGTCACTGTACTCTTAAAAGTGACTATCTTGAGCTACATACAGGTGAGGCAATGCTTGGAATAACAATGCTCCAGGATTGCTGATATGCTCCAGGATTGCTGAATGCTGTTTTCAGGACAGCTTTTACCAGGTGAGAAAACTATAAAAGGAGGCTTGCATATGGCTTGCCAAGATGTTCAGAATTTGCTAAAAACTGGTAACTTTCCATGATTGTCATATGGTTTGTTGTTAACTGCTGTCAAGTTGACTTGGGCTTATGTCGACCCTCTGAATGAGGGTCCTATAAGTCATCCCATCATAATCAACCTTGCTCAGCTCTTGCAGACCCAGGGCTGTGGCTTCCTTGGTTGAGTCTATCCAACTCGAATGTGGTCTTCCTTATTTCTTATCACCTTTTATCTTAACAAGCAGTATTGTCTTTTCTGATGAGTCATGTTTTCTCATGATATGCCCAAAGTATGGCAGTCTCACTTTAGTAATCTTGGCTTCTAGAGAGAGTTTGGGCTTGATTTGATCCCGGATACCTTTATTTGTCCTTTCAGCAGTCCACAGTATCTGTAGAACTCTTCCCCAGCACCACATTTCAGATGAGTTGGTTTTCTTCCTATCAGGTTTCTTCACTGTCCAGCTTTCACAACCATACATAGAAATGGGAAATATGATGACACAGGCAATCCTAACTTTAGTATTCAATGATATATCACTACACTTCAGGATCTTGTCTAATTCCTTCCTAGATGCCCTTACAATCCTAGGCTTCATCCACATGAGCCAGAATATGCTGGTTCTCTACTAGCATATTCTGCCCGTGGATCAGGCCTGTTCCTCTCCCATTATGGGGCATGAAACTGAAGGAAATCCAGACAAATATGCCAGCTCATCCCTACAACTGCCACCTCTGTGCCCTGTGTCACATTCTCTGATGTCAGGAAGGGGGCCCACAGCATGTGAGCAAGGCCCCCTGAATGGGACCAACCTGGTCACATGCTGCAGGCCCCCGTCCTGGCTACAGAGATGACAGCTGCAGTGATGGGCTGGCTGCCGAAATAGGCTCCTGTGGTCATGCAAGGCCCAATCCATTTTATTGGGCTGGAAAGGATTTAAATGCGTAGTTTTTATAACGTATTAGTCCCTACCCCATTTTACCCTATCTTTGCCCCACCTTTGCCCCAGGGGTCATGAGGACTGCCTGGGGGCAAAACAAAGCAAAAACCCTGCATTGTCAGGACTGCAGGGCTCCAAGATGGGGGCAAGATAAGGTAAATTGGCCATGGAGACAAGCCCATAATCTTCTTTTGATTTCTTCACTGTAGTCTCCATTCTGATTAATGACTGAGCCAAGATACGGAAAATCTTGTACATTTTCTATGTCTTCGTTGCCTGTTTTAAAGTTATATAAATCATCTGTTGCCATTATTATTGTTTTCTTAATGTTGGACTGTCAGGTTATCTTTGCACTTTCTTCCTTGACTTTCTTCAGTAATGATTCCAAGTCCCCATGTGATAGTTAGATTGAATGGAAACCCACCACGAATGGAATGTGTTGCTGAGTATTGTTCAACCCATACTTTTTGTGGAGAAAATTTTGACCAAAATCCTGTTAGGGAGTTATGAATGCATAACCACCATAGTTATGTGGCTATGCAGTGACTCCCAGCCTTATACTCCCAATCCTTACTAACTGTGACCAGGTTACTGCTGCAATCAATGGAGTCTATTCCTCTGCCTCTCAGGAAGCTGAAGATAAACATTCCCACCACCCCTCACATGAGCAACCTCCATTGTGACAGGCAGAAGTGGGGTCCCTGTCACAATTCCTCCTTGCACTAGAGATCACTCATGTGAGGGGGTGGGAACTTCAGTCAACTGCTTCCTGAGTGACAGAGGAATGGGCCCACATTGATAGCTGCTTCCTGGTAAGTGAGTATTGGGAAACTTTCACTGTCCCTACATGTCCCCTAAATTAGGGCATATGTAGGAATCATAAATACAGTTGCAAATGTGGAATCCCAATAGGAATCCAGCTTTTATCACATGATGATGGTTGTTCTTCTGATACTGTAATCAATAATATGAGGCTAGTTTTGGGGAATGAAGTGTTTCTTAGAGTGTTGATCCTTTCTGAGAAATTTTCTTTGGTATTACAGATGCATATGATTCCTAAATCAAAGCTGTAGATAATATTTCTACATGTCTGGGGTGGCAAGCTTTCCAGTGTAGGCATAAATGGGCTTATTATGAAGATACATGGGGGGGTGTGCGTGCATATGTGCACCTGCATGCTGTTTGGGAAAATGCAAGTCAGTAGGAAAGGAGAAAGATGACATTACAGATGGATTGATTAGATATAAGAAGCCATGGCACTGAGTCTGCAAGATGTGAGCAAGCCTATTGATGACTCATGGAGATCCCTCATTCATAGAGGCAACTTGCCATCAGTTGAAACTGATTTTCCAGGAAATAATGTTGCATTTTCTTCAGCTTAGTTGCTACTTTAATGAAGTTTGGAATTAGATCGTCTGAGATCTCTGTAGGCATTATTAGTATATTGGTTGTATAGGACAAACATAAATGTAGATGTGATGTATATGTTTTAGCTTGATATCTTATTAATTTATTATTATTGCAGAGCTATTGTCTCTACCTTATTTTTAATTGTCACTTAGGAAAATCACAGTATATTTAATTGGCCAACCTACATCCTGAGGTTTAGTATCAATTTCTCATTGGGTTTAAAGGAAAAATATATTTTTTGTTGGAGTCAATAAGAAAAGAATCAAAAATAAAGTTGCCAGTATTGTAATACCATTATACAAGTCTGTGCTACAACTATATTTGGAATATTTTTACAGTTATGATTATTGTGTTTCAACGAGGATATTACAGAGGTGTACAAGATATGGAAAAGTGCAACCAAACTGATCAAGGAACTTGACAAAATCTCCTTGAGGAATAATTACAATGTTTGGGACTCTTCAAAAAAAAAGGGGGGGGTATGATTTAGGTGTACAAAATTATAAATAATGGGAAGAAAGGAGTCCCCCTCCCTTTCTATATCATAACAGTAGAACCCAAGATCATCCAACAAAGCAGAATGATGGGAGAATCAGGGAAGTCAGAATGCATCTAGATAAGCCATGTAATTGCACAGGATCTCATGATGGCTACCAGTTTAGATGGATTGAAGAGAGGTGAGCACATTCATGAAGGATCAGGTTTTATGCTACTTCCACAATCAGATGTTTCATGTCTCTGGATATGAGTTGCTAGAAGACATGAACAGAGTGTGATTGAACTCATGCCCATTGGCATCTGATTGGCCACTGTGGGAAACAGGATGCTGGACTACTATATATAGGCCTGATCTTCTTATATTCTTATGCTAACTGCTTCGGGACAGGCTTCCAGTTCACTTGAGCTTGGAGGGTTGAGGATGCTCTCACGCAGAGCACTTTCATTTGTTAGGCTAGCTGCACTGTGAAAACAATCTGAACATTTCTATATTGAGAGAATCTGAATTGCTTTTGGGAATTTCAAAAGCAGGTAGATGGAGCCAGAAGGAGCTTCTTGACACAATGTGTTCTGCATGTTGAACAGAATGAGCAACTTCAGGGCACATGAAAAATGCAAGGAAAATGTCCACTTTCTCTTCTTTCAAATCACAGCTTTGGCTCCTTTTGTCACTCTGGTTTGGTTCCTTGTCATCATTGCTGCAGAGATGTGGCAACCCAAATGTGACAGTTACTGACATTAATGCAATCAACGTTTGCTTTCCTTATAGAGGCAGCTGTCAAAAGCCATCATACATTAAGCTAAAGTACTAGTCATCATGAAGCTTTCCTTGTATTAACATTTAAGCATATACCTTTGGAGGGTTTAAAGTAAGTTAGGACTGTCACTTTATGATAAAGAAAAAGACAGACAGAAAGTAAGAGGATGGGAGAGTGGATTGGAAATAAGAGCTTCTTCTGAAATCAAGCACATTACTCCTGTCTGTCCCAGTCCTCAAAGGTTCCAGTGGGTTATGGCAGCACCCTATGATATATTCTCAGACAGGGAGGTTGGTGAAAATGTGCTGCTATGTTGCGTTTACACTAAACAGTTTTTAAAAACAAAAACAAAAATTTCCTCACATTAGTTACATTTACATCGAAAAGGGATAATTTATTTTCATGATTTGAATTCTAACTTGGTGTTTAAATTTACATTACATTCTGCTTTGTAGCACTGAATACTCCAGGCATCTTTCTTTCCCTTCTTATCACTGAAGGTTCAAGTGGTTTCTGTGGCTCAGAGTGGTTGTGGCCAGCTTCGACTAGTCTTCCAGCTACAGCCTTTCCTGGACAAAGATAATATTTGTTTATGCACTGGTAACCTCATGATTACACTACTGTAATTTGATAACCATAGGGCTGCCCTTGAACATAACTTGGAAAGCAGCCAGTGCAAAATGCAGCAGCTCAATTGCTGACTGGAATGCTATAGAGATAGTATAACATGCCAGTCTTAAAAGTATTTCACTGCTTGCCAATAAATCTTTGGTCTGAATTCAAGGTGTTTGTGATGATAATTAAACATCTTGGGACCCCAATACTTGAAGAAAGGACTCTACCTATATGTACCTGACTGAAGTCTACTGGAGGGGTACTCATCTATGTCCCACCAGTGAGGTCAATAGGTTGCACAATGACACGAGAAAGAGAGCCTTCTCAGCAGTAGTATATGGATAATAGAAGATCCCTCCCTTTGAGATGATTAGCACCAATGCTGGCTTTATTTAGGCACCAAGTAAAAACTTGGTTGGAGCTTCAGGGGCCTGATTAACTCCAAAATGTTTACGCACATAGTGTTAAATATTTTTCACCTTGTCAATTTGTTTAATATCTTTTGGACTTCTGGGTGTGGAATGGACAAATGACAACTTCTCCATGGGGCTCCATGGAGGAGAGAAAGGCAGCAGTCATAGGCATTGATTCGGAGGCAAGTTCCAACCAGTGGCTTTCCCTCTGGACAAGTGAAGAACAAGGCGTGGGCCCATGCATGTCTGTAAACCCTGCTAAGCCCCTGGGAATGCTGCAGTCATCCAAGAATGGGGTGAGGGAGACTGAAGGAGAAAGCCAGCAACTCTTCCTGCTGCACACAAGAGGTAATGGTCACTAATCTGCAACTGCACTTTCTTTTTCAATTATTATTCCACTAATACCAACATCTAGATTTAAGAGTAAAAAAGCAATCTTTAACCTAGTGGTTAATCAATGCTTCAGTGAGTCTTCTGCCTTTCGAATTAATATGAGAAATCCTAAGGATCATCTTAAAGTAATGTTAAGATTATGATTGGAAAGCACAAAGCCTTATAAAACAATGAGAAAATGGGGGGGGGAGAGTAAAGCTTTTGAATGGATAAAGATGTAAAAACACAAAATGATGAGAGCAACTTTTTAGAAATGGAAGATTGGCTGTTTTTGCATACATCTTGCAATTAAGTATGGGATTAACAAATAGACTGCTCTGTTTTGAGAAAGGGAAGTTTGTTTTGACTGGGAGCTGAAACAATAGTAGTTAAACATCCACTTCTGCCGTTGCAACATCTTAACCAAGGAGCCTCTATAGAGGCAACCAGCTGAAGGAATTCTACATGGAAAACCACCAATATATGAGGATGCCAACATAGACCTAATTTGGGGTTCATATGCTAGAACCAACTTCTGGAATCCCATCACCCATGCCTCATACCTTAACATGACATAAACAAACAATGTGTGTACAGAATTACTCATGAAAACGAATCCTGCATAGTCTACACTGGCAGTGCAGATAAAACCTACGGTACCAACAATAAACCACTGCTTTTGTAATGTTTCCTCTGTAATTGGTTGCAATTTTGAATACGCTGTCCCCTTATGGACAAGACAAGAAATGGCTTTATCAGCTGAAATGTACAGTGCAGTAATTCCTGTGTTTAAACCTAGAAATTTTGCATCAACTTTTAATGCACCCAGATTTAGAAGAACAGTTGCTTAAGACTGAAGTGGCTGGAGATAAGTCAGCATTAATAGTTTCGCACAATGAACAGGAAATTGCATCTTTAGCCAAGGACATAGCAGATACAGGAAAACATTCTTGGTTGGAATCTTTATTCAGATGGCCTCACCATGTAACCAATGCTTTTCACATAATGCTACACCCTATTGTTGTATTTTTGCTTTTCAAATCTTATTGGTAATTGGCCTCACCAGTTTAACTTGTTGGGTCTGTAGACAATTAGTAAGACTAGAAGCTGTTAGTGAAGTAGTGAAACTTATTAAGGCAAATCTCTTATAGGTTCCCTTTTGGATTTTTATAGTTTTTTTAGTTTTAAGTGTATTCTTCAACTGTTTTGTTCAGGGGCTCACTTTACTCAGTGGACCCCCCAGGGCCTCCCTCTTTTTATTTTTTGGGAGGCCGTAACTAGGAGCTTTAGTGCCTCCAGAGTCAAGACTAACCACACGTCCCATGTGCCAGATGGCCAAGGGCAATGTGTGATGTACCAGAAACACACGCTCACATTAACTCAATAAGAATTCTTTATTAAGCAAGGAAACGTGAGTCAGTAACATAGGCAAAGCCAGAACTAAACACCTCCTAGTACAGTCTCCAGATAAACCCTTACAGCGTGAGAATGGTATGTAGGGAAGGCTGTAGGAGGTCAGCTACCTCCAGGTGCTTTGGCCTTGAGCTGTTCGAGGAACAGCGTTCCCAGACCCAAGAGGCAGGCTGGCACCCATCCATGGGCTGAGAGGCCCAGGCAGGGAAAATAGGCCAGGAACCAAACTCATGTCAGGCCTATTACCAAACTCATGTCAGGATCTTCCATGGAGTCTACTCTAATACACAGAATCCAGGGATGAGCATAACATACTGCCCCGGCAAAGAGAAACCCCCTCCTTCAGCAGGGCTTATCAGGGAAGCTAACAGGGAACTTCCTCAATAAGCGCAGAGCATTGATGTGTTCAACACTGACCCATTCTGCATGACCTATAGGCAAATGCTTCCATTTAACCAGATACTGCAAAAAAAAAAAAAAAACCCTGTGTACCCGAGAGTTCAGCACATTGGAAATTTCAAAGTGTTGATCCTTGTCCACCATGATAGGATGGGGCGTGGTCTCAGGAACTCGATGACGTTGATCCAGAGGGCACGCAGGTTTGAGCAAACTAGAATGAAATACAGGGTGGGCGTTACGATACATCTTGGGCAAGGACAGTTCAAAAGCCACAGGGTTGATTTCCCTAACAATAGGAAAAGGTCCAATGTACTTAGGCCCCAACTTTTTCGAGGGCTGAGGGCTCTTTAGGAATTTGGTGGACAGAAATACCAAGTCCCCCACCGTGTACCACAGGGAAGGGTCACACTTTTTGTCCACGTACTCTTTGTAGTGGGCTTTCGCAAAGTCCAGGGCTGGCACAACTTTCAGCCATGCGTCCTTGATTTGCGTGCTCCACTGAGTCACCAGAATCGGGTCTTTGGAAGTCCCCACTCCCAAAGGCAGAGGGTCAAAGTCCTGTCCTGAAACAATTTTAAATGGGGACAAGCCCGTTCTTTGGTGTATGGTATTGTTGTATGCCACCTCTGCAAAGGGTAAGAGGTCAACCCAATCAGACTGCTGGAAGTTGACATAACACCTTAAATACTATTCCAAAAATTGGTTTACACATTCACTTTGGCCATCACTTTGTGAATGATGGGAGATGCTCAACCTCAGCACAATTCCTAACAGTCTTGTAAACGCCTTCCAGAACAGGGAGGTGAATTGAGCTCCCCTATCTGAGATGATCTTGGCAGGAACCCATGTAGCCTATAGATGCCTTGTACAAATAGCTTAGACAGCTGGGGGGCGGTCGGGAGTTTCTTGCAGGCCACAAAGTGAGCTTGCTTGGAAAACAAGTCCGTCACCACCCAAGTAACAGTCTTTTTCTTACTTTCTGGCAACTCAACAATGAAGTCCATACTAATGACCTGCCAGGGTTTAGTGGGGGTTGGTAATGGTAGCAGCAAGCCTTTTGGTTTTCCTCCGGCTCTTTTTGCCACCACACACGTATGACACCCCTTTACATACTCCTCCACCTCCTTCCACATTTTGGGCCACCAGAATTGCCGTCTTGTTAAGTGCAACATTTTCACATACCCAAAGTGACCTGCACTCTTCACATCATGGCACTGTTTTAGCATGGCAGTTCTCATAGCCTCGGGGACATACATGCGTTCCCCCTTCCAAGCCAAACCTCCTCACAGAATTACCTCCCCTTGGTGAGAAAGAAACTATGGGTGATGGGACAGAGCGGCTGCCATCTGAGCCTGCCACCCATCCCCAATGTCCTCTGAGACTAAAGGAGAAGGCTCCAGGGATGATGGGGCTGATGCCACAGTGGGGTTTGTGGCTTTTGTGGGTGGCCCATCAGGCTCTCTCGCAAAGCCTTGTTCCCGGGCCCAAAGAGGGGTGGCAGTGGGCTCCTGACGTTTGGCTTGGCTGCGTGTGAGAACTGCCAATCGCAAATGGAAGGGGGAGAAGACTGTGTCTATCACCTCCTTCTGCTGACTGTCATGTTGAGGGAGCCTGGACAAAGCGTCAGCTAAGAAATTCTTTTTTCCCAGGAGAAACTTCAGGGTGAAGTTGAACCGGTAAAAGAAACTGGCCCACCTAATTTGTATAGGGTTCAAGCACCGTGGGGTTTTCAATGCCTCAAAATTCTAGTGATCTGCCCAAACCTCAAAAGGTTGGGAAGATCCTTCCAGCAGATGGGGCCAAGTTTCTAAGGCCAATTTGATCGCCCCCGCCTCTTTCTCCCACACTGGCCAATTTCATTCAGTTTCATTGAACTTCTTTGACAGATATGCACAAGGTCTGAGCTCCCCACTTCATCCCACTGTAACAACACCCCCCCATCGCCACATCTGAGGCGTCCACTTGAACCACAAAAGGCTGTTCGGGGTCGGGTGTTTAAGGATGGGTTCAGAGGTGAAAAGCTTCTTCAGCTTGTCAAATGCCCTTTGGCATTGGTCAGTCCATACAATCCTTTGGGGAGGCTTCTATCCCTTCCCCTTCCCAGTTTGTTTCTTCCCCCCACACACACACCCTTGGTTTTCAACAGGTCAGTGAAGGGCAAGGCAACCTCAACAAAGTTAGGGATGAAGGACCGGTAAAAGTTAGCAAACCCTAGGAAGCTTTGAAGCTTCTTCCTGGTTCTGGGGGCCTCCCATGCAAGGACTCCCTTGACCTTCTCAGGGTCCATTTCAACCCCCCTGCTAGAGATGTGGTACCAAGCGGCTTTGGTGGAATTCACATTTTGATATTTTGGCATACAATTGATTCTACCCCAGTTTACTAAGCACTTTCTTCGCCAGCTTAACATGGGATGTGTAGTCCTCAGAGTAAATAAGTACATCATCCAAATACACAAGTACCCCTTTGTACAAAAACTCTCTAAGCACATCATTAATCATGTTTTGGAAGACGCCGGGGGCTCCACTTAACCCAAACAAAATCCAAATGCCCCTAGCTGGCAATTAAAAGCAGTTTTCCACTCATCCCCTTCTTTAATTCGCACTCTGTAATAGGCCTCCCGCAATTCTAACTTGGTGAATATCTTCCCCTTGACTAAATGAGCCAGGATATCTTTCATCAAGGGGAGGAGGTACTGATTTGTCATACTGATAGCATTTAAGGATCTGTAATCAATACAGAGACGAAGAGAAGAATCATGTTTGTGTCTGAACAACACCGGGGCCCCCAAGGGGGAGGTCATAGGTCTGATGAACCCCCGGGCCAAATTTATATCTATGAACTCGCGGAGGGCGTCCATCTCCGCCGGGGTCATGGAGTAAATCTTAGGTTTGGGCAGTTCGGCCTAGGAAACTATTTCAATTGCACAGTCAAACAGCCTGTGGGGGGGCTAGAATGTTACATTCCTTCTCAAACACATACTACCGCTGTTTATACTCCACTGGTAGCCCTTTCATTTCCCCTTGAATCAGAGCGGCTTTAAATTTCTGACGCTTGGCCTCTTGAGGGATCTCCCCCACCCAGGGAGGTCTCACCCACTCTGTGTTCCCACACACACAAAGGCTCTCTAAAAGTCACAGTCTCTTTTACCCAGTCTATAGTGGGGTCGTGAAATTTCAACCAGTTTAAGCCCACTACTGCAGCTGGGACTAAACCTGGCGCTATCACAAATTGGAGGTCCTCCTGATGATTTCCCATCTTCATTTGTACTGGGTCAGTCATCCACCTTGCGGGGGGGGGGGCTTCATCATCCCTCCATCCATCTGAGACAGCCAAACCGGCTTGTCTAGCTTAATGGTGCCAAGTGAAACTTCACTGACCAAGGAGGGGTGAATTAGCACCTGGGTACCCCCAGAATCCACCATTAACATTACTTTTCGGGGGACCCCATTATTTGCAACCCCTATGTTGGCTTTTAGGGAAAAAGGGCCTTTCACCCCACTCACCACAGCACTTCGGCACCCTTTAGGATTAGCCTGCCCTCGGGTGCTTAGTAGGGCGGGCTGCATCTGTTTCCCTCCGGCTCAGTGTCTGAAGAGGACCCACTGTCGTCCAGTTCCTCTGAAGACTCTCCCACCGCATGGCCTGAAATCAATGCGCACACTGCTGCTTTGGCCTTTGGCTTGAATGGCGTCTTGGGTGCTGTCGGCTTCCCATCTGCCTTCTTGGGCCTCTCTTCCATGGGGTTGTCCCGGGGTTGCTTCTCTGGGCATTCGGCTATGCGGTGTCCACCTTCCCTGCAGTGCAGGCACAAGCCTTTCCACATCCTTCGTTCCATCTCCGACTCTCCCACTGTGCCTCCAGCTGGTAGGGCTGTGTTATCTTTCTTCCCTGTGGACACTGTGGGCTTTCTGCTGAGCCTCTGGTGTTGCCGGGCCAACTTGACGCTCTGTCTCAGGGTTTCCACCTCCCCAGCTAGCCGTACCCACCCCAAAAGGGTTTCTGGGTTCCCTTGGAACAACGCACACTCTAGGATGTTTCCTAAAGACCATCCTGAAAATACTGCACCTTAGTGGTTTCGGTCCAGTCAGGAATCTGGCTGGCCAGGTGGCAAAATTCAGAGGTGTATTCAGCCACAGGTCTCGAGTCTTGGTGCAGTCACTGGAGTTCTGTGCATGCACGCTTCACCCTCAGGGGGTCTTTGAATTGATCTCGGAGGGCCATCATGAAGTCATGGAAACTCCCCAACTCTGGAGCACCCATGTCATAGAGCCCCACCAACCATTGCGCCACCTCTCCCTCCAGCTGGTTGGAGACATACTGCACCTTCTCGCTCTCTGTGTGGAATTCTTCTTCCCATTGGGACATGAATCCCATCACCTGGGTTAAGAAATATGGCAACTTCGTGGCATCCCCATCAAAGGTGGCTTTTAGGTCTTGGTGCTTGAGCCCACGAGGCCTTTCCCGCAGCTCATCCAGGCCAGCCCCCGTGGGGGTACTGGACCAGGAACCTGTGGGACATGGGCCCCAGCAGGCATGGCGGGGACCCCTCCTGGAGGGGCCAGGAACCCCCTGGAGGAGCTGGCAACTGAGGGTCCTGGGGAGGTTGGCCTCCCCCCTGGGGTGCCAGGTTGCTGAGGCAGAATCTCCAGGAGGATTGTCTGCATGACCTCCATCTGTTGCTTTGGCTGCTGCACCTCCAGCGCAGGGGTCTCGCCCCAGGCTCTCGGTACCCCTCAGTTAGGGGTCTATCCCACCGTCGGGACCTGTGTTCTTCCCAACCTCGCTCCTTTGGCCAGAGCCAGCTGGCTCCCATAGCCATTCCTGCTCCACGCACTGGAGTCTCAGAGAAGGGTAGGCTGCCCCTCCCCAGGGCTTGCCTGGCTCTCAGGCCCATGAGGTCAGGGAAGGGGTCAGCCTCCAAGCCCTCTGTTGGGCTCGGCTTGGCTCTTCCACTGGCATGCCTGCACCATCCCCTGGCAAGCCAGCTCCCTGGTCATCGCCTGTGGCCAGGTCTTTCTCCGTCTGGGTTCCAATCTCGGCGTCATCAGACATTACAGGTAGGAATCAAAAATTAAGTAGGATTGGTGAGTTCTGGCTTACTGTGATGTATCAGAAACACACGCTCACATTAACTCAATACGAATTCTTTATTAAGCAAGGAAACATGAGTCAATAACATAGCCAAAGCCAGAACTAAACACCTCCTAGTACAGTCTCCAGATAAACCCTTACAGCGTGAGAATGGTATGTAGGGAGGTCTGTAGGAGGGCAGCTACCTCCAGGTGCTGTGGCCTTGAGCTGCTCGAAGAACAGCATTCCCAGACACAAGAGGCGGGCTGGCACCCATCCATGGGCTGAGAGGCCCAGGCAGGGAAAACAGGCCAAGGAACCAAACTCAGGTCAGGCCTATTACCAAACTCATGTCAGGATCTTCCATAGAGTCTACTCTAATACCCAGAATCCAGGGATGAGCATGACACAATGGAACGTCAAGACAGGACAAAGACCCAAGCACACAGTCAGGGGTATGAAGGGGGAACTGAATGGAAGACATTATAAGACAGTGTTTCTACCTTGCAGACAAATCAGGGAGAACTTGAGTGGTGACCTTGAACATGGTTAATTGTCAGTTGTTGTTTAAAGCAGATGTGTTGTCTGTTGTGTGCCAGAAAAATGCTAAGTTTAAAAGTTGAGCAATGTGTCCATTTGAAATTTTTAATAAAATTGAACAAAACACCAAAGGAAAATTTTTGAATGCTTACTGAGGCCTACAGGGAAGACTGCATGTCATGTTCACGTGTTTGAAAAAATCAGCCAGATTGTTTGAGGAGACTGCTAAATCAGTGTCTGTATGATAGCTGAAGCCATGAACATTGACAAAGTCACTGCATGGACAATTTTACATGAGGATTTCAACATGAGAAAAGTTTGTGCCAAGATGGTCCTTAGGGTTCTCACCCCAGAGCAAAAAGAGTGTTGCAAGGACATTTTGGGTGACATTCTGCAGCAACCTGAGGTGGACCCAAACCTATTTTAAAAAATCATCACTTGTGATGAAACCTAGATCTTCCACTATGCTCCTGAGACAAAACAACAGTCAATGCACTGGAAAACGCCATCATCACCAAGAATTTAAAAAGTATATCAAAGCAAGTCCACATTCAAAGCCATGCTCATTGGGATTTTTTGACATGAAGGCCGTAATTTTGGCAGAGTGGGTTCCAGAAGGCAGAACAGTGAACCAGCATTATTATGAGCAAGTTTTGACAAAGCTGAGAGAAAGAGTCAGGAAAAAAGGGCTAAAACTGTGGGGAAATAGTTTCATTCTTCATCAGGACAATGCGCCTCCTCACACTGCACTTTCTGTGAAGCAGTTTTTGGCTGGTAAACGTATTACTACACTTGAACATCCTCCATATTCACCAGATTTGGCACCATGTGACTTTTTTCTTTTCCCTAAAGTGAAATTGGTGCTTAAAGGAATATGTGTTGAGTCAATTGATGCAGTAAAGAACACAGCAAATGTGTTGACACAGCTGACAGAAATTGATCTACTCCATGACTTCGACAAGTGGAAAACAAGACTCGATTGGTGCATGAATGTGAACGGGGAGTATATTGAAGGAGACAAGCATTATAATTGTAATACATATAAATAAAGATGGTCTTTTGTATCAGTCTCATTATCTAATAGACAGCCTCGTAGTGTATAGTTAAGAAACCCCAATACTCAGGAATAGGACAGGACAGGATAGTAAATTTTGTTTTAAATGTTTGGTTATTTGCTATTATTGTTTATAAAGGTTAAATTTTATTTTAGTATCTTTATTGCTCATAAGGCTTTGTGTTTTGGCCCCCCTTTTAGACTGGATGGTCCTGTGAATAATTTTGTCTAAGTTCCTCCCATAATCCAGACAACCCATAGTATGCCTCAATTTCCAGGGCAATGGAACATTCCAGTTTTGGTTTCTGCAAAGAAGCCTCCCTGAACCACAGATGAAGCCAGCCCTTGGGTGGAGAGACATGTGGCCCATCACTGTTGTCTTTCTCCATATCTGGGGCGGGTGTGAAGCCTACTGTCACCCCTGAACCTTCAACAAACCTTCTTCTGATACGGTGGGGTGGGGGCAGGGTGGAGAAAGCCAATCTCATTCCAAAGCAAACTGCCACTTTTCCACCTACAGCATGGAATTTTGTACCCACCTTTTGCCACCATGACTGCTTTTGGACTTATTTGTGCTAATGCAAATACCTGAACTGTTTCCTGACCGCGATTTTGGAATTTTGCCACCAAGACCCAGTGCTACTCTTTAAAAACTTTATTTAGTCTTTTCTGCTAAAAACTGCTGAATTTTTTTTCTGTAAAAGGGACTTATTGTACTCTGCTGCAGATGTTTTGGACTTTGAAACCTGTTTTATCATTATCTGGTGGAGGATGGAAACATTTTTCCTTCCCCCGTCACTGTCTGCTTTCATGTATGCCATGTTACTATGTGTATTGTTTCATTGCCGCACATTGTGTTTACAAACTTGCCAGTATTGTTTATAAGATTTATGTTTCTGTGTGTGTTTTGGAAAAGATTATTTCCTTGCTACCATTTATTTCAATGCTAGGCCTATCACCTTCTGTTACGTTATTACCTATAGCATGTATTTTTAGGATGTGCTAGTTATTGAGATGTGTATGTTTTGTGCTTTCTTATTTGTTTTACCATGCCCACAGTCTGCTTACCAACCCTAATTTCTGTGTTAACTTCCACATGCTATGCCCGCATTTGTTTCAACTAATTTAAGGGTGGGTTTTGTAAGATAATTGTTCTTTTCCATGCCTGCATTCCCATGGAAGTAAGTTAGTTCAATCTTTACACAATTCAGCCTAGCAATTAAAGGGAACAGGCATCCTTCCTCCTCTACCCCAATTGCCTAGACCCTGCCTTTTGTAAGAAGTTGAGTGCCAGCTATTCTGATGTTCAAAAATGAAATCCTTTCTGTGAACAGATTCCATTGGGAGGGATTGTTACCTACCATGATAGCGCCCATCTTGGAATATCACATAATTGGTAATATTTAATAATTTGGCTTGATGTGGCCTTCCATGTGGTTAGCAGGAAAACCAGGAACCCCAAGATACCAAGGTTAGAGTCACATATAACTAAGGGAGGGGTGTTTGGAAATTTCCTGAACAAGTAATACTCAGGTCGGAGTTAACACCCAGAGATGAGTTATCCACTAATCCACTCAAAGATAGCAGAATCCTTGATGCTTGCAAAATGGGTTCTTCGTCTCCTTTTCCCCTCCAACAATAGACCTTGCCTGCTCCTATTCAATTTCAAATACATCATCCACTAACAATCGTTAACTCTTCCAGAACACCCTTTGTTTCGTCCTGGGAAACTCTGAGAAACATTGTATGCCACTCAAAATCCCATCCCTTCAGGGCAATTATCTCATATAAATATCACCTTAAAACACCACCAAAATGTTTGCAGTTCCTTTTCCTACATTCATGCTGCTGGCTTGCTCTAAGACCCTCAGAATGCATTTCTGAGGACCTTCTGCTGCATTAATCCCTGCTCTTCTGATAGGTATTGTATCACCCAAGAACCCCCTACTCTATTTTTATTTAGTTATTTATACCCCGCTCTTCAGCCATAAGGCTATCTTCTCTCCAAATATGTCCTACTATCTTCGGTGGCCTTTTGTGGTTGCCTGATGCTTGTGTGCTTGTGTGAATGTAACTGATACTAGTTTCCAATAAAGATCATTTAACTGTACGTTTTGGCTTAGAGTTTCCTCCGTTACTACCAGTATACACAGTGGGTCCTGCCATTACCTGGCCTCTCACTGCAATTTTTGAGCTAATTAAATATTCCCCACATTAATTTTGAACACTAGTGGGATCCTCGTGGACTCCAAACAATTCAGGTAACACCTTTATAGCAAAAGAAAATATAAAATGCTTGTGATGACAGAAATTGGTACTGCTTGGTTTGGATGTGGAGTGTTCCTCATATGAATTTAACATAAGAAGGTGGAGATAGCCATATATAATCAGCCAGTAATAGTGTAATATTCACACCCATCTGAATCGGCCCAGAGAAAATGTGTAAAGATGTTAGGGCACAATACCCAATCAGGGCCAGTGAGCATTCATAGTAGAGCATATCACAGAACATATTTGGGCTCTAGAATTAAATAGTATATAATATTAAACAAGTTAAGTTTCTTCATTCCCAATGCATTATTCTTAAAACAAACAGTAGGATTTATGAAGAAAATGTCTTGGGAGTGAAGGAAACATATTTAACAAATTATGGTTCATGAATGGAGTCTGGTAGTAGACTGAACTCATCAGTTTATTTAAGAACGCATCAATGGGTGGACTCTCCCATGACAACCCAGGGTTCCACCCCAAATAAGTAACTGATCTAACTATATATAGAATTCTTACAAAAACACATAGTGGCAGAAATGAGCAGCAAAAGGCTATGGCAGCCATATAAATTCACCCATCACTTGTTCTTTGTATCTTATTCTAGTGTTATGGCTGTTATCAGCAAAACATGTAAAGATGTTTTAGAACATGAATCAGAATATTTTG
Organism: Gambelia wislizenii; assembly: GCA_030847615.1. NCBI lineage: Eukaryota > Metazoa > Chordata > Lepidosauria > Squamata > Crotaphytidae > Gambelia > Gambelia wislizenii. The sequence continues at coordinate 362,900,444 of JAUMIR010000001.1, forward strand.
TAAATGTTCAAATTAACTTGAAATTGCCAGGAGCTTTTCTATGCCTAAGCACACAGATTTCTTCAACATGGCTGTATCTCATTTAAGCCATATGGTCACTTCCTCACTTTTCTTCTTTAGGAGGAGCAGTTTTGAGAACATGACCATTTCCAATCATTCCATTTCTTTTCTAAGCATGGCAGATGATGGGGTACCCTACAGCTAGCTTTGTCTCCCCTTATCTCCTGTTTCTCTGTGTTGACAGAGAATGTTTGCAAAGTAGCTTCAATCACAATTAGCTGAATACAGTTGTAGAGCTCCATGAACTTGGGAACCCTGGTAAGTGCTGTAACTGTCATCAGACGAATTCTGTCATAGGTCCCAGTTGTAACAATATGAAAAGGCACTGAATAGAAGGAACCAGCAATAGTTGGGATCATCTCCTGCTGCGTCACAGCTGAGGAGACAAAAACCACAGTCTGAGAGGGGTCTGCAAACCATTTCATTTTTTTTTAAAGTGTTGTGGACTGAAGGAGCGATCAGCTGGCTATCAGACATTGCTTTCAACTCCAGTACTTCTAGTTCGTCTTCTAAGGAAGACAGCTTCTCAAGGGGGAGTATGACTGTCATGTAAAAAATATGTTTATAAGCAGGGGGCTTCATGGAGCCAAACTGCTGAATTCAACTTCAGTTCACCTCTTGACCTGGCTCTTGCAGGTACTAGATTTATGACTGTTTATGATCCTGTTACTGTGCCTCCTTGGACTCTTCTGATTTACAGCTTTCTTGACTATGGACCATTTGACATTGGGCACCTCTTGATCCCACATCTGATGTCTTTGGCACTTTGAACTTCTCAGCACTGAGAGCAGTACATTGACTGGGGGGGGGGGGAAGAGAAATAAATGAGACACTATCTGCAAAAAAATCCTCAATATATTGTATATTGACTATAATGGACTATTTTGATGTACACTGCAACATCAGAAAGAATGAGACAGTGGAACTATTTAGATTTTTCATTCAGAACCAAGATACAGGGGAAGCCACTGAGAAATGTTATACCAGTTTAAAGATGCTTGCAGACAGTTGCAAATTTGGAAATATGAGAAAAATTTATTGATAAGGGATAAGATAATATGTAGAATCCAGAACACATAAGGAAGAAAGGGATGGTTGAAGGAAGCTGATGTGACTTTAGAAAAGAGCTTGGAGATTTGCACTGATATTTTTTATATTACCCAGAGACAACATTAGAAGCAGGGAAGAAGAAAAAGTGGAGTCTATTTGTAAGGCATAGATGAAAGAGAAGAAGAAGACAGAAGTAAGGAGAAGTGTGAACATTATACTACAGTGCAAATATGATGGAGGTGAACAGGCAAGACAAAAAGAGAGACATTCAGCTTGTTGTAAGAAATGCCACAAATGTGACAAATTTAACCACTATCAAAACTGAAAAATCCTAAAATGAGAGCATGCAGTATTAATGGGGAAAGTGAAAATCAATGTATTGTGTAGGTAAGGTATGAAGTAATAGACACACTGCAAGTTATTAGGGGACTGGGAATAACTTCATACAACCATGAACATGGGAGATAAAAGAGTACCACACCAACTGAATTGTGTTGCAAACTGCTATGTTCTCGTCCCCTATTTATGTAGTGAACCTTCAACCAGAAGAGACTAATCAGGTTTTATGAATGCAGAATCAATTACAATAAAACCAGTGGGAAAATGTAAGCTCAAAATTACTAACCCAAAAACCAAAAGAAAAACAAACCCAATAATAACAACCTAGAGTTTTTGACTGTTGATGACCAGAGAGTGGTATCATTGTTAGGTCTAAAGAAAGCTAGGTATGGTATCAGAAAATATGGAAAGTAGAGGGTGTCATGACTAAAAATCCAAACGAAAATGGCAACTGGAATCAAGAAAGGAGTGGGGAAATTCCGTGCGGCATTGGAGGGAAATGGAAAGCTAGATGGAGTTTGTAAAATAGAAAGAGAGGTAAGTTTGGAGCTAGTCAAGTTTCTTAAGAGGGAAGTATCAGAATAAGCTTATTATAACCTATGAAAAAAAAGAATCACACTCTTTTCAAAGATGGAGACTCATACAACTTGTTGGGGAGGGGGGTGGCATTGAAAGTATAAGTAGCCTGGCAGTAATGAGAAAACCATTAGGGAAACTCAGAATATGTGTAGATCCAAAGCTTTTAAATAAAGCATTGAAAAGAAGCCACTTTCCATTGCCACAATTGAAGACATATTGCCAGATCCAACAAAAGCAAGACTATTCTCCGTCTATGATGTAAAAAATGGATTCTGGCATATTGAGCTAGATAAAAAGTCCAGTTGTTTGACAACATTTGCCACACTCTTTAGGAGCTATCACTGGCTAAGAATGCCAGTGGGAATCCATCTACTTCTGAAATATTTCAGAATAGGTTGACATGAGTCTTGGAGGGGCTGCTTTGATTCTGGGCAATAGCTGATGATATGCTAATAATAGGAGAAAATGCTGACCTACAGCAAACAGAGCAAGACCATGGCTGCCAACTAAATACCGTTTGTGTAAACAAACGAACAAACACAAATTGAACAAACACAACTGAAAGTTACAGAAGTATCGCATACTGGCCATTTACTGGCCACTGACCTCAGAGGGTCTGAAAGGAGATCCAGGAAAAGTAAGCATTATTTGAGACACAGATTAATCTCAGAATGTCAAGTAGAGATATAAAGAATACTTGCAAATTCTCAAGAAAATAGTCAACTACCACATCGTTTTTCACATTTGGGAGATCAGTTACCAGAGTGTGAGTCTCTAAGGTACCATCCTGCAGACTTTGAACACTTTTCAACACTCTTCAGCATGGAGAAATCAAAGATGGACATCCTCACTGGAGTTTAGAAATAACAACTTGATTTAACTTCTTAAATTATTATCTCATTCCATTTACCTAATGATGTGGCATAACTCACTAGATTTTCTGATTAATGCTGATGCTAAATTCATTCTTTAGAGAGTTAATTGATTTTAAAACATTGGCTTTTTTTAATGATGGCTGGTCATGTGTCTCTTTTGATAGGCGGAAGAGCTGGGAAGTAGTTAACGTGCTGGAAATGTGAGGTGACAGAAGAAGAATTACTTCTCTTGGTTTCTTCTCTCTCCTCCTCATCCTACGTTCCACATACACACTTGATTCAGTGGGTAACACACTTTGAGCAGAGTGAGGAGGTTGGAGCTATTAGTTTAGAGCCAGAGGGTGCATCTACACTGTAGAAATAATGCTATTTGACACCACATTAACTGCCATGGCTCCATCCTACAAAATCCTGGGATTTGTAGTTTTGTGAAGCACCAACATTCTGGCAGAGAAGGCTAAAGACCTTAAAGTGGTGTCAAACTGCATTATTTCTACAGTACAGATGCACCCACAGATTTCATTTACCAAAAGCCATGTTCTTACTATGTCTGTTTAGAAGTCAATCCCATTCTCATTCTCTGTATAATCCTTCAGTGTATCTATTATTGCTCACATAGTGCTGGGCACTTGCATAAATAAGTGGAAAGTTTTTCTCAACTTTGAGCCTACTGAGTAGACATGGAAATCCTTTGACTCCAGACTAATGGCTCCAATTGCACCAAACCCTCTTGATTTGTCTCTCCAACTAGTTGTATCTCCCTTTCAAATGTTGTTGCATCCTGGCAGTTCATGTTATGCCTATATTACATCTTTATCAATGACTTGGATGAGAGAATAGAGGGTATGCTTATCAAGTTTGCAGATGACACCAAATTAGAAGGGGTAGCTAATACCCCAGAGGACAGGATCAGAATCCAAAATGACCTGAATAGATTAGAAAGCTGGGCCAAAACTAACAAAATGACTTTCAACAGGGAGAAATGTAGGATACTACACTTGGGCAGTAAAAATGAAATGCACAGATACAGGATGGGTGACACCTGGCTTGATGGCAGTACATGCGAAAAGGATCTAAGAGTCTTAGTGGACCACAAGTTGAACATGATGCAGCAGTGTGATGCAGCAGCTTAAAAAGCCAATGTGATTCTAGGCTGCATTAATAGGAGTATAGTGTCTAGATCAAGGAAAGTAATAGTGTCACTCTATTCTGCTTTGGTCAGACCTCACCTGGATACTGTGTCCAGTTCTGGGCACCCCAATTCAGGAAGGAAATTTTGAAGCTGGAACGTGTCCAGAGGAGGGCGACCAGGATGGTGGGTAGTCTGGAAGCCATGCCCTATGAGGAGCAGCTTAGGGAGCTGGGCATGTTTAGTCTGGAGAAGAGAAGGTTGAGAGGTGACATGAAAGCGAAGGGTTGTCAGACTGGGGATGGAACAAGCTTGTTTTCTGCTGCTCCAGAGACTAGGACATAGAGCAATGGGTTCAAACTTCAGGAGAAGAGATTCCACCTAAACATTAGGAAGGACTTCCTGACAGTAAGAGCTGTTCAGCAGTGAAATACACTGCCTTGTAGTGTGGTGGAGTCTCCTCCTACATTGCCTTGTAGTGTGGTGGAGGTTTTGAAACAAAATCTGGATGGCTATCTATTGGGAATGATTTGATTGTGTATTCCTACATGGCAGGGGGTTGGACTGGATGGTCCTTAAGTCTCTTCCAACTCTATGATTCTATGATCTAGTGCCATTAATGCATATGGTGCCTTACAGAGTACAAGAGCACAGGTCCATACTCCCAAAGAAATTATAGTCAATGACACAACACAGTAAACTAAAGAGGAAGAAAAAGAAAGCAGTGGTAGGGTTAAACTATAGAGGCGTGTGTGATTACTTCAATCACAAATGCTAAGGTTTGATTACATGTTCAGTTACAGCACAATAGCCTTCCCTAACCTGCTGCCTTCCAGATGTGCTGGATTACAATTCCCATCTATCCCAGACAGCAGGGCCCAAACCAACACATCCAAATACTCCATAGTAGGGGGGTGCTGCAATATAACCTCAGAACAATGTAGTGGGACTACAAAGGAAAAAGTGAGCTTTGAGAAAGGAACTAAAGGCAGAAGAGAATTAATGGTTTTCAGGTTGTGTAGTACAGTTTAGCATCATCACTGCATAAACATGTTCTTCTTCCACTTCCTTCTTTAGAGCTTCATGTTTTCTCCTTTCTGCTAACAGTGAAATAAAATCTACAAAGTTTATTTTGCAAAAATCCTTCACTTTTCTCTTCCAAGGTCTAGAGGAAACTGTCATCCCCTGTAAAACAGAATGTATAGTTCTGAGCGCTCATGTTATTCTACAGTATCCATGCATATCAAAAAATGGTGACAATATATAGAGGGACAGGGAGACTATTAAATATCCATCATGCCACTTCAGATCAGGCCTAATGCAATCAGAAACACATGACTACATCACCTTATCTCCTTTGATCAAATGTGATTAAGTAAGTCATTAATTTTCAAGACAAATAAAATATGCAAGATCATTTTATTATAAATGTAAATGCCTGTCTTCTTAAATGATTTTATTCTAAAGGAAACCCTTCTAATACAGAACTTTGTATGCTTCAGAGAACAGTTGTTTTAACATTGGTTTTAATTTTAATGAAAGATTATGTATTTGTATGCATGTCTTCTTTCCTTTTTTCTCACACTGCTCATGTTGTCAAGCAAAATTTGTGCATCAGCTTGATCAAGATAATTTCATTATACCATTGTTACCATTATGACTTGGGCAATTAGTAGTTTATAAGAATAAATTTATAGCAATCAGTGATTGAGGCACATTTGCAGTAGTCAGGGTGTAATAAAGCCCAATCAATTTCTTTCATTTAATATGTAGGCTGTGACCCTAGTTTTGATGAGAACTCTTAGCTATTTCATCTTTAAATAAAAAAAGAATGTCTGCAAGCAATTATAGTGGTGTGTTAATTAGATATTCCTTTTTATCTTTTATACTCCAGAATGCATTGCTAACGAAATCCTTGTTTTCTTTCTCATTCCCTTTCTCTCTTTCTCTCTCTAATAAACTGACATTAACTGGGTGCATTTTTGCTGAGACAATGGGACAGATTTTCCATTTTCCATTACAGTGGGGTAAATCTGAAGTAGCTCCATAGAAGTAATTGGTATTATTTGGGATTTACATGAACATGGCTGAAAGCAGAATCCACACCACTTATTTCCCTCTCTCTTTTGTTTTAATATTACTTGACTAAGGCCAGGTTCTTTAAAGAAAAAGGCTTCAGTCACATAGGATTTACCTGGTCTGTCACTTTCGACTGGATTAATATCATACTAGAGCATAACATAGCACATCCTTGGCATAGAGAAATTCCTAGGTTCCGTCCCCAGCATCTGATAAGGCAGTGAAAGGATCCTACCTGAAACTCAGTCCAGCTGCTTCCAGCCAAATTTGACAGTGCTGAGCTAGATGGAAAAACACTGACTCAGTTCAAAGAAGTTTTCTGTGTCCCTGTCTTTATGGCCATAGTAGATGCTTGATCACTTTACTACTTGGAAGAAATGAATAGAGCAAAATATCTTTAAAAAGCTTTCTGGAAAAAGCAGAGCTTGCCTTCACTATGGTAACATCTCAGCTATGGTACTGTATCATACTCTGTGTGAGACTGGCTTTAATGGCAGTTCAGAAACTTGAACTAATACAGAATGCTGCTGCTAGGATACTTGGTGGGGGGCAGAAGTAAACAATCATAACATTACAAATTACTTCTATTTTTGTTGTTGTTGTGTCCCCTCAAGTCATTTCTGACTTATGACGACCCTAAGGTGAACCTATGGAATTTATTTATTTATTGTATATCTATCTTGCCTCCCAGACTACAAGGGTTTCTGGGGCAATGGAAAAAAAATTAAAACACAGATGAAAACATTAAAAAAACACACATTAAAATACTCTTTAAAAACTCCTAAAAGCAGTCTAAAAACAATCCCAGAATCCAGTTTTGAAACAGTTAAAACTGCAATTTCAAACCTTTAATGTCATGCAAAACAGCACTGTTTTGGCTGCCGATCAGAAGCTTATAAGAGATGGGGGCAGCCTAACTTCCTTGGGTAGGGAGTTCCACAGTCAAGGTGCTGCTACAGAGAAAGCCCTGTTACATGTATTCACCAACCTAATTTCACACTGCGACATGGACCAAGGCCTCCTCTGAAGATCTCAAATTTCTGGCAGGCTAAGATGGGATGAGGCAGTCTTTCAGCTATCTTGGCCCCAAATTGTTTAGGGCTTTGTAGGTCAACACCAGCACCTTGAGCTCAGAAGCCAATGGAAGCCAATGCAGTTCTTGCAGGACGGGTGTTATATGGTCTCTAAAATGCACATCAGACACCAGTGTGGCTGCTGCCTTTTGCACTAGCAACAGCTTCTGAACACTTTTCAAGGGCAGCTCCAAGTAGAGGGCATTATAGTACTCTAATTGATAGCAAAGGCATGAACCAGATCTGCCTTCCTCAAGAAAGGGTGCAGCTGGCACACCAGCTGAAGCTTGGCAAAGATTCTCCTGACCTCCAGAGCAACTTGACTTTCCAGGAGCAGTGCTGGGCCCAAGGGCACAGCTAAGCTATGAACCTGATCTTTCATAGGGAGAGCAACCCTATCCAGAACAGGCTATGATCCCAATTCCAGTCTGATTTTGCTACTGACCAGAAGCATTTCCATCTTGCCGGGATTAAGCCTCAGTCTATCCATCTGTGTTCAGTCCTTTACTGCATTCAGTCCTTTACTGCATCCAGACAATGATTCAGTGCTACCACAGCCTCCTTGGCATCAGTTGGAAAGGAAAGATAGTGGAAAGGAAAGCATACTGATGATATCCAGCCCCAAGGTTCTGGATGACCTTTACCAGTGGCATCATGTAGATGTTGAAAAGCATAGGAAACAGTGTTGACCCCTGTGGAATCCCACAGGCTATGCGGCTTACTGCATGAAGGAAGAGAAGCAGAAGTGAAGCCCAAGAGTAGTGTGTCCCACCTTACCTTATCGCACATCAGGTGCTTCAGCTGTTCTCCCATTCCAGTCCCATGGAGATGGTGATAAAGATGGGTCTCTTTGCTAATTGATTTTTCCAGTTAGCAAAAAGACTTGTTTTTACCACCGTCTCCCATGGGACTTGAACAGGAGAACAGCTGAAACACACCAACATCATGTGATAAGGCAAAGAGGGTGGTGCTATTATTGGGGTATACTGCCACTTCGTTCCCTCATGCAGTAAGCCCCTAATTGCCAAAAGGTTGAACAACAGTCCTCCAGCACCACCTTCTGGGAACATTCAGCTAAAAAAAGATCAGAACCACTGCAAAACAATGCCCCCAAGTCTCACATCAGCCAGACAATCCAGAAATACACCATGCTTGATGGTATCAAATGCCAGTGAAAGATCTAGGAGGACCAATAGGAATTCACTCCCAATGTACAGTTCCCAATGTAGGTCATCCACCAAGGTGACCAAGGATGTTTCTGTCCTATAACCAGGCCTGAACCTAGATTGGAATGGCTCCAGGTAATCAATTTCATCCAAGAAAGCCTTCCTCTGAGGCTGTGAAAGTTGTCCAAGGTCACCCAGTGGGTTTCTATGGCCTAGTGGAGGTTCAAACCCTGGTCTCCCAGTGTCCTAGTTCACCAGTCAAACCACTCATTTGCTGAATTTAGCAGAAAGACTGCAACAAAGGATATAAATCCTACATATGCTTTACCTGGAAGTAAATCTATAGAAGTCAGTAGGACTTACTTTTAAGTTGACATGTCTAGAAACATCCAGCCTTTCCCCACTTGTAATTTCTTGGGAAAAACAGCAGACTAAATTTTATAAAACATCTCTCTTTAACTAGACACCCAAGAAGACTAACTTGGCCCTAGAGGCACTAGTTTTGCCCATGTCTTTCCAATGCTGCTCCCTAATCTTGACATGATAGGGAAAAGGGAAATCTCTGAAACCTTTGAACATGCACAGTTTGTCATATGTCTGAGCAAGATAATTTCCAGGAGGCAGCAATCTGTTATTCTGAAATGGGGTAGAAATCATATTTTCTAAACTTAAACCACAAATCAACAGGATTCCATAGTAAAGTGGAGTCATAGCACTACAACTGTATATTGTGACAGGGTCCCAGGTCTCTGACCTGGCATGTGCAGGCAGTACAATATGCCTGTCCACCTGACTGACATCTAAGAGACAGTCCCATGTCTATGGAACTTTTGCCAGGAAGTTATTGTTGTTGTTCTTGTTATATCACTTTTCTCCCAATAATGGGACTCAAGGCAGCTAACAAGATATTAACAATACAGATTAAAAACTATACATACCTTTCATAAAAGTATAAATATAAAAGTTATTTTAAAAGCAGTTAAATTTATACAGTTAAAACCTTAAACATCTTAGCTGAGAAACCTTAGTTGAGACTATACAAATCATAAAACAGCACAAAACATCATTAAAAGCCCATCTCATTTAGTTTACAAAAGCTTGGTGACACAAGAACATTTTCAGTTGCCAACAGAACGAGAGAAAGGAGGGAGCCATCTGGGCTTCCCTAGGGAGGGAGCTTCCAAAGACTGGGAGCAGTCACCAAGAAGGGCCTCTCTCTTGTTCCCATCAAACAAGCATGAGAAGGTGGTGGGACAGAGTAAAGGGGCTCTCCAGAAGATCTTAGAGCTCTAATGGGTTCACAAAGGGAGATACGATCCTTCAAATCACTTGGACCCAAGCCATGGCCCAGTCTATTATCTTTTAGACAGACTTTGAAGACAGTATTTTCTTTTAGCATATCCATTTTGCTGGAGATGTTTTATATCAGGGTTATAACCAATGTTGTTTTCTTTTATATGTATTCGAATTGCTTAATGTATTTAACACTGTAAGCCAGTGGTGGGGGGCAGGGGGTGGGGCAATTGTGTTCTTTAAAAAAGGTTATAAATCTTGACCAAATTTCTAAACTTACTAGACTGAAACTGGGATACATACCAGTGAAAGCAGGAAGGCAATGAAACCTCATCCAGACTCTATTGTCTGAAGTTACTACACCATTGGTTCTCTCCTTGAACCCATTAAATATGTCTAATCTGCAGTCGATGAGTAGTTTCCAGTAAGATGATTTATGATAGCAGTTTAGTCTATCCTATGTTTATTTATTGAGAAGAAAGACACGTGGAATGAAACTGGGGTAACTTTTAACAGAGAAAAATGAGGAACCATATTGAAATCTCAATGAAGACATGCGTCCAATTAACACCTCCTGCCATCAAAGCAGCTTTTGACAGCAGAACAGAAGCATCCTTCTAATCCTACAGCTTCCCCAGCATCATCTAAATATTTTCTGGAGTATTGCAGTTATCTGGAGTAGATCTTGGTGTGCAGTGGATTTTGAAGAGGAGAGGTGGGATAAGCTTATTCTGTAATTAGATGTCTACTGCACAATATTGGTTACCCTTAAATGTTTATACCAGAGGCAACAGATAACAGAAAAGAATATTGGTGTCTGGGTGGTCAGTGGGGGTGTTGAACCCATTCTGTGGTTTAGTCCAAACTTTAAAGGAGCTTCTCAAGATTCTGAATCCTATGTGTGTGTGTGTGCCTTCAAGTCACCTGTTGACTTATGATGACCTAATACATTTTATAGGGTTTCCTTAGGCAAAGAATACTCAGAGGTGGTTTTTCCAGTTCCTTCCTCTGAAATATAGCCTACAGCATCTGGTATTCACTGGTGTTTTCCCATCCAAGTACTAACCAGAACTGACCCCACCAAGATCAGATGGGATCTGATACCTTTAGGGTATTTAATGCCTCCACAAAAAAGTTTCAGGACCTTGGATAGTGCTTCTAAAATTCAGACTTAGACCTGAGGCAGATTTACTACCCCATAGACATTGGAGCTTTGGCTGCTACTGAAAAGAAGTTCGAGGTATCTTTTTTGTGCCATCTGGGAGGTGAAAGGATCTTTTAGGCAAAGAGAACATGTTTCTGTCAAGAGATGCCTTGCAAATGTTTAGGTTGTAGATAAATCCCTGCTTCCTTTGATAAATATTAAAAAACATTTGTTTTAGAAATAATTTCAAGAAATACGTGTGGTCAGCATTACAATGCAATAGCTGGAGTTTACTAATTTAAATTATATCTTTTTTCCAAGATGGGAAGAATCAAAGCCAGCTTTCCTGTTGTCATAGTTTTGTGCAACCATTGATGTGATAAAGCAACTTTGCATGTAGAATATGGCAAAGCAGCAGCCACTTAATGGAAATTGAATACTTTAAGAAATTGCATGCATAAAAGTATCTAGGTGTTTAAATCTCTGGTCAAATGAGACCATTTATAATGCTAACAAACTTAATTCCAGAACAAGCTGTATCACAATTGGACCTGCCACCCAACTACAAGTAGCTGTCCCTCATGATTCATTAGGATCCAGCTTGCTTGACATGTGGGCAGAGTATGGTGAGTGAGTTGGGAGAAAGCAGATAACAGAGATAAATCTAAATTCATTCTGGAAGCAGTCACACTCAATGACATATTCACTGACTTCTTCAACAGCTCATTTGATAATGTTCTTTCTGCACTATTCATTTTTCTGAAAGATGAAAGCTGGCTGAAGATCTCATCTGCTCACTGATGCAGGGAGAGGATTTGAAATTAACACAAAATAAAAAAACAGAGAGAGAGAGAGAGGAGGGGGAGGTGGCATGTGTGCAGAAGCAAGCACTTTCTGATTAACAATGTCTTGGTCCTGACTTGGAAGGCTAAGAATTCTACTTATCAGGTCACCTTTAATTAGATATGCATTGTAACTCCACAGTGGAATCGCTGTGCCTGGCAGAATGGTGTTTGGGAAATGGGAAGTGCATACATCATAATAATTAATTGCTGAAAGAACAGAAGCGTTGTTTTCTGTAATATGACATATATGTGCACGTGCTGGTGATTAATGTGCTCCAACAGCCTTAAAAGAGGAGGTTAACAATGCAATTACATGAACATTGTTCAATATGTCAGTAATTGCTTGGGAGTACTTTCCCTTCTAAGAAGGATTGAGGAAGGTGGCAAAATTAAATGATGAACCAGTCAGTTGGATATCCTTTGCTACATGGAGAAGGGGAGCTATTGTGCCCTAGTTCCCTGAGTGGACAGTAGGTATCTGAAGGCTGTTAAGAGGGTATTATTTGAATATCTCACTCCCAATGAGACAAGGTGTCTTGGCACATGGAGACAACCTGTTGAGAAATCCCCAAAGCAATCTTGGCTCCTGCATGATTGAGAGAGCACCTACTTTTTGATCAAGTTTTCTGCAATTTATGCTCTCTTCCAGAGTGGGTTAAAGAAGAGTAAATTCTTGCAATATAGCTCCTTCAGTTTTCCCAGGCATTGCTGGTTGTTGTCACCTCCATGTTCACTTGTTTCAATCTTTTGAGGGGCTGTTTGTAGCCATTTCTTAGATATGTTCTAAGGCTCTTGAAAAGGGTTCATTTTTATTTTTTTAGACCACCTAGGGAATGGCTTGCTCAGGTGGTTCTATAGTTTTTTAAAAACTTTTTAGAGTTGTGCAAAAGTATCATTTCATAGATGCAGTTATGCACTATAGCACAATAACTAAATAATAATAATAACCAAAAGAATCAGGGTTGGAAAAGACCACAAGGGCCATCCAGTCCAACCCCCTGTCATGCAGGAATAAACAAAGCATTACTGACAGATGTCCATCCAAGCCTCTGCTTAAAAACCTCGAAAGAAGGAGAGTCCACCTCACAGATTTGAAAGGTTCACACAGTTCAGCTACATGCTATTATTATGGGGGGAAATCCCACCAAAATCTATGCAACCACTGAGCGATTTGCCTGGCTGGCTGGCTCTCCCACCCTGGACTCGCAGGCCGCTGTGGTGTGTTGAGCAAAAAGATACAAATAGCCTATCCACTGATACTTCTAAAAGTCTATTCAACAAGACAGTACAAAAACTGCAATTTGCACAAAAACATTCTTGCAAGTGTGAATACAGTAATTAAGAATATAAAAATATCTATTGCCACTGCAGTGTCTGTGATGAGAGGTAGCCAAGAGTCAATTAATCAAGCACCAGTTCTCTTTCATCGGTTATCAGGCTTTCATCCAAAAGTTAGTCCCTATTAGAGTAATACCACTGAAGAGGTGAGAACTTGATAGTTCAAAAGTCATGAGGTTTCATGAATTCAAGGGCCTATCCTAGCTGGGACTAACAATTGGACTTAGGCCATCAGGAGCTCTTCTCCGGTGTCCCATTACACACCTTCACCATGCAGTAAAGAGCTTTCTTAGCACCTCTGCAACATAGCTACGTATACATAAAGTTACATAAGATAACAGATCATATAGGATTCCAGTGGTGATTAATATTCATTACATTTATATTTTGCTTTTCTTTCAAGAAAACATGAATGCTCCCCTCCCTTTCAGATGTGTCATGAAGTGAACTTTGAGGTGGGATAGAGATGTGAACTGGGAACTTCTAAATCTTAGTCTAATGTGACACCATTAAGGTTATCCACATTGGAATATTAGTTTCATGTTGTACATAACAGGTTCTTATGTTCCAAGAGTTAAAGAGGATGGTGTCATTTGACTCAGCAGAACAGTGTGGCTTTCAATAGAATTAAACTAATTCACCAATGGTATTGAAAACATGCTACACCTGGTTTGGGCAACTTGCCCAGATGGTTATTTCTATCCCCTAATTGGGACAAACATTTTACATTCAAATTAATGAACGTATTGCACTGTACCAATCAAAAGGGAATTAAGAAACCTTGTGAAAGTAAGGGGAAATAATTGTATTTTTAAAATGTTTACTCATACAAGTAAATCCTCACACATTTGAGGCTGAGAACATCATCAATATCTCATAAAATTGAAACGTGGGAAAGAAAATGTTATTTTTATTACCAGATTAATAGTAGATGTTAGCTATCTAGGAGAACAACTGTGTTTAGACTCGTTGGTACATAGGTTTCAAACTAAACAATGAAATCCTTGAGCAAGCAGGGATCACCAGCATTGAGGCCATGATATTGAGAACACAGCTGTGCTGGGCAGGGCATGTGTCTAGGATGGAGGACCATCACCTCCCCAAAATAGTACTCTACAGTGAACTCGCCACGGGTCAGCGTAAGAGGGGCACTCCAAAAAAGCGATACAAGGATTCCCTGAAACAACATCTCAGGCTTGGCCAAATTGATCACCACCAACAGACTGCCCTGGCCTCACATCGGGAGGCATTGAGACGTACTATCCACAATGCCGCAGCCTTATTTGATAATTCATGCCAAACAAATCTTGAAGAGAAACGACAACACAGAAAGTATCACAACCCGGAAACATCACCCAAGGAGACCTTCTGCTGTGCTTTCTGCAACCAGACATGTTTATCTCAGATTGGCCTTTTCAGTCATCAGCGCGCTTGCAGAAAGCGCGAGATGAGTCTTTCCTGAATCTTCGTTTGCGAAGAAAAGTCAGAAAGAGACTACTCAAATGGCATACATACAGATTTGCTCACCCAAATCTTCTTCCCCCTTTATTTTCTTTTATACAGAATTACATTGTCCCAAAGAATGCATAACAGAATGCTTACTGAAAGCAGTATTAAAAAAAAAAAAAAACCACAAAAGCAAAATAGTTTATCTGGAGAAGTGCTAGATTCCCTTCTCCAGATTTTCTATAAAACAGTCACATCTATTTTCCCATATTTCTTTAACACCAATCTTGAGAGAAGAGAGGATCCCATTGTCTCTGGCTTTCTCTCTCTTTATTCTTCAATCCCACCTGGTTACATATATGTGCCATGCTAATGGACCTACCAATCACTAAACGTACACAATATTTAAGACAGAGTATAGCATTCATATAGTAGAGAAGGTCTCTACTTTGGGGACATGGAGCATCCATCTGCACGGTATATAAAAAGTGCCAGAGTGGCATAAGCTTATAAAACGGTACTGCTTTCCTCCACAACAAGCCAAGGTAGAATGAGTGCTGGCAGTGGCTTCACATTCTTCTCTAAGAGATTGTTTAGATTATTGCATCATAACGCCAATATGATCTGGGAAGAAGGGTGTTCAAAAAGAGTTACTAGTTATGTTTCCCTCTGTGAGGTTTTATGAAGGAATCAGAGATATCCTAGAAAGTATCTACACCGTGGAAATAATGCAGTTTGAAAACCAGAGCTGTAGCTCTATCGGGTCTAGGATGTTTCATTGTGGGCAGTTCAGAGTGGCCAGTTTAGTGCAGGCATTTCAGTGTCTTGCAAAACCATTTGGGGAAGGGTTAGGGTTATTATAAATTATCAATTGATGTTATTGATCATTGATAATAACCCTAACCTTTACCCAAATGGTTTTACAAGAAAATCCCAACCAAATAGAAATGGTGTTGATTGCATTTTCTTGACAAAATTATCAATTATCAATTGATATGCAAGCAAAACCGTTCCACACTGAAACAGCCACACCAAAATGTCCCATTCCAGAGCCATCCAATGGAAGCCTGGGATTTGTAGTTTTACAAAATATTTAGCTTTCTCTGCCAAAGAGTGCTGGTGCCTCACAAAACTACAAATCCCAGGTGGGATGGAGCCATGGCAGTTAAGTGGTGTCAAACTGCATTATTTCTACCGTGTAGTTGTGCCCATAGTCAAGCTTGATAGGCTTTATTCCCAATAAAATTATTCCAGAAAATATCATCCATTTCTGCTCAACAACAGAAATTAACAGTTATTTTATTTTAAAAAAAATAAGTAAATTTTTAAAATAAAATAAAAATTTAAAGGTATGTAGCAGAAAAACTATTTGTCTACAGTCTTCCAGGCACAATAACTGGGTTAGGTCTGCAGATTTCTTATAATTCTGGCAGAAAGGGGAAACGAAGTTTCAATCATCTGCTGATTACCAATGATAAGTCAAAGGGGACATGAAGATCTGGATTCCAAACTAAGATTTGGATTCAAAATCAAGTTCAGTTCAGCAGCCTCCAAATCAGTCCAAGACTACCTGGGTTGTTTTCTGAAAAAATAATAATAATAATAATAATAATAATAATATTTATTTATATCCCACAAAATGCAATCGGGGCGGCTTACAACATTAAAATATACACCCAAAGACCCTCCATCCCACACCCCTCTTAAAATACAATTAAATAATTCAAAAATTTAAAACATACTTTAAAATACTAAAAGTAAACAGTAGACAGTGGCTGTAGTGGGATCGGGACAAATTTCTGATGGCTGGGTATCTATTGGCAAATTGGGCTATGAATTGAGTGTTGTGATTGGAGTCATACCCTCCCACATTCCATGGATGAAAACTGGGTTGCATGTGGCCAAGCAGCATCAGAGTGTGGTCAAGATGGCAGGAGTTACAAGAAAAAACAGACAAACTAGGAGAGGCTCTGGCAGTTTTCTTTTTCCTGAGCTTACTGGAAAGGGCAAGATCCCATCCCTTCCTCTCTCCCCTGCCCCGGTAGCCAATTGAGTGTAAACTACTTTTACACTTTGAACTCAGTTTGTAGCAACTGAAGTAAGCAAAGAAAAAAAAGGAAAGTGTTAGGAGGAGAAAGAAACAGACATTTTAGAAGCACCAGAAAACGTGGGATGACACAGGATTAATGGAGGCTGTTCCTGCCAAATCTGGACAGTTGGAGGGTATGTGGTGAACATGTCTAGTTTCTCACATGTAATAAGAAATAACCCTCACTTTATACATCCACACTAAACTAATGGCTATAACATGAATTGCTGCACTATTCTTAAGGGAGTGCAGGTATACCATGCCTTGCTGTAAAAATGTTCCCTGAGGCTGGATGGCCATCTTTCAGGAGTGCTTTGGTTGTTTATTCCTGCCTGGCAGGGGGTTGGACTGGATGGTCCTTGCAGTCTCTCCCAACTCTAGTATTCCATGATTCTACAAATAGCTAACGTATGATCACTAACAAAGTCTGCCTACAGGCTAACAGTAACCTCTGACACAAAACAAAATGTGGGTTGCAAGTGAGGGAGAGGAAGCATATTTTAGGTATTTGTGATTTCTGATTTAATCTATGTGCTTTTAACATAAGATTGTTCAATATCCTGGGGCCCTTTCACATTATACAGCTGCCCCCCCCCCCATATCTTCAGGGGATATGTTCCTAGACTTACTGTTTATGAGTGAATCTGCAGATAATAGCAAACCCTATTAATGTATATGGGGGGGGGGGACATAGTGCTCCTCAGTAATAACAAGTCGCAGCAGCTGCGACTTGTCTTAATGGTGTTTTTGCCCCCAGCAGCCCCCACAAGTTTCACATCCAAGTTGAAAGCTTGAGATCCCTCTTCCCTTCCCTAGACCTGGCAGCAGCGATGATGGCATGGGGAAAACTGAGGAAGGGAGAAGAGGACAAGAGATTCCTCCTCCCTTCCCTGGTTCCTGTGGCAGTTGCAGTGGTTACAGCAACACGGGGGAGAACCGGGGAAGGGACAAGAGGACTAGAGAGCCCTCCTCCCTTCCCCAGTCCCTGCGGTGGCATGGGGGAAAGAGAAGGGAGAAGAGGACAAGAGAGCCCTCCTCCCCAGTCCCTGCAGCAGCAGTGACGGCAGCACGGGGGAAACCAAGGAAGGGAGAAGAGGACAAGAGATCCCTCTTCCCTTTCCCCAGTCCCCTCAGCAACAATGAAAGAGGCACAGGGAGGGGAAACCAGGAAACGGAGAAGAGAATGAGAAAGAGCGTCCTCTCTTCTCTGGATGCTGCAGCAGTGGCAGTGGTGACAGTGGCACAGTGGGGGGGGGAGACCATGGAAGGGAGAAGAAGATGAGAGAACCCTCCTCCCTTCCCTGCTCCCTGCAGTGGTTGCAGTGATCCCCAATTGCTCGCTAAAGGTGAAAAAATGGCAGTTGCAGGCACTTGCCCTGTCTGCAAGCCCTACCCTTGTTGCTTGTCCAGCCAATCAGGGTCACACTTCATATACTCTTGGACAGCAATTCCTATTGAATCTCTGTCCTAATAATGAGGAATGCACAACCCCTTGCTGTTTTTCAAACACTCCAGGAAAAGCTGCAAAGGCTTTCTCCTCAGAGTTTTTGCCATTTTGGGCTCCTCTCCTTCCAAATATGGTGTAATTATGTGGATTCCCATTAAGACAGGTAGGCTTCTCCTCAAATTCAATGAGGAGTATTTTCACCATTTAGACAGCCGCAAAATAAAGGACTTCCAGTACAAACGTACAATACAGTTGTGTTGGAGGACCTAGTGATTCCTAGAGTAGACACCTCTCTGAGCATTTATGATAATGGGCCCTCCCATTATCTGGCTAACACAGCTGATAGGTGGAATCTTTTCCAGTGTGACTCTATGGTATGTGTCCCTACTTTTTCACCCCTGTTAACTGAAACCATGGACATGGGGAGGGGGGAGACCTGTAAAATTATAGCATTATATCCCACTTGTAACTGCCATGACTACATCCTATGGATTCCTGGGAATCTACAGTTTGGTGAGGCACTAGAGCCATCCTGACAAGAATTCTAAAGTACAAATCTCAGGATCCCATACTATGGAACCATGGCAGTTAAAATGGAGTCATAGTGCTACAGTATAAATGTGCAGTATGAAAGGGACCCTGAACTCTTATGATGTAGTGTGGAGTATCAATCATGTGTATGCAACAGTACTATGGTGAGTGAAGAGTTAATACCTATAAGGGGAGAATCTTCACCCCAGAGGAACCATGAGAAGAAGTATCACCATTGTTAGAATTCTTGTTCTTTTACTTATAAGATGGCAGACTCTAGTTAGCGGTTCTAGGCTTTTCTAGTTTAGGCTAGACTAAAACATGTACATTCATTTATAAGAAGCTGTGCCTGTTTTTACTGGAAGTGAGAAAATACAACTGTTGATGACATTAAATTTACAAAGTTCTTATAACTGTCAGCTTGAATAGAAAGATGATCTAATAGAGTGGGCCTTTCTTCCTATCTTTCCCTCTGGTGAAGTCAGAAATAAGGAAACAAACAAACAAACAAACAATGAACTTAGATATTGCGACTGAGTGTATCTCCGCCCCCAGCCTTGCCCGCAAAGATACTTACACAGTAGTAGCATGCACCAAATAGTTTATTACAATGAAGTAAAAGTGTGATTGGTAGAAAGGGCCACAACTTTCTGTTTGGTGATAGATGTTAGAGGTTGGTCTGGGCATGAGTTTACCAATGGGGCAGTATGAGGGCCTTAAACCTGCCCGGACGCCAAACCCAAGTCTGCCCAGAAAAAGGCGGATGTGATCCCCAGGTCACGTGCAGATCACGTGACCGATCATGTGCCTGGTCGTGAGACCACATCACATGACCAGTCACATGCCCGGAAGTGTTAAACTCCCGTGAAAAGATCACGTGACAGATCCACGTGACCTGATGGTTTCCCCTAGGGGGGAGCTGCCCAGAATAGGTCCTGGCAGAGGACCCAGCAAGCCCGCAGTGAGCCAGCCAGTAACTCCCCAACTCCCCCCAGACGGGACAAGAAACTCATGCCCACCACTAACAAAGCGGAGCGGGACCGCTCGGCTTCTGCCAACCCTACAGCTATCACCAGAGAGAAATACCACCTGCCTGGAGGGATCTGCTGCATGGCCCTAACTGTGGAGTAGATCGAGTCCCGACGGATGTACGTGGTGAAAGCCTTGGACCGCTATCTTCCTAGGTGCCGGATGTCTGAAGTCGACATGCCTTCTGCCGCTGTGGTGGTGGCTGCGCCAATCCGGAAGGAGTGCCCGCTGAAGTCGTCTGGTGGGCATCCGATATGCCTTAAGGTAGCTCGAAGATTGCTGACAAACTGGAAGCGTGTCAAAAAGGATATGTCCTTGTGGATGAACAGGGGGCCAGGGACATCAGCACGCTGCTCGAGGTATCGCTGCAAGAGGTGCACTGGGCAAGCAGGAGATCCCTCCAGTACCCGAACCTGGATGATGGCCCCCCGTCCACACTGGTCGTTTTTGGACCTCCATAGCCGCAATTGAAGAATCCTGTCTGTCAGAACCACGTCGTACCTCTGAAGAGCATGACCAGTCCCAGATGCCTTGGCTTTGCAAACCAACTCCCTGATGCGAAGAGCTTCAAAGAAAGCAACCGAGAAAGCAGATCAAAATAGCAAAGTTTCGTACCTGGACCGACAGATGGCTGCCAGGGCCGATATAAGGTTGCACAGGAGTCCAAACGAGACTGGTCTGCGAGTGTCTTGCATGCTTCCATCCATGCATCACCACCCTTCGACTGCCTTGTGGATCAGGAAAGAGCCACACAGGTCCCCATGTCCCGCTGCCTTACTGAAGAAGGAGATCGCTGCCAGGTGAAGGGATATAGTTCTGGGGGCGAGGCCCTCCTCCTTCAAAGACCCGATGTAGTGGAGTACTTCTCGTTCCGTGGTTGGCCAGGAGCTCTCGTATCCATGACGCTTTCTGAAGGCAACGAACTGCCAGACCGCCTGGGAATAACTGGCCCGGGTGGAAGATGCCAGGGAGTTAAAGATCCCCCGGAGCACTGTTCCTTCCCAAGATGCCAAAGTTTGACCGGGAAGGTGACCGGAGTTAGGTCTGCTTCTGGAGCCAACTCCCGAAATTTGCCATCCTGGAATCAAGATAAAGCATCCACTATTTCGTTATTTACACCTGGGACGTGGCATGCAGTGAAGGAAATGTTTGCTGTCAAGCAGACTGGGATGAATTCCCTGATGAGTCGCATGACCCTGTCAGACTTAGAAGATTGAGAGTTAATGATGCGGACCACCACCTGGTTGTCGCACCAAAAGCAGACTTGCTTGTCGCGGAACTCGTCTCTCCACAGATAGACTGCTATTAAAATGGGGGGAAATTCAAGAAACGTTAGGTCCCGAATGACCTCAGATTCCCTCCAGGCAGGAGGCCAAGGTTGAACGCACCAATGACCGTTAAAGAAAATCCCAAACCCAAAACCGCCTGCAGCGTCCGAGTGGACCTGCAACCCTGCCCCAGGTGTAGCCTCCCCCTGCCAGAAAGTCACCCCATTGTAGCCCTCCAAGAATCTAAGCCACACCCTAAGATCCTCCTTAACCTCCTTGGTGAGCCAAATGCAGTGGTGAGGGGATCTGATGCCCACAGTGATTCTGGCCAGCCTGCCACAGAAAGCCCTACCCGGGGCCACCACCCTGCAAGCAAAGTTAAGGTGGCCTAGCAAGGACTGGACTTTCTTCTGGGAGGCTTTCTTCTGCTCTAGGAGGAGTAGCAGCTTCTGCTTGATCCCGGCCAGCTTGTCTTCGGGCAGCCGGGAGACTTCCACTACTGAGTCCAGCGTGATCCCCAAGTAACTGATGCTGCTGGTCAGGCCCACCGTTTTGTCAGGGACCAATGGGATGCCTAGCTCCTGAGCCAGATCCTGGAAAGACTTAAGCAGAAACCCACAATCTGCCCCCCCGGCCGCCCCGATCATAAGAAAATCATCAAGGTAATGGATTACCAGGGCCGAGCCAGTCCTATGGCACAGGGCCCATTCAAGGAAAGTGCTGAATGCCTCAAAGGCAAAACAGCTAATAGAGCACCCCATGGGCAAGGCCATGTCATAGTGCCACTGGCCTTGGAACTTGAAACCCAACAGGCAGTGGTCCTTGGGATGGACGGGTAGCAGCCGGAATGCTGACTGAATGTCGCATTTTGTCATAAGGGCGCCAGGGCCGCAGGACCTGACCAGCTTAACAGCGTGAATGATGCATATCACACTGAGCAGAGCTCGGGCAGTATGGTGTCGTTAACTGACGCCCCCTAGGGGTAGGATAAGTGGTGGATAAGGTGTAATTCACCCAGCGTTTTCTTGGGGACTGCCCCCACTGGAGAAACCCTAAGGTTGCTAAATGGAGGGGCGGGGAAGGGGCCAGCGACCCTTCCTGCGGTGCATTCCTTTGCGATCTTGGCAGCCACTACCTCAGGAAGCTCTGAAGCGGACTTAAGGTTGCCGGATTCAGAGGCTAGCCTAGGGCCAGCGGCAGGGATCCTGAAGCCCGAGGAGAACCCGTCCCTGAGGTGTGCGGCCACCTGTTTATTAGGCTATAGTGCCAGGAGAGGGAGCAGTGCCTGGAGCCTCACAGGTGTGAAGGCTAAGTGGCCCCCCTCTAGGCTGTCACTATTGCTTCCCGCTTCCCTGCCTAGCTCTGCTGCCTGACCCTGATTCCCTCTTGACGCCGGAGGAAGCAGGGTGTCCTGAGTGAAAGGGCTGGGTGGAGGCGCCGTGTTGAGGGCAGCTGGTCCTAGGGTGGGATCCGTAGCAGTTCTCGCAGTAATGTTCGAACTTGCCGCGGGATCACTGACATTTGCCCGCATTGTACTCCCAACATACCAACTTTCGGGCATCCCTCTTGTGAGGCTGTTTGCCTCCTTCAGGCTTGACCTTGATGTGGGATCCCACAATGACAAGCCAAAGTTTGTCATTAATGGGATCCCACCTGGCCCTAGGGTTCCTGGAAGCCTTCTTGCGGAAGGTAGTGTCATACTCGATGGCCGCCGCCTCCCCGGCCAAAGACGTGGCCTTGAGTACGTTGCTCAGGTGATTGTCCAGGTACCACCCTCTGTCTGGGTAAGCCATGCCCACTACTCCCATGAAAACCATGTACCCGGCCAACCAGTTGGGGAACGAACGCTCCACCGAGTCAGGCTTGCCCTTGTCTGAGGTTTACTCAGATTTAGGGGTGCTACCCACTCCCCCCTCAGGTTTTAGCAGTGAAAAGAGGTCCACATAATATCCTTTCAAGATATTATCATGCATCTTTTTGTCCAGGTGGATCCCAGGAGGGTCCTCGTGATCCTGGAAAAGGCTGGGAGTGGGGGCCCCGTAGTGGCCGCTGTCCCGCCAAGCCCTGGATGGCCTGGCTGAGCCTGGCTCCATGGTTGCCCTGGCCTTAATGGCCCAGGAGGGAAACCCTGGGACCAATGCTGCAGCCGACTAATACCCCACCTGATCCATATCCTCATCGGAGGACTCACCTGAGGATCCCTCGCTGTCTGAATCCCTCTTCCTCCACTTGGCCTGTCTTTTCTTGTCCTTCTTGTCCTTCCCGCAATCTTTGCCTCCTGAAGCACTCCTCCCCCCACGCACGAGTCATCTGAGGACACCACGCTGACCTTGCTTGGTGAAGGTGACCTGCATTTACCGCGCCATCCCGCTGTTCTTCCTGACTGCTGTGAGGCTTCGTCTCTGGCCAAGGAGGGAGCCCCGGCCTCGAGGTCGACTGTGAGCCCTGAAGCTGGTGCAGCGGCACCAGCCTCCTACCCCCTGCCGGACCTCAGCTCCCCGACCTGTTTGGCAAGGATAGTGACCGCACGGGTCAGCTCCTGGAGGTTGGGAGCCGTGGTACCACCCAGGATGTGCTCAATCGCCCCGGAGTTGCCAGCCATCCCCTTCGAGGGGTTGTCCTTCTGCGCACAAGGCCCCAGGGCCGCCCAAGACTTGGGCGTCCTGCCAGACTGAGCCCGTGTAGTAGGTCTTCTGGGTGTGGTTTTCTTTTTTGGAGGCATGCCAAAAAGGAAAGTAGTGATTTTCAGCTCTTATAATGGGTTGTTTGGGATAGCCTGGAAGTGATTTCAGTGGTTAACACAGGTTATCTGCTCTGTGGCTCCCCAGCTAGGAGGGCCTCTCTCTCGGCTTGTCCACTCTGCTGGGTAAGGTGCCCCTTACTGTTGTCCCCTGCTGGAAGAGCCTTACCCCTGGCTTGTCCACCCAAGTGCGTGAAGGTGCCTCCCCTTCTTGCGCTGCTCCCTAGTGGGAGCACCACTTTCTTGGCTTTTCCACCCCAAATCCCTCTGGCTTGTCCGCCCCACTGGGTCCACTGACCCCTTGTTGCCGCTCCCTACAGGGAGAGCTGTTCCTGGCTTGTCCGCCCTGGGAAGGCCACCGGTTGGCCTTCATGTGGGTGGGTCCCCCCTGACCCTCCTTCTCACCATGCTTGCCCACGAGCCTCCGGCTGGGTGCACCTGTTGGGCTGCCCGATGCAGGTTCCAACCTGGCCGTGGCCCTTTCTGGGACCTCGGGGGTTCCCCCTCAGTGGCCGTCCTCCACTGGGTCCTCTTGGGACTGCAGCTCTTCACTGGCCCAATTATATGCTGGTACACCGAGGCTGGACCATGCTCCGTGGCTTGCCCGCAGCCTTGCAGGCCTGCCGCTTCCCCCCAGGCCCTCCGGCCCCACTGCCGCCGCTCCACAGACCTGCTGGCCCACCCAGCCAGTCCACGGTGGGCCACCACTATGACCTCCATCTTGTTGGCCCTTCTGGCCTCGCCGCGGCTGCTGGCACCACCTCCACTTGGCCGGTCCCGGCCTCGGCGCCTCCACCACTTCACCGGCCTGCCCCCGGCCTAGCTGCCTCCGCCGCTTCACCGGCCTGCCCCCGGCCTCGTCGCCTTAGCCGCCGTCATCGTTGTTGCTGCATCCGCTTCTTCGGCCTCCCTTGGCCTTGCCGCCACTGCCACCGACATCGCAGGGTCTTCCCTGGAGCTCCCCGAGAGCTCCGTCCTCTTCGGCTCACAAGAGCCAACTGCTGGAGCCGCGGGCCGGCCGGGAATAAATACCCGGCCAGCGGACCGGGGTGGGGACTGGCCCTGCCTCCCGGCCAATCAGTAGCCGCACTGAGTGTGGGCCCTGATTGGCCAAAGGCAAGGTGATCCAGCGTATCAGGTAGGAGCAGCCTCCTCCTGATTGGCTCCCCTTCGATCCTCTTCCCTGCCTGCAGGAGCAGGCCGGGGAGAGGAAGGACGGACGACATGGCGATGCCCATGCCGGCCATGTGGCAGGCCCGGGCATGGGCTGACACCAGCCACAAATGCGGCCACCCAGTAAGTCCTGGGTCAGCCGGCCAACTAACTATGTACAGGATTGCAGACTCTGAATCCTGATTCACAGGCATCTACCTATCTGTTGCATAAGCTGAATCCCAAATAACTTTCCTTCAGGTATATCAAGTCCTTACCTGCCCTTTTTCTAGATTTCACTGTTCCTGCATTGTATTCTCTTCACAGATTAGGTAAGAAAGGACTTGCCACTTGCCTAATTGTACAGACATTGCTGCTATGGAAACTACCCTTCATGTGCCAGTAATAAAGACATACCATTGATGTACAGTAAGTAACTGCCGTGTGAAGCAGCATTACTTTTTAATATTTTTTCATTAAAATCTAATATGAGTACCTGAAACAGTTCCAATGCATAATGTATTTTCCTACCAAGGCAGGCAATACTTTCTACCCTTCCCCCTCCTCCATTTTCTCTCTTTATCCTACTCGCTCAACTCAGCATTGTTAAGGTATTTTCATGAAGCTGTCAGCTCATTGTTGAAGTACAAAAGAGTGTTTTGTAACAGAAATCAGTGCATAAAACACTTTGAAGCAAATTCTTTTATGCTTTTAAAACAGAGATGACCATCTCATTCTACTCAATGATGCTCAGACCTCAGGAACAAAACCTGACATGCTCATGCAAACTAGAGCCTTGTCACTCACTCAAAGAATATCTAGGCTGTAGTGAACAGTGGGGAGCCAGTGTGGTGTAGTGGTTTGAGTATTGGACTATGACTCAGGAGACCGGGGTTCGAATCCTCACTCAGCCATGGAAACCCATTGGGTGACCTTGGGCAAATCACAGTCTCACAGCCTCAGAGGAAGGCAATGGTAAACTTCCTCTGAACAAATCTTGCCAAGAAAGCCTCATGATAGGTTCACCTTAGGGTTTCCATAAGCTCAGAAGCATCTTGAAGGCTCACAACAATGAACAGTGGTAAACAATTAACTCAGAGGAAATAGTGATAACAGGGTTGTATTTATCTATGTCTCTCCACAGACAGAATAGACACCAAGGACGAAATGGTTCCCTCTTTTCCTTAAATTCCCTGCACAATCCATAAATCTCTGGAGTAGGTTTGGGGGCAGGGCTTCAGGAAAGAGGAGAGAAAGAGTCCCATTCCTTCAGCACGTCACATCATGTCACACATAAACTTTTAGGCTGGTCACATGCAGGGGCCCTTGCTCTTGTGCTGGGGGGCCTCCTGCCTGGATATGGGTTCTGGGACCCAATGGGCGGTGGTGACAGGGATGGACCAGCTTGCCCATCTGGACTCCAGCCCATTTCATCCAGGTAATGGGGGAGGAATGGGCCTGCTCTGTGGGCAGGATATGCCAGTGGGGAGCCAATGTATCCTTGTCCATGTAGATGACCCCATAATTTTCCAGAAAGTATATTTATAGTCTCCTACTTTAGCCCTAAGGTTCTGATCCAGATAAAACCATTTGCATTTACTCTAGAGTAAAACAGGGGGAAAGAACACCACTGCCAGGGTCAGGTGCCATAAAGGCACCAGATGCCATCTGGTCTTGAAAGCTAAGAAATATCAGCCCATTAGTATTTAGATGGGGATCACCAATGAATACCAGGTAATGTAGGCTATATTTCACAGGAAGAAACTGGCAATGCCTTTGAGTATTTCTTGCTTAAGAAAATGCTGTGAAATTAATGGGATTGCTATAAATTGACAGGTGACTTGAAGGCGGGCTCATGTAAAAAGCTGTTAGCTAGATCTTTAAAGTCATGTCAGATTTGGCCCTCATTCATACCACTGGTTGAATGTGGCAGCCTGTTCCTAGAATCGCAGCAGACAAGACTGATGTTCCCTTAATATTTGTTTGATATTCTAAAGTATGGAGCACTGTTCTCATGTCTTATCTAAGTTACTTCCTTAGAAATCATAAAGACAGATTTAGGAGACATGAATATTAGTAGTAGTAGTAGTAGTACTAGATTAATGTACCTCTCCTTTGACGCCCCCTTGTCATGGGAGAGAGGCTTGCATACCCTAATGATATGTTGAGCTATGCTGGCGGTGGCATAATAGCCACCGGTAGGACCTCCATTGCCAGACAAGTCAAAACTGAAGGATTTGACAAAGAGCGTCAAAGGGCAGGATGGGCTCTCTAGCCTTATGACAACCATCCTAGGAGAATGAAACTCTAATCAAACCTACGACCCAAGGACCTTGCTGCTACTGTCCATGCTTGCAAGGCCACAGCAAATGAACCTTTGCTTTAAAGCCAGTTCTGTGCACACTGTGCTCCACCAGAAAAATCCATTGCACAGGCTTGAAGGATAATTCCAATTCCGAAAAAGCTCTGTAGTGATAGTTGAGGGACGAAACGGCAGATATAAAGATGCACTGGAAGCTGCAGACCCAACACTGCATGCAGGTGGTTCAGGATTTTGGTTGCTTGAGGCTAACCCAGGAGATGACAGTCTTGTTTGGCAGCATCCTGAACGACCAAGCAGCCATTTTTAAGGAGAGCACTGCTTGCTCCATATGGAGAGGGGCCTAGAAAAGGTGGCCTAAGGAAGGCTCATCCCCATCTACTGAGTTGGCTAGCCATGGCCAACAGGCATCTTCTGATGAGGTCAAACCAAGGCAAAGAAACAAAGGCACACATCGACCTCCAAAGGTGTAAATAAACTGACACTTGCATGCTGGAACATCAGAACTATGTGAGACTCTGCAGATAGTGGATAGCCTGAGTGTCATTTTGCTCTAATAGCCCATGAACTTTCACGAATTAATATTGACATCGCTGCTCTTAGTGAAGTTCGTCTCCATGAAGAAGGCAGCCATAAAGAACACGGCGCCAGCTACACACTTTACTGGTCTGGCAAACCCAAAACCGAAAAACATCTTTCAGGAGTAGGCTTTATGATTAAAAATTCCATTGCCTCCAAACTCGAAACCTTGCCAACAGGACCCTCTGATTGCATTATTTCCTTACACCTCCCACATGTTGTTTTCTTTTGTACATATGCCTCAACTATGCAAGCCGACCCTGTAGAGAAAGACAAATTCTACACAGACCTATGCCATCTCACAGAAGAAGTCCCTGTAGAAGATAATATTATTATCCTTGGTGACTTCAATGCCAGAGTAGGAAAGAACTCCGAAGCCTGAAAAAGTGTCCTAGGCAAGCATGGTGTTGGAAATTGCAATGATAACAAACACCTCTTGCTAGAGTTCTGTGCAGAACAACAGCTGACTATTACAAACACTATCTTTCAGCAGAAAGATAGCCTGAAGACAACCTGGATGCATCCCTGATCCAAACATTGGCACCTCATTGACTATGTTCTAGTCCACCAGAGAAACATTCGTGATGTCCGTCATACTCGAGTGATGCCCAGTGCAGACTGCCAAACAGATCATCGCCTCATAAGAAAATGTAAACTAAATCTTCATCTTAAGTTCAAACCTAAGAGGGGTGGCATCTTAAAGAAGAGACTCCAGGTCAACAATCTTCAACAAGCTACCATGAGAGAACTTCCAGGCAAATCTGCAAACAAAACTTGAAGACCATCCTACAGATCCTTCTCCTACAGTGCTTTGGCAACATATCAAAAACAGTATCCTCCAGTCTGTGGAAGAATCCCTCGGGTTCTCCCACAAGAAAAATCAAGACTGTTTTGATGAAAACAACCAAGAAATCCAGGAGCTGTTGGCAAAGAAGAGAACTGCTCACCAGATATACCTTGCCCAGCGAACATGCCATATCATATAAGAAAAGCAGCTTTCTGTCTCACATATAGTAAACTTCAACAAAAACTCGGAGACATGCAGAACAAGTGGTGGATCAATATAGCAGAAAAGACAAAACACTGTGGAGATCTGGGTGATCTTAGAGGATTTTATGAAGCTCTTAAAGCAGTGTTTGGACCTACTTATTTGGTCCAAAGCTCCTTATAGAGTACAGATGGTCAAATATTAATTACTGATAAAGCCTCCATCCTGAATCGATGGGCTGAACATTTTCAAACTCTCTTCAGTGACAACTGAGTAGTCCAAAGCTCAGCTATCCAACATATGATACAAAAACCAATGAAAAATGAACTGGACATAGCTCCCACTTTGGAAGAGACCCTTAAGGCCATACAGCAGATGAAAAATGGCAAGGCAGCTAGGATTGATGGAATCCCACCTGAAGTTTGGAAACACGGAGGCCATGCACTCCATGTTAAATTCCAAGAACTCCTTGTAAATTGCTGGGGAAAAGGGGAACTGCCATCAGACCTCCGAGATGCAGTCATCATCACCCTGTACAAGAAAAAAGGAGCAAAATCTGATTGCTCAAACTATCAAGGCATAACACTGCTCTCTATTGCTGAAAAATCCTTGCAAGGATACTTCTGAACAGATTAGTTCCTGCTATTGCAGAAGAACTTCTTCCTGAAAGCCAATGAGGCTTCAGAGCCAATAGGAGTACTACAGATATGGTATTTGCCCTTAGACAACTGCAAGAGAAATGTAGAGAGCAGAACAAGGGTCTCTATGTAACATTTGTCAACCTCACCAAAGTCTTCAACCCCGTGAGTAGAAAAAGTCTGTGGCAGATCCTGGAATGACTAGGATGTCCCCCCAAATTCCTTAAAATGATTATCTTGCTACACGAGGGCCAGCATGGTCAAGTCAGATATGGCAATCCTCATTCAGAGCCCTTTCTAATAACTAATGGAGTGAAGCAAGGTTGTATTCTTGCTTCAACTTTATTTACAATCTTCTTCAGCATGATGCTCCAAAGGGCTATGGCAGAGCTCAAAGAAGAAGATGGCATCTATATACGTTACCATATTGATGGTAGTTTGTTTAACTTAAGCCGTCTTAGGGGGTCTCACAAAGACTCTAAACTATCTAGTTCGTGAGCTGCTCTTTGTGGATGATGCTGCCCTTGTTGCCCACACAGAAGCAGTTCTGCAGCATCTAACATCCTGCTTTGCAACAGCTGCAGAGCTGTTTGGGCTGGAAGTTAACCTGAAGAAAACAGAAGTTCTCCACCAGCCTGCACCACAGGACGAACACAACCATCCCCACATTGCCGTAGGCAAATCTGTGCTTAAGTCCATTCAGCAGTTCACCTACATGGGAAGCATCGTCTCCTCAGATGCCAAGATTGACAAAGACATTGATCACAGATTAGCAAAGGCATATGGCGCATTTGAAGACTTTACAAAAGAGTCGGGAGTAACAACACCTGAGGAGAAGCACAAAAATCAGTGTGTATAGAGCCATTGTACTGTCTATTCTCCTTTATGGGTCAGAAACATGGGTCACCTATCGCCACCATTTATGACTCCTCGAACACTTTCATCAGCGCTGTATACACACAATCCAAAATATACACTGGACTGACTATGTGATGAATGTTGCTGTCCTTGAGCAAGCAGGGATCACCAGCATTGAGGCCATGATATTGAGAACACAGCTGTGCTGGGCAGGGCACGTTTCTAGGATGGAGGACCATCGCCTCCCAAAAATAGTACTCTACGGTGAACTCGCCACGGGTTAGCATAAGAGGGGTACTCCAAAAAAGTGATACAAGGACTCCCTGAAACAACATCTCAGGGTCAGCCAAATTAATCACCAACAATGGTCTGCCATGGCCTCACATCGGGAGGCATGGAGACGCACTATCCACAATGCTGCAGCCTTATTTGAGAATTCATGCCAAAACAAGTCTTGAAGAGAAACGGCAACGCAGAAAGCATCACAACCCAGAAACATCACCCAAGGAGACCTTCTACTGTGCTTTCTGCAACCGGACTTGTTTATCTCGGATTGGCCTTTTTAGTCATCAGCGCGCTTGCAGAATGTGTGGGATGAGTCCTTCCTGAATCTTTTTTTGCGAAGAAAAGCCAGAGAGAGAGAGAGAGAGAGAGAGAGAGAGAGAGAGATATTAATGTAACATTTCAAAATTCTCATGTCCATTTCTCTTTTTTTCTTTTTAATATTTTGTTTCAGTTGTCTGTTTTGTAACAAACTTGTTTATAAAAGGGAGCAGCAACTTTCATGTTACCTTCTACTCTGGAAGTTCCTTGAATTGTGATACTTATCATTATGTGAATTCAGGATAACATTATAATTATGAAACTTGCAAATGGAAACTGTAACCATGGTCCCTTTCATATTACACAATTATAATGTTATGATTCCACTTTGACTGCCATGGTAACATCCTATGGAATCTTGGGACTTCCAGATCATCATAGTCTATCATCTTCTTCCTCCTCATATTTATTTATATACAGCCTTTTCTCCCAGTCTGGGACTCAAGGAAGGTTACAACAGGTTTGGTTTTGTTTTTTTGTTTTTTAAGCATTGCTAACACTTTATCTCATACAATAGTGTGAAATGTTATCAATAAAAAGTAAAATGTGTTAAAAACACAACCATTAAAAAGAAACAACAAATAGAAAATACAGCACATTTTACAAGGCACATTTCTCTTGAAAAGTCTTTAAAAGCCTCCAGTGCCTCACCAAACTACAAACCCTAGGATTCTATAGGGTGTTGCCATGGCAGTTAAAGTGGAATACAGGTCACACCTCTTTATGCGGTATGAGTACCTGCAGTTTCACCTGCAATTGGTGGGGGAGGTCTCTCTAGGCATCTGGAGAACCATAGAGTCCTAGAAACATGCCCTGCCCAGCAGAGCTGTGTTCTCAATATCATGGCCTCAATGCTAGTGATCCCTGCTTGCTCAAGGAATGATAGAACAGGTAGGTCCAAGCATGGTTTAGTGGTTTGAGCATTGTACTAGGACTCAGGAGACAAGGGTTCAAATCCCTGTTCAGCCATGGAAACCTACAGGATGAGTCACACTCTCTCAGACTCAGAGGAAGGCAAAGGCAACCCCTCCCCTGAACAAATCTTGCCAAGAAAATCCCATGATGGGTTCCTCTCAGGGTCACCATAAGTCAGAAATTACTTGAAGGCACACATCATCATCATCAACAACAACAACGACAACATGTCCAACAAGCTAGCTGAAGGAGTGGTTCAAGACACATTGTGGCATGCACCACTCATATTACTGTTCTTACTATTCCTCACATCATTATACACTGACAAAGGCAAAGTTACATGAGAAGTATGTCCTCTGTTCCTCTCCCACTCTGCCCTGCACAAGGTGTGAATCATTTGCCAGCCTTCCTTCCAGACTCCATTAGTAAGTGTTTGCTATCAGAGACAATCCATAGCAAGGAGTTATCCAAACCAGTTTAACCCATTTGCAACAGAGAGCACAACTTCATTAATACTTTGAGCACTTTAAATCAATATTTAGACATTTAATAATTGTGCTCATTTTACTTGAATATATTAGTGAAGCTGCGTGGAACTATTAGAACTGTCTCTGATTAACATACTTGAATCAGCAAAAGGTGGCAATTAAATAAAAATCTACTTGCTTCTTGGTCTACCATAAAATTTACATAATTTAGCAATTATTTTATCATTTTGAATATATATTATGCACACTCTTAATATAGTGGGTTTTGAGCATTTTAATTGTGGCCTATATTCTACATAGTTTAATGCTGGGTGACTTCAGAATATGCTTGGAGTCAAAATGTTTTTAAAAAATGTCTGGTGTTTCAAATTTGTAAACTTTGAATCATTTATCTGCAAAAGGTGGCCATAAAACAGTGATTATATTAAGTATCATTCACTCATTAAAATGTATTTACAGACCACATTAGAATTTTTAAGGTTTGTGGAAGAATCTCCAACCCTGTTCTTTTTTAAATAGTATATATATTTAAATAGCAGGGCTTGATTTGTATAATGAGTTTTCTTGCTGCAGATAGCTTTATATTTCTTTTCTCAAAACTTACCTTTAGAGATAACAGCACATATTTATCATGACCATCCTTATCCCCTGCATCCCGGTTCAAAGATGGCTATCTTAGGAGAATCTAGAGCTTGGCAAAGTTACTTTCTTGGATTATAAACCAGGAATTTATCAGACAAGCCCCTTTAAATGTTTTTTTGCTGAGATAAAAAAAATCCATTTTTATGCCAGAAAAAGAACATCCCCCACCACACTTACCTTCTCTCTAGGCAGAAGGCTTCCCCAGCAATGAAGAGGAAGTGAATGAAGCCCCGTTCACTTCCTCCTTTGAAACCCCACAAGACATTTTCATGCAGGAAATTTAAAAATAAAACAAAAAAATAAATCACATAAAGTTATGTGACATAAAGTTACATCAATCACATACACACACCTAAAAACTTCCAAGTAATCTGGGGAGGGTCATAAAAAGTGTGTCACGTACCTGGATGTCACAATCTTACCCGGAAGTGTTCTGGCCGGTCTGACCATTCATGAGGTAAGTATGTGGGAAAAAAGATACGAGGTTACATATGCTGGCTATGCCAGCAAAAAAACGGCACAGCCAATCTATTGACAGCTTGGGCCATCAATAAAATAGATTGGTTTAAGGACAAGACATAAATGCGAAAGGGCAAAGTCATCTAGTATGCACACCCTTTCGCATTTATGTGGCATCACTATGATGCCGTATTTAGTGTGTCTGATAAAGTCCCCAGAATCCCTTAGCTTAGAGTCTTCTAGGAGCTGCTGTCCAAACAGCATCTTTTCCAAGTGATGTATAAATTCAGTTTATAGAGCCTTCAACATAAATTCCAGAGGAGCAAGTCTCAACCCTAGAATTCATCATCATCCTGCCTTTTCTCCTACCCCAGTCTATGCCCTCCAACATTTCTCAGATGGAAACCAGGACACACGTGTACGAGCAACATCAGAGTGTGGTCAAGATGGCAAGAGTAATTAATAAGGAAGAATGCACAAGCTAGGAAAGGCTGCAAAAGTTTGCTTTTGCCTGAGCCTACAGGGAAGGGCAAGATTCTGTCCTTTCCTACCCTCTTTCACATGCTGAGTACAAACAACCTTTGCACATTGAACTCAGTTTGCAGCAATTCAACTATCCTGAAAGGAAAACTGGGAGGAGAAAAGAAAAACTGGGACATTTTGAAAACAGCTGAATATGTTGGACAACAGAGATTAATTTCAACTGTCCTTGCTAAAGCAGGATAGCTGGAGGGTATAAAAGTAGCATACAAAAGTTAAAACAGATGCAGCTAAAAGTACATATACAAAAGTTAAAATATAATTAAACTATCAATATAATTAAAAGCAGTTAAAACAGTGCCCATTAGAAAGAAAAACAACAAATATAGACAACATTGCATATTATTAAAGGCTATTTGCCCTGAAAATGTAGCCCTCAAAGGGAACCTTTTCACCTGCCCATAGAAGGATAGAAAGGAAGGTGTCAGTATAGCCTCTTTAGGGAGGAAGTTACAGTATCTAGAAGCAGCCACCATGAAAGTTGTTTCCCTTTCCCCACCAACTGTACCCGTGAGGGTGATGGGATGGAGAGAAGAACCTCAAGGCGAACTCCTACAATGCTTTAAAGACTGTAAAGAAAATTCAGGGTCTGGAGCAGTGGCATACAACCCACAACCCTTGGGCCACATGCAGGCCTTGCTGCCCTCCCAGGCAGGCCCTAAAACTGCCAGGAATCCATCAATTTCCACCATGAAAAGCCATGTCCTGTGGCTTCTGTGGTTGTTGTGTTCCCACTGCTTGTAGCCATGGAGAAGCAGCGATCTCCAGACAATATCAGGCATGGCAAAAACCACATCAGAAGAGTGTGACGATAACAGAAAGGGCAAAATTATCAGATGCCCGCAACCTCACCCATTCCCAGGGCGTAGCGCCAGCACAAGCGAGGCATCCCTTTTTAATCATAGAATTGTAGAGTTTGAAGAGACCACGAGGGCCATCCAGTCCAACCCCCTGCCACGCAGGAAATCTTGATCAAAGCATCCCCGACACATGGCAATCCAGCCTCTGTTTAAAGACCTCCAAGGAAGGAGACCCCACCATGCTCCAAGGCAGTGTGTTCCACTGCCGAACAGCTCTAACTGTCAAAAAGTTCCTCCTAATGTTGAAGTGGAATCTCTGTTCCTGGAGCTTGCATCTATTGTTCCGTGTTCCAGTCTCTGGAGCAGCAGAAAACAAGCTTGCTCCATCCTCAATGTGACACCCCTTCAAATACTTAAACAGGACTATCATATCACCCCTTAACCATCTTTTTTCCAGGTTAAACATACCCAGCTCCCTAAGTCTTTCCTCATAAGGCATGGTTTCCAGACCTTTCACCATTTTAGTTGCCCTTCTCTGGACATGCTCCAATTTGTCAATATCCTTTTTGAATTGCGGTGCTCAGAACTGGACACAGTATTCTAGGTGAGGTCTGACCAAGGGAGAATAGAGTGGCACTATTACTTCCCTTGATCTAGACACTATAATTCTATTGATACAGCCCAAAATCACATTGGCCTTTTTAGCTGCTGCATCACACTGTTGGCTCATGTTCAACTTGTGGTCTACTAGGACTCCTAGATCCCTTTCGCACGTAGTCCCGTTCAGCCAGGTCTCTCCCATCCTATATCTATGCATTTCATTTTTCCGCCCTAAGTGCAGTACCTTACTTTTCTCCGTATTGAATTTCATTTTGTTAAATATGGCCCAGCTCTCCAGTCTATCCAGGTCATTCTGAATTTTGATCCTGTCCTCTAGGGTATTAGCTACTCCTCCTAATTTGGCGTCATCTGCAAATTTGATAAGTATGCCCCTAATTCCCTCATCCAAGCCATTGATAAAGATGTTGAATAGCTTAGCCCGTCAATAAAAAAGTGACGCCTCATCCGCGCCAATGCTATGCTCTGGGAATGGCTTAGGATGCATGCATCTGATAATGTCGCCCTTTCTGTTAATGTCACATTCTTCTGATGACGTTTGGGGTGTAGGTTTTTTGTCGTGTTTCTCTGCATCTGATAAAGTCCTCAGTTGCAATCCCTGGAAGAGAGATGGGAGAAGAATTCATTTTCATCACCATCTCAGGCCTTCCATAGGTGTGGGTGCTACTATAGGATGGAAACATGGTCTGCCTGGATGGAAGTTCACAACTCACAGCATAGAGAGGGCAACAGTTTCCACAATTCAAGTGAAATCTACAAGCTCTTTTTATTCTTATTAAAAATATGTGCTGGTAAAAGTGTGGCTACCACATGCTGACTTGAATGAATAATAAGCATATTGTTCACCTTGTAACCTGTTACATAATGCTTGTAAGATATATAACCCAGATATATAACCCAGCTATATATTAGAGGAAAGAGCTAGATATGGTACATGCCAAGAAAACACTGATAGAAAACATGAAATAAACACCATTCTTCTGGGTTTTTCAGTGGTGCCATTAGGACTGAACTTTGGGCCCACAGTCTATAGCCCAGCCAAAATAGATCAAGATGCAGCTTCACAATCTACAATGGACTAGTGAACCAGGACCAGAATGGAGGAAGCATATACAACCATTAGCACCCAAGGAATAAAATATGGTACAGTGAGCTACTCCCAGCACTAGATGGCTAATGATCTTGAGCTTTTGCTGCTCTGTCTTTCCCTTCTTCCTACTTAGTAGGGTCATCTTCTCTCTAGGAGTGTTTTAACAGATCAGAAGCTTGCAAAATGATAAAGAGCTCAAAACAGGAAACATACACAAAAAGACACAGATGCACACAAAAGAGACAGAGAGTCTGGGGAAATTATTGCAACTTCCAGAATCCATGTTGTCTGGGGGACTCTTGCTAGAGCTAGCAACTTTATTATACCTAAAGTATGAGGAAGCTGTGGCGTTACTAAGGGCAGTGTCACCCCTCCTGCTGATGGTGTTACCTGCTACGGTTTGGCCTCTCTGCAACCTCATAGTGCCACCACTATGAGGAAGCTGCTAATCTGTATGGACTTTATAAGAAAGGCAAATATGGTGCCATAAGGACACCTAATGATTGTAAAAGGGTGCTCATACCAGGCGTCATCCTTTCGTGATCATGTACTGTAAATGAGGCATACTTTTTTATTGACAGCCCAAGCCAACAATAGATCTCCCATTCCACTTTTCTGCCAGCATTGCCAGCATTTGAATCCTCACACCATTGAACTCACATGAATGCAGTGTCAATGGGCAAACACTTCCGGGTGAGATCGAAACAGCCAGGTAGGGGATGCTCTTTTTATGAAACACACACCCTTCCGTGTTCTTGGGATGTTTAAGATGTGTTTTAGTGCTTTGCTGTACTTTTTGTGTCTTTATTTTGTTTTATTTTTGAATTTCCTGCGCTAGCACATTCTTGTGAGAATCAGTGAGATCTCAACCTCGGAAGCTCTGTGTTCCATTACCGCCAGAGAATCATAGAATCATAGAATTGCAGAGTTGGAAGAGACCACGAGGGCCATCCAGTCCAACCCCCTGCCATGCAGGAAATCACGATCAAAGCATCCCTGACAGATGGCCATCCAGCCTCTGTTTAAAGACCTCCAAGGAAGGAGACCCCACAATGCTCTGAGGGAGTGTGTTCCACTGCTGAACAGCTCTAACTGTCAAAAAATTCCTCCTAATGTTGAGGTGGAATCTCTGTTCCTGGAGCTTGCATCCATTGCTCCGTGTTCCAGTCTCTGGAGCAGCAGAAAACAAGCCTGCTCCATCCTCAATGTGACACCCCTTCAAATACTTAAACAAGGCTATCATATCGCCTCTTAACTGTCTTTTTTCCAGGGTAAACATACCCAGCTCCCTAAGTCTCTCCTCATAACGCATCGTTTCCAGTGAATGAAATGAGAAGCCTCATTGACAATGGAAAAAGTAGGCCAGGTAGCGGGGTTTCTTTTGCCAGCATATAAACACCACAATTTATGCAAAAGAATGTTAAGGGTGGTGGTGGTCTGATAAAGTCCTATGTTTCTCAAAAAGTTTATACATAACATGTATTCATGTCATTTTCTGCTTGTTGGCCTTAGCTACAGGTCCTTTCTTCCTGACTCAGTTAGTCTGCATTGTGAGTTTGTTCATCCTCAATTCAATTCAATTATCTTTATTGTGATCAACAGATCATATAAAATGTTCATCCTCCATTTTGTAGTCTGCAGTTCTCTTGCTTCCATGTTTGAAGAACAAGGTTACAGAGCCTCTCACCATGAGATGTTAAGAAACCATTAATATTTGTAAGTAATCCTACTTCATGGGTGTTTTTTCAAAGAAGACTGGTCCTGCTTTTTTTTTTCTTTTCTTTCCTAGACCCTCTGGGGGTAGGGGTGGTATCGGATTGGCTGTGGTTCACCTTCTGCTTGCAAATACAAATTATTCTGCTTCACCCTACTCACATTCCCCAACAAATCTGGGAGTTGTAGTCCAAGAAAGTGACTTTTCCCAGTTCTGCATTAAAAACACTGGGAAAGAGACATGTGTGTGTGTGGGGGGGTGTCTTATATTGATACAATTGGCCCTCTGTATCCATGGATTTGGCATCCATGGATTCCACCAGCAAATAGCTTGAAAATATATTTTTTAAAAAAAATTCCAAGGAGCTAAACTTGATTTTGCCATTTTATGTAAGGGATACGATTTTATTGTGCCATTGTATATAATGGGACTTGAGCATCCACAGATTTTGGTATCTATGGGGCAGGGGAGGTGTCCTGGAACCAAACCTCAGCAAATATCAAGGACCCACAGTACTACATATGACTTTTTCATTTGCCAGTGGTGCCGTGCAGTGCTAATAAAAGTGAGGGATAGGCCCTGGCCTACTACGGGAAAGTGGTGGGTTGGCACAGCCTTCCTGGACTTCCCTTGAAATTAAGGTAGCCCAAAGTTCAAGGAGATCCAGCATCAAGGCTTGTCATAATATGTCAGAGGTGGCTTGTGGACTCAGGTGTGTGTGTGCGCGCGCGCTTCACTCTGAAATGAAGAGTTGGGAGGCACCTCCTTCCTTTTAGTCCATGATGGCTGGACATTTCAATAGCTAAATATAAAGAAATTTGAAATCAACTTGTGTTAAAATGCAGAGATTTGGCTGAAACAGATTGTTTGTTTGTTTGTTTGTTTACTTATTATCCCGCCTTCTCCCAATATCAGATCCAAGAGTAACAATCCAACAGCCCATTCTAATGCATGCTTCCTTGAAATATATCTCTGTACATTTAGTGGAGCTTACCTGCTGCAAGTATGCATAGGATTCTCTTCTTAACCTAAGACTGCAATCCTAAACTCTCTTACTAGTGAGTAAGTCCCACTGAACTGAACAGGATTTACTTTTGAGTTAAATGTGTATAGTACAGAGCTGCATGATAGGCTTCACATAATTAAAAAGATTAGAGTCCACATTATCCAAGGTGGGAGGGAGATGAAAGTTAATATGCATATAGAAAATCAAGGAAAATTATTATGCCAGTGCTATGAAATACATAACCAATATATACATAGATTTTGGAAACTTTTAGCATCAAAGGGACTGAGCTGACCTTGGTGTGTTCCCTAAGCTGTTTATTAGAGTTTTCATACAGCACTTACAAGGTAGACACATCTCTTCTTCTTTTAAAAAATGTTTTGTAGAGATATACCATATGCATGATGAGACAGAGGCCAACTTTGTAGCTGAGCTGAAACTCCCAGAAATTAGGTAATTTGAAACATAATTTAATTTCATTGGGAAGAAATATGCCATCAGACCTTTGCAGGATTTGTTATCACAGATATAAAAAATAGAGTTATAAAATGTTGGGCGGTAATGAAACCTGTTATATCACAGGTTGAAGTCTCTAAATATGAATTTGCTTTTATTTATTTAAGATGCAAAGCCTTTGCATATGCATCAAAGTCTTTAGCTCAGTAAAACTGTGCCAGTTGAGATGGAGCTCTTGAAGTTGGGCTGTTTATAAATAAACAATCTTAACATTATGTTCACAGCTGGGAAGTTAAGACTAAAACTGGTCAGAGACCTCTACCAGATATTATGGTTAAACATTTGCTCAAATATTTAACAGTTATTCCTATCAGCAAAGACAGGCAGGGTGGGCAATGGGAAAGATTTCTCTTCCATAAAACTACAGTCCAATGAAGTCAATCAGCAGAAGTTTTCAAGGCAGACAAAAAATTACCATCTATTGTGGTCTTAATTAACTTTTAAAAACTTCAAGACAATAGGTTGTGGTGTAGTACTGTGATAGCACCGGCCAGTGTTGATGTTCTCTCTCTCCCTCTCTCTGGCTTTTCTTCACAAACAAAGATTCAGGAAGGACTCATCCTGCTCTTTCTGCAAGCGTGCTGATGACTAAAAAGGCCAATCTGAGATAAACAAGTCCGGTTGCAGAAAGCACAGCAGAAGGTCTCCTTGGGTGATGTTTCCGGGTTGTGATTCTTTCTGCGTTGTCATTTCTCTTCAAGACTTGTTCAGCGTGAGTTTTCAAATAAGGCTGCAGCACTGTGGATAGTGCATCTCCATGCCTCACAAATATTTTTTCCCCCAATGTGTCAGGGACTGGCACCATTTATTTTTGCCCATTGGCCACAGTTGCTGCTTTCTTTACTTGTCAGGGACCAAAGTGGTTGCTGATAGATTGGGGGCTGACTCCAGTCCATGGACTTAATAACACTGTTCTAGATGAAACAGGCTGATTTAACTAAGGATATAAGACACAGCATTACCTTGTCCTACATG
The DNA here is from genome assembly GCA_030847615.1 of Gambelia wislizenii. Classification (NCBI taxonomy): domain Eukaryota; kingdom Metazoa; phylum Chordata; class Lepidosauria; order Squamata; family Crotaphytidae; genus Gambelia; species Gambelia wislizenii. The sequence goes on from JAUMIR010000001.1 coordinate 362,940,865, forward strand.
TCTTCTAAATGGATATGAATCTTTGTCCACTCCACCATTTTATTGGCGGAAGCTTATTCTTTTTCTTCTTCTTCTTCTGACCTGACTATGTTTTTTTTTCCTGCCTCCCCCCATTCCTGTGCCCAGCAATCCAGATAATGCAGGGGTTTTGCAGTGGTCCTAGTCCAAACTGTCCAGATGATGTCCAGGAATTCTGATGAGAATCTGGGACAAATACTCCTTAAAATGGAGCAGACACATGGTTAAAATAAATCCTCACCATTTGCTGTGGTTCTTCTGGAGAAAACAGTGAGTTACATTGCCACAATGAGGGGTGTGAACACATGTAGCCTGCATGGTGCCCAGCACAGCCATTTCCAGACCAGGTCACACACAATGCCACAGCCAGGTGCCTCATTCCTGGCCTCAGAAGATGTGACCAGTACATGGAAGAGAAATGCTGAGCTCACATACGGGCTGCAGGTGTGTGGTCACACCTCCATTGCCACAATGGAATGGCTGGTAATTGGGGGGGGGCACCATGGGCCCAGGGCTGGAATAAGCTGACCGTGACATGGAGTATTCTAGCCAGTGTAGACAAGCCCTAAAAGAAGTCTGTCCTTCCTTCTTTCTGTATCTGACCTTCCCATTCCACAAATGCTACTCAAAGAGCAGTAACAGCAGTACACATCTATCAGTCACACTCACCTCTCTCCACCACCATTTCTATTGTTTTTAATTCTTTCATATGCAAAACCTTCCTCAAATATGACTTAAGAATTCATGTAAGCATACAACACTGAAGACAGGGTTAGAGTTAGCAACTCTTATATGCCTAAATTCACTAATTACTATTTTACAACTTAACCTGCATGAAAAATTCAGAGTGCTGGTTATGACCCCTTAAAGCCCTGTATGGCTTGGGCCCAGACTATCTGAAATCTCTCCCTATATGAGCATGCCCAAGCTTTAAGATTTTATGTGGGCAGAGGGCTTTCTCCCTCAGGCCCACCACAATCATAAGCATGCTTGGTGAGGAGACAAGAGACAGCTTTCTCAGTGGTTGCTCCCAAGCAACTCCCTTCCGCGGACATTCAGTTGTCCCCTTCCCTGCCATCTTTCTGCTGGCAGGTAAATAGTTTTACTATTCCAGAACACGGCCTCACAGCCCGGAAAAAAAACAAGGAAAATCTATGGATGCCGGCCGTGAAAGCCTTCGACTTCACAGATGGAGCTTTAATAGAAAGTGTTCTGTTTTTATTTTATTATGTTTTAAATGTGTTTTTATTTATGTTCTTTGCTTGTGGTTTTTTAAACAGAATTCAAGTTTCATTGTTTTTAAACTGGCACTTTTTCTAATTGTACTGTATTTTAAATGGGTATAAGCCACCTTGAATCCCATGTTGGGAGAAAGGCAAGATACAAAAGAAAGAAAGAAAGAAAGAAAGAAAGAAAGAAAGAAAGAAAGAAAGATGCAATTTTTCACATTTTATAAAGAAGTCTAATATTGTTTATTTTATCTGCTAGACACCATGTGTGGGAGTATAGTGGGTGTGGGACTGTGTGTTGTTCAGCTTCCTCTGTGCCAGTGTGATCATTCAGCTTTAGAGATCTGATAATATTTCTCACATTTCCTAACTGATGACAGATCAGAGCAGTCAATTTCACTACAAATAATAAAAATATGATCAGGCTGTGCCCATGAACACAGCACCACTCTGTCCTGGAAGGAAGGGAACAGGGACTGTAAGGAAGGGCCTTTTTATTTTTTTCAGTCATGACACCATGATGGGAGGAGTGTGGTCAAGGTGGCAAAAGTTATTAATGAGGAAGAATACAAAGCTAAAAGAAGTTGCAGCAGTTTTCTTTTGCCTGAGCCTATTGGGGAGATTATCAGACTAGCTTTATAATCTGGGACAGGGATGCAACAGGGTTGCGAAAGGATTTACCTTTCAGATGATGTTGTTGTTCTCCCTCCATTCTGCCCCTGTTCTGTCCCCATGTTTTCTCATTCATGGGGAAAAGCCATTAATAAAAATCCCATTCCATTTCAGGAACGGAATCACAGGTGTCTGAAACAGAGCCACATTCTGCTAGCACAATGCCAGCATCACTGTGATGTCACTGGAGGTCCCTGCAGAACACTTCCAGGTGCGATTGGGATGAGGAGGTGACACCATTTTTTTAACCCTCCCCGGGTTACTTGGGATTGGGGTTATGTGTTTTGGGGCTTATTTTTTACTTTTTACGTTTCTTTTTATTTTTATTTTAAAATTTCCCATGCACCATTCTCTCATGAGAACAAGCGGGATTTGCTTTACAGGATGTGAATGCAGCTTTGCGACGGCTACATTCACTCCCGGCCAGCCGGGGGGAGAGGGAGCAGTTCTTATATTGGGGTTAGGGTAAGTGCATGAAAAGTTTTGGTTTAAAGTGGAACAGGGATGGGAGTGGGGCAGGTGGGGGAGTACTGGGACAGGGACGGGGTTTAAGGGCCTGTCTGGTAATCTCCTGGGAAGGGCAAAAATCCACCCCCCTCTTCTCTCTGCCCTGCTAATTGAGTGAAAACTACCTTTGCATATTGAACTCAGTCTGCAGCAACTGACATACTCTGAGGACAATGGGGGGAAAGTCAGAGGAGGAGACAGAAACTGGGGCATTTCAGAAGCAGCTAAAATAATTGGATGACAGAAAAGTAACTGGAACTGTCCTCCCAAATTGGGACAGTTGGGGGTATATTACAAGTAACTCCATATGGTGGTGAGCCGCCTCAAACCCAGAATACTTCTCATCCTAGCATGAGGTACACATTAGATGGAGCAAGTAGAGTTCAAAACTTGTGAGGAAAATAAATAAGTAAATAATGACTGTTGATTCTAGGTCAAAGGTAAATTGCTCAAGGTATTTTATTGCTGTGGATATATTTCATTTCATTAAAAAAACAAAAACAAATGTAATTAGTTTTGTCTGAAACAGGAAAAGCTGGATGTCTCTTCATAAGTAAAAAGCTGTGAGAAAGGAAGCATAGACTGTAGAGGAAACACAAGAGTGCCTTGTGAAATTAAACAGTGTTATTACACACACACACACACACACACACACATCTCACCCATGTATCTTTGACAAGAGAGGAAACCAATGAAAATGATAGACTGATGTTCAAGGGACATAACTTGATTATTCTAGCAGCTGTGAAAAAAGAAAATGTTGCAAATAATTCATCAATATACTAGAGAATTTTAAAAAGTGCAAAAGAAAAGCCCATGACAATATATGCTGTATATTTTGGCATGATAAGTCACTTTGGGGAGCAGATAATTTATCCAGCTGTGTGATACATCTCATTAAAGAAGCAACCAGCAGAAGTAACTTCTGATTTGTAGTGTGCAGCCCCATCTATCAAAGAACAATCACCTCCTTCCTCATAGATGGTGGCCCTGTGAACCTGGGAGGGTTATTTTGAAATACATTGTAAAAATGGTGCATTACTCTGCATTACAAAGAACATTGTTAACTGAACAAGAGGGTGGTATTTTTATGCCATGCAAAAGGGAAGAGCACTTTTTGCTGATATTTTTTGAGAGGGGAGGAAAGAAGAACCCTGCCATTCAATGTATTTCTTGTTAGATAGGATCCAGACATTGACATGATCCTGTTTTTCGGAAGCCTCATTAATACAATGGATAGGAAAGTATCACATAATATGAAAATGAGATGCAATAGATCAATAGCATATGAATTTGAGAGAGACAAGATGCAGGGAACAAATAAAATGACAAAGTAGAGTACCTTACACATGAATTCTTCTGGAGATTGACACTATTATCCAATCCTGCTATTGCTTCCCTTGATCAGGACACTGGGTGGGGGGGGGGTAGCTCAAGTGTGTATGAAGTGTGTTTCCTGTTGTGACCTTGGCTTTCTGCTGGTGGAAGACAGGATTCTGTCTGTCAGGTAAAGCTGGTCCAAGCTACCACTTTTAAATCAATAGATACAGAACCAAGTGTCTGCAAGGGGGATCATTAAGTGTGGGAAGAAAAGGGTCTTTGCATAGAACCCACAGGGAGGCAACAGAGACAAATCCAGAGCTTTTCGGAGAAGTTTTCTCAGGAAAAATATCACAACTTAAAGGCTCTCTGGAAGAGAGGCAGAAGGTAAAGTGAGGGGAGGGTTGAATGATTTAGCTGTGTAACATCACTTGAGCAGGGAGGAGAGAGAATTGCAGTAGGAACTGGAGAAAGCAGGAAAAGTAAGGAGTAGGTGGCACTCCTTGATTGTTCTGCCCAGGAGCTGGCAGAGGGTTGACAAATGAAGAGTGCAAAAACTCTTAAACTTTAAGAAACAACAAGGAGAGATTTTGAGAAGGGGATTTGATGGGAGACAAGTGCAAACTCTGGAGGGAAAAGGGAAAGGTATGTCTTTCTTTCTAGCATTTATTTATTGCCTCTCAGCCCACCTCAGCCCCTGTGGCAATGTACAACAGGTAAAAACCATTTAAAACATTTATACACACAAACACTACACATATATGAGATACTTTTTAACAAATAACTTTAAAATGATAGAGTTTAAAAAACCAGAGCAGCTACTCCCAGTTTTAAGAACTGAAGGCCATATGAAAAAAACACAATCTTAGTGTGAGAGTATGCCTGTAGATATAACTGTGTAGAGTGGATGGGTTCCAGACAATCCAGATGAGGCAAGGCCCTGGAGAACCAAAGTTAAATGGTTGCTGCGCAAGGGATTGCCATGGGAGGAACTTGGAAAGTGAGGCGAGAAAGTGAAAAGGAATGCTGGCTGGGTGAAACCTAGATGATTAGATGTCGACCTGGCTAAGAGACGTTCCGTACAGACAAGATGTTCTTTGAACTGCCTCATACCAAGATAAGTTAAGGAACTGAACTATCTTGCATCAAATATCTTGGCAATGTTCAACACCTGTTTGCTCAAGAAAGGAGAAGCAAAAGGAGTATAAATATACTGGACTTTCCAGCCTCAAGTATGGTTCCTGTATCCGCGGCCACAGACCATCCACACCTTCATGGACGTCTGATCACCGTTCAGGGAAGGATCGTTGTGAGTATGTGTTGTGAGTGTGTGCATGAATGGGAAAGAGCTCTTGACACTTAATTGAATGTCTAATGTCTGATGTCTAATGCCTAAATAAATGTTACATGCATAGTGACTGAAAATCAAATTTGGTCACTCTGTGCCTTTTTGCCAGTCATTTGTCTGGGGAAATCTTAAACACTACCTGATTTAAAAGGACCTCTATGTGGTCGTAACATTAGTTGCCCACCAGAAACTCAAGATTCATAGAGCCAGCCTGACCTCCCTTGGGCAGGAGTTCAACAACAGAGGTGCCACCACAGAGAACACTCTATCATGTGTACCCACCAAACTTTCCTTGAGGGTGATGGCACACTCAACAGGGCCTTTGCTGAGGACCTCAAATTTTGAGCAGGCTCCTATGGGATGAAGCAGTCTTTCACACCAGCACCTTGAATTGAGCTCATAAGCAAACTGGAAGCCAGTTCCCTTCTTGAATGACTGATGATTTATAGTTTCTAAAATAGATACCTGAAAAAGTGTTGGCTGCCTCCTGGCAATTATATAACAATGATCACTTCCAGGTGCAAAAAATAAAGCAGGGGCTTTTTTGGTTGTCAATGCAGGAAGGAAGTGCTTCCCCCCCCCCCCAATTTCTTAAATAAGAACATTATTTATTTAAACATATACTGTACACAAACACATATCCTACTGTTACTCTCTGAGAGTGGTCACCTGTGTTTCCATGATGGAAGGCATCATTCTATAACACTGATGTTTTCTGTGTTATTATAAGGGTGGTGGTGTCAGAAAATACCCCATATGTTCTTAGATGCTATATTTGTTCATCAGGATTTTCCCCTTCCACAATTCCTCTCACTTTTTTTTAAAGTCATCATTCCATATACTTTTTTTAATGGAGTTCATTTTCTCTTGTGGTCTGAGGTATTCTTATTCAGTTGAAGGTTCTAAGAATTTTCCTCCCACTGTTTGGAGAAGTGTCACTGAATGTGATGCTAAGGATCAAAGTACATGTGGATAGGCACGTGCATGCACACACACACACAAGAAAAACACACTGGCAAGTTGTAGCAGTGCACATTTCCTACATGAATTTTGCTCACATATTGCTGTGCAGCTTTGCCCTGCCCTGGGGTGTGGGGACACCTTTGAACCCTTTTATTTTGTTTAACAAAAGTTGGAATGAAATGCTGGAAATGGAAGATATAGGACTTGATATTTGAAGGACTGCCTCTCCCTGTATATTCCTGCCTGAGAACTGAGGTGGGGGGGGGGCTCCCGTAACCCTTGTTTGAGGCAATACTGCATGGGATGATGGGAATGTTGGGATGTTGTCATGTTCACTATTTTTCTTCTTGTTTAAGCTATTTATATGTGTAGGCTATTTCCTTTTGCAATTTTTTTTATGTGCTTTCAAATCATTTCTAACTTGTGGCAACCCTAAGGTGAACCTATCATGGAGTTTTCTCAGCAAGACTTGTTCAGAGGGGGTTATTCCTTCTGCACAGGAAACAGCATTTTCTGCACAGAAGATAATACCTCTGTGCAGAAATATTATTTTCTGTGCAGAAAATGCTGTTTCATGTGCAAAAGAAAAATTCACATGCAAATTTTATGCAAAATAAGATCCCAACTATAGCATTGTGTGTACAAAAATATTTTGTGTGCAGAAACTGCTGCTTTTTGTGCAAAAATATCACATGCAAATTTTACACCAAATAAGTCCTGAGCTACAAAATAGTCTTCAAAAACTGCACAGTCTTTGAAGTCTTTCTCACAGTGAGAAGAAAACCACGTGCAAATTTTGCTTACAATATGCCTCAAAATGTGAAGATTCTCATCAGTCCAGGATTGTCCTGGTCAGGATTTCTTGACACTTGAGAAATAAGTTTTTCTTATTCTTTGAACATTTTTGAATTACAGTTGTCCCTCCATATTCGCGGGAGTTAGGTTCTTGAGACCCCCGCGAATGTGGAAAAACCGTGAATAACAGATGCTGCTCCCGCCCCCCCCCCAGAGGTTGGGAGGCAGCGTGAGGGTGTCTGGCCAGCCTGGCTGGCCTCTCTGCAGCCTTTCTGAGGGGACTCCAGGCATTAGAAGCCCCGGAGCCCGCTGAGAAAGGCCGGAGAAGGCAGCATGTGGGCGGGGAGGAGGCTGCGCTGCCTCTCCCCGGCCTTTCTCAGCAGACTCCGGGGCTTTGGAGCCCTGGAACCCACTGAGAAAGGCCGGGGAAGGCAGCATGTGGGCAGGGAGGAGGCTGCGCTGCCTCTCCCCGGTCTTTCTCAGTGGTCTCTGGGGCTCCGAAGCCCCGGACCCTGCTGAGAAAGGCCGGGGAAGGCAGTGTGTGGGCAGGAAGGAGGCTGTGCTGCCTCTCCCCGGCCTTTCTCAGCGGACTCTGGGGCTTTGGAGCCCCGGACCCCGCTGAGAAAGGCTGGGGAAGGCAGCATGTGGGCGGGGAGGGAAGGTGCCTTGCCTCTCACTGGCCTTCCTGAGGGGACTCCGGGTCTAAGAAGCCTTGTAGTCCCCTCAGGAAGGCTGGGGAAGGCAGAGGGAGGGAGGGAGAGAGGCTGCCCACCCCACCCCGCCCCGCCTTCCTCAGTGGACTCCGGGACTTTGAAGCCCCGGAGCCGCCTCTGGAAGGCCGGAGAAGGCACAAGCAGGAGGTTGCCCTGCCTCTCACCAGCCTTCCCTAAATGGCTGGGGCTAAACCGCGAATAATCAAAACCGCAAGTGTGAAAGCCACGAATGTGAAGGGGCAACTGTATTCTTTCTGTCTCTACAAAGTTTTCTAAACTTGACTTTGAACAGGAAGCAGTCTGTATGGAGGAGGGAGCATAAGAACACACAAGTATGTAATGTATCATGTGTGTGTTTATGTGTGTGTGTGTGTGTGTGTGAAATTTCCAAGGCACTGCTATCACCCAAGTTTCCTCCCCTTTCCAATGAAGATTGGAGAAGAGTGTTTAGTACCTGAGGACCCCAAAGAAAAGCTAAATTGGCCCTCTGACTGTTCCTATTTCTTGTTTACTTACTAGCAGCCAGCACTGGCAGCACTGGCGGTGAGGTGCAAGAAGGCCAAACTGCACCAGGTGACACCATTGGGATGAGGGATGACAGCAGCCTTAGTGACACCACAGGCAGCCAGTTCAATAAGATGAAAGGTGCAAAAATCTGGTTCTCCTGCAGCACAGCAACAGTCTAATTTTTTTAGACACATCTTCTACAGAATTGGTGCAATTAACCTAGATGTTACTGTACTGATGGTAGCTTGTTTAACTTAATCCATCTGAGGGCTCACACTAAGACTCTAAACTATCTAGTTCTTGAGCTGCTCTTCACTGATGATGCTGCCCTTGTTGCCCACACAGAAGCAGCTCTGCAGCGCCTAACATCCTGCTTTGCAACAGCTGCAGAGCTGTTTGGGCTGGAAGTCAACCTTAAGAAAACAGAAGTTCTTTCCCAGCCTGCACCACAGGACAAACACCATCATCCCCACATTGCCGTTGGCAAATCTGTGCTTAAGTTCATTCAGCAGTTCACCTACCTGGGTAGCATCATCTCCTCAGATGCCAAGAATGACAAAGAGATCGATCACAGATTCGCAAAGGCATATAGTGCATTTGGAAGACTTCACAAAAGAGTCTGGAGTAATGAACACCTGAGGCGAAGCACAAAAATCAGTATGTATAGAGCCATTGTACTGTCTATTCTCCTTTATGGGTCAGAAACATGGGTCACCTATCGCCAGCACTTACGACTCCTCGAACGCTTCCATCAGCGCTGTCTATGTACAATCCTTAATATACACTGGACCGACTATGTGATGAATGTTGCTGTCCTTGAGCAAGCAGGGATCACCAGCATTGAGACAATGATATTGAGAACACAGCTGTGCTGGGCAGGGCACGTTTCTAGGATGGAGGATCATCGCCTCCCAAAAATAGTAGTCTACGGTGAACTCGCCATGGGTCAGCATAAGAGGGGCGCTCCAAAAAAAGTGATACAAGGACTCCCTGAAGCAACATCTCAGGCTCAGCCAAATGGATCACCAACAATGGTCCGCCCTGGCCTCACATCGGGAGGCATGGAGACGCACTATCCACAATGCTGCAGCCTTATTTGAAAACTCATGCTGAACAAGTCTTGAAGAGAAACGACAATGCAGAAAGAATCACAACCTGGAAACATCACCCAAGGAGACCTTCTGCTGTGCTTTCTGCAACCAGACTTGTTTATCTCGGATTGGCCTTTTTAGTCATCAGTGCGCTTTCAGAAAGCACGGGATGAGTCCTTCCTGAATCTTCGTTTGCGAAGAAAAGCCATAGAGAGAGCTTAGGCAAGTTACTTAATAAACTGCAACTCTGATATCCTTCAGCCTGTATGGCCCCTTGGTTGTTGAGAGTTGTCCCCATTAGGAGAAAAACAGCATATAAATGCAATCAATAAGTAACTAACTTTTCCACATGTTGACCTATAGCAGGAAGAGAACCTAAATGCAGCTATCACTTAACACATGCATTCATCTTGATTACCATATGGCAGCCTGCAGTTGGAAATTTTGGATAGCTGTAAGTGCAGCAACAGGAGTGCTGATGTCTGCTATGCTTTGATCCTGGCTTACCCCCTGTGACTGAATGACGGAAGTATATTTTCCCAGCCAATAATGTACTCAGTGTGGTTTGATCAGCATGCTTCCCTAGTGATCTGTTCTTTTACTACTGTCCACATAACAACCCTCTCTAGGAAAGAATTTACTTGGAGGGGCTTATCACTTTTTGTGTGAGGGTGCTATTTATGGGGGTACATCTGCCTTTCCCCCTCCTCACCCTTATTCATCTTGTTGGGAAATAATTTGTTTTCCCAAAAATTCAAAGGAGAAAGGTATTGTGTTTAAATTCTTGTGGGTACTGTGGGGGGGGAGGGGGCTTCTTGCATGTCCCTAACATGTGAAGGGGCTTAGCTAGATGGAGAATTAATTGTGGAAAATAGTGCATTAACTCACTATCGCAGCAGTGTTCATTTTTCTCCACAATGCATTTGCAAGATCACTGGCATGGGAAGCTATGCAAGTTTGAAGTTCACACAGAGCATGCCCATGAGTGAATTACCTGCATTATTATTCCCCCAAAGCACCATCCCATCCCCCATCCCCTTTTTTAGACTTGTAAATGAGAGATGCAGAAGAGTGATCTTATGCTTTAAAAAAGTTTGTTTGTTTTTTGTTTGTTTGTGGGTTTTTGTTTTTGTTTTGATCTGCCACTCAAAAACAGTACACAATTGTTCCTGTGAAAGACAACAATAGTGGCTTCGATCACTTTGTCACCGGTAAGCCTGGCCCTGCGCACATCTGATCAATCGCATTTAGACTTTCAGGATGTGCCCGAATTCGAATTGGTTGTTCAAACACGTTGTAATGCACATTTTCGTGCATTTTTTTTAAAAGATTGTGAGATACAGCAAAAGCTGTTATTGTGAACTACTTGGAGTTTTTGGCCCCTGTCCTTTTGAATATGGTGAATCCCGGCGGGAGCTTATCTAGACAAAAAGTATTCCCTTTGCATTCCTTGAGGATTTTTTTCACCATCTAGACAACACCAAAGACTTATAAAGAGCTGAAAGACTCCCTGGATTCCCATGTCACATATTTCTGGCTTCTCACACTTTGTGTATCTTTATGTGCCTTCTCAAATTGCCTGTTGACTTATGGTAACCCTATGGATTTAATAGTCTTTTCTTAGGCAAGGAATACTTAGAAGTGGTTTTGCCAGTTCCTTCCTCTGTTATAGTTAGAGGAAAGCCATGTGTCCTTCCCATGGGCCGCTTTCCGATCAAGGACCATGGGCAGCCCAGGAGGATCAGCAAACATACCGTAAGAGTTTGCCGTCTTGCAGCAACAAGTTCAAAAATCCCACTGAAAGAAATTTACAATAAATTCTTAAGTGTCCAGAAAATGAGGCAAACATTTCTTCTGGAGGAGAAGAAAACTTATGAAACATATTTTGGCACAGCCATTATCTTTCTGCTGTGTTCATGGTTGGTGGAAAAATAAGGTTCTGGTATTGAAATCATAACGAATTTTTGTTGAGGTGTATGAGAATAAAATTAAAAATTCATTAAAGATTCCAGGGAGCAAGCCCTTTGGGAATATCTTCTTGAGAAAAATAAAACTTTTAGTGTAGCAGGGTTAGCAGAAACAGAAACAGGACAGACTCAATTAGCAAAGTACTGTAAAGCACTCAGTCATTAACACCACTTAAATAAAAGACAAAACAACTTATTTTCAAAAGAATACTTAAACATTTACTAATAGCTCTTGCAATCTACATATGCATGGGGAAGCTAACATCCTAACTAATTAAGGTTTTAGGGCAGAACTCACCCATCCAGTGAGGTCAGATAAGATAAGGAGAAAACAAGGCAAGATGTCCCAACATTTTGCATGCAAGCAGCATCCATGTTTCTTTCTTCAGAGAGAGTGAATGCAAGTGAGGAGAGCCTGGCTCCCATCTTCATCTGTGCTTTGAGAGAGGCTTCATGCTTGGTATTTGGTGTGAACCATGTGAGAGAGAACAAAGAGTCATAAACTTTTTAAATCATGAGGTCATGTGATGAATGACTCAGTGGTCACTCCACTCCCTGTGGCTTGGCTGAGTAAAACTACTAGCCAAGCCCATAAAACACTAAGATAGTGTGAGGAGAAGTGGAGGAACTTTGAACATGCAAGGAGATCCCTAAAATCTTTTCTAAGAACTTGCTTAACTCTATTTGTCAGCAAGTGGGGGGGGGGTATAGGAAGAATGCTATATCTCCAACAATTTTGTAATATAAAGAGCTGCTGCCAGCAGGGGACAGTACAGAGTGCCTACCTGGCATAGCTGGTGTTTACAACAGTCTGTGGAGAACGGGAAACAGATACTATAGCTTTTATCAGTGTGTGAAGGTATTGTAAATGCCATAAGTATGGGGATGGGGATCTATAATACCCATCAGTATTATGCACACATGTATTATACAATTTCTGTCCCGCCCATGTAGTTGTCAGTCTGCTTATATCAGTCAGCCTGAATGTATCTGTATTGTTCTGCTCTACAGCTCTGAGCTGTACTGCACTGACTGTTGTGAAATATAGTCACTGTATTTGGAGTCCCTGATTCAATGTAAATATTTTTGCTATGTCTTAGTAAATCTGTAGTTTTAGACACTCCCTATGTGTCTGTGTGTTCATTTTTATCTAACTGGGACTGTGTGGACTGTTGCAGCCATCATGCATTGTCTGGACCTCTTCACATGCTCAGAGGATCCAGCAGCTTGCACTTGTCATATACGGCTACTGAAAATTTCTGTGTGGACACTCTGTGGGTCAGAAACATACAGTTTCTAGGTACAGAGTCTCTAAACCCTGACAGGAATTCCGCTGGTTGTAATTTCTCTTTATCACTACTGCACTGCCACCAACATGTAGTAGACTGAAGTAATGGAACCTAATTTCATGTGCAGTATTTATAGAAGCTAGCTCTTTTACTATGGGTTAATAACATCCTCAATATTTAGTCCCATATTAATTTTAGTCTGTATTTAACCAATCTGTATTTGACAAAATATGGAGGATGCTTTTAATCTATGGACTTTATCAGATGTGTGAAAAAGTGTGTCAGAAGAACGCGACAAGGACACAAATGGGTGATATTATCAGACAATGTCATCCTTCAGCCATTCCAGGGCATAGCATGGGCGTAAATAAGGATTCCCTTTTTATTGATGACTTAGCCCATCAATAAAAAAGGAACGCTTTATTCACAGCCATGCTACACCCCCAGAACAGCTGATGACATGGGCATCTGATAATGTTGCCCTTTGTGTTCTTGTCGCATTTTTCTGACACGTTTTGGGATGTGGTTTTGTGCCACATTTTCCTGCGTCTGATAAAGTCCTATACTAGAAGCATACAGGAAAAACACTGGTTTAAATACTCAGTAACACAAGAAATATATAATGTTTGAAATATTTACTTCAAAGTAATATCAGTGGGGGAAAAGACACTATTATTAATGGTAAATTGTTTGAACTATAACAACAGTTATATTGCTCCATAGATAGAAAGACAGGTCTGGAAGAGATTTGATAGCCCTGGCCTAACCTAGCTTCCCATGATTACCCTACCAAAATAACATTCTAGTGTGTCATAATATGTTCTCTAGTCAAATGCATGATGTGGACTGTTGCATTTCTATTTCCTGACTCAGTTACATATTGAGAATAAAATAAAAGAAACAAGCAAAGACTTCCAGCTCCTCATTTTGTGCATATGGTGTACAGCTTGGGTTCCTTATATGGTTTGTTTTTTGTTACAGATCACGCTTTATAGGGAAAGTGCAATTCAAGCTTCCATTATGTTCAAAAAAAAAATCAAGACTTTCAGTTATGAAACATAGAACATATAATTAACTTTATTGAGCAGAACAAAGCATTTTATAAAAACTCACTCAAACTGAATTAATATAAGGATACTTAGCATAATGTGTATAGTTTAAATTACTGCCTACTAATCATCAGGCAGTTGAGTGGTAAAGTTGTTAGACTTTCAATTTGCAAACAGTACTAAAGAAAAGCCCCACTTTACTTTTTGATGATTTAATAGCAGATAGCACTGACTGGTCTGTCTAGAATAATTTTTGACTGTGTGGTACACTTCTTTATCCTATAGAATCTCAAAATCATACACCGCCAGGCCAATCTCCTAATAAGCACTCTGGGACACATACGGAATGTGTAACTCATCCAGATTACATTACACAACATTTAAAAAGTAAGAACTATCTTTGCACACACATCAGTAAATTTACTTAAAAAAAACAACAACCCATAGCTGTCTATAAATTTAAGATTAATAACTTTAAAAAATATATACCAGGATATAATCCATTGTTTCTTGCTGCTAAAAATGAGAAGATGCATGAAAACCATGTAATTTTTTTACAGTTCTCTTCAGAATGTTCAGCATTTTGGAATTGCCTCAATGCATTTACAGAAATAATTCAGCAATTTAAACGGAAATTCAATATGCCTTGTGACAGCAGGACGAAACAATGACCAGGTGATCTATGTGCCTGCTCAGTCTGTGGAAGTGCCAAGTGCTGAACTGTCCTATACTGCTCAGAGCAGGCTCCCAAGAACCAATAAACCAGTTTCCATAGTTCAAAGGGAGTAGATGGGCTTTAGTCAGCTTACCAGTATGCAAAGTCAGTCTAGGAGCCAGGCACAAAGAGTAAATGCAGTCCAGTTTTGAGAATCAAACATGGAGAGACAACAAGCCAAATCAACAATCCAACAGGTGAGGTCCAAAGACAAAGACAAAGGCAAGGTTTAAGATCATGGGCAGTCAGTCAAGAGTCGGAGTCTGAAGTGGCTTACACCCAAGCAGGACATTTGTTAGCCATGCTGTTCCAGAAGAGGTGCTGTCTAATTTATGGGCTAGCAGTGTCCCTCAGGTGTAGCCTAATTTCTACCTGCTTCCTATTTATTCTCACTGACCGCCTATGTCTTTCCTTTTCTTGTTAATGCTTCATGAAACTAGGTAAGTTTGTATTCTGTTCCTCTGGTGTTTGTGGCTATAGAATATCCTGTTGCTCAGATGAGTGAGCCTGCTGGGTGCTCTGTTCTTGTGTCTGTTCAACACTTTGTCCCTGTATTTCTAGCTCAAATTCATCTTCACAATCCTCTGAGAGGCTGGGCATGACATGAATTGCAACTTCAGAGCATTTGCTTTCCATTTTTATTATTCTTTATCATTAAATTGGGTTGGATTGCCCTTTAAAAAGAGGATCCCTTCAAATAGCAGATACCTAGAAGAAGATTATGTAATATTTGAATTCTTCAAACCAAGGACTTTCCTCTGTAAAGCAGGACAAATGCTGCCTTAAGACTACCTTGACTTACCTTTCCTAATGATTCCTAACATGGAATCCACCTTTTTACATCTGCTGAACACTGGATCAACCATTTCATTGGACTAACCACTACAACCCTAAGATCCTTTGGCTGGCCAATCAGAGGCAACTCAGACTCCACCACTTTAGCTAGGATTTTTCACTCCATCATGTAGCAGTTTAAAGACGCTTAGATCCAAATGTATTTGCAGTTTTAATGGCCTTTCACATAATTTGGAGAAATCCTTTTGGAGCTCTTCATCATTAAATCTGACCATACAGTATTACTGTTCACTTCTAACTCCATATCATATATGAACAAATTGACAAGTAGAGTTTCTTGAGGTACATCAATGTATTCATTCTACTGTTATGAGAACTGTCCATTTATTTCCACTGTCTCGTGCTGTTCTTTAATCTCAGACTGATCCATAAAAAGATCTCTCATTCCATGAATGCTAAGTTGAGTCTTTAGTGACAGACTTTGTCAAAGCCTATTGAAACTCAAAAATACTGAAGCAATACCAATCCCTGTGCAGAAAATGCTGTTTTCTGCACAAAAACCCATGTGTGGATTTTGCACAGAATATGCTAAACTGCTAAAATCCTTGTCAGTCTTGGATTCTCCTTGTCAAAGTTTCCCAACACTTGAGCAACACATTTTCAACCATTTTTAAAACATTCCTTCTATTCCTAGAAGTATCCCATACAATGCCTCAAGCACCACATTTTAAAATGCTGTCTGTAATATGCTAAGACATAACTGCTTGTTGTGATATGCTCAGGTATTTTAACCAGCAGTAGTAATTTTTGTGTTGTTGCTGCAGTCATGGGGCAATGAATGTTCAATGTTATTTTGCTTGTTCCATTGATGTAAGGAACAATTTACATGGGGAACCTTACTATATCTGTCATGTTCCATTCAGAAGCAGTGATGCAGAACTACTTCCAGACATGCTGCACAATATTGTTCATGACCATGGCAGAAAAGAGCCAGATACCATGAAACAATTATGGTGTTAATGACAGAATTACTCAGCTTACATCGGCAGGAAAGGAACAGTTAGAAGAACAACGTGCGCACGTGCGCGCGTGCGCATGTGTGTGTGTGTAAGAGAGAGAGAGAGTATCAAGTTTGTGAAATGTCAGTACTCTGTAATAGTGAAATGTTATTCTAGTAAAGTCATGTTGTAGGCTTTCCTTACGTAGAGTGCTGCAAAGCCAAATGA
Organism: Gambelia wislizenii; assembly: GCA_030847615.1. Taxonomy (NCBI): domain Eukaryota; kingdom Metazoa; phylum Chordata; class Lepidosauria; order Squamata; family Crotaphytidae; genus Gambelia; species Gambelia wislizenii. The sequence continues at coordinate 362,957,069 of JAUMIR010000001.1, forward strand.
AAGCTTTTTTGCCAAACAGTTTACACTAGAGCTAGAGGCTAGGCAGTTTAGGCTACAATTGTAACCTTGGACTTTTCCTAGGTGTGATAGTTTTCTTATGAGGAAGAGAAAAGCAATTACAAATACTCCACATGAGTGAAACTGTTAGTGTCCCACCTCCAGAAACCCCCAAAATTTGCTTATTAATAATTTTGCATATTAATGTGGTCTTCCACAGGAAAGAGCAGTAAAATATCAGGGACTCACTGTAAGGATCCCAAAATGCATGTGTTAAACCATGCATCGCCCAATGGAAGAACCACTGACAAATTCCAAACGATGAAGAAACATAATGAGGTCAAAAGGACATTGTTTGCACACACCCAAGTGACAGAAAATTATTTAATTGCTGGTGGATGGAGTAATACTTTGTTTGAAAGGTATCGAGCTCCCCTTCAACCCACACCCAGCCATTAAAGAGGCAGCTCAAGCTTTGTAAATCTAAACACTAGAACATTTAAGGCAGCTGCAACCCATCAGCATCTTTGGACAACTATTGTCAAACCCAGGAGTTTTTCCTGAAACTCATTATACAATCTTCAGAGACATCTGGAATCCATTGTTTCAACACATGAAGTCCAATTGCCTGAAGGCACATTTTTGGTATAAATACCAGCCAAAAATCATGCTTCATTGCCAGGGCCGGTTTAAGGAATTTTGGGGGCCCCTGCAATGCTTTATTTTGGGGCCCCCATATGTTTATCTCAGGTCAATGTAATCTAACCTATTGACAATACAGGATGCTCAGATTACAGTAGGACCCCCGTATCCATGGATTCATTATCCATGGGACACAAAACAGCACAACTACCATAGAGTCTTCCTAGAAAACCTTTGTCAGATAAGGAGGTCAGCAGGGGGCCCCCCTTGACCTTGGGGCCCCCTGCCAATGCTGATTTGGCAGACTGGTTAAACCGGCCCTGTTCATTGCACACAGAACCAGTTCCTGGGGATGCGACATCTCTCTGTGCTAGCCACTCCAGATTCATCCATCCACGCTGCCAGTCTGCCCAGCAACTCCAGGCTATGAGACAGGTGTCGAATATCCCCAGAAACCTCCTTAGCTATCCCTCTGGCAACCTCTCTTCTTCCATTCCTAGTGGTCTTGTGTGAATGCTTTATTGTATGAATGTGTGAGTTATTGGTGTTATTATTTTTAAATCATTAATAAATATCATTATTAATATTTCATCGTGTGTGTGTCAGTTCAGAGCTAGTAGGGGTATACAATTGGCATAAACATATCTCTGTCTCTGTTGCCCCCTTTCCCATAGCTAAGGTCGAGTTGCTGCTAATTTCCCCAACATATTAGAAACTCGATATTTCTGTAGAATTTCCAACACCTTGGGTAGCAAAACAAAGTCCATACCAAGACCAGTTCTATAACTGAGGGGAGAGTCCTGGCCAAGTGCTCTGGGGCAGTTATCAAATCTGAGAGATAGTTTTGGATTCCTCAAGCAGAATAATAAAACTTTCAAAGCAGAAGTTGAAACAACCAGTCCAACAGTCCCATAGGGTCTAGCAGAGATAAAAGTAAGGTTAGCATTCTTAGTATAACATAAAATTAGCTTTAGTTATAAATTACTTGTTAACGATAAAACAAATGGGCTTACGGATGGGGCAGAGGAAGTAAAAAAAAGAAAAATGGCTTCTGATTGGAATGATGTAGGAAGACAGAGCGGGTGGAAAACTAGCATTATAAGCATGCGACTGTTGCTAATTCTAACAAGACAGATCACACGCATACAGAGTGGTCCACTTGACTCCTTGCCTAACCGCTCATTCATTTCTCCAGTATAGTAACAAGGGCAGTTTGACAATCACCTGCTATATTAATTTCCCCCTATGATCTAGACTAGCACTGCATCATGTATTCCAAACAAATTAAGATGGCAGGTGTCATTCCAGCTGCTCTCACAAGTGTGTATCCAGATTGCTGGGCAAGGGCAAGCAAATGGGATTAAAATAAAGTGGGGCTGTGAGGTGCTACTGCTAACCATATTCTTCATTTCACCTTGGATTTTATATACATAAACTTGATAAAAAATATTTGTTCCCTTGCCACAAATACCTCATTGGTTGGTGATGCCAACATTGCTACAAAGCCTGCCTTTCCATGCACATCCTGGATTACATGACAAAATACACTTCCCTGAGACTTTATCCCTGACAAATGAGAGCTTGGACATCCCTACCTAGGTCTCAGTCATTCTGAAAAGGGTAGAACCCTGTGCCAAGAAATTCGCTGATTGTTTTAAATCAAGATGTTGGCTTGGGGCATGTCTAGACCAGGGGAAAAAATAAAGATAGAATTTGGACTATTCTGGCCCACAGCCCCCCTGGAATCCTCACATGAGTACCATGTGTACCAGCACAAAAGTGGCACAACATCATCTTGCTGCCCAGATGGTCGACCAGACCAACAACACATTGGCATCAGTGCTGGTGCCATGAACTCTCCTCAGGGCTGCCTCACCAGTGGCACAGTGGTTAAATGCCAGTACTGCAAGCCACAAGGTTATGAGTTTAATCCCAGAGGGCTCCAAGGTTGACTCAGCCTTCCATCCTTCCATAGGTCGGTAAAATGAGTAACTAGCTAAAAAAACAATGTAGACCACTTAGGGAGTGCTTTGGCACTCTCTCTCTCTCTCTCTCTCTGGCTTTTCTTCGCAAACGAAGATTCAGGAAGGACTCATCCCGCGCTTTCTGCAAGCGCGCTGATGACTAAAAAGGCCAATCCGAGATAAACAAGTCCGGTTGCAAAAAGCACAGCAGAAGATCTCCTTGGGTGATGTTTTTGGGTTGTGATTCTTTCTGCGTTGTCGTTTCTCTTCAAGACTTGTTCATCGTGAGTTCTCAAATAAGGCTGCAGCATTGTGGATAGTGCGTCTCCATGCCTCCCAATGTGAGGCCAGGGCGGACCACTGTTGGTGATCAATTTGGCCGAGCCTGAGATGTTGTTTCAGGGAGTCTTTGTATCGCTTTTTTGGAGTACCCCTCTTATGCTGACCCGTGGCGAGTTCACAGTAGAGTCGTATTTTTGGGAGGCGATGGTCCTCCATCCTAGAAACGTGCCCTGCCCAGCACAGCTGCGTTCTCAATATCATGGCCTCAATGCTGGTGATCCCTGCTTGCTCAAGGAGAGCAACATTCGTCACATAGTCAATCCAGTGTATATTTAGGATTGTGCATAGACAGCGCTGATGAAAGCGCTCAAGGATTCGTAGGTGGTGGCAATAGGTGACCCATGTTTCAGATCCATAAAGGAGGATAGACAGTACAATGGCTCTATACACACTGATTTTTGTGCTTTGCCTCAGGTGCTTATTGCTCCAGACTCTTTTGTGAAATCTTCCAAATGCACTATATGCCTTTGCTAATCTGTGATCGATCTCTTTGTCAATCTTGGCATCTGAGGAAATGATGCTTCCCAGGTAGGTGAACTGCTGAACGGACTTGAGCACAGATCTGCCGACGGCAATGTGGGGATGGTGGTGTTCATCCTGTGGTGCAGGCTGGTAAAGAAGCAGTATATAAATATCAGTGCTATTGCTATTTCTCTGCTCTACTCCCTCCTCATAGGACGTATTGTTCTGACCTCAACAGAAGCAACATCACCAGAAAGGATCTGCCAGGAAGCTGCTTGGCCAGTGAGACAGTGGTGGCCCTGCTGTGGATCCAACACCTTTCCAGCACTGATCAGCAAGGAGGACAGGAAATGGTGATGCCTGCCAGCTGGTTGGTGTATTTGACATGTGGTCAACAGGAGCACCCTGAATCCAATACAATCCACCTGTGCACACTTCAAAATCACCAAGGCCACACTGGATTTTCCTGGAAGCTCCAAAGTAACCTGTACATTTTCTTAAGTCAAATTAAAGGCTAAAAGAAGTGGGGGGGGGTCTGCAGAACTTGCCATATGTCATCTGGACTGACTGCACCAGGTTCAAAGTGAGTGCAGGTTTTTTCTCTTGTGTAGACAAGAGGTTGGTCTTAAAGGTGGAAGACTGCACCAACAAAACAGACCCCTGATTTGTGGAATGATAGAAGTGGTAGAGCTGAAAGTAACTCCAAAAAATCATGTCAACCAGCTTCTTTCCAATACAAGAAAACCACATCTAAAGCCTCCCTGAGATATGCCCATCCAAACAGAGGAGAGTCTATCACCTCCCAAGATAATCTACTTTGCTGTTGTACAGGTCTTAATCGGGATGTTCTTCCTAATATTTAGTCCAAATCCACTTGCTTGTTAGTATTGAGAAATGTAGTATTGTCTTGAGAGGGCATGTTTTGTAGCAAGAACCAAAACTTGAAAAAATTATGTTCAACACCAGTCCAAACATATACAGTATAACAGCTTCCCAGGGTGGGAAAAATCAACAACTCAGCATTACGTGAGTCAATAGTTCATCAAGATCTTTCACTGGTCATCAATCAAAGTTATTCATTGGTTATCAATCAATGTTATGTAGGGAACCTGATGGAGTCATTAACTCAAAATGAATAATTTATTTTATTATTCAAAACAGAATGTGCTTGGTTTTTGTTTCACTTTTTTACTTGTCTTTAACTAATGTTTTATATTTTATTACATTTGTTCATCATCTAACTCACTGGGGCCTCATCCCCCAACTGAGACCTCTAAAGATGAATGCAATTAAGACAGAGTTGAGATGGGGAAGGAATAATGTTTAAACATCAAAGGAGAAATGAACTTCCAAGTCATCTGAACAGAATTAGAAAAGACAAATACACTATGGATCCATCCTTCCAGGTAATTAATTACCTGCTTACACTCCACAACGACTCTGAATAACATAAACATTTCAGTCTTTAAATCAACATCTGTCTGAATATTTCTGACAAATTAGCACTTTGCCAACAATATGAATCTTTTACTGTTTACTTTCTCAGATGATTAACATTTGCTCACTCCGTTTGTATAAAAATGTTCATCCTTATTTTACAACCTGTTCCACTTCAAACATATTTTGATGCTTAATTATTTCCTTATCAAGCATCTGGCAGCTGCACCTGATGAACTTCAGAAGTTCTGCTTACCCCATTTATATTTTTAAGAAGGAACCACTATGGCCTGAATATTTCTTTTTCTTTGAAAAAAAAGAAAATGTGGTTTTATCCACTAATCACCACTAATGGAAGATGCACTTTGCTATTCCTGACTACAATGACATGAAAAATTTTCAAGGGAAGTCAATATTAGATCAATTTAAGAAAGGCACTCAGGAGGGTGTAAAAGGCACCCAACAGAGTTTTATTGTGTAGTACTTTAAGTACTGTGGTTGACTGGGGAGCATTTAAAGCTATTTGCCTTTGACCTATGAAGACTTTTAAGTGGAGAAAGAGAACTTTGCAACAGGTACGGTCTTTCTACATTAAATTTCTGATGCACCATATCTTTCCAGAGGATATCAGGAAAAATGTTTAAAGTTAATGGAGGGCATGCTGTGGCAATGTATATCATGTGTATCATGCTGGAGGGAAGCAGCCATGGGATGACACTTCCTAGAACCTACTGCAGTTAGGCAGATATATTCGGTGTAGGTCTTATACAGCCATAGACTCAAGAACTTCCACAAGAGTTTGCAGAAACAGTCAGGGCAAACATCTGTATGGATAATAAAGATCTAAACTGACAACAGACAATTTCATTTAAATGTAAAAACTCCTGGCATGAAAATTAAACAGCACATTTGTCTTGATGAGCTCTGAAAAGTGAGGGTGCTTCAGAATTCTGTTTTTTCTCTCACCTTATTTAATGTGTGACTTCATGCTAGAGCATAGGTAATCAGGCAGGGAACTTTTTCAACTGCTTTTCTAGCTGGCAGCCTTCATTCTTTGAAAATCCATTGGTGGTGGGACACAGACAACTTCAAATTTGGTAATTTTCATCCTTGGTGGGGAAAGGTGAGATGAAATCTGAAAGGTGCATAGGAAGTAGGGTTCTTGGACCAATTCATTTCAAAAGACTCTTCCTTAGGGCCCTTAGACACACAGTGCCGGCTAGGTTCATAAGTGGTTTAGTGCAATGTGAACAATGTCCAGAGTCATCACTCCTCTTACTACCACAGGTTTAAAGAGAAGGGGGGCTACCAGGCTCAGCCGGTGGGCCTTTTGCAGCCCACCTGGAGGCCCGTCCCTGGTTGGCAGCCCCTGCAGCCACATGGTGTCCAGCAAGGGGGCTGCCATCTTCACCTTCACCTTCCCAGTCTGCTCCATGGGCTGGGCAAAGGATGTGAAGGCACAGCCAATCGGGGCAGGCCTCCCCCTCTCTGATTGGCTGAGGCAGAGATAGGAGTGGGGCTTCCAGCCACGGCTTCCGGCATGGACAGAGTACATGCTCTCTGCACTGGTGGCCCACCCCTTTTCAACCTTGTTTCACAGGGGAGGGGAGTGCGTCAAACAGGCAGAGCTTGGCCGGGGCTCTTCCCCTCCAGGCATTGGGTTGGTGGCAACTTGTAGGAGATATGAGTCTAAAAATAAAAAATGTATTAAAAATTCCAGGGATCTAGCCCTTTTAAAAAGAAATAAAAAATATCTTCTTGAAAAAAGTAAAATCACTTTACTTTCAAATTCATGCAGAGTGACGCTTAAGAATGCTGAGACAAGCTCAATTAACATTTGAAAGTGTGGTCTGTGGTCTGATCACCCAATGAAATAGACTCATTATAAAAACAAAGGACTCAGTTTAAAAATGAATATCAAAAGTTTACTGAAGGTATATCAATCTTAATCTACACACTAAAACAAACTTCAAATAAGGGTTCCTAACTAACTAGGAGAATTTAGGGTAGAATGACTCACCCAGCCTTTAGCGGTAGAGGCTACATGGTGACTTGGAAAGCAAACATCTTGGCATAGCATCATAGCATAGCTTCATTGCATGGCTACATAGCATGGCTACAGCCACATGGAGACTCTAACTTAAAAAGAAACATACACAAAGAGCAATAATATTTAAATTAGGTCATGTGTTGAATGACCCATCTCTCCAGTTGGCTGGAAGTGCCCAGTGAAATAAGAGAAAGGGAAATTGGGAGAACAGAAGCATGCAGGGAAAAATTCCTAGACTTATCTTAGCATGTGAATGGAGTACACAAGATTGTTTTACATTACAATAATTATTTCCCCATATACTACACAACTGACAGCAGTGTATTGGCCAACACAGCATTGGGCAATGAGGGGATCTGGACCCATGCAATTGGTGCCAACCATTTACAGCTATTACCAAGTTGTGGCCTTTTTATTGCCAATTTTCTATCATAGTAACTTCATATACCACATCTCCTATGTTACTCAAATGTACCCAATATATTTTGTGAAGTAATTCTGTGTTTTATATCCTCTTGAAAAGGGGAGGGGATGGGAATGTCCGGGCTCAGTCAGCAAGGTTCACTTCCATTTCAATCTAGCTACAGCCTACTGCCATGTCCAAACCAGGACCAACAGCAGAATGATCTGGTTTATGGTTTATGATTTGGATAGTTCAAACTAACAGCAGTTCATAGTCCAAATGAAACAAGAAATACAAGTTAATAGAAAATGGTAGCAGATGTTTTGGTGTCCTTTTAGTAACCAATCTGCAGGGCAAGAGGGCAAAGAAGAGGTTCAAAAAATATGGTTTGTCTGACCTAGACCACCACTTGTACAACCAAGTGTGATCGCAAATGAACACCAGCGACCTTACCACACCCTGAAGAAAAGTGGCAAGATAGCAGGAACGTTCCATTTTCTGTGCTGCCTTACCACATGCTGTTGTCATTTTTTGTTCCAGTTCCATGGGGGACTGAGGTAAAACTGTCTTTTTGCTAACCAGAAAAACCCATTAGCAAAAAGAAGTGGTTTTACCCCTGTCCCCTATGGGACTGAAATGAAAGAACACCAGAAGAATGACGATGTCATGCAGTAAGGCAGCAGGGAAGATGGAACATTACTTCTCCCTTGCCACCTTTCTTTGGAGTGTGGTAAGGCCCCAGGACATAGCTGAAGGCATACTGCTGCTCTTCTGAGTGCTTGGGAAAAGATGCTTTTAAAATATGTTGAGCCAATAAACCTCCCTTTCTGGGCACCCCTGAGATACTGTGCTTCCCCCCCCCCCAAGTCTTTGGTGCCCTTGCCCATTACTTCTTGAAGTTTTAACATGCATACACTTTTATGCTTGTCTTTGGAGAGATTTATCTCTAAATAAAAAAGTGTCTGATGCAGTTGGGTCACATACCAGGTGGGATATAAACTAAATAAACCAATGATGAATGAATAAAAATAAATAAAACAAATTGACAACTATGGATGAATGGATTTGTCAGTTTGTCCCATATTCATTTTTTTTAAAAAAATATTTATTTGATTTTTATCCCATCTTTCTCCATATTCAGGATCCAATGTGGCCAGAAAATGCTTTCTCTCAAATATATGAGAAATTCACGTATTCTGGTAAATTCTTATTTTAAAAAACCCACAAATCAGCTCTCTGCCATCTGCAACAGCTAAATACAGTGAGAACAGTTACTTCCAGCATAGAGAGAACCATGTTGTATGTGCCTACCATGGAGCTAATCTGATTGCTTGAAATTGTGTTTGCTAGAACAAGTAGTGGTATTTTTAATTTTTTTAAAGTAGAAACAAAAATCCAAGGAAATCTATACAAGGAATAGAGGATAGAAAGAGGAAAGAGTAATATCAAAATGTATAGCAAGACAGGGAGGAGAAATGGAAATATTAAAATAAAAATTTATCCCAGACATAGGAAAGTTCGAGGAAGTACTAAGGATGTGTGTGGGATGGGGAAAGGTGTGAAGGTATGAGGATGAAGAAGGTGTGAAGGTATGAGGAAGTGAAAGAAGGAAATAAGATGTGGAAAAGGGAAAGGAAGGAAAAGATGAAAGAATAGGATGGAAGGTGAATAGGAAAAGGGTGGATGGGAAAAGGGAAATGATTGTGAGGATGGATTGTTAAAGATACCTGTTAATGATGGAAATTGGATATGTAGATGAAATAATAAGATATTAAAATGAATGGAGATCGTGGATAATGTGAAAATATGTATATAAGTTAAGATTATGAGAAGTCAAAATAAATAAATTTAAAAAAAATTAAAGTGTTTGGGTACTCAAGATGACAGATCCAATAAAAATTACCTCAGATTCCTACCGCAATATAGAGAGTCCAAAGCATGTTCAGAAAACTGTTACAAATCCTTTATGAACTCTTTATGAACTCTTTTAGCATTGATAATAAGATGTGCATGCATACCCAATCTCTGTGTGTGTCTGTATTAAAGGAGATTTAGTTTATTTCAACCTTTGAGGGAAATTAAACAAAAATAAATTAAAAGCAAAATAAAATTTCAGACTCTGAAAGAGAAGTTTAAAGTAGACCTATGGATTTTATGCTCATAGAAGATGACAAGCTAAGCAGGTAAGAAGAAGAATGGCTAGAACATGCCTATATCTGTTCTTACCTGTTCTTTACAATTTGAGTGAATGCCATTAAATAAAGAGAAATTAAGAAGTACTTTTATATTTTATGCTGAGCATTTTCTCCATAGGAAAAAGAGTCAGACATTTTCTTAGATCAGTGTATCTCAAGCTATTTAATGCAATCCCTGCATGTGACAGGGACTGCTACCATATTTGTGTCCATTGGCTACAAACTCTTTACCAGAGATTGGCAACCAATGGCTCATGGACTAGCACCCATCTATGGACCAACACTTTGACTTGGATGGTGGAATAGATGATCACACATTCAGAAAGGAGAGATGTAGTGGTAAAGGGATTTCAACTATCCTGATATTTGTTGGAAGTCAACTCTGTCAAGCATATAAGGTCCAACAAATTCCTCATTTGCCTTACAAACAATGTTATTCTTCAGAAGGTGGAAGAAGCAACAAGGGGATCAGTTTTCATAGAATCATAGAGTTGTAAGGGACCAGAAGAGCCATCCAGTCCAACCCCCTGCCCTGCAGGAACACACAATCAAATCATTCCCAACAGGTGGCCATCCAGCCTCTGTTTAAAAACCTCCAAAGAAGGAGACTCCACCACACTCCAAGGCAGTGTATTCCGCTTCCAAACAGCTCTTACTATTTTTGTTTTTGTTTAGATCTTATCCTAACCAACAGTGATGACCTGGTTAATGACGTAGAAATGGCAGTATCCTTAGCTGGGAGTAACTATGTTCTCCTGGAGTTTGTTATACAATGGAAAAGGGAAGCCAACCATAGTCAGACATGCATTCTGGACTTTAAGAAAGCTGATTTCAGTAAACGCAGGGAAATGCTGGGTCATGAATACTAAAAGAGAAGGGAGTTCATGATGGATGGAACTTTCTTAAAAGTGTGATATTGAAAGCACAATTCCAAACAGTTCCAATGAGGATGAAAAATAGGAGGTGACTAAAGAAACCATGATGGATGTCTAAAGAACTTTCAACTGAGGTAAGATTTAAAAGGGACATGTACAAGAAATGGAAAAAGGGGAGAAAGTAATGTAGGGGGGAAAGTCAGAAAAGCTAAAGAGCAGAATCAGTTCAGGCTTGCTAGAGAGGTTAAAACAATTAAAAGGGTTTTTGTTTTCTGTTATGTCCATAGCAAAAGGAAGAACAAGAAAATTGAAGGGCTGCTGCATGGAGAAGGTGGTAAAATACTAATAGAGGACAGAAAAAAGGTAGAACTACTCAACAACTTCTTTGCCTCGGTCTTTTCTGACAAGGAAAACAGTGCTCAGCCTGCAGAAAATGGAGCAGCTGATAGGGGAAATGCAGCAAAGAATAGGTAAAGAGGCTACTCTAAATAAATTCAAGTCTTCCGGGCCAGATGAACTATATCCAAGGAGAGTAAAACAACTGGCAGAAGTAATCGCAGAACCACTGGCAACAATCTTTGAGAATTCCTGGAGAACAGGAGAAGTCCAGCAGACTAGGGAAGGACAAATGTTGTCCCCATCTTCAAAGGGGAGGAAAAAAAGGGAATACAAATAATTACCGCCCAGTTAGCCTGACATCAAAACCAGGAAAGATTCAAGAGCAGATCCCTAAACAAGCAGTCTGTAAGCACTTAGGAATGCCATGATCACTAAAAGTCAACATGGCTTTCTCAAAAACAAGTCATGCAAGACTAATCTGATCTCTCTTTTATTATAGAGTTACAAGCTTGGTAGATGAAGGGAATCTTGATTTCAGTAAAGCCTTTGACAAATTCCCCCATCATATTATTGCAGATAAGCTAGTAAAATTTAGACAAGACAATGCTACTGTTAGGTGGGTTTATAATTGGTTGACCAACCAAACCCAAAGGGTGCTCACCATTGGCTTCTCTTCATCCTGGAGAGAAGTGACTGGTGTAGTGCCACAGGATTCTGTCCTGCACCCAGTGATATTCAATATCTTTATCAGTGACATGGATGATGGAATAGAGGGCATGCTTATCAAATTTGCAGATGACACCAAATTAGGAGGGGTAGATAATACACCAAAGGACATGATCAGAATTCAAAATGACCTTAAGAGATTAGGGAGCTGGTCCAAAACTAACAAAATAAATTTCAACAGAAAGAAATATAAAGCAGAAAAATGAAATGCACAGATATGGGATGGGTGACACCTGGCTGGACAACAGTACATGTGAAAGGAATCTAGGAGTCTTAGTAGACTACAAGTGTGATGTGGCAGCTAAAATAGCCAATGTGATTCGAGGGGCTTATCTACAGGGCCAGAATATGCCAGCTCCCTGCACCATAATAACACCAGTATTATACCCACAGATCTGGCCCATTGCTCCTCCATTACCTGCATGGAACAGGATTGAGTCCAGACTAGCACGCTGACTGGTTTCTGAAGCCACCACCACCACTCTCTGTAGGCAGGAAGCCAGCCCACAGCACAGAAACAAGGTCCCCTGCATGTGACCAGCCTTGGTCACATGCTGCGGGACTCCTTCCTGACTACAGAAAAGCAAGCAGATGGCAGCTGCAGTGACAGGCCAGCATGGCAATCTAGGCTCCTGAGGTCATGCAGGGCCAAGTCTGTTTTATTTTGGCTGGAATGGATTTTACCAGGTTTTTTTTAAAAAAAAAATGCTATAAAGGGCCTTACGCTGCCTTTGCTCCAGGTGCCATGAGGAATGTCAAGATGGAAAAATCCAAAGCTCTTTGCATTATTGGAGATTATCAGACATGTCAAAAAGCACAAGAGCAGCATGTAGGAGGACATTACTGTCCCACAAATTGGACCCAGTTTCAGACGATGTCATCCTTGTGTGTTCAGTCTGTGCTGCAGACATAAGTAAGGTGTCACTTTTCATTGACAGGACCTCCCTGTCAATGAAAAGTGACACCTTATTCATGGCTGCAGCACATGACGATGACAAGGACATCTGAAACTGGTAACGTGCTTTTTGGACGTGTCTGCGAATCTCCATTATCACCCCCATTTTGTTGAAGCTGAATTACCTTTACTGCAATTTAAAATACAGTTGTCCCTTCATATTCACTGTGGTTTGTTTCCAGGAACCCTGTGGATACCAAAATCCATGAATATGCAACTCCCATTATATACAGTGGCATAGTAAAATGGTGTCCCATATATAAGATGGAAAAATCAAGGTTTGCTTTTTGGATTATTATTTTTTAAAAGAATATTTTCAAGCCATGAATACTTAAATCCGTGGATACGGAGGGACAACCGTATAACACATTGTTTCCTTCTCTTCCCTAAAAGTGGATTTGGAAGATACTTGTAGTCATCTTTTGGATCTTTGCCCTCTTTTAAAAACCTTTTACAATAATAATAAAAAAGCTGTTCCTTTTGTATCAATTCTTCTGTTATACCCATGCCACCACACTGTGAGTCTTGACTTATTATCCTATCTGTTTCATATGGAATAGGTGACACAACGCCCACAGGTTTGCAGGCAATATTAATTTCTCCCTTGGGTACTTTTGAATTGCATTAAAGTGGAACAATGCTTACCTTGCTTTCTCTTGGGCTCTTAGTAAATGGGAGCACTGATGGAAGGCCATAGGTTTTAAAAACAAACAAATAATCCCATCAGCCTGGTTTTTAAGTAGCCCCACCCACGTGACCATGTCCAAATATGGGGGCAAATAGCTTGTTAACAGCAGCAACAAACCCATTCCTTCAGTTACTCATTCAGGCTCTGAGGAATGGAGCATCTGGTTGAGTGCATTCTGAACATATTTTAAATCGCAGCAGTGTCAATTATTACAGGTCAGGCATCACAAATACAGTGTGGCAACAGGGTTTCCTCTATTAGTGTGTCAGCACACCCTGCTCTTTGCTAGCATATCTGCTTCAAGGAAACAAGAATAGGAGCTAAAAACTGATTCTATTTGTTCTATGCATTGTAGTTAATTATTAATTTTGCAGAAATTAAATATTAAATAAGATCATAACATTTAAAGGGGGAAACACACATATACCCAGCGTGGCTTCTGACCAGATCCCCTGTCAATGTAAAGCAGGGATGGAAAACACGTAGCCCTTCAGATGTTGTTGGACTACAGCTCCCAGCCTTCCTCACCATTGGCTAGGACTGATGGGAACTGCAGTCCAACATCTGGAGGAGTATGTGCTCCCCACTTTTTCTGTAAAGGAATTGGAATTCCTTACTAGCTTAAACCATAACTCACAGTGAAATCAAATCACTTAGTGGATTTGAAGTAATTTAACTATGATTGAGTAAAATTTGTTCAATGAACACATTTGTTAACTATGAAGAATTTCAAGTGCAAGTTTTACTCAGCCAAGAAGACAAAACTAATTTGCTTTTGGACTACTTCTTAGCTGTATTATAACATTTTTTTTTCTTTAAAAAGAAAAGAGAAGAAAAGCAACATATATGTGTTCAAGAAGAATGCATTTTACTGAGTGTTTTTCTAATGGAAAACGCTTAAAATAAATGTATGCTGTATAAGAAGTCTAAAATAGATGGTACAAATATTTCCCATGTGCACAAGGGAACTCCTTAATGACAGTCTGCCAGACTCCCAGGCTTGCCATCCCTTGGTAGTATAGTTTAAATATTTATTTTGCTTTGCACCCTGACCTTACAAACATATGCATAAATATTGCTATCAGTATCCCTGCTTTGATTTTCATCTTTCACACTTTTGTTCTTAACCTTTGGTAAGCTCCTATTTCTCACCATGTGTTTCTATTGGGAAATGTGAGAGACAGTTGTAGATCTTTCAAGCAGCATAATCAAATTGGCAAGGCAGAAGATGAACAACAGCTAGTCCCATACCCATAGCTAAACCTTGCCCTAGGATGGAAAAAAAATCATTTCTGTTCCTCTTTGTTAAAAATTAGAGTTTACCAAAATTTGGGAGAAGACATGCTGTGGTTGAAATGGAAGAGCCAAGAATTATAACACCTCAACCTCCTGATGTGTCTGGTGTCCATCCTTTTTCCCAGCAAGTATATTAAGTAGACTTTTTACTCAGTTTTGTATGGCAGAGATATTTAAACTGGTAGATTCATCAATCCAGTCTGACACCTTTGAGTGCTTAGAAGTCTGGGGAGATTATCAGATATGGCAAATATGGTGTGATAACGATATCAGGATACCGTGAAAGGGCTCCCCTACCATATGTTGTCCTCTCGCATTCTGCTGCTATCAAAAAGGCACTTTTAATTAGCGGGCCAAAGCTGCCAATTGAACTCCCATGTTTGTTTGTTCTTTTTTGTTTTGTTTTGTTTTTTCAGTATTGGTTGTGTGCAAAACCATGTTCCATTCTGCCGGCATGATTTCAGCATCAGTGGGTGGTGCCCGCCAGAACACTTCCAGGAGAGAACGCGAAAACTAGGTATGGGACACTCCACCCTGCATCCAAAGATTTATATCCACCCTGAATCCAAAGATTTCAGGTTGGCATATAGAAAAAAAAATCAATCTGAACATTTTTAAATGATCAGTACCATACCCTGGCCTGAAACTAGAATTTGTTTTTCCTTATAGCAAAAATGGGATATATTACTGCCAACAATGAAGTCAGCCTTTATACTCTTGCTGACAAACATGCTTGAAGAAGCTAAATAATTCAGAATGATCCCCATCATATATTGATTGAGCATAAAAATTCTTGCTAGCAAAAAGTGTATTGGGGCAGTAATTTGCATGGTGAGGATGTTCTTTGTCATTCTTTTTTCACCCCTCAGTGCTTGCCCAAAGCTTTGTCTTCAGGCTTAAAGTTAGCTTCATTCTCCTGCAGGTAAGTCCTCTGCAAATTCTAGCCTGAGGGTATACTTTTTTTTTTTTACTTTGTATTTAATGCTGTTTGAAGCTTCTTGAGTGAAACTTGTGAAATTCCCAGCATCACAGAAGAAGGTTGTGTTTTCCACTTAACCCCTGAGTTCTAACTTGTACTCACAAATTGTCTGAGAGCCCTACCATATGTAATGGTTTCCACATGCTGTGGAGGCTCCATTCACAGCTGATAACAGCTTCTGTTGCAGATTATCCTTTGCTATGAATATATTGGACCATACATAGAAGACATAAAACTATGGCTGATTTTTGTGAAAATGAATGAATGCTTTAGCTAACTCCCCCTCCCCCCCACACACACAATGAATGTGTGCTTGGTAGGGGTGGGGAGAAGCAAGGCAGCAAATATGCAGCTATTAATATCAAAGGAGCAGAATACAAGTTACAATGGGTGGTGTATATTTAACAAAGGACAGGGAGGGGGAGAGGAACTTATTTTCACAGATAAATTGCAATAGGTTTATCAATTAAAAAAAAATCCAATGTGCTAGTAATATTTGCAAAATGTATACCTGGAATTAAATGTGTGTGTACATATATTAGCACTGGTAAAACAAATGTAATTTAAGATTGTTCCATGTGCTGAATCTACTTGGCATGCTCTACAGCTTCCTCTTTGCTGCTGTAAGATTCTCAGCCTATAGCTTTTGGCAGTCCCAACAGAGTAAGCTCTTTCCACTAACAAAATACAAAATGCAAAATTAATAAAAGGACCCTTTGAAACTGACAAATGTGCCTGAGGCAAACTATCTGCCCAGCAGCTGGTTAAATTTTAATCAGTTATTTTTCCCCCTAGTCCTGTATATCTTTTGTATAGAGCTCCCAAGCCTGAGTGTGGTCAAAGTTTGTAAAAAAAAAGAATTAATGGGTGAATCCCAGTCTCAATCTCTCTCTTTCTCTCTCTCAGTTGACCCAATATGTTGGATGAGAGCTATTATTCTTATTAGAATTGAAATTAAATAATACTGTTTGGACTATTTGGAAGCAGGACAGTTGCTTACAATTAAATGTTTTAGCATCAGGAAACATTGGAAAAGGCATGGCTGCAGTCAGTACCTGTCACCCCAGGGCAGCTACCAGATCCTAAGCATTCCAGAAGGACCTGCTAACATTACTGCCTGTTTCACTTTCTCATATATGTGTTCTCACAGCCGTCCTGTTAGAATGCTCCCTGAAACAACTAAGGCCAACATGGTTGCTACACAGACACCTGAATCCTATTGGTTAGTCCCAAATAGAGTAGACCCACTGACTCAGTTGCTGAATGGTGAATAAACACCATTCTAGTCACCAACAGAATCCATCGAATCTGTTGCTAAATGGAGAGTAAACACAAAATCTCACTGATGTAAATACTCTACTTGGGACCAACAACTACATTCAGGCCAGATGCTGCTACCAGGTAAGCCCTCAACCAAACTGAAAGCTATCAAGGTGGTCCACAGATGGAGATGCCAGCATTTTATTTGTCCATGCTCATAACCCTGTCAGTGTTAGCTCTTGCACAGAAGGTTGCGCTGGGTGTAATTCGTCTGGAGTAAGCAAGGAGGAGTGGGGAAGAAGAGGAGCAATTGCCAGCTTTGATGCTGTCACTATGGGCTCATCTACATAAGTCAGGATATACCAGGTCCCCTGGGCATATCCTGGCTGTGGATCTGGCCCATTATTCCCCCATTCTCTGTGCAGAGTGGGAGCAAATCCCAAGGGTCATGCTGGTCCATTGCTGCAGCCACCACAACCACCATTTTCTTTTATTAATTTTGCATTTTGTTAGTGGAAAGAGCTAGCTCTGCAGGGACTGGCAAAAGCTATAGGCTGAGAAGAAGGCCCACAAGATGTAATGGAGTCCCCCTGCACATGACCAGACTTAGTCACATGCTGTTGGACTCCTTCCTGCCTTCTGGGAGAGCCAGAAAGACTGTAGCATCAGTAGCAAGGGCCAGCCTGCACAGACAGCTCCTGCGGTAATGTGGAGCCTGATCCATTGTTTGCTGCCTATAGCAGAGTAAACCAAGTATTATTATAAATGGTCTATTGGGTCCTACCCCACTTTCCCCCACATTCAGCCCCATATCTGACCTGAGGATGGCCCAGGGGAAGAACGAGATGAATGCCCTGCATCATATAGACTGCAGGGCTCTGAGATGGGGGTAAGATGGGGTATTTAGCCCATGTAGACAAGCCCTAAGTCTATGTTACTAGAAGAATCCCAGACTTCAGCCAATGGGATTTCTGTGTCAATTGCTAAGAAACAGAGTGTTACATGGACTTAATTTGAAGTTTCTAGAGGTGAGCGACTGGTTAGTAGGGCAGTAGGTCATTCACAGTTACCAATGAGAAGAAGAACACGTTGAAGGCAGTGAAGGAGGCTTACCACACAATTACTGTCTGTGTTGTTCAAAACATCCATTTCATCACAAGAGATCATCTGGGCTTGGTGAGAAAGAATGTTGTACCCCAATACATCACCATCAGCAGGCTGATTGACCTTTCTCAGAAGACTGGAGATCTCAGTAAAAAGGGCACTGTTCCACAGGAGAAACAAACAGAATTCTCTTCAACATATATGATCTGGTATGTGGGAAACTGGTAGAACTTCACATATTCAGTGGTGAGGCACATGGCAGAGTAGGAATGAGCATGTATGAGAAGGAAAAACTGGGGGATACTGGTGAGCAAGTAAAGCCAATATTGAGGCATCAGTGGCATGTCATCTCAGAACTGGTGATAATCCTGAAGCCCCTTCTGGAGACGGCCAAATTGCTTAGCTCCAGTGCTGACCAACACAGGGCTTGTCTATACAGTGAATGTTATACGAAAGGCATATGAAAGGAAGGCAATCCATTCATATGGACATTTGCAGAAATACATGTCATTAGGAAGGGGGGCAGCAAAATCCACCACAAAGTCCATGTGAGTAGTGTCCAGGTGTGACGGACAGCTAGGGGAGCCTATGAGGACAGTGGGCTCCAGGAGCCAATCCTCTGTGAGGAGGTGGAAAGAAGAGGGGCTTCTGGAGGATTAAGAGATAGAGTGAAGGAAAAGTAGCAGTTCAGTTTAAGTTGAGGCTTTGAAAATGGGGAGCTCTTCTTCTTGAGTAGTTGTGGAGAGAGGGAGAGTTTAAGCTGTGTGCTTGAGGGAGTAGACAGAGAAAGAGAGGCATAAAGAATGAATGTATGTGCAGGCCAAATTACTTGTTTATGCAGCTATTATTTTATTCTTTACCAATATACGTTCTTTATATTAATTCAAAACGTGCAGCCTGGCATGAGTGACTCTCCGACCACTAGGCACAACCATTAAGATACATCCAAACTGATGTACTTGTGCTATATCACTGGGAAACCGTAGTTCAGCCGTGATGTGGTGGTGCGGCATCACAAAAGTGGTGGCAGTGGTGGGATAGGAAAGGCTCCTGTGCCCCTAGGAAGGCACCTGGCGTCACACCAGGACTTCATCCAGAGTTTTTAAAAAGCTCCATAAGACATGCAAATGTGCATGATCACATTTGCTTAGATACGAACAGGCAGCACAATCTGATTGGCTGGATGAGCATGGGGGGAAGGGCTAGGAAAGAGGGAATGCGCCTGCTGCCACAAAATTGGATTTTCAACTAAGCAAGGGTCCAGCAAGTCGATCAAATGGTGATCTTATACTCTCTTTTTCTTTTTCTTTTTTTAATACGAACTATTGCATGTATGTACCATGAGAAACTTTTTTAAAAAAGATTGGTGGCAGCATATTTAAAATCATGAGTAATCACTTGCGGCTGTCATGGTCAGCCAGGACTCTGAGGACTCAAAAGGCGAGGAGGCTGAGCCGGTTGCAGACAAGCTGGCTGAGTCTGAGTCTAGCCCTGAAGAACCCAGGGCTCAGCAGCCTAGCCCTCCCCCAGCACAGTGTCCAAGCCTGGGAGACATAGTTGAGCAACAACACGAGGTAGAAGAGCAGGTACCTACCTTTAGCCAAAGATGAGCAGAAAAGGAGTGGCTGCGTCACTCCCGGAGATGAAAAGAAAGATGCTCATTAATCACCCAGCAGCTGTGAGTGGGAGCTGATCCAACATAAGCAGCTGGGGGAGACGGTGAATTCCTTGTCTCAGGCTATCTGCGTTCCCTGGAGGAAGCCTCTGCCTTTGACTCTCCTGGCTCTTGGAACCTTGCTTTCTTGAAACCTCGGATTATCTTGACCCTTGACTGTCCTCGTTGACCCACCTACCAGAATCCTTTTGACCTCGGACTGCCAGTTCGTTCTTCGCTCTCTCTGGACTCCTGACCCTCCAGGATTGCTATTGACAACACAAGGTACAGTTGTCCCTCCACATTCACAGATTTGACATTCACGGATTTGCATATTCACGGCTTGAAAATATTCTTTAAAAAATAATAATCCTAATAGCAAACCTTGATTTTGCCATTTTTTATAAGGGACACCATTTTGCTATGCCATTGCATATAATGGGACTTGAATATTCACAGATTTGAGTATTCACGGGGGGTCCTGGAACCAAACCCCAGCGAATGTGAAGGGACAACTGTACTGTGCTTGCAACTGAGTTGTTGCCAAGCCGGGCTGTCTTATCAGCTATTTGACTTGGCGGCTTTCCTGACAGCGGCCGCCATCTTGGCTAGGGGGTCATGTGGATTTTAGGAGGACTCTTGACCATGAAGACAGGCCACATTGTTGCGAACTTTTTCTGACCTGTTCATGTTTTCCCCGTCATATAGACGGGACCACAGTCAGGTGATTTATAGGTACTGGGTATCCTTGGGCAGATGCCTGCTGTTTCAGAGCCAAGATAGGTAGTGCAGTCTAGTGATTCAGAGAATGCATAACAGAATATTGGATTAATTGCACTTCAAAAGTGCATTTGCAATGTCCATCTTCTGCTACAGCAATATGTGGTGGTAGGATTTGTTAGCAAAGAAAGTGAGTGGGGCACCAGAGGAGGAAGAAGAGAGGCCCACAGTAACAGTATCAGGGCCAAATTATCCCTCATTGAAAGCCAGAAACTGAAGTTAGGCAGCTTTAGGTTCAGACCTCTGTGGTCCATGGTGTGGCCAAAAGGCAGCCAGTGATGCAACTACCAGGATGACCTCAAACCTTTGTTGTGTGTTACCTAACAAAATCAGTGAAGAACCATGGTGATGATTCCTTGGAGTTGTTTCTTATATCAGGATATGGCTAAATTTGCCAAACAGCAGGATTTTAGACCTGCATATACCAGTCCTAAGGAGGAGACTCTAAGCCAAAAAGGTACAATTAAATGATCTTGATTGAGAAAATAACAAAAACATTCACACGCACATCCAGGCTTTAAGCACTCATGCAAGGCTAACAAAATAAGTAGGAAGTATTTGGATAGAGGAACAAAGTAGATGGAGTTTGTTGGGTGATACTGTACCAATTAGAGGAGTTGAGATCGCAAAGAAAACCAGCAGAGTGGGGGTTCAGAAGTGGGAATGGTGACACAGCTGATGTGGAGTCTAGAAGCAGGAGAACTGTGCACACTTGGGTGTAGTTTTGGGGAGGTTTATATACCTAATATTCCCCTTCAGGGGATGGGATTTAGAGTTAGGTACAATGCTTCTCAGAATTTCCCAAGTACCAAACAATGAGTGCTCCAGAAATGCTAACGATCATTAATGTGTTATTAGTTAGAAATTGAATGAAGCAAGAAACCTTCGCTTTCTAAGGTGGAGGAGAGGGGAAACAGCTCTTTTACAAACCTTGAGTACTCAGCTTGATTAGAGTAATCTATTTAATTAGATTAGATGGTCGGGCAAGAAGTTGCCTTACAAGGCTACCTTTCTTTGGAATTTATAATGGCCTTTCCCTAGTCTGTACATGACTATAGTCTCAGTCCTGGCTGTTTTAGGGTCCCTGGTTTTTAAAGAGTACCAGTTTATTTTTCACTCTCGTGGAAGGCCACAGTTAACCAGATTATGAAGTCAACCTGAAGAAAACAGAAGTTCTTTACCAGCTGCACCACAGGACGAACACCATCATCCCCACATTGTCGTCGGCAAATCTGTGTTCAAGTCCATTCAGCAGTTCACCTACCTGGGAAACATCATCTCCTCAGATGCCAAGATTGACAAAGAGATGGATCACAGATTAGCAAAAGCATATAGTGCATTTGGAAGACTTCATAAAAGAGTCTTGAGCAATAAACACCTGAGGCAAAGCACAAAAATCAGTGTGTATAGAGCCATTGTATTTTCCTTTATGGATCTGAAACATGGGTCACCTATCGCCACCACCTAGGACTCCTCGAACGCTTTCATCAGCGCTGTATACGCACAATCCTAAATATACACTGGACTGACTATGTGACGAATGTTGCTGTCCTTGAGCAAGCAGGGATCACCAGCATTGAGGCCATGATATTGAGAACACAGCTGCGCTGGGCAGGGCACGTTTCTAGGATGGAGGACCATCACCTCCCAAAAATAATACTCTACGGTGAACTCGCCAGCATAAGAGGGGTACTCCAAAAAAGCGATACAAGGACTCCCTGAAACAACATCTCAGGCTTCGCCAAATTGATCACCAACAATGGTCCGCCCTGGCCTCACATCGGGAGCTTGGAGACGCACAATCCACAATGCTGCAGCCTTATTTGAGAACTCACGACGAACAAGTCTTGAAGAGAAATGACAACGCAGAAAGAATCACAACCCAAAAACATCACCCAAGGAGACCTTCTGCTGCTATGCTTTCTGCAAACAGACTTGTTTATCTTGGATTGGCCTTTTTAGTCATCAGCGCACTTGTAGAAAGTGCGGGATGAGTCCTTTCTGAATCTTCATTTGCGAAGAAAAGCCAGAGAGAGAGAGTGCTGCTGTGAAGCCACAAAGAGTGTGACAATTAGGCAGAACAGGCTTTACTTTCTCTTATGGATTTATCTTTATCTTATGGATTTATGAAAGGGTGCTCAGCAGTGGCTCCTCTTCGTCTTGGAAAGATGTGATCAGTGGGGTGCCACAGGGTTCTGTCCTGGGCCCAGTGCTATTCAACATCTTTATCAATGACTTGGATGAGGGAATTAGGGGCATACTAATACCCTAAAGGACAGGATCAAAATTCAGCATGACCTGGATAGACGGGAGAGCTGGGCCAAAGCTAACAAAATGAAATTCAACACGGAGAAATGTATAGTATTGCACTTAGAGCAGAAGAATGAAATGCATAGATATAGGATGGGAGAGACCTGGCTGATCGAGACTATGTGCGAAAGGGATCTAGGAGTCCTAGTAGACCACGAGTTGAACATGAGTCAACAGTGTGATGCGGCAGCTAAAAGGCCAATGCGATTTTGGGCTGTATCAATAGAAGTATAGTGTCTAGATCAAGGGAAGTAATAGTGCCGCTCTATTCTCCCTTGGTCAGACCTCACCTAGAATACCGTGTCCAGTTCTGGGCACCACAATTCAAAAAAGATATTGACAAATTGGAGCATGTCCAGAGAAGACCAACTAAAATGGTGAAAGGTCTGGAAACCATGCCTTATGAGGAGAGACATAGGGAGCTGGGTATGTTTAGCCTGGAAAAAAGATGGTTAAGAGGCAATATGATAGCCCTGTTTTAAGTATTTGAAGGGGTGTCATGTTGAGGATGGAGCAGGCTTGTTTTTTGCTGCTCCAGGGACTGGAACATGGAACAATGGATGCAAGCTCCAGGAACAGAGATTCCACCTCAACATTAGGAGGAACTTTTTGACAGTAAGAGCTGTGGAACACACTCCCTCGGAGTGTGGTGGGATCTCCTTCCTTGGAGGTCTTTAAAGAGATGCTGGATTGCCATCTGTCGGGGATGCTTTGATCAAGATTTCCTGTGTGGCAGGGGGTTGGACTGGATGGCCCTCGTGGTCTCTTCCAACTCTAAAATTCTATGATTCTATGATTCTATGATCTTATGGGGGGGAAGGATGGGTCTGTGAGATGGATATGACAAATGACCATTCCAATGCCATATATAGTGTTTAAAAAGGGGGCAGCACCTTATATTTATTTTCAAATATTCTAACTCCTTAACCCTAGATCTGTCTATTAAATAAGAAGACTGATACAATAACCCATCTTTATTTATCTGTATTGCAATTCTAATGCTTGTCCCATTCTGTGTTCACACTCACACACTGATGTAGTCTTGTTTTCCATTGGTCGAAGGCATGGAGCAGATCCGTTTCTGTCAGCTGTTTCAACACATCTGCCATTTTCTTCTTTACTGCATCAATTGACTCAAAATGTATCCCTTTCAGCACCAATTTCACTTTAGGAAAAAAGAAAAAAAGTCACATGGTGCCAAATCTGACAAATATGGAGGATTTTCAAGTGTATCAATGCATTTATCAGCCAAAAACTGCTTCACAGAAAGTGCTATGTGAGCAGGCGCATTGTCTTGATGAAGAATTAAACCATTTCCCCACAGTTTTGGCCTCCCCCTCCCAATTCTTTCTCTCAGCTTTGTCAAAACTTCCTTATAATAATGCTGGTTCACTCTTCTGCCTTCTGGAACCCATTCTGCCAAAATTAGATCCTTGATATAAAAAAAATGGGTATGGTTTTGAAAGTGGACTTGCTTTGATATGCATTTTTCATTCTTGGTGATGATGGTGTTTTCCAGTGCATTGACTGTCATTTTGTCTCAGGAACATACTGGAAGATCCAGGTTTCATTGCAAGTGAAGATTTTTTGAAAAAAGTTTGAGTCCATCTCAAGTTGCTGCAGAGTGTCACGTTGCTCGACTTTTAATCTTAGCATTTTTCCGGCACAGAACAGACAACACAGCTGCTTTAAGTGATGACTGACAACTAACGGAATGGACGAGAGTGTTGATGTTTGCCATGCAGGTTCAGACATGTTCAAGGTCACCACTCAAGCATTCACAATCAGTTCTCTCTAATTTGTCTGAAAGGTAGAAATACAGTCTCGCTATTTAATAGACAGACCGAGTATTCTTCTAAAACTTTGTAGCTTTCAGGCATGGGGACACTTCAAAAACATGTTGTCCAAAAACCAGAAGGGGAGAAAAAATAGGAATCACTTCACCTCCCAAAACCTGAGGGCTCCACTGCCACAAAAACTGCTGGACTGTTGCTAAAAATAAGTGTTTTTAGTTATGGTGGTCTCTATTCTGTCTGTAATTTTCAGAAATATTTCCCATATTCTTCTGAATGTGGGAGGATATGTGTCCTTTTTTTAATGTTCTACAAATGTAAAGGCCAGTCATTTACAAAAATCCTACCTACTCATCTCCAAGTTGGTATCCTTGATTTCCTCAAAATATGGTAGCATGTCTGCAAAGTCTGTCAAGAAATGAAAGTTATTGGCAGCTGGACTTTTTCTTTTTTGGGGGTAAAAAAAAAAAAAAAAACTTTTAAAAGACATGTAGCGCAATAATTCCTAACTCTATTTGTCTGGAATGTTTTGGGTTTAATTACTTCCTAAAAGCCTCCTGTGCCTGCCAATTCCATCCAATTCTGACCAAAAAGAAATGTTAAACTATTTTGTTGATTTCCAGGAGTAGTTACAGAAGGCATTAACATTTAGATTTCCAAACTCAACTTAACTTGGTACATGAGTGAATCTGCCAGATCCCATTGCTCTCTAAGTTGAATTGGGTCATTTTCCAAATCACAAGAATTAAAATTTGTCCTGGATCTTGTAGTCGTTGCTCATCTTTAATGCACATTCATGCTCTGCTTTTTGAAAATGTCCCCAACTCTCCATGATATGTTAGTTTACCACCCAGTCTGTCTTAGGACTTTTTCGGACGCATCAAAAATAACGCAAGCAGCCTCGTCACATTGCGAGGCTGCTGCGCTACAGAGCGTTGGTTTTGGATGACGCTCTCCCCTGCTTGTACTGTTGCAGTACCGCGGGGAGATTTGAGCGTCATATTTCATTGGTTTTTAATCATGATCAACTTTTGTGAGTAAAAACCAATGAAATATGATGCTCAAATCTTCCCACGGTACCGCAACAGTACCGGCAGGGGAGAGCATCATCCGAAACTGATGCTCTGAAGCGCAGCAGCCTCGCAACGCGACGAGGCTACTTGCATTATTTTTGACCATCCAAAAAAGTCCTTAGAAAGTTTTGATGTAGTGAAATATTTAGTCAAGCCCTCATGACCCCATGAAGTTAGAATGTTATCGGTGCAATTCCTTGTAATTCCAAGAAGTCATCTTAACATATGGCAGTGTGTCCTCTTAATAGAGCAAAAGTTTAGTTTGCTTAATAGGAGGACTTATGAATCCAGAAACCACATTTTGATTAGGAAGCTCAAGTGTCTACTAGGAGCAGCCAATTTAGCTGATCCCCCTCCTCTAATACAACAAATTCATGAGGATGCATGGTACAAGTAATTGGTTTATTACACTTACCTACTTTCTGTATGCTTACTCTAATGTTTTCACAGCAGCAATGAGCAAACTAGTTTCAAAATAGGATATTTCTATATAATGTTGTGCCTGAGGCATTACAATGAGGTCAGAAAGCCCCAGGCAGGGCACATTTCCACCTCCAGATATACCAATTCAGCTTCAGGTACAAAATACTTTCAACTTACTATTTGCCTTGAGTAATCACATGTCTTTGTCTAAATTACCCCGATAAGATTGCCCATAAAATTTCACTATATAGTTTATTCACTCAGAAGAATTTGAGATGGTGTTTTTGTGTATCATCTTAATGTCTGTTGTTTATAGTTATGATTCTGTACTCTGTTTCAATAAAACTTTATTAATTACAGATTGTAAACATCAACAATTAATTCTCTGAAGCTGGAGGTGTAGAAAAATATGGGTTTTTTTTCCTATAATGATAATAATAGAACTAAAATAAATCTAACCCATAAAGTACTTTTGTAATTTCTGAGAAATAAGCAGGGGGGCAGGGAAAATAATCCAGGTTCATCTCATTTTCCCCCCTACTGATCAGTTCAATATTTCTTAAACTTTTAATGTTGCAGTAGTAATTATATTCCTCCAGTCTAACAAATGCAATTTATAGGCTATATTATATGAACTGAGTGGCTAGCTGTGCAGAAAACAACAAGCTACATCCAGTATTATGATATGATCTAGTTAAGCATGCATGACTTCCACATAGTATCCTGTGCCCAAGCATGTGTGTTCCTCAACTGACTCTTGAAATTTGAATTAGTATAATTTTAGGACTGGGGTGGTGGTGCAGAGGCTGTTTTGTAGTATCACCCATTACCTATTATTTTTTTGTTAACTGCCATCAAGCCAACTTCAGCTTATGGTGACCCTATGAATTAGAGGCCTCCAAGCCACCCTGCTATTAATACCCCTGCTAAAGTCATGGAGACCTAGGACTATGGCTTCCTCAATTGAATCCATCCACCTATAATTCTGTCTTCCTCTTTTGTTACTGTCTTCTACCTTGCCAAGCATTATTGCCTTTTCTAATGAGTCATGCCAGTGTCATATAGTGGTTTGAGAGATGGACTACAACCAACAGAGAGTTGAACCCCTCTGGAGACCAGGGTTCAAATTCCTGCTTGGCCATGGAAATGCCTGGGTGACTTTGGGCAAGTCACACTCAGTCTCAGAGGAAGGCAAAGGCAATGCCCCCTTACCAAGGAAAACCCATGATAGATTCATCATAGGGTCACCATATGTCAGAAAGGACTTGAAGGCACACAACAACAACATATCTTCTCATGATATGTCCCAATATGAATGTCAGAATTATGCTGAGATTTGATTATTTTTTTTGTATGTGTGCTATTTATAAGCCAAATTTTGGGAATTTCTCTGTAAAGTATCTAGAACCCTACTTTTTCATTTTACTAATTTCAAAGCAGTGGTTTTTGCTGTTACTGGCACTACAAATGGGAACTCCCAATCTTCTTGTGTTCCAGCAACAGGATTGGTGGAAGAGAAGACCTTTCTAGGTCAATCAGAAAATTATTTTCGAAGTCCTGTGACTACCAGCTGTCATAAGTCAAGTCATCTTGAACCAGGATCCAGCTGGGTCCTAGTCCTGATAGAAAAAGCCATCAGTGAATATCAAGGGAAGTGGTTCCTTCCCCCTTGAGACCCTCCACTCCCACCTCCACTGGGATACTCTTGTCCTTGACAAACCTTTACCTCAACCTTTTGTTAATCCTGAATCCCAGTTCACACTTTTCTCCTATTGCGGCCTCATCCTTGCCTATCCTGATTTTCTTGATTTTACCAGGAGTTACCTCTCTGGCTCTAATCATGTAAATACTACCTATGTCTTGGCTCATCCCTGACAGTGTAGGAACTGACCATAATTATATCATAGAATCATAGAATCATAGCGTTGGAAGAGACCACAAGGGCCATCCAGTCCCACCCCCTGCCATGCAGGAAGAATCATGTCAAGAATAAAGTAATTTATCCTTTTGAATACCACTGTAAAGTTAAAATACTTTGCCATTATCTGAACTCTTGTTCTTGTTGCTCTTGTGACTTATGCTGAGGCTAACATGATTTTCACAGGATTTCTGAGGCTGAGATTGTGTGACTTGCCCAAGGTCACCTAGTGGGGTTTCATGACTGAGTGGGGATGCAAATCCTGGTCTCCAGAGTCATAGCCCCCAGAACGCTGGAGGACAATGTCATCTGGTAAGGTTGCCCCTTCCCGTTCTTCTAGCAATCTTTTGATGCAGTTTTTGTTGTGTCTGATAATCTCCATAATGGTCCAACACTACCTTATGCTATCTCCTATCCAAACTCTACAGCAGGATATATCTGAGAATTCAGATAACGTTCAGATACTCTGTAGAGATACAGTTGTCTCTGAACTCTCAGATACTGTATATCCTGTTCCTGCTCTACCTGGAAATGGCTTTTGAAGAATATTCAGCCTTCTGTCAAATGAATGGGAACTTGTTTCAAAGGAGTTAAATAATTTCAGAAAGGGAGATTGCAACTACTTGAAAAGTATAATGATAGGCTTGATGGCAATATGAATTATCATGTATTATAACCAGAGGTTGAACAGATAGCTACAAACCAGGCATCTCCAATGAGATCTGGAAGTTTTGTGATCAGATAATTATGCTAAAGAGGGTCAGGTTAATACATACACTTAATCTAACTGATGATTTATCTAAGGAATGTGGTGATCCTGAACACACACATAGGTGAATACAATAAATGAGTGCCTTGATTAAGCCAATGTATAAAAGGTAAAATTATAGGGAAATAAGATACAGGGGTGGTGGTAGGAGTGATCCCACAAGAGATTTCTTATTTGTCTTGAAAGCATTTCATGCTACAAATCACAGTAATTGTTTTTCAGGGAGTCCTTGATGCAGGGAAAATGAAAGTATATCCCTGACTTCATATATCCCATACTTCTCTCATTTGAGTGTCAAGATTCAGCCCTAGGGTAGAAATGTCTGATTGACAAAAGGCAAGTCAGTATAGTATAAGATTCATTCTTAAAGAGAAAGAGGTTTATAGAGTTTCTGGCTACAAACCCAAACATTTGGGTAAAGTGGACTGTATTAATACCATCACACCTAAGTTTATCACACTTGGGTTCCCTCTGCTGCCCAATTTGTCATTGCATTGGTCTTGGTCGGGGTGTGTGTGTGCAGGGACACCAGCTTTCCTTTAAAACATGGTGTGGAAGCTTCTGAAGTTGTTGAACTCTAACTCCCAGATATCACAGCTAGTGGTAATGAATTATGAGAGCTGTAGTTCAGCAACAGTTGGTAGGCGGCACAGTTCCAATCCTCACTTTAAAATAAGGTGTTAGCTTCCCATACAGTCTGTTTCAAAATGGAATTGTACCCTTAGTAGTGCAATTACACTTGTAAACAAAGCACATATTCTCTAGACATGTTATTTACAAAGGGGATCATTCTCCTAGAAGCCTCCTAGGAGCAAATTATTTCAAGGTTCAGTTTCCCTGTACATTTTGTTAACAAATACAGTCAGCTCTCCATAGCCATGGGTTCTGCATCCATGGATTCAACCAACCATAGCTTGAAAATATTTGGGGGTGGGATTTCAAAAAGCAAACCTTGCTGTTTGCCATTTTATATAAGCGACACCATTTTGGCTACATCAACTTGAGCACTCAGATAATGCACTGTACATATTATAGTGAATAGAAAGAATGATAGGTGGACCTACCTTAGTTGGTATAAGGCAGAGTCTACACATACACAACTAAGAACTAATTGAAGCTCAAAGTGCAATGACGTTACTATGATCTATTAAGAATTCTTAATACCGATTAAGATAGGTCCACCTATCATTCCTTCTGTTCACTATAATATGTACAGTCGATTATCTCAGTGCTCATGTCATTGTAGTCAAAATAACAGTACCCATACAGAAGAGGAATTAGCCCATTCAGAGTAATGCTAAAGTTTGCAAAACTTCAGTTTGCAAAAATATAAATATATTTCAAGATTTTATGTGTGTATGTGTGTGAAAAATTCTGAAATATTTCAGTGACAATGCAATGGTGCCCAAGAGCCAGGTGGGAGGAGAAAATGAAATATAGCAGCTGTTGGAACATCTGAAAAGAGGAATAGATACATATAGGACTTCATCAGATGGGGCTGTAATTGCAGAATTACAGTGCAACAGTACTGCAAATGGGTTCCTGTTATCACGTGATGTCATTGTCCTCCCATGATCAATGTGTGCTCCACCTGTTAACTGCTCGTCACTTTTAATTGACAGGAAAATCCATGACTAGCCCTCAATATTGCTATTTTTGTAGTATGCCCACATGATTACAGTGTGAATGGGTGGTCCTTTCCCTCCCACTCCCCTTTCCCAATGAGAACGCAGGAGGGATGAACTGTCACATTTTCTTGGTACAGTTTTATATTTGTTTAAGTGTTTATTTGTTGATTTCTTTTGTTATTCATGTGTTTTTGGTGTCTTTAAACAAAGTCACATCTTCTCTCAAGAACAGCTGAAGTCTTGCCCATACAAAATCATGGAAGTAAAATCCCATTCATAAACTGCAAGTCATGGTTGTGTGACGATTCTGCGATGGTAGTATCACATGATTACATCAATGTGCAATAATTACTGTAATCATGCCACTATGTTTTTGCTTTCTTCAGTAGTGGAATCACAGTGTTTTTAGATACAGATATAATTATAGGAAAGAGAATCATCTCATTCTTATTATTTTTTTGATAAGTCACCTATATGCGCGTTCAGACTGAGAAGCCATTTTTAAATGTCCTCAAGAACAGAACTGTGAGTTGCCCATAGAAATCAATACAAAAATTCATAATTAGAATGTAGTTGGGATTTTGAGGGGGGGCATCCACCCCTTATTCCCCCCCCAAAAAAAAAGCAGAACAGAGGGGAACTGAAGGGCAAAAACTGAGAACAGCTCTGTG
Organism: Gambelia wislizenii; assembly: GCA_030847615.1. Lineage (NCBI taxonomy): Eukaryota > Metazoa > Chordata > Lepidosauria > Squamata > Crotaphytidae > Gambelia > Gambelia wislizenii. The sequence continues at coordinate 362,987,802 of JAUMIR010000001.1, forward strand.
AGTATTAGGGATGCCAGTCACAGAAAGATGATGAGTTATTGGGGAAACTGAACATCTGGAAGGAAGCGATAGAATTGAATGCCTGGATCCCTGGACAGAAGCCCTGGGAACTGCAACACTTAAGGTGTCCACCAAGATTTTGAGTAGAAATTGTTCCCAGATCTGCTGACTGATCTTCTGTGGTAATGTGTTGAATTATTGTTCCTTGTACTAAATGGATATAGCTGAGAAAGACAAAATTAGAATTAGTTTGATTTGAATGATGTACCCTAACCCTAACCAAAAACTAACCTTTTACTCACCATACAGGACAAAGTGGGACAATTTGATTACCCATTCCTTCATGTTTAATATTTTCTGAGCTAAATCCTGATGATTCTATTGCTTTCTTCTATGTTTAATTTTTTAAAAAATTACCCCATGCTCAACATTTTACTTTGGTTGGCTTTTATATCCTATATGTAAATAGTTCAGGCATAAATACCAATAGCAGATAAAATTAGTAATATAGTAATTTAAATGCAGGGAACACTAAAATGAAAATCAAAGAATACTGAATAGCCTTAATCTTTCTGATGTAGCATGATTTTTTTTATCCAAGCTTGTCTCAGTAGACCCTGTAACAGTGCCTAAGAGATGTATATTCACATACAGCATAGTATTGGAGATATATAGATATAGATATAATTTTGCCAGAAACCACAGACTTTTATTTTTATTAGCATATCTGAAGTATACATCCCTTTAGTCACCAACTTTGTGCCTGTAGTGCAAAAGAAACAGGTATTTAAATAACAATCTAAAAGTATAATTTGGGGAAATTTGCATGCCTTTCATGCCTAGCTTTGGTAAACTGAGGCAGCAAACTCTGATGGAATGTATGGCTGCAAACCATCCAATTCTGTTTCATGTCCTTAAAATAGCAAATTCAAGGGGAAATGCCATGAAAGGCTCACAGTCAAACACAGGGTTCAGCATGCTGAAGCCCACTGAATTGTCTTAAGTGCCCCGGTTTCCCTCTTTGATTGTGATCAAGTCATGAGATCCACTATGAATGAACATTGTCTCATTGAATTCTGGGCAGTGCTAATACATGGGCTACAACAGAAACTACCCAAAATTTTCCTCAACGGTCATTACTGTGATATGCTATGGTACCATATAGCATATTATGGTGTGGTATGGTAAGTATAGTACGGTGAGAATTTGGAAAAATCACCTTTTCTGGACTACAGCTTGCCAAATCCACCAGCCAGCTGGCAATCTTTTTATCATACAGACAAGTAATTTCCCAACCTCAGGGTATGAGATGATAAATCATTCTCTCCACGCTCCCCATTTCCCAAGTCATTTGAAGAAGTTATACTTCTGTCTACCTTCTAGAATATCGCCAGTTTCATATTTTCATTGTGTCCCTAAGCAGAACTACACATTAGGTGAGCTGGTACTTTTGAAATAGCACATCAAGTGACATCCATTTCAGAAGCTGTTATTTCCAGGAGGACATGTACAGTATTAGGGCAGAAGCGGATGATGACTGGAACATCTACACAATTTCACATTAGTATATTTGTCATTAGCTATACTTTCCAAAATAAAGATCCCCTAAAGCATGGTTCTAATACTGTGAGGATGTTAAGACGGAGTAAGAGTCATCATAAAAACAACTTTCCTGTCATGCATTATCAGAGGGCATGACACTAATTAAGTATTTGCCACTGCAGTTATGAGCATGTAAGCATATTGATGGTCCTAATTCAAAACAGTGCAGAGACATACCTTTAAGGTTCTTCACTCCTTGGGCCCTGGGTGCCTGAAACACACTACATCAGTGAACTGGAGTGTGAAAGAATAGCAGTAAAATGTATTTTATTTCTTTCAGTTTGAGGTTTGTAAATAGGCTGCTGCATCCGGAGCATACGGCATCCTAAAAACATAACCCCATTTCTCCCAATTAAAGTAAGTATACATTTTATACTCTCTCTCCCTCCCTCCATCTCTCTCTCTCTCTCTATGTGTATATATATATATATATATATATATATATATGGATTCTTAATATTAAAAATATAAATATATTTATATTAAAGGGGGCACTTTACAAAATGTAAGCATCATTTTTCGATTTGTAAACCTCCACTACACCATGGGTCCTTTCCTTTGGGACCGCTTGTTTTTCTTCTAGTCTTTGAATCTTTTAAAGCCTCTCTCATTATTTTTGTTGTCTGAAGTTGGGCAATAATGTTACTGTGATTAATTAAGCAAAAAGACATGGAAACGGGGGTGTGGTAATCATCAGATAATAAAGCCCTTTGGGTTTTGCAAGGCATGAGGTGCATGCAGGACCCTTTATCCCCAGAGGTCTGATTATCTCCAGGAAAACTACACCTCCTTGTACTTACTGTATGGTTATTATGGAATATCTTTACACTTTATAAAGTAAATTACTTTAATCACTGAAAATTGCCAGTGTTGTGAGGTTTCAGCTGTGAGGTTCACAGAGCTTAATCTGCCCATTTCAAGTCTGAAATAACCAATAATTGTTCTAATAAAACCAGGAGTAAATCATTATTTAAATGGTAGGATCATCCCTTCAGAGTGACAGAGACACCTATTGAACATTTGGTGACATGGGACTTCTATTGACCAATAGTTATGAAGTTAGCAACTATACTGTTTCCCCCTTCTAGAAAATCCTTTTTCATATTCCTTGTCTCAAGGCAGTTGAATCCATGTTCACTGGTATAGCAATATTTGTTTAAAGTACACAGGCATGTTTTAACAGCTTGAAATTAATTTCATCTGGCAAGAATCTAAGATATGTTTAAACACAATCAGAGGCTGGTGTTTTTTCTGTCTGGACCTTCCTGCTGAATGTAGTTCATTTGGCAACTGAGGCTATCCTCTAATTCTGTGACACATTAGCTACACGAGTGAATTAGAATTGCATGACAGAGGTGGTGGAGTGACAGGTTGATTCATGTATGCATGGGACATCATTTGAGCTCCCATCTACTAAGGGGTCTTAGTAGGCCACAAGGTAAACATGAATCAACAGTGTGATATGGCAGCCCCCCCCCAAAAAAAATGAACACCAATGCAATTCTAGGGTGCATCAACAGATATATTGTGTATTGACTGAGAGAGGTAATATTACCATTCTATTCTGCTTTGGTCAGATTTCATCTGGAACACTGTGTAATTCTGGGCACCACAATTAATGAAAGATATTGGCAATCTGGAATGTGTCCAGAGGAGGATAACCAAGATGATCAAAGTCTGGAAACAAAACCCTATGAGAAACAGCTTAGGTAGCTGGGGATGTTTGTTTTGGAGAAGAGAAGACTGAGAGATGATGCGAAAGCCATTTTTAAATATCTGAAGGGATGTTATATAGAAGATGGAGAAATTATCTGCTGGGGATTCCCAGCAGATAATGGCCCATCAACCAACCATCAGCCAAAGAGACACTAACGAGCCTTGCATTTCTATACCCAGAAACTAACCATTCAATTACACAAATTTACATATACTCCCCTACAGGGGTTCACAGCATATAAACTCCACACACACTCCTACCCAAACATTCTCTGAAGATGCCAGCCACAGATACAGGCGAAATGCCAGAAAGAAACTATTCCAGAACATGGCCTCACAGCCCGGAAAAAAACCAAGGAAAATCTACAGATGGAGAAATTGTTTTCCGCTGCTCCAGAGGCCAAAACATGAAGCAATGATTTCAATTACAAGAAAATATATTCTGTCTAAATATTAGAAAGACTGTTGAATGCAAGACCCATTTGAAAGAGGAATAGACTGCCTTGGAAGATGTCAGACTCTCCGTCTTAGGATATCTTTAACCAGAGGTCTTATGGCTATGTTTCAGGAGTGCTTTACTTGTGTATTCTTGCATGGCAGAGAGTTGGACTAGATGACCCTCATGGTCTCTCCCAACTCCATGACTCCACAAGTCTATGGAGATTTTCAGGCAGGCAAAAATCACCCCTTGCCGCGCGAGCAGCCTCCCGAAACTGCTGCGCGGCAAGGGTCTTTTTCGGACGACGCTGTGCCTCTAGCGAAGCCGTCCGTGTCACTTCCGTGAAGCTTGGGACGGCTCCGCGTCATATTTCAATCACGGACAGCCTCCGTGCTTGAAATATGGCGCGGAGCCGTCCCAAGCTTCACGGAAGTGACACGGACGGCTTCGCTAGAGGCACAGCGTCGTCCAAAAAAGACCCTTGCTGCGCAGCAGTTTCGGGAGGCTGCTCGCGCGGCAAGGGGCGATTTTTGCCTGTCTGAAAATCTCCTATGACATGAAGCCTCTAAATTCAATTACTCACAGCTCAGCTGCCTCCTTCAAAAAGTGAAACATCAAAGTTAGCCCTCAACTATTGTCAAAGTTCTGTCTCTTATGATTAACCTCTGATGGATGATTCACAACAGCTAAAATTATTGTCTTATAAACTGTGAACAGACATATATGAATTGGCTGCAGGGTTCCATAACAATCATTTTTATATTGAGCATGGGAACTTGTAGATTTTACCCATATCTTGTATTATGCTAGACATATCCATGGCATTTAATAAATGGCCATTAATCTATGCGAAATAGGAAATAGAATCATAGAATCATAGAATTGCAGAGTTGGAAGAGACCACGAAGGCCATCCAGTCCAACCCCCCTGCCACGCAGGAAATCACAATCAAAGCATCCCCGACAGATGGCCATCCAGCCTCTGTTTAAAGACCTCCAAGGAAGGAGACCCCACCACGCTCCGAGGGAGTGTGTTCCACTGCCGAACAGCTCTTACTGTCAAAAAGTTCCTCCTCATGTTGAGGTGGAATCTCTGTTCCTGGAGCTTGCACCCATTGCTCCGTGTTCCAGTCTCTGGAGCAGCAGAAAACAAGCCTGCTCCATCCTCAGCGTGACATCCCTTCAAATACTTAAACAGGGCTATCATATCGCCTCTAAACCGTCTTTTTTCCAGGCTAAACATACCCAGCTCCCTAAGTCTCTCCTCATAAGGCATTGTTTCCAGACCTTTCACCATTTTAGTTGCCCTTCTCTGGACACGCTCCAATTTGTCAATATCCTTTCTGAATTGTGGTGCCCAGAACTGGACACAGTATTCTAAGTGAGGTCTGACCAAGGCAGAATAGAGTGGCACTATTACTTCCCTTGATCTAGACACTATACTTCTATTGATACAGCCCAAAATTGCATTGGCCTTTTTAGCTGCCGCATCACACTGTTGGCTCATGTTCAACTTGTGGTCTACTAGGACTCCTAGATCCCTTTCGCACGTAGTCTCATTCAGCCAGGTCTCTCCCATCCTATATTTATGCATTTCATTTTTCCGCCCTAAATGCAGTACTTTACATTTCTCCGTATTGAATTTCATTTTGTTAGCTTTGGCCCAGCTCTCCAGTCTATCCAGGTCATTCTGAATTTTGATCCTGTCCTCTAGGGTATTAGCTACTCCTCCCAATTTGGTGTCATCTGCAAATTTGATAAGTATGCCCCTAATTCCCTCATCTAAGTCATTGATAAAGATGTTGAATAGCACTGGGCCCAGGACAGAACCCTGTGGCACCCCACTGGTCACATCTTTCCAAGACGAAGAGGAGCCACTGCTGAGCACCCTTTGGGTTCGGCCGGTCAACCAATTACAAATCCATTGAACAGTTAACTTGTCTAGCCCACATTTTACAAGCTTGTTTGCAAGAATGTCATGGGGAACCTTGTCAAAGGCCTTACTGAAATCAAGGTATGCAATGTCCACAGCATTCCCTTCATCTACCAAGCTGGTAACTTTATCAAAAAAAGAGATCAGATTAGTCTGGCATGACTTGTTTCTCTGAAACCCATGCTGACTTTTTGTGATTATGGCATTGCCTTCTAAATGTTCACAGACTCTCTGTTTAATGATCTGTTCTAGAATCTTCCCTGGTATTGATGTCAGACTAACTGGACGATAGTTGTTGGGATCCTCTTTTTTCCCCTTTTTGAAGATGGGAACAACGTTTGCCCTCCTCCAGTCTGCTGGGACTTCTCCTATTCTCCAGGAGTTCTCAAAGATTATTGCCAATGGCTCTGAGATTATATTTGCCAGCTCTTTTAATACTCTTGGATGTAGTTCATCTGGTCCTGGAGATTTAAATTCATTTAGATTAAGAAGGTATTCCTGTACTACCTCTTTACTTATTTTGAGCTGGATTTCCCCTATTGTGTCCTCTGTTCCATTCTCCTCAGGTTGGTCCTCCTTTTCCTTTTCTGAAAACACTAAGGCAAAGAAGGTGTTGAGTAATTCTGCCTTTTCTCTGTCCCCTGTTAGCATTTTGCCATCTTCTCCACGTAGCGGCCCTATCATTTCCTTCTTCCTCCTTTTGCTGCGGACATACCCCAAAAAACCCTTTTTATTGTTCTTAACCTCCCTAGCAAGCCTGAGCTCATTCTGCGCTTTAGCTTTTCTGACTTTACTCCTACACGTGTTCGCTATCTGTTTGAATTCTTCTTTGGTGATTTCCCCCCTTTTCCATTTCCTATACATGTTCCGTTTAAAACTTAGCTCCATTGAAAGTTCTTTAGTCATCCATCCTGGTTTCTTGAGACACCTCCCATTTTTCTTCCTCAATGGTACTGTTTGAAATTGTGCCTTCAGTATCTCCCTTTTGAGAAAGTCCCATCCGTCTTGAGGTCCCTTCTCTTTTAGTATTCTTGACCATGGGATCATCCCCAGTATTTCCCTGAGTTTACTGAAATCAGCTCTCCTAAAGTCAAGAATGCGTGTCTGACTATGCCTGGCTTCTCCTTTCCATTGTATAACAAACTCCAGGAGAACATGATCACTCTCACCTAAGGATCCCACCACTTGCACCCCATTAACAAGGTCGTCTCTGTTGGTTAGGATCAGATCTAAAATAGCTGACCCCCTTGTTGCCTCTTCCACCTTTTGGACCATGAAATTGTCTTCCAGGCATGTAAGGAATTTGCTAGACCTTGTAGTTTTGGCTGAGTTAGATTGCCAGCAAATATCAGGATAGTTGAAGTCACCCATCACTACTACATCTCTCCTTTCTGCATGTATGTTCATCTGTTCTAGAAAGGCAACATCCAATTCCTCCGTCTGATTTGGGGGTCTGTAGTAGAGTCCCACAATAACATCCCTGTTGTTTCCCTCCCCTTTAATTTTTATCCAGATGCTCTCCACCTGGCTTCCAGTATTGATGTCATGGATCACTTCACTGGTGTAAATATCCCTGACATATAATGCTATTCCTCCTCCTTTCCTGTTTGGCCTGTTTCTCCTATAAAGGTTATACCCCTCTATTCCTACATTCCAATCATGAGACTCATCCCACCAGGTTTCAGTAACGCCTATTATATCATATTTGTTTTGTAGTGCAAGGAGTTCAAGTTCATCTTGCTTATTTTCCATGCTCTGTGCATTAGTGTAGAGACATCTGAGACCATGTGTTCCCTTTACTTGCTCCCTGTGCAAGTTTTTTTGCCTCCCACTGTTGGGTCCTTGCGCTGTTTGCCTTGTTCCCTCTATGACAGTTTGACTATTTTCTCCAGCCCTTTTGCCTTCCAGAATACTGTCTCCCTCCCCCATTTGACTCAGTTTAAAGCCCTCCTGATCAAATTCTTGAGACTGTTGGCAAAAATGTTTCTTCCAACTGTTGTAAGATGCACCCCATCTCTTGCCAGAAGTCCCCCCGCATGGAAGCGCAGTCCATGATCCAAGAATCCAATTTGTTCTCGGCGACACCATCTATGGAGCCAGTTGTTTACGTCGGCTATTTTCCTCTCCCTTCTTGGACCATGCCCTTCAACTGGCAGAAGAGACAAGATGACCACCTGTGCGTTCATTTCTTTCAGCTTCCTCCCCAGGGCCTCATAATCTCTTCTGATCTTGGGAAAGCTGTGCCTTGCAGTATCATTGGTTCCCACATGGACCAAAAGGAAGGGGTAATGATCCGTAGGCTTGACGAGTCTTGTCAGCCTCTCGGTCACATCACAGATCTTTGCCCCAGGGAGACAACACACCTCCCGAGTCATCTTGTCAGGCCCACATATCACTGCTTCTGTACCCCTCAGCAAGGAGTCCCCCACCACCACCACACGCCTCCGCTGAGGCTTCGCAGCTGCTGTTCCTTGCGGTGGTCCTCTCAAGGTCCCCTGCTCTACCCCTGAAGTCTGTCCATGCTGTTCTTCCTCGTTGTCCTTGATAAGGGAAAGGGCTTCGAATCGATTCTGTAGCTGCAAGCTGCTGGAAGAATCCCTGGATTTTCTTGTTCTGTGTGTGACATTCCTCCAGCTGTCTACTTCCTGTGTCCGTGAAGTGACCTGTGTCCGTGAAGTGTCCGTGAAGTGACACAGTATTCTAAGTGAGGTCTGACCAAGGCAGAATAGAGTGGCACTATTACTTCCCTTGATCTAGACACTATACTTCTATTGATGCAGCCCAAAATTGCATTGGCCTTTTTAGCTGCCGCATCACACTGTTGGCTCATGTTCAACTTGTGGTCTACTAGGACTCCTAGATCCCTTTCGCACGTAGTCTCATTCAGCCAGGTCTCTCCCATCCTATATTTATGCATTTCATTTTTCTGCCCTAAATGCAGTACTTTACATTTCTCCGTATTGAATTTCATTTTGTTAGCTTTGGCCCAGCTCTCCAGTCTATCCAGGTCATTCTGAATTTTGATCCTGTCCTCTAGGGTATTAGCTACTCCTCCCAATTTGGTGTCATCTGCAAATTTGATAAGTATGCCCCTAATTCCCTCATCTAAGTCATTGATAAAGATGTTGAATAGCACTGGGCCCAGGACAGAACCCTGTGGCACCCCACTGGTCACATCTTTCCAAGACGAAGAGGAGCCACTGCTGAGTATGTGACAGCATATGTTGTTCTTACTAAGAAGTGAGAAAAGGGAATTATAAGGAATACATTTATTCCTGTCAGAAGGCAGGGGAGAAAACTGAGAGAATAGCTATTCTGACATGTCCAATGAGATCTCTTCCCCTCACCATGGCTTGGATCTTGAGCTGCCCTTTCACAAAGGGACAATGGAAGCTGGGCACTCCAATGTCAGTAGGGTGGTGAATCTGTTCACACTTTAGTTTGAATTTAAAAGGGCTGTTTTGGAAATAGAGTTCATCATCTTGGATACTTTCAACAAAACAAAAAAAAAACAAAAATAAAACGCTGATTCACTACTCTACTGTCACTGAAGCCACCAGGATTCATTGCAAAAGGAAGAGAGCGTTCCAGTCACGGTTTTCCGTCCTTTCCACTGCACCCTTCGGAAATACCTCCCATTCTCTTCCAGAAAAGCCCCAACCACCGAGGGAGAACTGTAAGGATTCACAGGGTCCACAAAGGAAATCAACCCAAATTGCTTCCCTGCTTTCACCAATAGGAGAATCCTGTGAATGGAGTTCCACTGTGAATGTCTACTCTCTGACAGAAACAGCATTTCTCAGTTGAGTACCTTCTCCTTAGGTTTGAACTTAAGTTGAAGATTTAGTTTACATCGGACAAGGCGGTGATCTATTTCGCATTCTGCACTGGGCATCACTTGAGTATGACGGACACTTGCGAATGTTTCTCTGGCGGACTAGAACATAGTCAATGAGGTGCCAATGTTTGGATCGGGGATGCATCCAGGTTGTCTTCAAGCTATCTTTCTGCTGAAAGATTGTGTTTGTAATAGTCAGCTGTTGTTCTGCACAGAACTCTAGCAAGAGGCATCCATTATCATTGCAATTTCCAACACCATGCTTGCCTAAGACACCTTTCCAGGCTTCGGAATTCTTTCCTACTCTGGCATTGAAGTCACCAAGGATAATAATTTTATCTTCTACAGGAACTTTTTGTATGGGGTGGCGTAGGTCTGTGTAGAATTTGGGAATTAATAGATAAGGAAAAACATATGGTCTTTTCCCAGACACAGAGAAGTGATCTCACTTCAACCTTGAAAACAAAATACAGGAAATGAAACAGAACAGTGGGGCCTGTTAATTTACAGGCTCTCTTTTGCCTAGTGATAAAATCATTTCAGGGCCTGGATATTTTTGGACTTCAATACCCATTTTCCCTGACAAACACAACTGTTCAACAACTTGTGCACAGGAAAAAAGAGAATTGCTATAACAGTCAATGCAGAAAAACAGAAGACAACAACAAAAAAGGTAGAACAAGAAACATGTTCCATAGGATCTGAGAAATCAAAAGGAAATTTGAACCATGAGCCGGGATGCCCTATAACCAGCAGGGGAACACATTACATGAGCAAGAAGAAATAGAAAGATAATGGAAACAATACACTGAAGAACTATATAAAAGAGATGAAAGGATGACAAGATTTATTCAAGGAAGAAGCATTCTAAGATGAACACACAATTTTAGAAAATGAAGTAGAAACTGCATTCAAAGCACTTGGAAGAAATCAATCAGCAGAAAAAGATGGCATATCAGTAGAGCTGTTTTAAGCAATAGAGACAGAACCCACACATATTCTAACTGAAATCTCTTGGGGGGGGGGCTTGGAAACCAAAAGAATGGCCCACAGATTGGAAATGTTCAATATAAAATCCAGTCCCCAAGAAAAGGGAACAAAAGGGATTGCAGTAACCATTGGACCACTGCATTAATCTCCCATGCAAAGTGATGCTCAGATTTTTACAACAACTGTAAAGTGAGAAGTGCCAGATGTCTAAGCCGGGTTCAGAAGACAAAAGAGGCACAAGGGATCATGCTTAAAAAATACATTGGATAATGGAGAGCACCAAAAGAATTTCAAAAGAAAATCTGCTTGTGCTTTATAGATTATAGAAATGACTGATGGTGGAGATCCTGAAAGCTATGGATCATTCTTAAAGAAGTGAGTGATTATTCTAAAGGGTAATCTGCACTCAGGACAAGAGGCCATTGTTAGGACACAATACAGAGAAAAAGAATGTTTTCTAATTAGCAAAAGGGTCAGACATCGCTGATCTGTTTAATTGGTCCATTGAACCTATCATAGACAAAGCTGGATTAGACTCTGAGGAAGGAAATGTGAATGCTCAAAATGCTCAAAATTCTGCAACAAAGACTTTTACCGAACATGGAGCAAGAAATGTCAGATGTCCAAACTGGGTTCAGGAAAGGAATAATGAAAAACTATGGATTATTCCTAAAGAATGGGTGTGCCACAACATTTTATTGTCCTGATGCACAATGTGTACTCAGGACAAGAGGCTACCGATAGGACAAAATACAGAGAAACTGAATGGTTTTCAATTGTCAAAGGAGTCAGGCAAGGCTGCATTTTTTCACCCCACCCCCATTTAATTTGCATGTTGAACATATATGTAAAGCAGAATTAGACATGGTGAATGGAGGCATGAAAACTGGAGGAAGAAACATCAACAATTTAAGATATGCAGATGACACCATAATACTAGCAGAAAATATCACAGACTTGGAAAAATTACTGAAGAAAGTCAAGGAAGAAAGTACAAAGGCATATTTACAACTGAACAAGAAGAAAACAAAAATAATGACCACAGATGATTTACATAACTTTAAATTAGACAATGAAGACATTGAAAAAAATCAAAGATTTCCTATACCTTGCCTCAGTCATTAATTAGAACATAGGCAAGAAATCAGAAGACTAGGACTTGAAAGGGCAGCAATGAAGGAATCATAGAAATATAGAATCATAGAATCATAGAGTCCAAAGAGACCACAAGGGCATCTAGTCCAATCCTCTGCCATGCCGGAATGCCCAATGAAAGCATTTCCAATAGATGGCCATCCAGCCTCTGTTTAAAAACATCCAAAGAAGGAGACTCTCACCACACTCTGAGGCAGTGCATTCTACTGCTTAACAGGTCTTACTGCCAGGAAGGCTAATGTTTAAGTGGAATCTCTTTTCCTGTAGTTTGAGTCCACTGCTCCATGTCCTAGTTTTTGGAGCAGCAGAAAACAAGCTTGTTCCATCCTCAGTATGACATTCCCTCAAATACAGTATTTAAACATGGCTATCATGTCACCTCTTAAACTTCTCTTCTCCAGATTAAACATACCCAGTTCCCTAAGCTGCTCCTCATAAGGCATGGCTTCTAGGCCTTTAGCCTTTTTGGTCACCCTCCTCTGGACACATTGCTTCTCAATATGCTTGTTGAATTGTGGTGCCCAGAACTGGACACCACAGTTCAGAACTAGCCAAGATCCTGAAGTCTCAAGATATATCATTGAATACTAAAGTTAGGATTGTCCATGTCACCATATTCCCAACTTCTATGTATGGATGTGAAAGCTGGACAGTGAAGAAAGCTGAGAGGGAGAAAATCAACTCATTTGAAATGTGGTGCTATTGAAGAATTCTATGGATACCTAGAACTACCAAAAAGACAAATGAGTCTTAGAGTAAATCAGGCCTGAGCGCTCCCTGGAGTCAAGATGACAAAGTCGAGACTGTCATACTGTGGATATATCATGAGAAGACATGACTCATTAGAAAATACAATAACACGTGGTAATGTAGAAGGCTGTAGGAAAAGAGGAAGGCCACATTACAGGTGGATAGACTCAATCAAGGAAGCCACTTCCCTGAATTTGCAAGACCTGAGTAGAGCTGTTGATGACAAGGTAACTTGGAGTCTCTCATTTATAAGGTTACCATAAATCAAAGTTGATTTGACTGCAGTTAATAACAACAGCCCTACCTTGAGATGCATGGGATTGAATCTATAACTTTATGCACACAAATCATGTGTTCCACCATGATGAGCTATATCCATTTTCTTCAGGCAGGTGGTAAGTGCCCAGAGAAATCAGAAGCAGAGTTTTTCTGCTATAGAGACTTACAGTGCCCTCCCTGGGCTCCCAAGATGCAACCTCTATTCTCTTTCTAGTATCCAGTACAGCCTCTTTTAAAAAAAAAATGCTTAGGCATTTACGGTCTGTTTTGTGAGTTTATCCACCCTTACCAGCTGTGATCCCAGTAATCATCACTTCCCCCTTAGTGCTATTAGACTTTTTAAAACCTACCTATTAAATGCAAAGACATATTCTAAATTGGAATGTGTTAGCACATTCACTCATGCCTTATATGGATTAGAAAAAGAAAACTGAGGCACAGAGGATGAATCTTTCCTCAGAAGTAAGTAGCTTCTTAAAACAGTCTTCCTCAACCTGTTCTTTTCCAAATTTTTTGGACTGCATATCCTCAAATTCCTGACTGCTGGGGTTGATGGAAGATGAAATCCCAAACATGTGGAAGTGTCCAGGTTGAGGAAGTGTGCTGCAAGTAAACACACACACGGTGTGTATTTCGAAATTATAGTCCTGGGGAGCCAAATGCAAGATGCATTGCTGAGATATACAAAGGTGTAGAACAAGATTCCCAAGACTGAAAATTAATAGCTTCATTTGAAAGGCCAGTATTTAATGTATGTACCATTTTAACTGACATGTCAAAGCAGAACAAGCCCACTTAGTGACAGAAAAAATTATACCCTAAGGAGAGGTGAAAAGCCAAATGTACCAGGAGAAGAAACATGGCGTTGGATTCCATCAATCCTACTTTTAAAAAGAAGGGTTTCAAAATGGTTACACCTTGCTTGAAGGATAAACTCTAAATATAGTTGTAGACAGAGTGAGCTATCAACAGTCTTCAGGAGAAATCTGAGTTATTGTGCCGGAGGCAATTAACCCTGAGTAATATGAACTTTTAGCAGCCTAAAATGACAACCTGATAGAAGAGGGGATGCTATTTTCAAGGGGAAATGATAGGCAAGAAAGACAATCTCACGTGCTACTGCTTATACTTTCAACCAAAGCTTGAAAGCTCCCTGCAGTAATTTGTTTACCAAGTTGACTAATGAGAAGAGTTAATCAAAAGAGTTTTCTTAGGAGAAATATGACCAGTAGCCTAAGCTTGAATGGGACTACATAGATCAGCAACATCATCTGTTTCTGGAAGGATTCCAAGCAGAAATATTGAATTTGATTACAACAAGCAAAGGTAACGATGAGCAGGGGCATTTCAAAGAAAAGTAAACATAAGTTTAAAAAGCAAATTATAAAAGTATTCTGCAGAATCATGTCTAAACAAAATGAAAAATTGCAGAGAAGTTAGAAGAGCTGAACATGGGCATTTCTGCTGATGTTGTATGGCACACAATAGAAACAAATAGAAGCCATCTGGACAGTTGGGCTCTTGAGTTCACAACACTTAGTGAGGATTTATCTTCTTATATACAGCAAAAAAGTTTTAAATGCTTATAGAAGACCCAGTGACAAAGTGCACCAAGCCTGCAATTCTATACCCACTTTACTTGGGACAAAGCTTCAGTGAACTAATTTAAGATTTACCTTTGAGTACATTGTAGTAATGCTTGACTTGTTTATCTCAGATTGGCCTTTTTAGTCATCAGCGCGCTTGCAGAAAGTGTGGGATGAGTCCTTCCTGAATCTTCATTTGTGAAGAAAAGCCAGAGGGAGAGAGAGTAATGCTTAAATATGATCTAGGACTAGAAAAGAGTCCCTCAGACAACCTATTCCTTGGTAAGGAGGGGAAAAACATAATCCCTTACCATTGACCACACTGGCTGTGGTTTCTAGAAGATGAAGTTCAAAATATGTGGAGGGCCAAAATATGTGGAAGTCACCCTGTCCTAAGTTATGCAGGGCAAAGTGATATGATGCATTAGATGTTTGTCTGCATTTATGTACCATCTATTTTTAATATAAATATATTTAAAACAGCACTGCATGGTCCTGATTCAAAGTAGGGTGGTGATGCAGAGAGAAAGGAGTTACATTTTTCTACTACACTTTCTTCTGGAAAAAAAATTATTTGAAGTTGATAATTGCCCCATCAGGGAAGATGGACAAATCAGTTTTGGAAAACAATTGTAATCAGGAAATTCCAGAGTGTATCCCATGCCTGTGGTGTTTTAAAAATAAAGAAAGAAAGTAATTTAAATATGTTCATGTCATGAGGCAGTGTCTGAACTCCTTAGAAAATGGTCAGACAACTGCCAAGTCTGCCAGCCTAGTCAAGGCCAAGACCAGTCTCATACCTGGAGGCCACAGCTGCACAGTCAGGAGATTGCATAGCATTGCATCAGGCTGAAGTGTAGGGTGCACAGTAGAGTGTGGTGTGCAAAGCACAACAGTGTGCAAAAAGGCTGATGTAAGGCACCCAAGTGTTTGGGGCAGCCAATGTCCTGAGGGACTGTATAAAAGGAGGCTGTGCCCAGAGCACTTTCTCTCTTGAGCAAATCCAGTGCCTAGCGTAGCAGTTTGTCCATCTACCTTGTACATATCATAACTGCTTTGAGCTTCAAGATACAGTACCTCCTGTTTGTTTGGAAGACAATCTCTCTGGGTGAGTATTCTTCTTGGGAACAGGTTGCTGCTGACTTCTACTGAGAAATTTTTGATTCCTCTGGGGATTGAGTGTCCTATCATCCCCAACAGTTCACATATTAAAAGCACTGGCTACTTTGGCCCTTCAAAGAGTTGTCTGGTGGGCCATAATTCAACAGCTAGCTTGCCTCATACGGCCCTAGGCCTTAACAATTGCTAATCCCAACCAGAGTAGACTATTGAACTACTGGAAATTTGGCAAATCAGCCTTTATGCAAGTTGTGTAACTTTAATGCATAGAGCATATTTGAGATATTGTCATTGCAAGTTTCCTAGAGGCTTTTGATATACCAAAAAAGTCTGAGTAAACTTAACAGAAATCTTCTTAGGGATTAAAAATTGGCTAAAGAACAAGAAGCAGAGAGCAGGAATAAATAGTTACAGTGGATTAACATGAACAGTAAGGTCCTTTCAGAAACCTTATTGGGACCAGTGCTTTTCAGCATTCATAAATGACCTGGTGTTGGTGCTAAGCTGTGAGGTGGCCAACTTTGCTGATGATGTTGGGCAAGTTCTGTAATGCCAGACCCCCACCCAATTCCCTTTTGGAACATGGTGGGCCCTGAATAAGCCATGGAAGGAGCCCAGAACAAAATTACCTTCAATTTAAAGGGCTCCTCCCCACCTCAAGAGAAGAACGGCCATGCCAGCACTTGTCATGAGCAAGAGGAACAACTTTATTGGTTGAAGCAGTAACTTTATAAATTTGGATTAGCATGATCTCATAATGATTAATCGTACATATGCAAAGTAAAGTTTGCATGATTAACAAGTGATCACATTACATACACTGCTTCAGAAAGGGCAACAAAGTACTAGGTAGGCTAAAAATGTTGCCAGTTAGAACAACGAGGGTGTTAGAGGAAAACCTTGGGAAGTCTGGCAATGATACAAGGGTATCATGAATGTTGAAACATAGGTGATGTTTCCCAGATTCAGCTATCATAACTGACTTCCATTGTCTAAGGAAGAAATAGGGCAGTGGGAGGGCAAGAAATTAGGGTACCAAGGACAATATGGCTGTGTGGTGGTTCACAAAGAAGCCCCCTGGGCCTTCGATCCCAATTCTGGAAAACAACAGGTTTGAGTTAGAGGATTGAAGCTTTAAACTGGTTTCCAGAGTCACTTTCCAGGGTTCTGAATATGGAGTTAGCCTAATTCCCCTTCAGTCTCCCCCAGTTGGAGAAGACTCCCAAAGGGGTGAGTTCTACTCCATCATACTTGGCAAATAAGCCATACTTTTTAATCAGGGTAAATTTTATGTGCATCTCTTTGTAGGGAACCCATCTGACATCCCTGTTGAGGAACTATTTCCCACAGTCTGGTATAGTAGTAAGTGCAGATTTGGAAAAGCAGGAGAAGACATTGTGTTTTCGGGGCCTGACGTACCTCCCAGTTCCCGCGAGTGGCACCCAGGCCTGCTGCACTCGGTGGTGATCTCTCGGTGGTGATTGGGGACCCCATGGGAATGGCTGGTGGTGATCTCCTATCATCTATCCCATCCCCATACTCCCTTCTCCAGGGACATTCACGCTTGAAATGACCGTCATAGCCACAAAAATAACATGACTGATCCTGCCTCTCTCCATTATACCATCTCCCCAACTACCTCTACTATACCTCTACCTGTTTTCTTCTCATTCTCACCAGGCCTCTGTCCCAGCCCTTCCCTGTTTCTGCCTCTTCTCTGCACTTCGTCTCTCCCAGCGTGGCCTGGAACCACCTCTGACATCACTTTGACCTGCTCCTTCTTCCCCATTTTCTCTTGTTCTTTGTCCCAAATGAACTCAGGATATCTAGGATGGTGAGAACAAAAATGGATTGCAAAGGGGTTCTAACATCTCTTCTAACAGGAAAGAAGGACAATAAAACAACTAGGTCCTCCTCCTCTTTCTCCTCCTCCTCCTGTTTGTTTGCTTGCTTGTTTCCCCCCACCTTTTACCCAGCTAAAAAGGCGGGACTCAAGGCAGCTTACAAAAGTTAAAATAGATACAGCTTAAAGTAAGCAAACCACCTCTGAGAATTCCTTGCCTAAGAAAACCCTATGAAATTCATGGGGTCACCATAAGTCAACAGGCTACTGAAGGGACACACACATCAATAAAA
Organism: Gambelia wislizenii; assembly: GCA_030847615.1. Classification (NCBI taxonomy): domain Eukaryota; kingdom Metazoa; phylum Chordata; class Lepidosauria; order Squamata; family Crotaphytidae; genus Gambelia; species Gambelia wislizenii. Next base: position 363,005,344 of record JAUMIR010000001.1, read on the forward strand.
TCAAACACAATTAAAAGCATGCCCATTTATTTAGAAAAGGAAAAACAACAAATACAGAGCATACTATTAACGTCCACATGAGCAATCAGTCCTCAAGGGCCTGTCAAAACAATCTCCATCTACCTACAGAAGGATAGCAAGAGTTTTGCCTCTCTAGGAAAAGAATTCCACAGTCTAGGAGCAGCCACCAAGAAGGCCCTCTTCCATGTTCCCACCAGAGGCACCTGGTGTTTACTCCCTAGATCTTCATATTCAAATTTGCAAATTTGAAATTCTAAAAATAAAAATTAAAAAAATGAATAAATGCAGTTTATACTCTTCTCTTTTCTTCCAAATATTGGATGAGTAGAATTTCATTGGGCTGGTGTTCATGAATATTGGACTGCTATACATATGCTGCTGTACATGTATGTTGTTGGATATGGGGAAATGTATATAGTACTGAGAAACAAGGATATCTGCATGGGTGTGTGTGTGTGAAAAAGTTTCTTATTAATATACAGCTGAACAGTCTATAACAAGTTCAGAGAATGGTGTACAGGGAGGTTAGCAACTTGGCAACAGCTACCAGGAAAACAAGATTGATTAAGCCCTGATTTATATTTATTATAGAGAAGGCCCATGTGCTCTCTAAATAGCTAAATATTCTTACAAAGACTAAACTCAGATTCATGCATAAAATCTTAAACAGCTATAGTAAATATAATCACAATCTTTAATTGTAAAATAGGTTTTAAGTTATCTTATGAAAGAGTTTAGGATATCAGGAATATATATGCCAATTCTGTAGTTACCTAAAAGGATGGAGATCCTTTGAGAAAACAAACTTTTCAAACCTCTTTTGCTTCAAAATCTATAATATTTAAAAATGAAAGAGAGAGCTTTGAAGGCAGAAAAATCTTGAAGCTTTAATAATATTTTATTTAGATGTAGGAATATGTTACATAAAATCATGAAAAGCAAAACGAACAGAAAGATGAAATGTAGCCAACTGTTTGTCCACATAATATCCAAAATTAATGTGTTATGTTAGTTGTCTTGTTGATTTATTTCATTCATTTTCATAAGGAAAATCAGAAACAAGGGAAAGGTTCCCATTTTCAAGTTTTAGAACTAAGAATGACGTTTAAAGGCTATCCAGTGAGTCAAGATTTTTATTTTATTTATTTATTTATTTATACCCCGCTCTTCAGCCACAAGGCTATCAGAGCAGCTTACAAATTGTTTTAAGCAATAGCTATTTACCCATCTACACTGCATTAAACAGTTTCCAATGTGTGTTAGCTAATTGCCCCCACAAGCTGGGTACTCATTTTACCGACCTACGAAAGGATGGAAGGCTGAGTGAACCTTGGAGCCTGCTGGAATCGAACTTGCAACATGGTGGCTTGCAGTCCTGGCATTTAACCACTGTGCCACCGGGGCACCTGTGATGAATACAATCTTATGTTTAGCTGATTTTATTTTATTTATTAAAATATTTATATCCCAACATATATTAACAGATCTCAGGGCAGCATATAGGTAAAATCAAATCAAAACAATTTGGAACAATTTAAATTTAAAACAATCTAGTATAATTTCAACAGTGTAAAAGTATATTTAACAATAATTTAAACAGTGTGCAAGCTTATCAGACAATTTAACAATGAAAACAAAATAAAACATTTCAAATGGAGAGCCACCATGGTATAGTGGTTTGAGCATTGGACTATGACACTGGAGATCATGAAATCATAGAATCATAGAGGGCCATCCAGTCCAACTCCTTGCCATGCAGGAATACACAATCAAATCATTCCCAACAAATAGCCACCCAGCCTCTGTTTAAAACCCTCCAAAGAAGGAGACTCCACCACACTCTGAGGCAGTGCATTCCACTTCCAAACAGCTCTTACTATAAGGAATTTCTTCCTAATGTTTAGCTGGAATCTCTTTTCCTGTAGTTTGAACCCATTTCTCTGTGTCCTAGTCTCTGGAGATGCAGAAAACAAGCTTGCTCCATCCTCAGTATGACATCCCTTCAAATATTTAAACATGGCTATCATGTCCCCTCTCAACCTTCTATTCTCCAAACTAAACATACCCAGCTCCCTAAGCCGCTCCTCATAGGGCATGGCTTCCAGACCTCCCACCATCCTGGTCACCCTCCCCTGGACATGTTCCAGCTTCTCAATATCCTTCCTGAATTGTGGTGCCCAGAACTGGACACTGTATTCCAGGTGAGTTCTGACTAACGCAGAATAGAGTGGCACTATTACTTCCCTTGCTCTAGACAATATACTCCTATTCATACAGCCTAGAATTGCATTGGCTTTTTTAGCTGCTGCATCACACTGTTGACTTGTATTCAACTTGTGGTCCACTAAGACTCCTAGATCCCTTTCACATGTAATGCCATCAAGCCAGGTGTCACCCATCCTATATCTGTGCATTTCATTTTTATTTCCCAAGTGTAGTATCCTCCTACATTTCTCCCTGTTGAAAGTCATTTTGTTAGTTTTGGCCCAGCTTTCTAATCTGTTCAGGTCATTTTGGATTCTGATCCTGTCCTCTGGGGTATTAGCTACCCCTTCTAATTTGGTGTCATCTGCAAACTTGATAAGCATACCCTATATTTCCTCATCCAAGTCATTGATAAAGAAGCTGAATAGTACTGGGCCCAGGACAGAACCCTGTGGCACCCAACTAGTCACTTCTCTCAAAGTTGAAGAGGAGCCATTGGTGGCCACCCTTTGGGTTCGGCCAGTCAACCAATTGCAAATCCACCTAACAGTTGCATTGTCTAGCCCACAGGTTACTAACATTTTTGAAAGAATAGCCTGGGAGACCTTGTCAAAAGCCTTACTGAAATCAAGATACACTACATCCACAACATTCCCTTCATCTATTAAGTTGGTAACTCTATAAAAAAAAGAGATAATATTAGTCTGGCGTGACTTGTTTTTGAGAAATCCATGTTGACTTCTGGTGATCACGGCATTCCTTTCTAAGTGCTTACAGATTGTCTATTTAATTATCTGTTCTAGAATCTTTCCTAGTATTGATGTCAGGCTGATTGGGAGGTTATTATTTGGATCTTCTTTTTTCCCCTTTTTAAAGTTGGGAACAACATTTGCCCTCCTCCAGTCTGCTGGAACATCTCCTGTTCTCCAGAATTTCTCAAAGATTATTGACAGTGATTCTGAGATTACTTCTGCCAGTTCTTTTAATACCCTTGGATGATGTTCATCTGGCCCTGGAGACTTGAACTCATTTATACCTGCCAGGTATTCCTGAACAACCTCTTTACCTCTTCTGTGGGGCATTTCCCCTACTGTGTCATCTGCTCCGTTTTCTCCAGGTTGAGTACTGTTTTCCTTTTGGGAGCAGACTGAGTCAAAGAATTACTGTTGAGTAATTCTGCCTTTTCTCTGTCCTGTTAGCCTTTCACCATCTTCTCCACACTGCAGCCCTACCATTTCCTTGTACTTGCTTTTGCTACAGACATAACCAAACAACCCCTTTTTATTGTTTTTACCCTCTCTAGCAAGCCTGAGCCCCATCTGTGTTTTAGCTTTTCGGACTTTCTTTCTACATGAGCTGGCTATTTGAATTATTCTTTGGTGATTGCTCCCTTTTTCCATTTCTTGTACATGTCCTTTTTACGTTGTAGCTTAGTTGAGAGTTCTTTCAACATCCATCCTGGTTTCTTTAGACACCTGCCATGTTTCCTCCTCATTGGAATTGTTTGAAGTTGTGCCTTCAATATCTCACTTTTAAGAAATTCCCATCCCTCATGAACTCCCTTCTCTTTTAGTATTCCTGACCATGGGATCACCTCCAGTAATTCCCTAAGTTTTCTGACATCAATTTTCTTAAAGTCTAGAATGCATGTCTGACTATGCTTGGCTTCCTTTCCTCTGTACAACAAACTCCAGGAGAACATGGTCACTCCCCCTGTAAGGATCCCACCAATTCCACTCCTTTAACCAGGTCATCCCCATTAGTTAAGATCAGATCTAAAATAGCTGATCTCCTTGTTGCTTTGTCCAACTTCCGGACAATGAAATTGTCTGCAAGGCAAGTGAGGAATTTGTTGGACCTTAAATTCTTGGCAGAGTTGGATTTTCAACAAATATCAGGATAGTTGAAATCCCCCATTACTACTGCATCTCTCCTTTCTGAATGTGCAGTCATCTGTTCCAGGAAGGCATCATCTAAATCCTCAGTTTGGCTTGGAGGTCTTTAATAGACCCCTACAATGACATCCCTGTTGTTTCTCTCCCCCTTAATTTTTAGCCAGATGCTCTCAGGCTAAAAATCCTGGCTCCCAGGATTCAAATCATGGATATGTTCACAGATCAGGTTAGGGTTCAAATCCCCATTCAGCCATGAAAACCCACTGGGTGACTTTGGGCCCGTCACGCTCTCTCATCCTTAGAGGAGGGCAATCACAAACCCACTCTGAACAAATCTTGCCAACAGAACCCTGTGATAGGTTCACCTTAGGGTCACCATAATTCAGAAATGACTTGAAGGCACACAGCAACAAAACAGTTCAAAACAGTGTGCCTATACCAATATAGCCAATTATTGCTGAAGCCAGCATTGGCAACTAGGGAAGAACATTCTATAACCAGGGTGCCACAGCAGAGAATGTTCTCTCTCATATCTTCACACTTTTAGGACACAGAGGAAGGATCCTCCAGCAGACCTCATACCTTGAAGAAGTGTAAATGAGATGTTTGTCCTTTAGATATTAATGCCCCAAGCTATGTAGGGCTTTAAATATCATCACAAGCACCTTGAATTCAGACTGGAAGTATACAGTTAGCCAGTTCAATTTCTTAAAAACTAGTGTTGCATGGTGTCAATGAGATGTTCCAGTCAGCAGTCTAGCTGCTGTGTATAGTATGACCTCTTTATCTATAGGGATATGTTCCCAGATTTACCATGGATACTGGAAACCATGGAGAACAGCAATATCTATTAAAATGAATGATTTCTGGCCCAAGCATACCATACAGTATCACTGGAGGACCTAGAAGACTCCAGAGCAACTCTGTGGTCAGCTTGCAGTGGAAGCATATCAAAGAATTGCACTGAAGTACTTAGAAGATGCATAAAGATTACATTTTTTTCAGATGTGGGTAAGTGAAACTGTGGATATGGGTCCTGTGGATACAGGAGTTGTACTGCATTGTATTAGATACATTAGATATAGCTTCATTCATACACATTAGATTAGCTTCTAAGCCACCTTTGAGGGGAGTCCCACATAGACTACATTGCAGTAGTGTAATCAAGAAGTTACAAGATCTTGAACTATTGTAGCCTGGTTATCCCTATATAGGAAAGGCCACAGCTGGTGACTATGGCTGCCAGAGAGAAAACTAGAGATGGTTCCTATACCTTTAATGGTTGTGTAGAAGCGAGAATTTCTGCAGATGCTGCATGCATGATAAGCAACACCTGCAGAAATCCCTTTTTCTATAAAACTATTAAAGGTGCAGGAGCCCACTCCAGCCCTCTTGAGTTTTCTATCTGGCAAACTTACTGGTGGACCTGTAGCAGCTGACCACAGGCATTCAGAGCAACAAAGTCCACATGGAAATCCACTGATAGAGATGGATCCAAGAGACGGTGCCCATCGAAGATAGATTACCCAGTTCCTGGACCTAAGAAACACCAGTCCACAAAGCATCTGTAATATTCCTTGGTCCTCATCCAGCCAATTACAACATCCAGGTTTGGGCATCTAGAGAAAAATTTGCAGCCCACACTGGGGTATGCCACAATGACAACCTTACCAAATGCTATAGAATAATGGAAAGACTAAGGATCCTGGGGAAATGAATTGTAATCACCAGAAGTTGTTAAATTATGTCACTGCACAAACAAAGTGCAAGGGTGGGGACCATCAGAAATTCATGTAAGTACAGAAACAAACAGAAAACTTTGAACAAATGAATCATTAAATAAATGGGGTTTTTAAAAATTGATGATGACATAAATATGGTCTCTCATCATGAAAACAAAACAAAAATCCTTGCATTTGTGCCTGTGTGATGACATCACATCCTGAAGCTTGTAAGGAGTCTGGAAGTGAAGTCATCATGTAAGTTATCACTTTAGCTATGCTGTTCCCAGCACAGAGCTAAAATAATAATGGTACAGAAAATATAGTCAGCTAGGGCTGTGAAATGTCTGCTGATGAAGCATTACTACGACTTCCAGAATGCCAGACATGGGACAATGTTGGTTGCCCAAATGTTTAGATTGGTTTTAAACATTTACTTTTTCCTGGAATAGTCAAGACAGATGTATGTCAGCACACCATAGGGGCGAGGAGCATGGATACTGCTTCCATCAGAATCTGGACTAAACCATGATCCATCATCCATAACACAACTGAGTTTCTCTGATCTCAAAAACTAAGCACGGTTGGGCCTGCTTAGTATTGCAGTGGGACACCACTAGGGAATACTAGGGGTCTCCAGGCAGAACTACAAAAGAATTGTGCCTTAAAACCTTAAAGAGTCATTGCAGAAATACTGGGATATATGGGACCAATGGTCTGACATAGAATCATAGAGTGGGAAGAGACCACAAGGGCCATCCAGTCAAATGCTGTAAGGTAGTTTCCTGCATGTCTAGTTGGAGAAAAATCATAGCTAGAAACAGGAAAAGTATTTCTTGCTACTTTCCAGTGAGGCTAGAAAAGTATTTCTTGCTACTTTCCAGTGAGGTTTGATCCTGTGTTGTGAATATAACAAAGCCTCCAGTACTGGGGGGCGGGGATGAAGTATTTTCCTCCTGTTCCATGTTTCAAAGACTGTGTGTATTTGAATTTAGGGAAGATTCCAGACAAGTGCATGTCTTCTTTCCATCACAAAGGAACTTGATCTAGTATAGATCTGGGAGATGGCTCTAAGCTTGCTCCATCAGGGCCCTTACTTAGTAGGATATGTGGCCCCTCATTGTATCACAACAATGTCAACTGAGATGTCAGACAGAGTTAAGGTATTCCCTCAGCCAGTAGACAGCTATTCATGCTGAGGAACTTTACCTATACAGTTAGCCCTCGACAGCCACTGGGGTTTGGTTCCAGGACCCCAAATCCATGGATACTCTAGTCCAATTATATACAATGGCATAGTAAAATAACATCCTTAAATAAAATGGCAAACAGCAGGGTTTGCTCTTTGGAATTCCCCCCCCCCAAATATTTTCAAGCTGTGGATGATTGAATCCATGGATGAAGGAGCCATGGATATGGATGGCCAATTATACCCTTTTTTTAAAAAAGGCATTACTTTTTCATGGAAGACTAATGTTCATGGAGTAAAATTGGCAATCGCTTGTCCCTTTTTTTGTCATGAAGTCATCAGGGTTTTCTTACCAGCTTCCCCTCCTCCCATCAAATTTAGCACCCATGGTGGTCCTGGGTTATTCATATTACTTAGCTTTTGAATGGTAAAATTGCAGGTGTGTCCCTCACTCCACCTTTGCTGTCTCCTACAATAGATTCAAGGCAAAGAGTAATGATATAGAAGAACTGCCAAACTTCAACAGGGAAGAAGATAGGTTGTCCATTTCATTGCAATGTGGGTGCTGAAACTGTAATAGCAACTTCTTTAGAGTTTCAAAAATGAGAACAACACAGCAGAGACACGGCATTTTAAAACAGGTGTTGGTGGCGGATCAGCCAGGTAATGGAGAGAAGTAGAGCTACACATTGCAACAAGCTAAGTCATAAGTCACACCTCCAAACTTCCAGTCTTTGTGACCCATGCTTGGCAGCCTTGAAAGTTCATGTTACACCATAAGAAGGCTGCAGTTAGTCCAAAGTGCTATCATCTCCAAAAATAGAAACAGTAGCAAACAATCCTTGTTCTTCAAGGACATGACTATTTTCTCTAAGAAGAAAGAGATTGGCCCTCCCATCTGCCCTCCCTTTCTATTGGCTCTCCTTTTTCATCAACAGAATGCAGAGGGAGAAATTCCCTGTCTCATCCTACAGACCCTATAGACCTCTACATAAAACCGGCCCCAGATGGTTGGAAGACTCCTCAGAGCAGATATGTGGAGAACAGTAGTGTACAGAAGGAAGGAGGGGAAAGTCCTATTATGCAAATGTAAGCCTGTGCAATATTGGGGCCTGTCTAAACAGTGAAAATGCCCCTCATGGAATTCGCTAGGAATCCTACCTGTCTAAACAGGATCCAGCACCAATCCACCTATTCAGAAGGAGGGGGGCCCAAAACGGCAAAAACAACAGGGTAAAAGCCTTTGCAGATTTCCCCATTCTTTTTCACAAACCCTGAGGCAGGTGTACATTTTTGCTCATTTGGACTATAGAACAATAAAAAAAAAACTTGAAGGGAAGCACTAAGCTGATGGGCCGATTTCTTGCTAAGGCGATAAAAAGAATCAATATTTTCTGTTTTGCTTTTTTATAAAATTGGCGAATTGCTTTATCACACCAGCACACCTTGGGATTACTTTTTTTAAAAAAAAAGCAATGGCAGTAAAGAAGTAACATGAGTAAATCACTTGTGTCCACCATCAGGAACACAAGGCTTGTGGGGGCTTCCGAGGCCTGAAAAACCATTTAGACATGTCGCTGCTGCTACAAGATGCCAATGCTACAAAGTAATTTAGATTTTTTTCACCTCATGTAGATGGGCCCTTGAATTTCACCTAAGGGTCTTAGATAGTTCAGTGAATTCTTACCTCATTGTTCCTCTCACCTGTATAATCTATAGTCTAAATTTAAATAGAATTTGTGTACTTCTTTTGGGGTTCTTTGGAGCCAGCTATAATTGAATATTGCAAAACCAATCACAATTCAGGTACACACACACACACCAATACAATACAACAAACTGGATATTAAATTTGACACCTATGCACTGTCCCAAAGGTTCCATGCATCCAATGAGGTGCCAATGCACGCTTTTGCATGAAGTCAAAGGCTTTCATGGCCGCCATCCATAGATTTTCCTTGGTTTTTTTCTGGGCTGTGAGGCCGTGTTCTGGAATAGTTTCTTTCTGATGTTTTGCTTGCATCTGTGGCTGGCATCTTCAGAGAATGGTTGGGTAGGAGTGTGTGTGGAGTATAAACCCTGTTGGGGAGTATATGTAAATTTGTATAATTGAATGGTTAGTTTCTGGGTATAGAAATGCAAGGCTGATTAGTGTCTGTTTGGCTAATGGTTGGTTGATGGGTTGATGGCTATGCTGGCTACAGTTCCTGGGAGTTGCAGTGCTACCTCTGAAGGGATGCACCATTGCCACACCTGGTTCTCTAACATGTTCAGAGAAGAACCATGCCATTCATGGGACCCAGTAAGTCCTCTAGATGTTACTAGAGGAATATGGGACTGTGTTACCAGAAACCTCCTACAGGCAATGAAACCAGCTAATAATATAGGAATAAAGTGGTGTAGTGATTTGCATGTAGGACTTGGGTTCAAGAAGATGAAGGTTTCCTGTCTCAGACATGGAAACCCACTGGGTGACCTTGGGGAAGTCATACCCTCTCAGCCTTAGAGGAAGGCAAACTCCTCTAAATAAGTCTTGGCATGAAAAACTCATGAGGGGGTCACCCCAAGTCAGAATCAACTTGAAGACAGAAAGCAACAGCAAAATAGAATAAGCTTCATTTCATTTGGTTTTCTGATAAGAATGTCGGTTTATTGTAAACCTAGGTTTAAAAATATCTGATAATTTTTCCCTAATATTTTACTTAGATCTGTGGCATCACTAAGGCTGATATCATCCCTCTCCCCTGATAGTGTTGCCTGATGCAGTTCGGCCTCTCTGCACACCCCTAGTGTTGCCACTGACTTAGATGTCATAAACAGAAGTCTGGTCTATCTCAAGAGAAGGAGGAGGGGAGGTGACAGCAGCTGCTACTTTTCCTCTGAATGCTGGCATGTTTTCAACCTATTTGCAGAAAGGATTGACAGGACAGACATATTGAAACCCTGTGAAACTCTGAGAATATTTTCACTTCGTTGTCATAATGGCTGAAAAAGGATAGCGTGAGCAAACACAGAGCTACCCTGGCTTCTAAATGTAAGCTCACAGGCCTCCACATGAATGCTGTTCCATTATGGCCACATGTGGTAATGTGAGGCATGATGAGGCCAGACAGGCTGTGGCCCTCTGAGCACAGTCCACTTTCCCAGCCTTAATTCTGAGAGGTCATGATTGGAAGTGCAATTGATATTAATGCCTGAAAATACATTAGAAAGCAGGTTCCCTTGCTTGTAATTAATATTTTCATGACCAAAGCTGTTATAATTTGAAAGGCTGTGGAATAAGAATTATTTTACATCTGTGGGTTATAAATGTTACAACCAATACATTATGCATATCATTCTTTAAATGTCATATCCAAATGCATTTTAGTGGCTGATCTTAATTTTGCATATGCTTTTAAAGTAGCATTCATTAAAAAATAATCTTGGTAAATTGATGGCAGGACCATCTTTCATTTCATCAATCAAAGTTTCAAAACCTTTTGTGACAATGTCTTGCACATCACTTAAGTACATTGGGGAAATTATTGTTTCACTCTTGGATAGAAACTACCTAAAATACCAAAAACATTAAAAACTTATAAAATGGGATTTGATACTATATCTCCTCAGCTACTGATTTAAAATTACTGGAACAAAGTTTTAGGGGGAGTTACTTGTGGGAACTGAGTGGAGCTTGCTGCACAATGTAGGCTCTGATTATATCAGTGTTTAAATATTTAAGCAACCTTTTATATTAAAGTGTTGTGAATAAAATTGTTTAATAACACACAGCTTGAAATACCAGATGAAAATTAATGGGGAAAATAGAGCTTGAGAAGGTACTTTTGAAAATAATTGTTAGAGTTCCATTCGAATAAAATATTGTTACAGTTCCAATTTAGTAAAGTTAACATTTTACTTTTTTCTTATTCAATAGTAATTACACTAGTTGTATTTTTGTTATTTAAAAACGATAATAGAATGCTTCTGCCAGAATGTAGCACAATCATATCTAATTATTAAGATCTTACATATCTTGTGACTAGCAGCCATTACAGTTGCATCACAAAAGGAATGGCATTATCCCTCCATACATAATAACTGTAATGTAATTGTTGTTGCAGCAACGAAAAAGAAAGAAATCTGCTATGAGTGAATTGTTATTTTCTAATTAGTTACTTCAAGGCTGTGGTAAACAGTGCTCTTACCAGTCCTGTTGCTGCTCATTGCCATGCAATTTTTTCCCATTTCTGTTCTCAAACATGCCAAAGAAAAGATACTGCCTTTATGTGGAGCAAAACTTAGTACCTAAAAAGCCCAACAATTTATGAAGTATGAGAGCCTATTCAAAGCAAGAGCAAGAACAGGTGTCAAGTATACGGGTAAGACAGAATATCCCCTTCCTGTTGTTCAGCTGAAAAATTTGAATGATTTTTTTTAAAAAAAATTACAACTATTTCTCTGTAGACAACCTTTTACACAACATAAGAAAATTCATTAGTGAAACAAAATGATTAAATGCAAGGAGGCAAATGTCTTTCCACCCTTCACTCTCAAATATGAATTAAGCTGAAAGTCTATCACGCTACATAATTCACATTGCTTTATTGTCTAACTCTTGGATTTATAGCCTAAAAAGGGTATGCCTTAGAATCACATCAAATATACCACACCTGCATGTGCACATGTACGCACACACACAACTCTCTTTCAGAAAATCAATCGCTACATAAACATATCACACCCATTCCAAAGAGTTTGGTAGTACATTTGGTGTGGCATGTCATACAAAGTTTTAGGTTTGCTTTTGCTTATGACTTCATCATTCATCTTTGCAGCCAGCTCTGTTCTAACAGCTCCTGATTTGTGGTCCCGTGGTTTGTGAACAATAAATCTTAATATAATGGAGTTAACTGTATTGCTTCTAATTGAAGACAATCTTGATTGCAGCCAAAGGGCACCATTAATACTCTGAAGAAATGACTAAGATTTCAGCATCTGAATGTTGTAACAGAAAATAGAACTAATTAGCACTAATTTGATTTGAAGATTAAAGAAGATTCCTTTTTAAATTTTAATTGAAGATAAACTCTCAGAACAAAGAAAGAATAATAAGTACTTTTTTCCAAGTGAAAGGCTTTTTTTTTTTTAGTACTTTTGCGTTATCACATTAATATGGGACTATGGGAATCCTGACCCCATTAAAGATCAAATAATAAGCATTTAATTATTGACAGCAAATACATTTTTAATCATGATACATGGTTTTTGCTGTATAAAGAGTCAGACAACAAAGTACCTCTGACCCAGAATTTCTTTCAGGAGCCCATGCCACTGTATAATCTATTGCCTAATTTTAGATGGACAGGTTCACAAAGGGACTTGTCATTTTTCTTTCTTCTGTCCTAGCAATTGAGATACTGTAAGTATAGTGTCTGTGAAAATGCTCCCTAGAAGTACCCCAGTTCTTTCTTAATCATGCACTTAAGCTAAATAATACATTGAATGTGTCATAACCAGGAGGACAGTCATGATAAAAAGTGATTTAACCCCTTTTTACTCTACAAAATAATACTTTCTTTTCTTTGCCATGGGACTAGTTGTCATTTATAATTTCTGACCCACAAAGAAATAATGGATTTACAATGAAACCTTGATGCTTTTCTAAGTAACATGGAGATGTGGAAAATAAGCACCCGTTGCATTAGTAGACAAAAAAAAATATATTTTTTTCCCCTCTCCCTGAAACTCTGGAGCTTTATTCTGATGTTGACAAATAAAAGCAACATGTTTGTGATTTCTGAAAGCTTACACACACACACACACACACTGCTAATCACAGTGATTGAAGGTACAAAGATGTGAACTTATTCTGAACCTTCTGCTCTTTGCCACAAAGGCAGGCAATGAGGCACTTTTTTCAAGAGATACAAGAATAAAGAAATGGAGAGTGACCATAGGGATGATGAACTGAAGCACACACATCCATTAAGTTTAGCCATCAAACTTAGTCAAATGTCTTCCTTGCTCATCAAAACATTTTCGGCCTAGATATGGCGTACAGGTTATACTGAACCAACTGATCTTGTTGTGCAGCCTTTCCTCCATATTTTGAATATTGTTTGAAAGAAATAAAATGAGGGACACATCTTCTATAACCCAGCATGATTCACCATAAAGTAGGACATTATATTCTCTTGCTCAGAACTGTCATCTTAATATGTTCATAGATTTATTTTCAATATGGTAGATTAGGGAGGTGTGAAGAATTTGTGCTGTCCCTGTTTTTTTAAAAAATATATATATTACTGTTTCTTCAGTTTTGCACTTTCCAGACTGAACACAGAACTGGATGCAATTTGCTATCAGAAATCTGTATATTGTGGTCTTGTAATGCATTCCTTCTATGGCATACAACAACATATATACACTTGGGAAATGTACAAAAAAAGCCACCCCATACAGTTCAAAAGTGTGCACAAAATGCATTAGTCACATCATTGGATGCTTCTGGTGGTAGCACGTGTCCACTAATGTGTCAGTTTGAAAAATGCACATAAAATAGAAATGGTGTTCCCCATTTTTAAAATAATAATAATAATAATCCACATTAAATTGTCACAGAATTGGCTTGGGAAAAGCCTGCTGAAACAGACTTTACAGCTCTGCCCATCCAAGCAGAATGCCTCTACAATAAACATACCGGTACTCAAACTATACAATAAACATAGTCAGACTGAGACAACAGACTAGATGTACACATTGGCAGCTGAAGCTTAGTTCAGCAATGGCAACCAAATTGCATCCACTAGTAAGATAATTTAGGAGGTGCAAGGTGGTATATACATCTCCACCCTCAACATTACTCCCTGCATGCAGAGCACTGCTGCCTGAGGCACCTGCTATTCTCCACCTAATTATAGATTGGGCCTAACTATGGGAATTAGCAAGATTTAGTCAGAGGCAAAGCCCTCAAGTCCTGGAATCTATTTTCATCACTGGGCTTCTTTCAAATCATTTCCTCAGACAACCCATTCCTAGTTACCCCAGATTTACTATTACATATGCAGATTGTAGAAATCAGAGTCATGCTCCACAATCAATGTGGTAACATCTCTATTTGATTACTGCCACATGATAGCATGAAATGTGGGCAGTATTTATGGTGTGGAAGTATTTTACTATATTGTAATACCTCTCTCTCTGGCTTTTCTTTGCAAACGAAGATTCAGGAAGGACTCATCCCGTGCTTTCTGCAAGTGCGCTGATGACCAAAAAGGCCAATCTGAGATAAACAAGTCCGGTTGCAGAAAGCACAGCAGAAGGTCTCCTTGGGTAATGTTTCCGGGTTGTGATTCTTTCTGTGTTGTCGTTTCTCTTCAAGACTTTTTCAGCATGAGTTCTCAAATAAGACTGCAGCATTGTGGATAGCGTGTCTCCATGTCTCCCGATGTGAGGCCATGGCGGACCATTGTTGATGATCAGTTTGGCCGAGCCTGAGATGTTGTTTCAGGGAGTCCTTGTATCACTTTTTTGGAGCGCCCCTCTTACGCTGACCCATGGCAAGTTCACTGTAGAGTACTATTTTTGGGAGCTCATCCACATAATGGTCATTATCCAACTGAACACCGGTAGAATGGAAACTCTGATCCTTCATGCTGTAGAAAGGAGGTGATACTATGACTGCTAAGTTCTTCAAGCTACCAGCTGAGAGCAGCCTGACCTTTATATTGGCAGACATTTTTCTTATTCTTTCTTTGGCATTGATTTTTGCACTGTCCATGAAATATGACACACTACTGTCCAAATTATTTTTAAAATAAAATCTGTCATATATTATTACATTTTAATAAATTTAGAGGGTAAACACTATAGCCTAAATCCAATTGCTAGACTCATTGAAACAATTGCTGAATGCTAAGTCAATGCTTATGTAAAACCCATTGATTCAATGGGTCTCTTCTAGCTGGGACTAGTCATTCAATTTAGGCTTTCATTTGGGGTGACAGATAATATTGAACAAATCCCCATGGCAACTAATCAAATGTTTTTATTTGATTTTCTGCCAGTATAAATGTTTATTCTATGATGGACAAATTGCAAAAGGAAGACAAGTTTAGAACAAATTCTCCCTTTCTCCAGTATTAAAATTATACATAAGCAGAGAGTCATTTCTCAAATCACACCTGGTTTCTCATTTCAAAGTAGCTGCCATTTCCAAAATTATTTTGGAATTTAATTTAATTCATTTAATGCAGCATAGCTATCCAAAACTAAGAGTTCAACAATAAAAAATTCTAATAAGGAGATTTAGGCTGCTATCCTGTGTATTCTACCTGAAGAAAGCCCTGTTTAACATAATGGGACTTATTCCCAACAAAATGTACACTTGTAAAGGCGTCTGTCATGTTCTAATTTCTTCGGACTCAGTAACCAGCAGCTTCAGAGTTAAACTGAAAGCTTTATTGCTACAGTAGTCTAAAGAGCAAACTATACAAAATTGTTGCTTTGAATGAAGTTCATAGGAAAAGCAGTAAAATAAAGCATATTTACAATCAGCCAAATCTGGCGGGCAATTTTCCCATTGGTCACCCATCATCCACATTCCCTGTTCTCACCCAGCCTGGGCTCCACCCATTGTTTCCCATAGTCCCTGCAGTTTCAAGGCCATCCATCCAGCTTCCAGACAGACACCATCCTCCCTTGTCTCATCTCAGAACACCAACTTGTTGTTGGGATATGTAGTTTGCAATCCAATAAGTTGAGATATTTGACTGCTGAAAGGATTAATAGATAGAAGCAAACAGAATACTTGGCGTAACTTCCTACTGAAATGTAATTGTTTTTCCAGAGGAAGAGGTGTGTTC
Source organism: Gambelia wislizenii (assembly GCA_030847615.1). Taxonomy (NCBI): domain Eukaryota; kingdom Metazoa; phylum Chordata; class Lepidosauria; order Squamata; family Crotaphytidae; genus Gambelia; species Gambelia wislizenii. The sequence continues at coordinate 363,021,224 of JAUMIR010000001.1, forward strand.
AAGTCCTTCCCTTTGTCTGAAAAGCTACCATGAGGTTTACCAGTCACCATGATACCTTTTTAGAGGCAGGACCTGATCTGCAGGGCTCCTGCATATATTGTTTGTAACATGTAGTTTTTAGTTATTTTTACTCGTTTAGCCTTCACATTGTTATGCTGCTGATATTCGATGAGAAATGCACAGAGACTATGAGTAAAGATGTTTTTATACTTTAAAACTATTTTTGAGTATTTCTGAGTCCTTTTTATGCTAGAAATATAACTTGGGAAATTTTGTGGATGGTTATCTTAAGCCTACATGCTGGAATAAATACGTATCTGCTGTGTATGTATTTTTAAATAGAGAAACTCTGCTGATTAGTACTGTGCTTTCTAACAAAGTTAAAGCTATCAGTTTATAGCATCTGTCTTGTAAGGTACTTCCAGTAAAGCACAGGGGGAAACATTGTTGATTTTATAATACAGTACTCCCATTACTTGTTACAGTGTTAAAGAAAGCAAACCATTAAATGGTCAAACATGAGGGCACACAATAACTTGATACAAAGAGAACCCTTGGCAGGGAGATCACTTTTAGGGACCAATCATGACAGCATACATGGTTAAAGCATGGTTAACCCACTCCACCTGTAGTCTGAACGGCTTCACTCCAAGAACAGTTTTACCACCTTATTTCCTGTTTTAGCAAACTAAGGGCTCATCTACACAGACCAAAATACACCGGCTCCCCACCAGCATATTCTGACCATGGATCTGGCCCATTCCTACTAATTCCAGACCACCACCCCAGCCTGTTGCTGTAGCTGCCATCTGGGTCACATTCATTAAAGCCAGGAAGCCAGGCTGCAGCACATGAGCAAGGCTCCCTGCATTTGACCAGCCTTGCTCGTGTGCTGCGGGACTACTCCTGGCTTTGGAGAGAGTGATGTGGATGGCAGCTGCAGAGACAGGCCAGTGTGCTGGTATGGGCTCCTGTGGTCACATGGGTTTCCCTGGATATTTGCTAAAATGGAGCTTTACCCCATCTCCCCCAACCGTCTTAGCCTCAAGGGTCGTGAGGACTGTCCCAGGGCAAAACACAGCAAAATCCCTGCATCATTTGGACTGCAGGGCTTTAAGACAGGGGCAAGATGGGGTAAATGGCCCATCTAGACAAGACATAATAGCTATACATAGAGTTGTCAGAGTAAAAACTGGAGATGGTTCCTGTACCTTTAATGGTTGTGTCAAAGTGGGAATTTCTGCAGGTGTTACTTGTTACCTGACTCAATGACAAGCAGCACCCTCTTCTGCACATCCATTAATGGTACAGAAGCCCTTTCCAGTTTTCAGTTTGGCAACCCTATTTGTTATTCTCACATATACATCAAAGTAACCATACTATCCCATTTATCCGGATAAAGCTGCTTAAAGAGGCACTGTGTGGGAACAGTGAGAAACAGGAAGAGGGAAAGTCCACACTCCTCTCCCAGCAGAGAATAGTACTGATCAGAGCTTAATTTAACTCACTAATTTAACTCATTAATTATCTGATTAAAATAGTTCACTGTGTTTTTCTAGTGATTTCATGTAACTCACTAGATTGCCCAGTTAATACTGAAGTTAGAAATACCTGTCTTGACTCCCAATCTTAGGGGAAAGGTGGGATATAAATAAAGATAACAATATTAACAATAACAATAATAGATATGCTTTAGTGAATTAGGTCACTGGGATTCATTGGGTCATTAGGATGGGTGCCTCTTCCACTGCCACATTCGGGGAATAAGAAAGACCTGCTGCCCCAGCAGAAAATAATAGAATTGTAGGAAATGCATCACATGGCTCTGTTGTTAAGCAGGCTAATCTGTGTGAATTTTGGTGAAAGATAATAGGAAGGCCAAAGAGGAGAGAGAACTTTCTGGAGCCCAGTCAGAAAGGAAGAAGCTCTTAACAAGATAAACAGTGAGTCTTGTTGGACATGCAGCAGTGCTCAGTGTTTAAATAGGGCTCATCTACATGACTCAGGATATGCCAGCTCCTCACCAGCATATCTTGGCCACAGTTCAGGCCCATTGTTCTGTTCCTTCCACAGAACAGGAGGAAGTCCATATGAGCATGCCAGTCCATCACTGCAGCCACCACTACTGCCATTTCCCTCACTGTCTCAGAAAGTGGGAAGGGATACCTCGACATGTGACCAAGACCCCCTGCATGTGAACAGCCTTGATCACCTGCTGCAGGACTCCTTCCTTCTGGGAGAGAGAGGCAGACTGACAGCTTCAGAAAAGGTTGTCCTGCTAAGATGGGCTTCTGAGGTCTCAAAGGGCCTGGTCCATTTACTCCTGGTGGAAGCTGATTTAAACATTGTGTGATGTACGAGACATACGCTCGCATTAACTCAGTAAGATTTCTTTATTCAGCAAGGAAATGCAGACCAGTAACATAGGCAAAGCCAGAAATGAAACCAATCCAGTACAGACACCAGATAAACCCTTTCAGTGTGAGAATGGCATGTAGGGAGGCCTGTAGGAGTAGCAGCTACCTCCAGGTGCTCCGGCCTTGAAGCTGCCTGGGGAACAGCATTCCCAGACCCACAAGGCAGGCTGGCTGCCATCCAGAGACAGAGAGGCCCAGGCAGGGGAATCAGGCAGGGGAACCAAACTCATGACAGGCCTAAAACCAGACCCATGTCAGGGTCTTCCATGGAGTCTACTCTAATACCCAGAATCCATGGGCGAGCATGACACATTATATCAGGCCATACCCCATCTTCCCCTGTCTCAGCAGTGTATCTACCCTGGGGGTTGTGAGTACTGCATGGGGGAAGAATTGGGAACATGCAGGGCTCTGGGATGGGGCAAGATGGGGTATATTGCTAGGGTTGCCACAATTCTCACAAAATCAGGACAAAAGTATACGGGACTGGATTGGGCAGATTATTGACAAAAATACTCAAACAAAGCACATTTTTGCATTTAACATTGTACATTTCAGCAGCAGTAGTAGTAGTAGTAGTTATCATCATCATCATCATCGTTTACTTATATAGCACCATCAATTTACATGGTGCTTTACAAGTACTCGGTCCTAGACATATAGTGGGTGCTGGTGTTGCTTGTTTCATGCCAATGTAAGCCTCTGGATGTTCACAAAGATGGCACAAATCTAATGTCTTTCCTGTTGTTTGTGCCAGGAAAAATTACTTGTTTGGACTGCAACTCTGTTGGGGTGTATGAACATAAAAATCAAAAAATTTTCAAAGATTCCAGGGAGCAAGCCCTTTGGAAATATCTTCTTGAGAAAAACAAAACTTTTACTGTAGCAGAGTTAGCTGAGATGCAAAGGGAACCAGACTCAATTAGTTAGGTACTGTAAATCACTCAGTTATCAACACCGCTTAACAAAAGAAAGACAAAAAATAAAACTTTTTCTTTAAAAAGAATACTTAAAGATTTACTAATAGTTTTGCAATCTACATATGCATAGGGAAGCTACTGTCCTTAATTAACTAAAAGATTTAGGATAGAACTCAACCATCCAGTTAATTCAGGTAAGATAAGGTATACAAAGGCTGGAAGTCCCTAAGTTTTGCTTGCAGCAACATCCATGTTTCTTTGTTCTTCAGAAAAAGTGAATGCAAGTGAGTGAGAGCATGGCTCCCATCTTCCTGTGTGCTTAGTGGGGGTACCTGAATAGGAAAGGAATGGAACCATGTGGAAGAGAAGAAAGGGCCATAAACGTTTTTTAAAATCATGAGGTCATGTGATGAATAACTCAACTGTCACCCCATATCATTTGGCTTGGCAGAGCACAGCTACTAGCCAAGCCCCCAAATAACTAAGGTAGTGTGAGGAGAAGGGGAAGAACATTTAGCATGCAAAAGGAGTTCCCTAAAGCTTATTAAGAACTTCCTTAACTCTATCAGTTAGCAAGTGGGGTGGTGCAGGAAGAATGCTATATCTCCAACAAGCTCCCAAAATCCTCACAACCAGCATGGCCATCACCTTCGATAAGCCTAACTCCTGCCAATAAGAGGCACAGTTTCCGCCAAATACAGTTGCCCCTCCACATTCGCGAACTTAACATTTGCGGTTTTGAATATTCGTGGGTTTGGGGAGGGCACCCGCCCTCCAAAAGCAGCGACACGGGGCCTCTGGAGGTCCTGTGGTGGCCTTGGGCGGGAGGGGGGAGGGCCGGGGAAGCCTCCATGGGGCCTCTGGAGATGCTCCAGAGGCCCCATGAAGGCCCCGGGCAGTAGGGGGAGGGCCGGGGAGGTCTCCATGGGGCCTCCGGAGACACTCCGGAGGCCCATGAAGGCCCCGGGCGGGAGGGGGGAGGGCCGGGGAGGCATCCATGAGGCCTCGGGAGAGTCTCCGGAGGCCCCGTGAAGGCCTTGGGAGGGAGGGGAGGCAGGGGAAAGCGACTATGGGGCCTCCGGAGGCCCCGTGGTCGCTTTGGCAGGGGAGGGGAGGGCAGTTGTTATTCGCAGAATTTTCACATTCGTGGGGGTCTGGGGAACCGAACCCCCATGAAAGTGAAGGGACAACTGTAGTGTACAGTCTGCCTGCAAACACAGAGTTGGTACCCCTGCTTTTTTTTTTTTAACTTGAACATGGTATGTGATACTTACACCTTGTTGCTGGTATACACAAAGGCTTTCTCCCTCACTCCACCACCATCCCAATTTGTTTAGTGCTTAAAAAACCTATTTTTACAGAGATGACACCAGGCAAGCTAGAGACAGCTTTCTGCCCACAGAAAATTGGGGTTGCCTGATTGAAATCTGGAAAGAGTTCCCTCACCTTTGATGGTTGTGCAGAAGAGGGAGTTCCAGCAGGTGTTGCTTGTTCCCTGGTTGCAAGGTCTGCTAAAACTCTCTCTTTCCCACCTTCTGGGCTCTCCTCTTGCACTTAACACTCCTGTGTTCTGGGCTCCAGCTCTGACATCAGAAGTACAATATTACCCAGAGCAGCTTGCGCTCCAACTAAGGAGGAATCTGAGATCTCCTGCTTCAACTAGCCCAGCTGGCTGGGACACTTTTTAGTCCCTTTAATCCTGGTTTTCTGGGACAAGTGGCAACCCTATATATTGCCCATCTAGACAAGCCCTTAGAGATAGCAGCAGTGATAGGGTTAATGAATGTTTCAGTGGCCTAAAATTTCCTCAAGTATTACCCACCTATCCTAACCTGTTTTACAGTATATCCACGCTGTAGAATTACTGCAGTTTGACACTACTTTAACAGCCATGGCTCCATCCTATCCCATCCTGGGGCTTGTAGTTTGGTGAGGAACCAGCACTCTTTGGCAGATAAGGCTAAAGACCTTGTAAAATTACAAATCTCTGGATTCCCTAAAATGGAGCTATGACACATAAAGTGTGTCAATATGCTATAACTCTGAAGTATGGATGCACCCTGCTTAGACTGGTATTCTTAGGGATCATTCCATCTTTTCTCTATGCCTTCTTTTTGCTCTTTCACTACTCCAAAAATAAAACTAACTTTGTCTGCTTCCTGTTCTAGCTTACATAGTTTAGCCTAGCTTTCTTAGGACTTTTTCGAACAAACAAAAAATAACGCTAGCAGCCTCGCCAGGTTGCGAGGCTGCAGCGCTAGAGGGCGTCCGTTTCGCATGATGCTCCTTCCCAGCGGTACTGTTGCAGTACCGCTGAGACATTTGACCGTCATATTTTGGATTTGACCGTCATATTTTACTCACGATCTGATCGTGAGTAAAATATGACGGTCAAATCCAAAATATGACGGTCAAATGTCCCAGCGGTACTGCAACAGTACCGCTGGGAAGGAGCGTCATGCGAAACGGACGCCCTCCAGAGCTGCAGCCTTGCAACCTGGCGAGGCTGCTAGTGTTATTTTTGGTTTGTCCGAAAAAGTCCTTAGAGAGGTTTCCTATCTCTAAAGGAGTTACTGTAATAAAAGGTTAGTTTATTTCATATATCCATTGGTGTCAATGCTCCTTAATCATAGTAGCTAACTGCTGCATGCACACACTCTCTACCAAGTCTTAGTCTAGAATGGGGGATGAGAGGGTGGTTTGTTTGCTTAGCAGGAGGCTGTCAAGTAGCCAAGGCCCTTTCAGAATGTCCAGACTTTTAGGTCTGCCAGTATGAATGTCAGGCTGCTCCTAGCTGGCAGCCAGCAGAATGAAACTGCAGGGATCTTTACTTTCCTTCCTCCATCGTAAAAAGTGTTTAAAAAAACCATTGCTTTTTCAATGCCAACTGAATCATAGGTCTTTATCCAGAATTCTCTAATTGATCTTCCCTTCCTGTATTTTCACTCCATTATTATTATTATTATTGATTTATATCCCACCTTTCTCCCACCAATGGGATTCAAGGAATCTAACAACATCTTTAAGTTAAAAAAAAATACAAAAATAAAATTTATACTATAAATATAATTTTAAAAAAGAATTAGAGTTTATAAATTAAAAACATTAAACATTTAAGTATCCAAATACATTAAAAACTGTATAAAACTATCTTTAAAAAACATACTGCACAGTCTTAAAAGCCCAGCCCTTGTCAGTTCATAAAAACCTAGCAGCACAAAATGTTTGAACCCACTGCTGGAAGGAGAGCAGTGATGGGGCCAACGTGGCCTCTCTGCAGAGGGAGTTCCAAAGTCTGGGAGCAGCCACTGAGAAGGCCCTCTCCCTTGTTCCCACCAAACAAGCCTGAGAATGTAGTGAGACAGAGAGAAGATTTTCTCCAGTGAACTTAGTGCTCTACTGGACTCATACAGTAAGATACAATCCTTCAAATAACCTGGACCCAAGCCATATCGATCTACGTAGGCACTTTCACACTATGGAAATTATCAGAGGGGGACAAAAATAGCATCCCCCTCTCGCTACATTCTAATCCACCCCCCTCCCGTCACTGTAATGCTATAAATAGAAAACTTTTCAGACCTACGTTTAGCATGTCCACCCCCTCCCCTTGGCAGTCCAGGAGAGAATGGAGCTCTCACAGAGCTGCATTCACTTCCTGGAATGCAAATCCCGGCCATTCTCGCGAGAGGACAATCACGCGGGAAATTCAAAAAGAAAAAGAAAAAAGTAAAACCAAGCACAAAAACACACTTTAAAAAGTACATGCAACCTGGGGAGAGTACAAAAAAGTGTGTCACTTACTTCGCACCCAGAAATGTTTGGCACGGACCTCCCAGTGACTCTGGCATTGCGCCAGCATAACGGGGCACCTTTTTGCTCACCCGTCATTCCATTACAGAAACGGAATGATGGATCAATTCACAACTTAGCCCATGAATAAAAAGGATCACCTGCAGAACAGAAGCAGCACAGGATCATGAAGACCTGTTAATGCGATGTCTGAAAGGGAAGCCCTTTCGCGATTTCCTGACATCCCTGTGCTGGTATATTTAGGGTGTCTGATAATATCCTGTGCAACTGCAGCACTGTGATTCAACTTTAACAGCCATAGTAACATCCTGTGGAATCCTGGGATTTGCAGCATAGAGAGGAATTCTCAGCCAGAGACTTCTAAAGCCTCACCAAATGACTAACCCCAGGATTCCAGAGGATGCAGCCATAGCAGTTAAGGTGGAATCATAGTGCTGTAGCTGTGTAGCATGAAAGGGCTGCTGGTCTCCTGTATTACAATCCTGAGGGGCAAGACCTATGTCTTTGCATTTGGTTTATGTGCAGTACCAGCTTCCTCTGGGCAATTTATCCCATCTTTCCCCCTTCTTAGAGCCTTGCAGTCCTGATGATGCAATGCCCCATTCCACCCCCCAGGCAATCCTCACCATTCTTGGGGCAGATATGAGGCTCAGATAGGGGGAGAATGGGGTAGGTCCTTTTACTGCATTGTAAAATAATACCTGGTTTAATCCATTCCTGCCAGGAATGAATGGAACAGGCCCTGTGTGTCCTCACGAGCCTGTCCCAGCAGGCTGCCCTGTCACTTCTCTCTGAAGCAGGAAGGAGTTCTGCAGCACATGACCAAAGCTGGTCACGTGCATGGGCCTTGGTCACATGTTGCAAGCCAACTTCCTCAGTTCCAGAAGAGCCAGGGAGAACGTGGTGGTGGCTCCAGCAACAGGCCAGTGTGCTTATCAGGACTTCCTTCTGTTTTGTGGAGGGCCTGGTCTGTGGCCAGGTATATCCAGGTTCTGTTACCCTAAATGCCATGGGGTCTTAAAGAACCTCTAAATATCAATATTATTGGGGGGAATTAATGTACTCAGTTTGGCAATATGAGAAGAGGGCAACAAAGCAGGACCTTTTTAACATATATATACTGGTACTCAGGAAGCGATGTTAAGCTAGATAGAACAATTAATTATTCAGGAAATAATAATAACAACCTTCACACCTAAACCCAGGCTTCAAGCAATCATACAAGGCTAGTGAATAAAGTAGGAAGGATTGCGATAGAGGAATAGAGTAGGGGGCTGTTATTGGGTGATACTGTACCAATCAAAGGAGTTGTGTTCATGGAGGAAACCAGGAGAGTGGGGGTCCAGAAGCAGGAATAGCTGCACAGTCTGACATGGAGTCAAGAAGCAGGAGAACTGTGTACACTTGAGTGGAGTTTTGAAGCGGGTTTTATATCGAATAATTCCCTTCAGTAGATGGGATTTAGAGTAAAAGACAATGCTTCTCAGAGGTTATCAAGGTAACACAATAGACACTCCAGATATGTTAATGACCCTTAATGTGTTAATACTTTGGAATTGAATGGAGGAAGCAACCCTCTTGGTTTGCAGGGAGGTAGAGGTAAGATAGCTCTGAGTATCTCAGCTATGGGTGATTGAATTAGCCAGATGTTTAGGCAAGAAGTTGCCCTGTAGGTTACCCAACGTGGAAATTGTAATAGCCCCTCCCTAGTGTATACGTGGCTTAGTCTCAGCACTAGTCCTTGGGATTCCTGGTTTTGGGAGTTCCCAGTTTACTTGCTATGCTCTTGGGGGACTGCAGTTGGTCAAATTATTAAATATTGCCAATTTATTCAAGATAAGGGGCAGGGGGTGTCAGGGTAGGTGGCAGCTCATGTAGATGAGTCCTCACAATAACAACCATAATAATTAAGTTAGTTTGTTTAACCATATCAACATTTTTGAGTGACCAGTGACTTTCAATGTAGAATCCCAAAATCCATGTTCAGACTCCCCTATTGATGCAGATGTTATTCCTTTTTAGATACTCCGGGGTCCAGAATTTATACATAACACATATTGACCCACCCACCCCCAATGGAATTAGCAGGTTTGCTTCCATTTGGCCAATGCTAAAAGCCCCCAGAACCCAGTTCCACTCATCTTTTGGTGCCATCTCCAATCTGTGTGGGATGGTCTTTATTTAATTAGCAGAACCACCATTTTCTTATGCTTTGTTAAAAGAATCACAGGAAGTGTTTCTTTGAGAAAACAAAAGAATGATTATTTAAGAATGTTAATTTAATAACACAATGCACCCTTTACTTCTGCCTGATGGTTTAATTATTACTAACTCAGTGCAGTTCATTAGGGACCTATTGTGCTGCTGTTGGCAAAACAGTAATGTCACTGCATGTTAAATAATTAACAAGAGTAAAAACAAACATTTTTTTGCACCCTGAATTTTTAAATCACTGCAGTGTGTGTGTCCCTTTAATCAATAAGTGTTAATCTACTTTGTTTTGCAAAGCTGAAGTACAACTCTATCTTTCTATTAAAATGTGGAAGCTTTAAGTTTTTCACAGGATCACTTTGGAGACAATTGCATTTTCTTGGGGGTGCATGGAATATATACACATTACTTTACAAGAGAAAAATGGAAGGGCATGAAATCAGCTCTTCTAACAGTGTTCCATATCAAACGTGGAAGGACATGGAAAGTAACTCTGGTTTCAGATGAAGTTCTTATCAAAATGAATGAAAAAATACTTTCTACTGAGAGAAGTGTTGTGTGGGAAAGGTGTGGGCAATCTTATACCCTAAAGCAAGGTCGGGGAGGGTGTGGGCCTTCAGATTTCATTGGATTGCAGCTCCCATGAGCCTTCACCATTGGCTATGACGGCTAGGGTAGATAGGATTTACAATCCAACAACATCTGTAGGGCTATGCATTCCCCATTGCTGTCCTAAAGCCTCCATTCTAGTAAAAAAAACCTGTCTGAATGTACCTTTAATTATGCACAAATGCCACCAACTGCATACATCATGGTCTAGCATGGACTATGGGCTTATCTAGATGATCAATATACCCCAGCTTGCCCCATCTCAGAGCCCTATAGGCCACACAGAAGAGGGCATTTGCCCCATTCTTCCGCTGGGCAATCCTCACCAGAACAGATATGGGGCTGAGGCAGGGGGAAAGTGGGGTAGGGCCTGATTTAATTTTTAAAAAATAATACCTAGTTTAATATGTTTCTGCCAGGAGGAAACAGATAGAATAATAGAATCATAGAATTGTAGAGTAGGAAGAGGCCACGAGGGCCATCCAGTCCAACCCGCTGCCACGCAGGAAATCGTAATCAATGCATCCCTGACAAATGGCATTCCAGCCTCTGTTTAAAGACCTCCAAGGAAGGAGACCCACCACGCTCCGAGGGAGTGTGTTCCACTGCCGAACAGCTCTTACTGTCAGAAAGTTCCTCCTAATGTTGGCCCTACAAAACCACAGGAGCCCATCCTGTCAGGTTGACCCTCACTGAAGCTGCCAATTTGCCTTGCTCTCCTGTAAGGCAGGAAGGAGTCCTACAGCAGGTGCTTTGGTCACATGTTGCACCCCTCCTTCCTGCCTTCTGAGATAGCGAAAGGAAATGGCGGCGGCAGCTGAAGCAAGAAGCTGGCATGCCTGTCAGGTGTTCCTCCTGTTTTGTGGAGGGAATGGGGGAACAACAGACCTGATCCATGGCCAGGATACACAGGCAGAGAGCCAGTGTATCCTGGCTCATGTAGATGAGCCCTATGTCAGGATTCACCCTGGCACTGTTATTCCCTTTTTCACTACCCACTAAACTGTTGTAACCTCATATGTTCCAAAAGTAGCTATATCACCAGTTAGCTCCAGTTGTCACCTCTTACATTTCTACCCAGCTACCTGGCTTGTAATTACCTCTAGGCCTGGGCCTACCATTAAGCAGAGTGAGACAAGTGCCTCAGATGGGAAACGCTGAGTAGCAACAACGGCAGCCTCCAGCTATTCCTCCTGTCCAGTTGCCTTTGAGAGGAAAAACCTCTGTATTCCACCTCTTAAACTAGTCTGCTATCTTTGGGTGTGGTAGAAATTATATTCCTCTTATCAGGGCTGAGTGAAGTTTCAACTGCCAGCCCATTTGGGTTCAATACATGGAATAAAGAGACAGCATTTGCCTCAGGCAGCAAAATGTCTTTGGATAAACCTGACTGATACTTCTACTTCAGTACTGGATTTCCTGTGCAGCTACCCCAGAAGTGCATTTGGCTTCAGGCTCCATCGTGATAGGATGTGCTTCAGATCTGTTGTGTTTAATTCTATCTGATTCAGAGGCTCATAGATGCTAAGCAAATATGGTTAAAAATCCAACTTTCCTTGAAAGTATCTTCATCCAGAGCATGTGGATTGAGATAGATTTGAATCTTAAACTATACAATATATTTCTAACTTCACAGTCTGAAGGAATGAATATGTTTTTACTGTTGAAAAGGAACAGGGGTTGGCCAACAAAAACATCTTCACAAATCTGTGTGAAATCAGGATTTAAATAAAATCCTCCTGCTTTCCATGGGCTACCTTGTACTCCTGTCAGTGCCTTTTCAAAAATACCCTGTCTAAGGTTCACAATCTTCACAAACTTCATAATCATATAGCAAACTTTGCCAATAACGCTCTGGAAGTCCAATTCCAGTTGATATTCCTGGGAATTCTATGTCCAGCATGTGGCCATATTTCTATGGTCAAATGTAAGCACATTTCATTTTTTTATTCCAGTGTGATATTTAACCATGTGTTTGTTGTTGTTATGCACCAAGACATTTCCAATTTATGGTGACCCTAAAGGTGAATATATCATGGACTCTTCCTAGCAAGATTTGTTCAGATGGGGGATGCCTTTTCTTCCTCTGCGGCTGAGAGAGTTTGACTTTCCCAAGATCACCGAGTGGGTTTCCATGGCTGAGCAGGGATTTGAAACTTGGTCTCCAGAGTCATAGTCCAACTGCCAAACCACTACACCATGTTGGTTCATTAAGCATATGCATAAGTCTTTCCTATTGAAGTCAATAATCTGAGGAAGTTCATACTACAATTGTCCCTCTGTACCCACAGATTTGGTATCCATAGATTTAAGTATTTGTGGCTTGAAAATATTCTTTAAAAAATAATAATCCAAAAAGCAAACCTTGTTTTTGGCATCTCATATAAGGGACACCATTTTGCTATGCCATTGCATATAATGGGACTTGAGCATTCACGGATTTTGGTATCCACGGGGGGTCCTGGAACCAAAGCCCAGTGAATATGAATTTAGTATACAACTGTACAATAAATTTGTTAGGCTCCAAAGTGCCACAAGACTCCTGTCTACACTGCAGAAATGCAGCAGTTTAACACAACTTTATCCACTGTAGATCAGTCCTATGGATTCCTGGTATTTGTAATTTTGTGAGGTATTTAGACTTTTCTATCAGAGAACTCTGATGTCTCCCCAAACTACAAATACAAGAATTCTATAGGATAGAACTATGGTGGATAAAGTGGTTTCAAACTGCTGTATTTCTGCAGTAGACAAGACTGCTTGGTTTTTGCAGCAATAAACTTAACATGGCTACCACCTTGGAAAGTCTTAAAAGTTCTTGACATTTGATGTGATCAGAGAGCTGGTTCTGCTATGCATGAAGATAAAGTAACTTGCTTCAGGAGCACAATGAAGGCCAAAGGATGAACAAGACCTATGACAGCAATCAATATCTGAATAGGGTGGCAAAATATTTTAAAATTTTCTTCCTAGCAATGGGCAATGACATGTGGGTTCTGCTTCAGCTAGCATCATGTCTCAGATTGCTAATGTGGATCATGTCATTTGTATAGTCCATTACTTTTATTGCTAAAAATGATATTTTGCTGTACAGATTTCCTTAAAGAAACTAAATAGGAAATTAAATCTTTTTTCCCTATCAGACAGTGTTACAACAGTACAACACAAGTAAACACTGGTCAATGCTAGAATTATAGATGTGAGTAAATGATAAGTTTCGATACATCTCAGCCTATGTATAATGGTTTGCTATAGAATAATAACCATTACATAATAATAACACATTTGTCTGGTTGCTGTGCACAGAAGCTCACAGCTTGACCTGCATCTGGTAATTATTTTCCAAAGTTTACCAACTCTGCCATAATATCTAAAGCAAGGTTAACACTCTTAAGAGAGGGAGAAAGCAAGACGTTGAAAGCCATCTGTTTTTGCTAATGTGGCTTAAGTCTTAATTTTGCTCGTGCAATGCAGAATTATGTCAGAAGTGTTTAAATAAAGGTTATGACTTACTAAATCCTGCCCCTCGCTAATTAAGAACATGAATTTGAGGCTTCTCTTTCTCACTGTGTCGAATCCTCTCATGTGTTGCCCACTACAGAAGCAGTAAGCACTAACTTTGCAATGGCATAATATTGAACAGATTTTTTATCTCCAAAGAAATGATGATTACTTTGGGATACTTTTTAAAAAAAAATTACTGAAAAAGAATTGCAGGGCAATGGTTGGGTTTAAAATATCCACTTATTCACATGGCAAATAGAGGCAACAGGAAAAATTCCTTCAAACAATGCAGACTTGAAAAAGGATCTGTTACAAGTCCTTGCTTCTCCCTGCTATAGACATCATGTTACTGTTTGTAAAATTGGACCGTTAGGCACTTATTTCTTAATTCAGAACTACACATGGTTGCAGGATAGGAATTCCTTGTCTTCAAATAAGAGTTTTAATCCAATAAGGATGCGAGAGGATCTCAGTCAATCTACATTTTTATGCAAATGGCACTGATTTGCAGCTTTTGGACTAATGTGAAGATTGGGACACAATTACTGTATTGTTTTCAAACTTTTCAGAATTTTGTAATAATCTTCTTTGCTCAAGAAACATACCAAAGGGAATATGCAAACCCTTTATGTTAAAATTCACACAAAAATACACCTTTTAAAGAGAGAAAAGGTGAGAAAAATGTGTAGGCTAAGTTAAATGTGTACAGTATAAGTATGCCTTGGATGGTAAAATCCATAGAAAAATGGGTATTTCCTTTGTAAAAGGGACATCTTACACATTAAAAATAGATTTATGCAGACACTGATTCGGTTTTTTAAAAGCACAGATCAGATATAGACTGATTATTACATCTATTACTGCCCCCACCCATGAGGGATGGGGATCCTGAAGCATTCCTTCACCGAGAGCCCCCCCCCCCCCGGCCATCACTCCTTTGCCTTGATTTTATTCTTCTACACTAGATTTGAGACCAGAAATTGGTGGCTTGGGAGATGTGGGGAAACAATCTGTAAGAAACAACTGCACTAGGAAGTGAAATGAAAAATATTTACCGTATATTCCGGCGTATAAGACGACCCGGCGTATAAGACGACCCCCCAATTTTTAAGGTAAAATGCAGAGTTTGTGATATATTCGCCCTATAAGACAACCCCCCTCTTCCAACGCATAGCCCCCGCATGCCCCTCATGCACTCCCTTCCAGGAGGGAGCGCAGGAGGGGGATCCGCAGGCTGTGCGGCCAAACAGGGCACGTTCGCCCCTTCTCCCCACCTTCCAGGAAGGTGGGGAGAAGGGGCGAATCGCGGTTTGGCTGCGCAGCCTCCGCATACCCCTCCTGCGCTCCCTTCCAGGAGAGAGCGCAGGAGGGGGATCCGGAGGCTGTGCGGCCAAACGGGGCTTTGGGGAAGGGGGGAGGCTGGGCGGAGGGTGGCTGGGTGGCTGGGGGGAGGGGGCTTCACAGCCACCCACCCTCTCCAAAGCGAGCCTTTGGGGAAGGGGGGTGGCTGGGCGGAGGGTGGGCGGGTGGCAGGGAGTAGGGGGCTTCCCAGCCCCCCTCCCTTTCGGGAGGGGGGGTGGATGCACGGGGGTGGGTGGGGGGAAGGGAGGAGGGGGCTTCTCCACCACCACCCCTCCCTGAAAGCAAGCCGCGGTTCCACGGCTTTCAGGGAGGGGGGTGGATGCATGGGGAGTGGGCAGGGGGAAGGGAGGAGGGGGCTTCTCCGCCACCCCCCTCCCTGAAAGCCGCGGTTCCGTGGCTTTCAGGGAGGGGGTGGATGCACGGGGAGTGGGTGGGGGGAAGGGAGGGGGGCTTCCTAGCCACCCCCCAAAGCCACGGTTCCGCAACTTTCGGGAGGCGGGGTGGAAGCGCGGGGGTGGACGGGTGGCAGGGAGGAGCACTTTGCTTCACCCCCTGCCCGATCTCCTGCCTCTTCGCTCCGTTTGCGAAGAGGCAGGAGATAGGCAGGCAGGTGAAGCAAAGTGTATCCGGTGTATAAGACGACTGTCGATTTTGGAGGGCACTTTTGAGTGCTCAAAAGTCGTCTTATATCCTGGAATATACGGTAGCAACAAATTTTTAGGGGAAGTGAAGCACAGACATAAATTCACACTAACCTAGCTATATAGGTTTTCTCCTAAGAATATGATCTAGATTTCACTTGCCACCTGACGTAGGAATAGACTGTGGCTTTTCTCCAGTGGAAATGGCTGCAGGGAGTATTTGTTCTGTGCCTTCTATATGGTCTCTAAGTGACATGACATGAGAAGACTGATGCTTTAAAGTAGGGGTAGGCAATGGTGATGATTCCTGTTGGCAATTTCTGGTGCATTACTGAGTATGTCAGACTTTGGGTCCCTCCAGGAGCTGCAGCCTGCCAAAGATGTGAAAAACAAGACAAAACCAGAAGTGACAAGACTCCAGGTTTTTTAAAAAGTTCCCAACAAAACATTGAACAGTGAAGGGCCCTCTAACTTCTTTAGAAAGTGAATGTCACAACTAGAGGCTCCCAGGAGAGGCAATTCACCTCTTTTTTTGGTCAGAAAAGTGGGCAGTCCAAGACACCTGGAGGGGTCAAGGGCTTAAAAAAAAAGCTTTGTGGACCACACGTGACTCTCCTGGGCCACATTTTGCCCACCTTTGCTTTAGGGGTTTTCTGGATGCCATAAGTGAAGGATTTGTTCTCTCTAAGCAGGGATGAACAGAATATTCAAAGATATTTTTAAAATAGTTTTTAAAAACCCACATATTTTTCAAGTGTGGAGAAACCCTGACAAGAAGAATCCTGGACTGATGAGTTTCTTTGCAGTTCTGGATTTATTCTGCACAAAATTTGCATGTGGGTGTTTTGCACAGAAAGCAGCATTTTCTGTGCAGAAAATGCTATCTCTACACAAATATTATTTCCTGTGTAGAAAAAGCTGTTTTCTGTGCAAAAAAATGCTGTATGTAAGGATTTATTCTGTGCAAAAGTCTCATATGGGTGATTTGCTCAGAAGAATTTTCTGCTCAGGAAACAGGTGGGATTGACAAAAATTAATATTGCTGCATAGAAATATCATTTTCAGTGCAGAAAAATTTTGTTTCCTTTGCAGGAAATGCCATATTCTGTGCAAAACAACCATATTCAAATTTTGTACAGAATAAGCCCCGAATTATGAATAATTTTCAAAACTGCATGGTTTTCAAATATTTTCTCACAGAGGGAAGAAATTACTAAAATTCTTCATTGTTTCCTTTGAGAAGAGACTTAGTGAAGAATTGCATCCCTATTCTTTAGTTGTTTGCTGAGATTTTCTTCTTTGGTGGTTTTAGTTGTACTTTGCTCTTATTGGATTAGTTTATTTGACTGTTCTTTTTTTTATTTCTTGTTGTTAGTTACAAATGTTACTATTGTTAGCTGTAGTTTACTTGTCTACCAGAGAGGATCTACTAGTTAGGAACTCCTCTTATATGTTTTGATCCCGGGGATATTGATACTGGGTTTTGTTTTTTTGTGGCCTATCCACTATAGTACCCATAATATCTATAATATCATATTCAATATTATACAATGTATACAATACAATAATATTATACAATATTATACAATATTATACAATATTATACAATATTATACAATGAGCCTTAAGATTTGAAAATATTTGTATCTTGAATTTTAATTGTGTTACTATGAAGTTTATCCCAATCTTACAATTTGTATGATTCCTAAAGAATTTGTTTTTATGGTGTCTAACAAACATTAACTAATTGAAAGGTAAGATACATCTACTTTTTAATAAATAAAATAAGTAATCAGCTGAAGACATGGGCTCTCATTATATGTAGTTCTGCCTTTAGACAACATGTTCAGACAATGATAAACACTGGGATTTTAAATGCATCCTGCAATCCAAAAATAATTTAACCTGCATCTTACAAAAATCATTTAGCCTAGAACAATTATTGTGAAATCAACTAAACTAATTCAACTTAACTAGACATCTTTTCTCATCTAAAAGTATACATTAATACTGAGCTGATGGGAATTTATGGACAATAGAGGCATCTCCAATTGGCATTTCATAACCAGAATGATTTTAGTATGCCACCTTCCATTAGTATGATAAATTTAAACAGTATTTCATGATGCTAAATCATATTTTTCAGAGGACAGTCATGCTAGTCTGTTACAGCAAACACAATCAAAGACTTGTGTGGGATATGAAAGGTTGTCAAATGTTATTGTGGCATACGTTTTCATGCTCTACAGCCCATTTCAATAGATCATGAAGTGTCTCCCCAGTTTCCTATATTTATATACATGCTTATGTGGGTGGGGGATTCTAATTAAAACACAACAATCACAAGCAGTGACAATTACCTTATCTAGATAGTAACATGGAAATTGTTGCCCTGATTAACACATGTGATCTGGTAAAAATCTTGTTTGTCCCTATTCAAGACACAAGAGATAGTGCTGAAACTCTTAATAACTTCTTCAGATGTTTCCTGTTGGAAGCTGTCTGAAGACTTTTTGCCCAAGAATGATAACCTTGAAACCAGAGAGATCATGAGTGTCACAAGAGAGAGACAGCACCAGCTTTGTCTCAGTGAAGCAGTCACTTCAAGAAGCCGGACACAGAACCACAATTTGCTGCTCCCCACCCCACTATCGCAGGGGCCTTGCCATTTTATGATAACTTCCAGGCTTGGAACTCTCCCATCAATTACAGGAGGAGGATCCGGGAGATGGTGATGGGAATGGCAGCCACAGCTTCCATACTCCTGTTTTCACCAGTGGCTGACTTTGCTATAGTACTGGTTTCTTCCTAAAATGGAAGAAAATGTGTCCCACCAGTTCTTCTTCTTCTCTTTGTTTACATTTTATTGAGGGGGGGAGTACAGCTCTGTCTTTACTGTTGCCTCCCTCTTCTCTTGGGGTGGGGATGACATCATCATCACTGTCTCTCCTCCCATAACATTCCTCTGAGGAGCCTCAAAACCAGCCATTCAAAAATCACCCATTCTGTTGTTGTTGTTGTTGTTGTTGTTGTTGTGTGCCTTTAAGTCCTTTCAAACTTATTGTGGGGTTTTCTGAGGCTGAGATTGTGTGACTTCCCAAAGTCATCCAGTGGGTTTCCATGGCTGAATGGAATTTGAACCCTGGTCTCCAGAATCATAGCCCAGCACTCAAACCATTAGACCACACTGGCTCCTAGCCACTCTATACGGTAGTCTTTTTCAGATGAGCAGATGTTTGTGGATTAGGCTTGCAGCTAGAACTACATCTTCCTTGGATGGATGTTGAGCAGAGGCCCCCCTCCCAGTGGTGCATGTTTTCCCTTGTCATTTCACTGCTTTCTGATGAGGTGGGATGTGCAAATTATACCAGCACATATTTCCATGAGCAACATAAAAACATGGATGAGCAAAAGTGAAAGTGTTATTGAAAATTTAAAGCCATCTTACTGATGGCTTAAAATACATAAATCTTCTTTTACCTTGGAAATAAAGAACAACTTGACTAATTTTGATAGTGCTGCATTCCATGCTTTAGGAGTTGTGTGAATCTCTCAGCCTGAGCAAATAACAAGGAATCTAAATCTGACCCAATGAAATGAAAGCAAGTTAACTGTTGGTGAAGTCAGACTGGTCATAAGTATAAGTATTGAGTCCTTTAGTAAAATATAGATCTTCTTTGGTTTAGATTTATCATTCACCAGAGTGTTTTATAGTCCTGCATAGAGGTTGCCATAAAACAACATTTTAAGGATCTCGCTCCCATATTTCACCCATAAATGTCTTACCAATCTGAGAGGTAAAACTACCAAGGTTCAATATTAACAAGTTTATTACAGATGACCTCACTATTGTGTTCACTATAAAGAAAAAATATGACAAAGCATTAACATATTTTGAGCCTTAAATTAATGGAGATATACTGTTCCTATCTGGATCTAAAAAAATTTACTTGCAGTGCAGTTATTTTTCTGTGATAATTTGGTTGACAACACCATTAGCAGACATTAGGCCAAACAAAAATATCAATGAAATGTAATACTGAGAGTGTGAATATTGCAACTGGGCATGCTATTTGTAACTCTAAATCCATCTGCTGCCAGGGTTTACAAGCAGAATTTTTTTGCAGTGAATTTAGTACTTCCAGGAAATAGGAAATAAAGCAGTGTACATCATTGTACAAAACAACAACACAATAATCTCCCATAAACCCAAAGGCAATTTTTTCTATCAAAAATAATTAACCTTAAAGTTAGCCTACACACAGGTATAAAATTAGAATGGTGATGTGAAAATTGCAGGGGTGTTTTGCTTCAATTCCTTGGGAAACAGCAAAAAGACTTCTTAAAGTTATAGATCTACTTCATCTCTCTGTTCTAGCCTGAGTCTTTACAACTGAATAGCTTTCTTAAACAACAGAAGAAAAGAGTAAACTAAGTTCTTGTTATATAGCCTGTTACTCCTACACAAATAAATAGGCCAGGTTGAAGTAATTGGGATAGTAGTTTTACAGCACAGGAGATATCAACAAAACCTCAAAACTAATTTTAATTAAAAAAAAATATTTTTGCAATCTTCCTTATTATTCACATTGGAAGATGGAAAATTTTATGTTACGACTGAGTGCCTATTCTGAAAAACTCAGTACTTCGTCAAAAAAGAAACAACTGGCTCTATTTGGGGTTTATTTATAAATAAAGAAATGCTTCTTTTTTTTTTCCAGTGACCCTGCTTTACAGCACATGGAACTGTTAGATAGCTGTACAGAGAATGTAATGGAGATTATCAGGTGTGGGGGAATGCGGCAACAAACTGTGTTCCCGACCACATCAGAAGATCATGAGGAGAACTGAAAGGGCAACATTATCAGATGCCTGTATCCTCAGCTGTTCCCAGAGTATAGTGCTGCCACGGATGGGGCTTCCCTTTTTCATTGATGGAGACAAACCGCCAATACAAAGGGACACCTTACTTATGGCAGTGCTATGCCCCCGGGATGCTGAAGGACGATGACATCTGATAATCTCAACCATTCCTGTTCTTGCCACGATCTTCTGACATGGTCCTATAACTAGGGACGTAAAAATATTCACAGTCAGAGGGGGTTGTCCTCAGTATGAAAGGGTATCTCTATGCCTCAAGATATGCCATTGAAAAAATTGTCAGTCATGTAAAGATGTTTTGTCCTTGTGTGAGAGCAAAAAGATTAGCACTGTGATGTACGCAGAACACAAACTCAGGGTTCTTCAATAAATCTCTTTATTGGAAGAGTAGCTTGTGTAAGGAACAGATGCAAAGCTGCTACTGAAGTTAACATAAACAACTTAAAGATAAAAAGCACCCAGCGTGCGAACAGACAGAGCGGGGCGGGAGTTATCCCACGGGGGAGCAAGAGTAGCCGGCAAGCGTGGCCTTGAGCTCCTGGTAGGACTTGCGTTACCATGCCAACCAGGAGACCTGGCTCATCTTCCCAGGCATTCCAAGAGCCTGAGAAAATACTAGCTACATGTCAGGGCCTCCATGAATTCCACTCCAATGCCCAGAATTCAGGGATGAGCCCGACATACTGCCCCCCCGAAGACCAAACCCCCCCCTTTTTTCCATCAACCAGGCTTATCGGGAAAGCGGGCATGAAACTTTCGCAACAAGCGATTGGCATTGATATGCTTAGAAGCAACCCACTCTGCATGGCCCAAAGGCAGGTGTTTCCACTTTACCAAATACTGTAACCCTCCCCGGTGAAGTCTAGAGTCCAGAATCTCAGAAATTTCAAAATGTTGGTCCTGATCCACCAGGATCGGCTGAGGAGCAGGTTCTGGAGCCGGGTGGTGTTTGTCCGGAGGGTTCACGGGCTTGAGCAGGCTGGAATGAAACACAGGATGTACATGACGGTACAACTTAGGCAAAGACAATTCAAAAGCCACAGGATTTATCATCCTAACAACACGAAAAGGCCCAATGTATTTGGCTCCCAACTTTTTTGAGGGTTGGGGACACTTAAGGAATTTGGTGGACAAATAAACCATATCTCCCACTGCATATCTGGGGGAAGGGTCCCGTTTCTGATCAGCATAATGTTTGTAGCGTGCTTTGGCAAAGTCCAAGGCCGAGATTACATGAGGCCACGCATCCCTGACCTTTTGACTCCACTGGGAGACCGAAACGGGGTCAGAGTTGGGAGACCCCTCCAACAAGGGGAGGGGACCGAAATCATGCCCAGACACAACTTTGAACGGCGAGAGCCCAGTGCTCTGGTGAGTGGCATTATTGTAGGCCACTTCAGCAAAAGGTAGAAGATCAACCCAATCAGATTGTTGGAAATTCACATAGCACCTTAGGTATTGTTCCAGAGTCTGATTCGTTCGTTCCGATTGTCCATCCGATTGGGGATGATGGGAGCTGCTGAGACCAAGCTCCACCCCTAGAAGGTTTGTGAAAGCCTTCCAAAACTGCGAAGTAAATTGTGCCCCCCGATCCGACACAATCTTGGCCGGAATGCCATGAATCCGATAAATATGCTGAACGAACAATTTGGCTAATTGGGAGGCTGTGGGGAGTTTCTTACAGGCCACAAAATGCGCTTGCTTGGAAAACAAATCAGTCACAACCCAAATAACCGTCTTTTTCCTACTCTCTGGCAAATCCACAATAAAATCCATGCTAATGACCTCCCAGGGCTTGTTTGGGGTAGGTAGAGGGTGGAGCAAACCTTTGGGCTTCCCCGACCCCCCTTTTGACACTGCACAAGTGGTACACCCCTTTACATAATCCTCTACCTCCTTCCTCATGCGGGGCCACCAAAACTGTCTGCGGGCCAAATGTAAAGTTTTGAGATACCCAAAATGTCCCGCACTCTTGACATCATGGCACTGTTTGAGAATACTCGCTCTCAAGACCTCAGGAACATACAGGCGATCCCCTTTCCAGGCCACCCCATCCTTCACAGTCACCTCATTGGGGTGAGCCAGGAACCACTGGTCCAGGGGCAGTTCCGAGGCCAATTGAGCATGCCACCCTCCTTCCTCTCCTTGAGAAACAGTGGGCGTGGCAGAGCCATCTGCCGTAGGGGTCACTGCCCGGGTCCCCGGATCGGGGGAAGGTGGGTCGGGGTTCAAGGGCTGTGGCACCGGTCCCGGCGCCAAGGGTGAATCACCGCCACTGTCAGTAGGAGCCGACACCTGAGCAGGGCTATCAGTGGAAGTCTGTTCTTTGGCTTTGCTCCGAGTGAGGACAGCTAGTCCCAAGTGGGAAGGAGTAAAAACGGTATCAATGACCTCCTTGCGCTTACTCTCATGCTGTGGTAGCCTGGACAAAGCGTCCGCCAGAAAATTCCTTTTCCCCGGGATAAATTTCAAGGTGAAATTAAATCGGTAAAAGAAACTGGCCCACCTGACCTGCTTGGGGCTCAAACGCCTAGGGGTAGCCAATACTTCCAAATTTTTATGATCAGTCCAAACTTCAAACGGTTTGGGTGAGCCCTCCAGTAGGTGGCGCCACGTCTCTAGTGCCAACTTGATAGCACCTGCCTCCTTCTCCCACACCGGCCAATTTCGTTCCGTGTCATTGAACTTTCTGGATAGATAGGCACATGGCCTCAAATCTCCGTCCTCCCCCTTTTGCAACAACACCCCACCCATAGCCACATCAGACGCGTCCACTTGGACCACGAAAGGTTGGGAGGGGTCGGGGTGTTTGAGAATAGGTTCAGAAGTGAAAAGGGATTTCAATTTGTCAAATGCTTGTTGGCACTGTGGTGACCACACAATTTTTTGGGGAGGTTTGTTCCCTTTACCGTGCTTGGAACCTTTGGTTTTCCCTTCTTTGGTTTTTAACAAATCTGTCAGGGGGAGGGCTACCGACGCAAAGTCAGGGATGAAAGACCGATAAAAATTAGCAAACCCCAGGAAGCTCTGCAACTGTTTCCTGGTTCTAGGGGCTTCCCATGCCAAGACCCCCTTAACCTTTTCTGGGTCCATTTCAATCCCTTTGTTTGAGATGCGGTACCCTAGATAATCTAGACGGCTTTGGTGGAACTCACACTTGGACATTTTCGCATACAGATGATTTTCCCCCAACCTGGCAAGCACCTTTTTCACCAGTTTCACATGGGACGTGTAGTCCTCCGAATAAATCAACACATCATCAAGGTACACCAACACCCCTTTGTACAAAAATTCACGTAACACATCATTAATCAAGTTCTGAAAAATGCCAGGGGCCCCTTTGAGGCCGAAAGGCATGACGAGGAACTCAAAAGCCCCTAGGGGGCAATTAAATGCAGTCTTCCACTCATCCCCCTCCCGAATCCGTACTCTGTAGTAGGCCTCTCGTAGATCCAGCTTCGTGAAAATCTTCCCTTTGGAGAGATGGGCTAATATGTCCTTCATCAAGGGCAGGGGGTACTGGTTGGAGACACTAATAGCGTTTAGCCCTCTGTAATCCTGAATCAAACGAAGCCCGCCATCAGCCTTGCGCCTAAACATCACCGGGGCCCCCACAGGCAAGGTTGAGGGCCTAATGAACCCTCGGGCTAAGTTCTTATCTATGAACTCTCGGAGCGCCTCCATTTCAGCTGGTGTCATAGAATAAATGCGAGGCTTGGGTAGGCTGGACTCCGAGAGTATCTCAATGGCACAGTCAAAAGGCCGGTGGGGTGGCAAAATGTCACATTCCCTCTCCTCAAACACATATTGCCACGCCTTGTACTCCACTGGCAACCCTTTCAGCTCCCCTTTTACCAAGGCAGTTGTGTAATTCTGCGGCTTATCCACCAGGGGGCCCCCGTCCCCTGGGGATCCTCCCCCCGCTCCGTGCTCCTTGATGCACAATGGGTCTGTAAAAGTCAGTGTTTCTTTTATCCAGTCTATGGAGGGGTTGTGGTACTTTAGCCAGTTCAGACCCACCACTGCCGCGGGGACTAATCCTGGAGCAATCACAAACTGCAGTTCCTCCTGGTGGTTGCCCATCCTCATGTGCATGGGACCAGTTATGCGCCGGGCGGGGCCCCCCTTCATCATCCCCCCATCCATCTGAGACAGCCACACGGGCTTGTCCAGCTTAACAGTATCAACGTTTAGTTCACTGACTAAGGAGGGATGAATGAGTACTTGGGTACAACCAGAGTCAATCATTAACATAACTTTGCGGGTGGGGCCCTCCCCTCCAACCCCCACTCGAGCTTTGATAAAGAACGGGCCCTTCACTCCACTCACCACGGCATCCGGGCGCCCTTCCGGATTAGCCCGCCCTCGGGCGCTCAGTAGGGCGGGCTGGGCCCGTTTCCCGCCGGCTCAGCGTCGGAAGAGTAGGATCCACTATCCTCGGGATCATCTGAGGACTCCCCTGCCGCCTGGTCCACTGCCAGGGCCTTGGCCGTCGCCCTGGTCTTGGGTTTGGAGGGAGTCTTGGCGGACCCGGATCTCCCCTCGCCCCGCGCTGGCTTGGCGGCGGCGGGTTGCTCCCGTGGGCTCCTCTCTGGGCATTCCGCTATGCGGTGACCGCTCCTCCCACAATGCAGGCACAGCCCCTTTCTCATCCTTCGCTCACGTTCGGACTCTCCGGTGGTGCCTCCCCCCGAGCGTGCCGTCTTGGTCTTCTTCCCGGGGCCCCCAGCAGACTTCCCCTCCGTCCCAGCCTGGCGGCGCAACATCTTAATGCTGGCCTTCACCGACTCCACTTCCCCAGCCAGCCGTATCCACCCCATGAGGGTTTCGGGATCTCCCTGGAACTTGGCCCACTCTAGAATGTCAGGGTTCAGGCCCTCCTGGAAAAACTGCACCTTGACCTCCTCTGGCCACTCCGGTACTTGGCTGGCTAGGCGGCGGAACTCAGCTGCGTACTCTGCCACTGGCATCGTGCCTTGCTTCAGGCTCCTAAGCTTGCTTCGAGCCCGCTTCCCTCTTAAGGGATCGTCAAACTGGGCCCTGAGAGCCATCAGGAACTCTTGGTAATTACCCAGTTCAGGGGCTCCCATGTCATACAGACCCACCAACCACTGGGCCGCCTCTCCCTCCAGTTGGTTGGACACATACTGCACTTTCTCAGCCTCAGACTGGAACTCCCCTTCCCACTGGGTCATGTAACTCACCACTTGAGTCATGAAGTAGGGTAGTTTTGCTGGATCCCCATCAAACTTCGCCTTCAGGTGCCGGTGTTTCCAGCCCCGGGGTCGCTCCTGCGGCTCAACCGGCCCAGCCCCCACCGGGGGAGCCGGTCCAGGAGCCGGCAGGACAGGTACAGCTGGGGGCTGAGCGGGGACTCCATCCCCGGGTGGCTGGGCAGCCGCAGGTGGCGCTGGGGGAGGCTGGGCCCCTCCGGGTGCTGGTGGAGCTGGAGGGGTTCTGTGCAGGAGTTCTAGGAGCACCTCCCGTATCTCACCCATTTGCTGTTTCAGTTGAAGAACCTCGGTTCCAACTTCTGCCAAGGAAAACTTCGCTTCTGGCTCTCTAGGCCCCTCACCCTGGGGTCTGTCCCACCGGGACCGGCGGTCTTCTCGGCGTCCGGCCCCTGCCCATGGCCAGGCAGGGCCCAAAACCTCTCGCACCGGAGTGCCGAAGCTTGGCAGGCTGCCCCTCCCTGGAGCCAGCTCCATCCCCAGCTCCCAGGGCTCAGTGGAGGGTCGAAATACTGCAGCCCTCCGGCGGTCTCGGTCCTGGCGGGTGCCTCCAGCTGCGGCAGCTCCGGCACCCCCCTCTGCCCCGGCCTCCTGCTTCGAGGCCTCGGCTTCTCTGGCGCTGGCTGCAATCAGATCTTGGTCCGTCTGTGTGCCAGTCTCTGCGTCGTCAGACATTGCAGGCAAAGGCTCCACAGTTTCAGGACAGAGAAAAAAAAATAAAAGTAGAGAGTAGCAGCTTTCTGTGATGTACGCAGAACACAAACTCAGGGTTCTTCAATAAATCTCTTTATTGGAAGAGTAGCTTGTGTAAGGAACAGATGCAAAGCTGCTACTGAAGTTAACATAAACAACTTAAAGATAAAAAGCACCCAGCGTGCGAACAGACAGAGCGGGGCGGGAGTTATCCCACGGGGGAGCAAGAGTAGCCGGCAAGCGTGGCCTTGAGCTCCTGGTAGGACTTGCGTTACCATGCCAACCAGGAGACCTGGCTCATCTTCCCAGGCATTCCAAGAGCCTGAGAAAATACTAGCTACATGTCAGGGCCTCCATGAATTCCACTCCAATGCCCAGAATTCAGGGATGAGCCCGACAAGCACTCAGGTTTTTTGTTTCATTGAGTTTTTTGTGCAACAATATGCAATAAACATATATAGTTTTCATACACTGAAAAACCTTCTAATGTTTTTTACACAGAAAAACATCCTTCTCACAATGCGTTTCTCTGCACAGGCAATATATCCCATATTGCCCTTGTCTTAGAGACCTGATGATGCAGGGCATTTGTCCCATTCTGCCCCAAGCAGTTCTCACTACACCTGGGGCAGTAATGGGGCTCAGATGGGGCTAAGATGGGGGGAAGATGAGGTAGGGCCTGTGGAACCATTTTCAAATAATACCTGTTTAAATCCATTCCCACTGGCAAAAAGCAGATCAAGCCCATGTATCTGCAGAAGCCCGTACTGGCAGGCCAGCCGTCACTGCTGCTGCCAGTCTGCCTCACTCTCCCAGAAGGCAAGAAGGAGTCCCACAGTGTGTGACCAAGGCTGGTCACATGCAGGGGGTCTTGGTCACATGTCACAGGCCCCTTTCCTGCCTTCCAAGATAGCAAGGGAGATGGTGGTGGCAGTAACGCAGGGATGAGCCTGTCTGCACTCTGGCATGTTTGGAGGTGGTAGTGAGGGAACAATAAGTCTGATCTGCAGCCAGGATATACTAGCTCCCTGCCAGTATATCCTGGCTCATGTAGAAGAGCTCAATGGTTGCAAAGATGTCCCAGTATAACAGTGGGAGAGGGGAACTAAAATGTGCAAAAACTGTGAGGAGTGAGAAACCTTTTAAATATATATATTTTTGCACTTGAGACCAAAATGAATGAAGATTGGGATCCCTAATTGTAACTAATCCAAATCAGAAGGAATAAAAGAGAGAAGAACAAGCTGCCAGTAGTCACTCTCCTACTTGCTTGACAACTAGCCTCCCTGAGACTGCACAGGAAATACTGTCTTTAGGCTTGTACATGTGATAGGTTATACAGACATGGGCTGCTGACACAGTGCAGAAAAAAAGCAACTTGACACCAATGTACCTATCATGGCTCCATCCTATGGAATCCTGGGACCTGTGGTTCATTGTGACACCAGACAGAGAAGGCTGAATATATCACAAAACTACAAATCCCAGAATTCCATAGCATTGAGCCATGGCAGTTAAAGCGTGTCAACCTTCATTATTTCTGCAATGTGTCAGCAATACAAATCTCTAATGATTGAAGATAACATCTAAAAGGTTTCCTCCACACTTAGGACTTTATCTGACCAGGAAAATATGGCATCATAAGGATGTCTAATGATCACGAAAGCACGCGCATACCAGACAACATCATCCTTTCACGATCATACATTGTCAAAAACCCGTTCCTTTTTGTTGATGGTCCAGGTCATCAATAGATCTCCCCTGGCGCTTTGTTTCTGTCATTGCTGGTGTCTGAATCCTTGCACTTTTGTGCTCATGTGCTTATATTGTCAATGAACACTTTTGGGTGAGTTCATGACAGCCAGTAGGGGGCATTCTTTTTATGACCCCCCATTTTCTTGTAAATTGTAAAGTGTGTTTCTGTGCTTTTCTGAACATTTTATGTGTTTATTTTGTTTTTATTTTTGAATTCCCCGTACTAGCATCTTCTCATGAGAGTCAGTGAGATTTCAACCCCAGAGGTAAACGGAGCTCAGTTCGTGCTCTGTTGCTGCTTGGGGATGCCTCATTGGAAAAGGTCTGGCAGGGGGGTTCTTTTGCTGGCATAAAAACATTTTAAAATATGCCGGCAAAAGAACATTAATGGGGTGGTGGTCCGAGAAAGTCCTTAGAGGAGATTCAGCAAGAACCAGTGACAGATTAGTGCAGGCTAACAGAGCACAGCTCATAGCCAACCACTGCTACCACACCATCTTATTTCATCTTCAAAAATCCAGCCTCTCAATAACCCACAATGAATGGAACTGTTGCCCTGTTCAACCCCACAGAAGATGTGGTAGAAATTCTTAGTTGTTGCTCCACATGTTGACAATTCTCTAGTGAGGACCCTCAAATCCTTTTTTCTTTCCTTCCCTGAAGCATGAACTAGAAACTGCTGTTGCTTAATCTAACTTCAGTTTCTCTCCTCGAATATTCTAGGCTCTGTTTGCACAGATGAGGCAGGCCCCACAAAGTAAAAATTATGCGTCTCTCTTTCCCCCTCCCCTTTGAGTCATTACTATAATTCAAACGAGGAATGCCGGAAATCATGTTTCAAGATGTTACATTTTTATGCTTCCAAGCATGAAAGAGGCCCTGAAAAGATAGGCGCCATGCAGCAACGATAGGTTCTTATTATTCACCTTGATAGAGCTTTTTTTTGTACATTGTGCTCATCACAGCTCAATAGTACCTGACAAACGTAATGCTAGTTTTCAGCTAGCACAAGCTTGTGATGTTAATAAGGAACTGTGTGTGAATATGCTTTTAAACACTGCCATGCAAAGAATGAGCTGTTTTCAGCTAACATTGAGCTGCTAATGATTTTAATGAGAGTGCCTTCTGGATTCATATTTTTTTCATAAAATACATCACACTAAAACAAAAATCAATGAGAAACATTAATTAGGGCCTTTTTAGATGCCTTCTGTGGCGTTGTTTTTCTTTTGAGGAGCACCAGATGAAGAATGCTGTGCTTTATTTAAGCTAAGTTGTTTGACATTTAGATGAGAGAAAAAAGAGGGGGAAAATACTAACAAACACAGGAACAATTTTTGACAGCTCTTTGTCATGCAAGAAAGAAAAAAGGAGGCCGACTGTGAGATGCTACTTTGAAGCCCTGGAAATTTGTAATGAAAAATTTAAGATACAAGAAGGGGAAAAAAGATGAGCTATTCATTTGGTTCTGCATATATTAACACTTGTAATTCAAACTAAAGGTTTGCTATGTGTTTTTGTAATTTTGACTCTAATAAATATCTTGGAGAATTGCTTTGATATTCCAAGTTCACGCATGTAGCTTGCATCCATTAAGAAAACGGGTAACAATAATCATCAGGCCTCTTAGTACTAATGAGAAGGTCATTGCTCTTTAATTATCAGAGACATGAAACTGAAATATTTCAAAGGCTTTACAGATTACTCCAGCTATGGGCAATAGTGTGTTTCTGTTTATAAATCTCCTCTCTCTCTCTCTCTCTCTCTCTCTCTCTCTCTCTCTGTCTCACACACACACACACACACACACACACACAGAATTCTTGAAAACCCCTCTGCTTTTCAAATGAAGCCTGTTAGTCCTCACACATTGAATTCCATGGGACATTTGGAAAGGTGGCTCCTAGCAGGGAAAAGAGTGAGAGGAATGAGAAAACAGCAAAATAGTCCACATATGTGAATGCTGGAAATATTTACAGGGTTATGCAGTTGTGTTTCCCTCTACTGGAGTGTTCTAAAAAAAGTGCAAAAAATGAAGGGATAGGAGAACACTTATAAAAAGGTGAGTTCTTTTGCATCTAATCCCACTGGTGAACAGCATCATAGTGAAGGAGGCCGCTGTGCTGGTGAGGAGGGTAAAGAAATTGGCACCAACATTGAAGATGCTCCCATAATAATCTATTACATAGAGGCATGCAAGAAGTGAAGGTGTTATATGATGAGAAGTAGCAGTTGAAGGAAACTGGGGATTTGGTGAGATTTTCCTGCTGAGTGTGTTGGAACTGAGAGGCAGTCCTTGGGCACCAAATATTTGCTCTTCTCTAGTTTCAATTTGGGTTCTTATGGGATGGGGTAATTTGTCCAGGCAGAAGCAGAAGTTGCTCTTCCCTGGTTCCAGTAAAGCTCCAATCTTCTTCTACCAGGGCTCTGTGGAAAATAATATGCATGATCTTTCCTATATAGTCTTGAGTGTGTGTGGGGTGGTGGTGGTCTATTAACTGTAACCATCTTAAAAACAAATTTAAATAAAAAGGCATTGTATCTTAATTGGTGTGGGACTTAGGGAGGCTTAAACCTTTGTCCCTTAATATGTTAAGGTCTAGATTTTTCAGATTGTTACTGGCTATTCACATCACCAAAATAGAACATTACAATGGATACTTCCTTCAACAATACAAACTGAAGGGGGCTCATCATACTTAAGACTCCAGCAGGACAGCACCTGCTAACCCATCCTCCAAAGCAATCTTGTGGATCAGATTTTACTATCACTACCTTTGCATTTTCTTTTTAATGAAAACATTCTTAATTCAAAGCTGGAACATTGTGAGGATTAGGCAGAGGTAGTGTTATACTTCAGTGCAGAACTGATTGCACAGCCATGTATATATCTTTACAAATATAAATGACGGTAGGGGAATAAAGAAGAGATGGTATGGTTTGACCTTGTGTTCCAACCTTTTCGTACTATTTACTGTGGTGGCTTCAAAGCAGGCTTTAGATAAATTTAATTGGGATAAATGTATGAATGGCTATTAGCCATGACATCTAAATAGTTGCCTTTGAAAAAACAGCCCTCAGAGTCTTCCAGACAGAGTGAGCACTGGCCACACTTGCTGAGGGATTCCAGGCACTGTATTCCCCCAAAAAAGTAACATCCAAACTCTTTATCAAATTTTGAGTGTGTCACTTTTAGTACTCTCTCTTTCTCTCTTCCCACTTCTCTCAGACCTTTCTTTTCCCTGAACACAGTGTTCTAGGGATGTATCCAATGTAAAGCAATGACTCCCAAATGAAACAGGTGCGGGGTGGGGGGACCAGAAATGTACAAAAGTTCATTCTTCATACTTGTTTGTACATTCTTTTAAATGTAAAACAAGTAAGGCAACAAATAAAGCAGATGGGATGGGCTTGTTTTGTTTATTGCCGTGTGTTTCGAAAAGAAATAAGAGGACTGCCTTAGAGAAAATTTCATTACATATTGCAATGGGTTGTTTCTGTTAACCATCATCCAGGCAGAGAAAAACTTCTAGTTCCCAGAATCACATTTCATTGTAAAATTCACACAAATTTAGACCTACAAAATAGGCATGGTATGCTTGCCACCTGAAGAACTGTAAACAGTATCCCCAGGTTTCAGCCACCAGCAATGCACTTTTTTTTAACAGAGAAAAAACAGCTGAGACAAAAATTGTTCCAACAATTTTATTTCATTTGTGCTGGTTACATTTTTGTAAATGCAGAGGGCTGACACTAACTCAGAACAAGATGGCTGCCAGACTCACCTGGCAGCCACTTTGCAGGGCTGGTGGGTCCCCCGATGATCACCCTCCGGATGGCCGGCTGGCATGGGCACCACAATGCTGGGTTTCTTCTTCCCAGCAGGCTTTGCCTGGCCGGGAAGATGATCGAAAGTTGGCCAATCAGAGAGAGGCTCCCTCTCCATGATTGGCCGGTTTGAACTGGCCACATCCAATCAGAGGCAGGGATGGCCCTGGCCTTCTAATTGGCTGGGAAGGAGGGCCTACTGCTGCAGGCAGCAGGTCTTCCCTCTGGTGTGGCGATTGTGTATTTATTCCCAACTGCAGCGCCAGACCAAGCAGTGGCTCTCGGAGAGCCAAAAAGTGAAGACCTCCAGAGCCGGCAGGAAAAGAGTGGGGAAGCTCCAGCAGTGGCACAGCAGTGAGCTTTGGGGTTGAGGCTGGTGGCAAGGCATCGATTGAAAGGCTCCAGAGGCATGGAATGGCAGCGCAGCACTGGAGCGAGTAATGTGGTGACCCAGCAGCAGGATGACACAGCAACAAAGCCAGCGGTGATGGAGGCAATGCGGCACCGGGGCAGAGACAATGCCACGGGATTGCAGTGGCCAAGCAGCATGGCAGAGGCGAGGGCTTGGTAGTGGCTGAGCCGGGGGTGCTCCTCAGGGGAGGCACCTCATGGGGGGATCCTCAGGAGGGCACCTCACAGCCAAGGGGGTGAGCAAGCAGCCAGAGCCATGTAGGCTGCGAGTGGAGTTCACCTCCCATCCGCAAATGGGCCACAGCCAAGGCCAGTTTCCAACCAGGCCATCGGCAGCTCTAGCTGATTTGTGATAATGCAGGGGCGGAGAAGCCAGTGTTTCTTATAGCATCAGTTATCAGGATACGGCAGGGGGTGCCAACGCCACCTCAGGCTTGCTAAGCAGGAAACTATTAAGCGGGCTAGCGTGGAGCTACCATTGGACAAGCCCAGATTGCTCAACAGACACAGAAGGGTAGACAAGCAAGTGAGGGCAGACACAGGCAGGCCAGGCAGCACAGCCAGCCTTGCCTCCCACAAACGGACAAGCACAGTATGTGCAAGAGCTGAAATCACTCAATTGGCTGACATCCAGCCTACAAGAGCTGAAATCACACTTCTCATATTCACAGGTGCCCAGAGAGCACGATGCTGCCCAAAAAGGGGGCACAGCTGAGCAGGCCAGTGACAAAGGGCCAGCCTGGCAGGACACCTAGGTCCTGGGTGGCCCTGGCCTCTCGGGGGAATTGGGCTACACCTGCAGCAAGGAGCATTCTGGGTGCAACGGATGATGCCATGTCCATCAGGGAGTTTCTGGAGGACACAGAGGCGCCTAACCTGCAGGAATTGGCATAGGCCATCACAGTCCTTGCTGAACAGGTCATAGAGCTGAATGCCAGAGGGAATAACAAGAGGGGAGCTTCAGGGCCTCTGCAGTCCTCAAAAGGCAGCACCAGTGCCAGACTGCAGTCTTCAAGAATCAGCTTTGAAGGGTTCACACAATCTGCGAGGATGGCAGGGAGGTGGAGAAAACACCACTCCCCAGCATAAAGTGACATCAGCATGGTATCCTCAGAGGTGTCCTCCTCAACTGAAGACAGGGTGTCGGGGAGAAAGGGGTGGAAAGCAAGCAAGCAGACAAGAAGAAGAAGCATTCGAGGCACACAAGAGGAAGGAGGATTCAGACAGCGATGGATCGTCAGGTGGGTCGTCTGAAGACAATTTGGACCGATCGGGGTATTGGAAAGTGAGGGCACTGGTCCCATCATGGGCAATCAAGGTGTGGAATCAGCAGGATCCCCCGTCCTCCGGCCCTACCCGGGCTTCGAGGGATGGGGCGGTTTCACCTGTAGCCACTGCCCTCAATTTATTTCAAGACAATGAGGATCCACCTGAGATCCATTTAGGTAAGAAGACTTGGGATAATATCCTAAAAGGGTATAATGTTGATGTCTTTTCACTTCTCAAACCAGAGGGAGAGGAGGGAAGTGCCCCCAAAACAGAGAAGAAGATGGCCGACAAGGCAAACCAGATCCTGTTTACTGATCCTTCAGCAATTGGTTGGCAGGGTACATGGTTTTCATGGGGGTTGTGCAGATGGCATACTCTGACCAGAGGTGGTATCTGGCCAACCATCTGGGGAATGTACTCAAGGCCCAGACACTGGTGGGTGAAGAGGCTGCCATCGAATATGACACCACATTCTGAAAGAGAGCATAATGCAATGAGCGGGTTAAATGGAATCTCATTAATGACAAGCTCTGGCTTGTCACTGTGGGGCCCCATATTAAGGCCAGGTCAGACGCGGTCAACCCCTCACACAAAAAAGACCAACGGCACTTGGTCTGTTGGGAGTTCAACCAGGGCAAATGTTTTTGGGCATGATGCAAGTGCGAACACAACTGCAAGAATTGCTTCTGAGCCCATCCATAAACCAGTTGCTCCCATCTCATGTCCAGTCAGGAGTCCTTTTGGTCAGGATGCCCTGTATTCTCTAGCATCAAGAAGGAAGCAGGGTCTGGGAACAACACCAGTCAAGGGACAAGCAAACACAACTGAAGGGGCACAGGGCAGGGGGAGGATGGTCTTCACACCAGTCAGACTGCAGGCCATGCTCCCCCTTCTGGCCATTTACCCCAACAGAAAGGTGGCTGCCTATTTAGAGGAAGGTTTCTCTGAAGATTTTAGGATCCCAGCACTAGGTCCCAGGGAAGCAGCAGAATCTGGTAACCTCAAGTCTGCCGCTGAGTTGCCTGAAGTGGTAGCCCCCAAGATCACCAATGAATGTTCTGCCAGCAGGGTAGTGGGCCCCTTTTCATCTCCTCCTATGCACAACTTGTGCATTTCGCCATTGGGGTGGTGCCCAAGAAGGTGCTGGGTGAGTACAGGCTCATCCATCACCTCTCCTACCCCAAAGGGACATCAGTCAACGATGCTATACCACCAGGATGCACGGTTCAGTATGCATCCTTTGATCACGCTATAAAGCTAGTTAGGGCTTGCGGTCCAGGGGCTCTCATGGCAAAATGTGACATCCAATCAGCATTCCACCCAGAATGCTGCTGCTGGTCCTCCCAGTTGACCACTGCCTCCTAGGTTTCAAGTTTTAGGGGCAGTAGTACTCCAACATGGCCCTGCCCATGAGATGCTCCATCAGCTGTTTTGCATTTGGGGCTTTCAGCACATTCCTTGAATGGGCGCTGCACCACGGAATGGGTTCTCCATTTGTCACCCACTACCTTGATGATTTTCTCATGATGCATTCAGCCAGTGGACCAGACTGTGGGTTTCTGCTTCATTCCTTTCAGGTGCTGGCACAAGAGGTTGGTGTGTCTTTGGCCCCCAAGAAAACAGTGCGACCTTCAAACAATGTAGTATACTTGGGGATCTTGATGGACTCTGTGGCAGGGATTTCTTGCTTTCCAGAGGACAAGCTGGAAGGGATCAGGGAGTGGCTGTGATACCTTCTTACTAAAGATAAGGCAACACTAAAGGAGGTGCAGTTGCTCTTGGATCATCTCAACTTTGTGTGCAGGGTGGTGGAGCCTGGCAGAGCATTTTGTGCCAGGTTGACTGGGATCATGAAGGGTGTCCAGTCTCCACATCATCACATACAGCTCATGAAGGGGGTGAAAGAAGACCTCAAAGTTTGGCTGCAATTCCTGGAGGAATACAGTGGGATCACATTTTGGCAGGGGAGAAATTGCTGGGGACAGGGTTGCAGGTCCATTCAGATGTGGTGTGAAGCTTTGGGTTTGGGGCCACTGGTGTGCTCAGAAATGGCCTTCTGAGTGGAGGGACACTACCATCATCTGTGATCTAACATTTCTTGAGTTCTTCCCTATTCTAGTTGCAGTGATTTTGTGGAGGGATGAGTTCTGGGGCAAGAAAGTGTGCTTCTGGTGTGATAATCAGGCAGTGGTCCAGATTATCAACAGGCTGTCCACAAAATCTGTTAGAGTTATGAGGCTGGTCCAGAGATTTGTGTTAACCTGCTTATCATCAAACATGACCTTCACTGCATGGCACGTTCCTGGGGCAGATAACGAGATTACGGATTCATTGTCTTGATTCCAAGATGCCAGGTTTTGAGATCTGGCCCGAAAGCAGATCCAATGTCAGTGGCCTTCCCAGATGAGCTGTGGCACCTTGGAAAGCCACAGTGATTCAAGGAGTTGTAACCTCACTGGCACCTTCGACTCAAGCCAGCTACACCAAGACAGTTCGGCAATTCTTCAACTTCTGGCAGCAGCATGGCTGTGGGAGCTCTTGGCCCACCTCAGAGATGGAGGTACTGCACTACATCGCCTCCTTGCCTTGCTCAGTATCACTGCACCTTGCGTGCATTTCCTTTTTCAGCAAGGTAGTGGGTCGGGGTGAGCCGTGTGCTACCTTCCTGGTCCTCAGGTCAGTGGGGGGCTGGCACTGGTTGGAGCACCTCAGAGTGGACGTCCACAGGCCAATATCCTTCAACCTACTGCATAGACTGCTGGCCACACTTAACACCGTCTGCTGAACCAGGTATGAGGTGCTGCTTTTCCGGACAACTTTCGCCACCGCTTTCTTTGCTGCCCTGCACATTGTCAAGCTGGTGTGTGATTCTAGGACAAATGGGCCCGTATGGGTGCTCCAATGGAGGGACATCTTGTTGGAGGAGGAGGCCCTTTGTGTACCGGTTCGGCGCTCCACGATTGATCAGCGTGGAATGGGGGCATCTCTGTGGCTGTAGAGCTTAGGCCCATCCTCTCCATGCCAGGTGATCATCATGCACCAATTCTTGGAAAAGCACCCAGATGTGCCTGGAGTTCTATTCATCCACAGAGATGGATCACCACTAACACATTACCAATTTGTAAGTGTGTTACGGGCTGTGTTGCAGCAGCTGGGCTTGCCTGCAGACAAGTAAGGTGGACACTCATTCAGGATTGGTGCAGCAAAAACGGCAGTGACAGAAGGCCTGGCAGCTCAGACCATACAGTGGCTGGGCAGGTGGTGATCCAGGGCATACACTACTTACATTCTCCTGGAACTCAACATTCCTGTTGTTTAAGTTGGCCTTGGGGGGTGTCTCTTCACTCAGACAGCAGGCATCTTTGATGGCAGCTGCAGGGTTGGCAGAAGACGAGCAAAGGGAAGGCTCATCTTTTGTGGTGGGTGACATGGGTTCTGACCCAAACTCAGGGGTTAGAGGGGTCTCCGTCAAGTTCAAGGCGAAGTTCAAGTTCACGGAGACCCGGGGGAGGGAGGCCCAGAATATGCACACCAATTTAGGGCGTGTTGTCTTGGAATCCCTCCCCCTTCTAGGAAGTGTTGGCTCACATGTTCTGGTGGCCCACAGGGGAGGAACGGAGGTGGGCAGGCAAATGGCAGACCTGTAAGGACTCTTCTCCTTTGGGGCGGATGACTGTCGGCAGGCGGGCCAACAGAGGACTCATTGACCAGACCAGTGGGTTGGTCGATGTTGAGGATTCAAACCCATGCCTATGTGCCAACCTGAGCAACTGTCATCAAAGAAAGTTGTGACCATTTACTGCCTATATATATATATATACTCATGTCATCTTATGTTTCAATATACAGTTGTCCCTTGACATTCGCGGGGGTTAGGTTCCACGGACCCCCGCAAATGTCAAAAAACCACGAATATTGATTGCCCTCCCCCCACCCTCCCCGGGGCCTCCCCCCACCCTCCCCAGGCCTTCACGGAGCATTGGAAGGCTCCGTGAAGGCTTCCCCCCATCCTCCCCCCTCCCTCCCCGGGGCCTTCACGGAGCCTTCCAAGGCTCCGTGAAGGCCTCCGCGGCCTCCCCCCACCCTCCCCAGGCCTTCACGGAGCCTTGGAAGGCTCCATGAAGACTTCCCCCATCCTCCCCCCTCCCTCCTTCCAAGGCTCCGTGAAGGCCTCCGCGGCCTCCCCCCACCCTCCCCAGGCCTTCACGGAGCCTTCCAAGGCTCCGTGAAGGCTTCTCCCCATCCTCCCCCCTCCCTCCCCGGGGCCTCCCCCCACCCTCCCCAGGCCTTCATGGAGCCTTCCAAGGCTCTGTGAAGGCTTCCCCCCATCCTCCCCCCTCCCTCCCTGGGGCCTTCACGGAGCCTTCCAAGGCTCCGTGAAGGCCTCCGCGGCCTCCCCCCACCCTCCCCAGGCCTTCACAGAGCCTTCCAAGGCTCCGTGAAGGCCTCCCCCCACCCTTCACCCTCCCTCCCTGGGGCCTTCACGGAGCCTTCCAAGGCTCCGTGAAGGCCCCCGCGGACTCCCCCCACCCTCCCCGGGCCTTCAGGGAGCCTTCCAAGGCTCCGTGAAGGCCTCCCCCCACCCTTCACCCTCCCTCCCCGGGGCCTTCACGGAGCCTTTGAAGGCTCCGTGAAGGCCTCCGCGGCCTCCCCCCACCCGCCCCAGGCCTTCACGGGGCCTCTGGAGGGTCTCCAAAGGCCCCGTGAACGCCTCCCCGGCCCTCCCCGGCTCCTTCCCAGGGCTTTCAAGGGGCCTCCGGAGGCCCCTTTTCATGGTTTTGGGGGGGGCCAGGGGGGCCCTCCCAAAACCGCGAATAATTAACACCGTGAATGCTGAGTTCGCAAATGTGGAGGGACAACTGTATTTGTCTATATTGTCATATACTGTGTCTGTGTTTTGTGGAAGGGTAAGGGTGAGGGGTGGGGACCAGGTCACACCTTGACATGCAAATGTCCCACTTGATATGAAGATGGGTTTTCTAGCTCTCAGTGTTTATTTACAGTTGTCCCTCCATATCCATGATTTGGTATCCATGGATTTAAGTATTCATGGCTTGAAAATATTCTTTTAAAAAATAATAATCCAAAAAGCAAAGCTTGATTTTGCCATTGTATATAAGGGACACCATTTTGCTATGCCATTGCATATAATGGGACTTGAGTATTCACAGATTTTGGTATCCACGGGGGATCCTGGAACCAAACCCCAGTGAATATGAAGGGACAACTGTATTATGGAATACCTTTGATTCTCTACTCGTAAATATGGGGCAATTTTATATCACACGATACATTGGAATTCTCATTGGGGATCATAAAATATCTCCAAATTATGGCACCCAACAGATTTTATCTCCCTGGATTATGGTTAAAGATACCTTTGCAGCCACTTCAAGGAGGAATCCCATCTGATGAAGCTCAGGGTGGCCCCTCCCTTCTTTTTGCTGTACCAAGAAAGATAGAGAAATTAAAGAAAACTGTAATCCCTTCAGGAGGGATGTCATTCTTTACTATTTTTTTTTAATCAAAGGAAGCAAATAGTAATTTTAGCAATTTTCTTCTCACTGCAAGGAAATCTTCAAAAACTGCACAGATTTCAAGAACTGTTCACAGTTCAAGATTTATTCTCCACAACAGTCATACATGGTATCTTTGCTCAGAATAGAGGATCATCTGGGGAAATGGCAGGAAATAGCATTTTCATGAATATTATTTTCTGTTCAGGAAATGCTGCTTCCTCTGCAGAAAATACTGACTGGCATCTTCTTAGAATCATAGAATCATAGAATTGCAGAATTGGAAAAGACCATGAGGGCCATCCAGTCCAACCTCCTGCCACGCAGGAAATCACAATCAAAGCATCCCCGACAGATGGCAATCCAGCCTCTGTTTGAAGACCTCCAAGGAAGGAGACCCCACCACGCTCTGAGGGAGCGTGTTCCCCTGCCGAACAGCTCTTACTGTCAAAAAGTTCCTCCTAATGTTGAGATGGAATCTCTGTTCCTGGAGCTTGCTCTTGGTGGACAACAATGGCATGAGTCAGGCTTACATCATCACAACTCTCTCTTTTGGTCATTGCAGAGGTCAGAATTCTGTTCTGATCATGCAATGGCTAAAATCCCCTCAATGCTCACCTTGTAAGCACAGCTACTGTAAACATGGCCATTTCCTTGTTGGTAGAGAATAGGGGGTATCAGCAGAGACACATCTAGGTATTATCCTATAGCGGAACAGTCTGCAAGGGCATCATTTGCAGAGACCTCCTGAGCCCCACTGAGCCTGTTGCAGTGCATCCAGCTGTAGTGCTGCTTACAAGACTAATTTGGTGGGGGGGGGGACTAGCACCAGGTTATGTAGCTATGTGATCTGCAGATATCTCCCAATGCAGGATCTCAGGCACTGTTCTCTACACAAAATAACCATGGGCAAATTTTGTGTAGAATATGACCCAAACTATGAAGATTCTCATCAGTACAGGACTCTTCTCCCCAGGGTTTCTCAACATGCAAGAAACACATTTTTTTACCATTTTTCAAATAATTTGAAATTTGACTTTATTGGCTATTAGACCTCTGGGCTGTTTTGACTCATGCTGTTTGCCTTTATCACTGAGTTATTTCTGACACTGGTTGATGGGATGAGGTGGAATTTTATCTGGCTTGGCAATGCACCCTTTCTTGTTTTCCTCACAGCAACAGTCTTCATTGGTTAGACATTAGAAGCATTGGACTAGTTCCTCAGTAGGGAAAAATTAGATCACCCCCTGCTTTCCCAGTAGAAGATACCCTTAAGCAATTTTGAGCTGCCATTTCAAATTGGCATTGAGGGCCTACTGAATTGTCTTAGTTGCCAATGATGCCCAAAGAATTAGTTAATGCTGTGATGGGCCTGTTCTTCTATTCCACATCTTAATAATTCCTACTCCCAGTACATGGCCTAGAGTTTGTTGATGTCAGCAGTTGGGCTGGTAGAGTTCTGAATCCTTACTATATGTCATGCTTTACCCTATGCTGTGTAGGCTTGCAAACAAATATAGGGTCACTTTTATCCATATCTTATCTTGGCATTATTCTTGATGTGTTATATCCCAATCCATGCTGTAGGCTGATTAGATCAAATGCACTGGTTTTTATTAATGAATTTTATTAAGGACTTTCATACATAGTACACTAGATCATTTTATTTTGTCCACTTAATGAAGGGATTTCCTTCTTTGAGAAGAAATTTGTTCTGAATATCCAAGACTTACAGCCCTTTCTAGCTAACTGAAATATCAATGAACAATTTCTTCCCTTGATGTATACAGCAGAGGGCCGCACCTTACAAAGCATTTCCAATGCCTGTCCCCTCAGTTTTCTACCCAAAAAATCACACCAGCCATTGCCATCTATTTCCATCTTGTTAACTATTGTTAAGCTTCCACAGGATCTTAATCAATACCCAGTTCTCTGTGACCACAGAACAGAACCACCAACAATATCAAGCATTCTCATAGGTAAATATTGTATCTTTTCCTTTGTCCTTCAGAAACCCTTTTTAGCCTTGCCAGATAAGTCCTTTCCCCCTTCCATCTCATGTTCTCCAGTATTGTTTTGGAATCTAACTTGCTGTACAGTATATAAGCTGGGCCACACACAGGAAGGCTCCATTACTGTGCCCCTCTCCTCAGAACAAGACAGCAACAATTGGATGTTTGCAGGACAGATTCAGATGGATTTGATGCCATTTGCATGCCTTCCCTGCTGAAGTGCCCCTCTTCTTCTTTTGTGCCCTCCAGAGAAGATCCCTTTCCCATACAGCAGGAGAGATCAGAGGCTGATTCAAATTCTGAAATGCTTCCAAAACAGAGGGAGACATGTTATCTAAAGATGCAGGACAACAGTATCTAACTAAGGTGATGCTCAAGACTCCAACAGATGACATCTCAGCAGTAATGTGTCAACAGCAGCAGTTGTGTGAGAGAGTCACCCTAGTACAGCTGCATATGAACACAGGAGTCATAGCTAAGATCAGTATGAATCTTTGCTTGTCTTACTCCCTGCTCTCTAGATTTCTGGAATTCCTGTTGAAAGATCCCTGAATTTTGACACACTCCACTGACCCCTTTTTGGTTACTCCTTGCTCTGACAACTCAGTTGAATCTGTTCTGTTGTTCTGATTTCAGCATGTATTGTGACAACCTCCTTTGCTTGAGTTTTCGAACTACTGCACTTCTGTACTCTGTGTGCTAACCCTGGCCTGGTTTTGACTTCTTCTTTCCTCTTTGAATGGTTGCATGCCCAGTGAACTCTCTTTTCTGTCAGAGGTTTACAGCCATAAACCAGGATTTTGCTGGAAGATGATAATGCACTTGGGTGGTCTGGTGGCTCTGTCCTTCTAGTTCTTTCCCTCAGCTTTCTTAACTCTTATTCTCCTGGTGGGGAGACTTCCCACTGGCTATTCTTCCTGCCTCATCCCACTCAATTGCCTCCCAATACCACCTCCCACATTGCACTACAGCTGTGGCTTTGCTTGTTTGCCAGGCAACATCAAGGGTATGTCTGCAGATGATGTCAATCTTAGGTGCCACCATTCCTTGCTGGTTGTGACACCTCTTCACAACATGCCACATAAGGAAAAAAGACAACAAACACTAATCACTACAGATAGGGTTTTCAGTGCCTACAAGGACTAAATATATTTATATCCAACAGCACATTCCCATGTGTCCCTTTGACTCTCAATAGTACCACCACACTTGCTAAAATTACCTTAACCCATCATTAATTCCCTTCATTCTTCAAAGCAATCTTTCATATTACAAATCCTCCAAAAAGTATACCAGTCCCCTATAGCTTCTTTGTACAGGATCTGGGTAGATGATGCTTCTTACCTCCACCTGCTCTGTAATTATAAGCGCTTTGCATCTAAGGACGGGAAGAGGTAGTGAAGGATGCAAATCTATCTTTCTATACTGAGTGTCAACTGAAATCCCGTTTCAGCAACTCAGTAGAATATAGTAGGCATAAAACCTGTGACAACCTGCTCCAGCGTAGCCCTGAATATTTCTAGGGTGATGTGTGAATCTTCCTTGGTCTAGCCTTCATCTTCCTTTTTTTCTATACTGTCCAACACCTTTACGTGCCAACTTTTTGTGTCAGAGATGCAAGTTCAGCTGGTGCTGATGGGGTAGCACTTCCCTTGAAATATCAGATCTAGAACCTGAATATAATAACATAATAATATAATATTGAACCTGAATGCCCAGAGGGCACCTGTGACTAGGAGCTTAGGTTGGTGCACCAGCTGTGCATACTCCAAGAGAATACACATATAGCCATATTAACAAACTCCTTATCAACATCGTAACTGGATTCTTGCCGTTCATGCCACATGTAGCTATCTTTAAAAATGTCTGGTAACTGAAGATGACCTAGAGAATTCTGTAGCCAGACCGTTGACCAGAATCAGTTATCAGGAGAACAAGCGACTCCCTTCCTGTAACACCTTCACGTATTCCTGATCCATTTCTGAGTTCATGACCTTGAGCTGGGATACCTAAAGCACTGCCTTCTCTCATAAGAGACTGACTGTGCATTAAGAAGTAGTACAGAAGCACCCCAAATAGTATGGCTGGAATCGTGTTAGTCTCAATTAGAGTAGAGCCACTGAATCAACTGCTGAGTCAACACATAGGTAAATGCAATTGATTCAATGGCTCTACTCTAGTAGACATTAACAGTGGGATTTAAGGCTATGTGTCCTTCCGGTATCTGAGTTATGCTTCACTGGGATATATGAAAAGGTTACTTCTGTGGCAAAGCTAATACTCTGGAGGTGCCTGCTACAGAAGGCCTTTCTTGCTCTTTGAGGGGTTTTGCTCATTATTGGATGAGACTTCTCTTTGGCAGGAAGCATTTGGACTGACAAATTATTAATTCTAATCTACCTAATGACATTACTTTAAAACAAAACTTGAAAATGTTACTTTTGGATTATAACTCCCAAACTCCCTCAGCCATGATGGCCATGCAGGCTGAGGTGGGGAATGTAGTACTTGTAGCCCAAAAAAGTATTTTTTTTCCTAAGCTCTTATTTAAATAGGCTAGGTTTTAAAAATATTTTTAATTTGGTTTTCCCCCATGATCTTTTGATGCTAAGAGGTTTTTAAAAGTTTTATTATTTTAATGTTAGCCATCTTGCATACTATCATGGAAAGGAAAGTAAGAAATACCTGCATTGTTGAAGCCAAGCTTGGGTGTCATTGCTTTGCTGTTATCAGAGTGTTGGCGAGGCTGGTCCTTAGTACACCAGCATAAATAAGACTAGTAGAAGATATCCCATGTCCTGGGGGACACGTACATTGCACATGGGCACTTAACATATGCACAGTAAGATATGCACAATACAATATAACAATTCCAAAACTTCAAGTCCAAGGATCATATCTGCTCTAGCAAGTCAGAGCGGAGCAAATGTCTAGCTTAAGTCTAATTAATACTATGAAATTAATAATTGGTATATTTGCAATAACTTGTTGTCTAACAAAGCAGATTGGGCTACATTGAGATGTCCTAGCCAGTTTGCATGCTAAAATATTTGATGTGCATTGAAAAAAAATGATAATTGTG
The DNA here is from genome assembly GCA_030847615.1 of Gambelia wislizenii. Classification (NCBI taxonomy): domain Eukaryota; kingdom Metazoa; phylum Chordata; class Lepidosauria; order Squamata; family Crotaphytidae; genus Gambelia; species Gambelia wislizenii. Next base: position 363,065,379 of record JAUMIR010000001.1, read on the forward strand.
TTTTTAATTATGTATCTTTCTCTATATACATAGGAGGAGTGCAGTGGGCTGTATTCTTCATTGCCTTGTACAGGTATTTGCATTCTCCTGTACAAAGCTAAACAAATGGTGAACCAGCCCAACACGTTCAAGGCATCATATGCCAGTAACAAGGCTAAAGAAATACCTTTTCACCAAAAGGATTAAGAATGATAGATAGAATAACCAAGGAAAAAATGTCAATAAAGACTGCATATTAAAAGAGGTGGACCAAAAAATAGATTATAAGAGATTCCAAAGGCTCTCAAGTACAATACCTGTAAGTTTGCTTTGCCAGACTCAGTTGGCTATATTCTCCATTATTTCCCTTCTTCCTTTATTTGCTGTATGTTACCAGAATTTATGTGTCCCAGCTGGATTTACTTGGCAAACAAGATTACAAGTGCATAAAGCAGTCTACATGTGTCAAAGGTATATCCCTTAAGCTCATTTTGTTTTTCATGAAGAAATATGGACTCTGGCTCTAGTACATCAAGTCCCGTACTCCTGTCCTGACTTCTGCTTATCACTATATATGCCTGCAATTAACAATTTCAAGTAAAGTTATGCTTTGCCTTGACATATCATTTTCAGCTGATCAGGTACTGTGTTGATGCAAGTGTTCTAGTGAAACTACAGATATTTATTGGAAATCCAAGTGTTGGCTTGTCTTTGCACTAGACATTCGTACGCTGATACATGATCCAGATTTAAGGTGGCAATCAGACACTCATGTATGAAGTAAGCTCCATTGAACTCAGTGGGGCTCACATTTGAGTAGAGTATTACCCCACATGGCAACTGTAGCACGCTTTTAGCGTGATAAATTACAACCAATTAGTGTTAGGATATATTTATCAGACATGTTTAAAGTTTGGGATATAGTTGCCTTTATGAAGAATCTTGTTAAAATGTTCTCTTTTTCTCCTCAGCCTTACATCTGAAGTGTATTTTTAATTATGCATCATCACCCATACATAAATTCATTTACGTGTATTAATTTTTGCTCCACTTAGCAGAGCGGTCACTTAATTAAATGTCTTCAGTTGTTTTAATGAAAAGGGAGGGGGAGAGAGAGAAGTTTAAACAGACTCTTATAATGTTGTACGTTTAAACATACTATTTGTTGCCTTTATTTCATCCCATTTGTAACACTGATACAGGACAGTTGTGATTGCAAAATTAAAAAGTAATATCCTTTTCTAAAGCCTCTAGACTGTTTAGCAGATTTTTAAATGAAATCAAAATTATACAAATTTTTCATTCTGATAATTTTACCAATTCACTAATTCTTTAATCTTTACAGGTCATTGAACAGTTTCCCATTAATGAGATGTAGTTAAGAAGGAATTTTACAGTTTTTCTTTTTTCTTTTTTCTTCATTCCCCCCACCTTTTGAAAAATGTTGCATATCATTTGCAAATTAGAAAGAACTTGTTCCATTTATGGTACATTTATTTAAAATAATCGAAACCATGAGATTTGGCTGAACACTATGTGCAATGACGCTTTAAAACAAATTACCATTTATTTATATGGAAGAAATAGACTTTTTAAAAAGCATACAGACTGCGTTTCATTATTAATGGTGTTCTCCATGCAAAACTGATCTTTTCAGTGTGACGCTACTGAGGGTGGGGGAGAGAAAAACCTTTAGAATGATAAGAAAGACCACTTTGGAGTGAGCAGGTTCTGCAGACATTAGAGGCTGACAACGAAATCAGTTAAAAATGGTCATTTCTTTAAAAATAAAGTAATTAACACTTGGGATACTGTCCTATCCCTATGTACCTTGTTAGTGAATAGGGTGTATGTGTGTGTGTGGCTTCTGTAAATCTCCCTATACATATGACTGGAGCCTGCTGCCACTATTCAGAACTGAGGCCACTCCTTGGTGCTGAGGCAAACTCTAGAAAATCATGAGGTACTCATAGGGTAAGAAGCTGGGAGGCTACCTTGTGCTTTTCTGCTGAAGGAGAACAGTTCTGAATACAATCCAATGTGTTAAATCCAAAAGCTTCCTTCCTTCAGTGGAAGGAGGATTACCATTGGAGCAAATAGTCCTTCCATTGGAGAAAGGAAGCCCTTGGAGACAACCCAATATGACATCACTTAAAAACTTTTCAAATAATAATTCTAAGGTGGAAGGAATCAATGACAAGGTTAGCTGGATGGCTAGCCAACATAGGACCTTCACTGGTGTTTTCCCAATTATGGAATACCTTCCACAAAGAGAACTGTCATTCTTAAATGTAGATGTCAAGTTTTTTATTACACACGCACACACACACACATACACACATGTAATTGCACATTGTTAAAGAGTAAGAACAACATAGTCTTTTTAAAAATATGTTGGTAGTTTGCAGCTGATTGTGTTTTTTTAATCCATGTGTGTTTTTAACTCTGGTTTATTTAAAATGTATGTAGATTTTATTAGCCCATGATTGTACTGGGCCAATATCAAATAAATAGATTTGGCTTGAGGAATTCAAACCACAATTCTTAATCAATTGTCAAGAACAGTTCAGAAGCTGAGCAAAAGTTATGGGATTGTGTTCAATGAAAAGATCTCCTGGCTCTGAAGAAAAAAGTTTGCTCTCTTGAAACAAAAGTAACTTTCAGCATTCTAGACTATCTGAAATGGGTCAGAAAATAGATCAATAGAAAATCTCCTGATAGATTTCTTGGTGGGTTTTGGCAAATTAGAAAGGATGTCTGACTCCAAATAACATAACATTAGCAACAACAAAATGACTCCCTCACTCATTTCACCCTAAATTCTACTGATGAAACAAAAAATAGAATAACCAAGAGTGGTTTTATGTTTAGAATCCATGGGGTCCAAATTCTTTCATTCTATTTGTATTTATTTTTCAACTGACTCCAGTTGGTAGATCTTAAGATTCTTTGAAAAAAAGAATTAAAAAAAATTACACAACTTGAAGTTTTCCTAGTCTTCGTTTATGCAGTGTGTGTGTGTGTGTGTGTGTGTGTGTGTGAAAGAGAGAGAAAGGCTTCAACTCAATTTATTTCAAAACTTTTGATAAAGTGAATAACAAAATTGCATTAAAATTTCTGCATACCACAAAAAAGAGAGTTGTAATGATATATATTATAGAAAATATTTAATTTGACAATTTCATAATATCCCTTCAATTTCCAATAGTGCTTGGAAAACTGCTAGGTGAAATTCAGCTAGGATATACTGGGGGGAAATGTATAATCATGAAAGAAGACAGAGATATTGACTATAATTTAAATAGAATCTTACCTTTTCCCACCACAGGGTGGAAGACAGTGGGTGTAACCAGAAGATTTCTGTGCTAAATTTGCTATCCGGGCACTAACCATTGATGGGCAACTTAATGCTACTTGATGTCCTATTTTATTATTATTATCATTTATTTATATAGTGCCATCGATGTACATGGCACTTTAAAAAAGGTTGCAGAATAAAACAATTATCACTATTCAAATAATATAAAATACTAAAATACAATAAGAGGGGGAAAACATACAGATAATTCAGAATAAAACAAAATAATCAGTACAAGTAATCAAATATAAAAAGATATAAACATTAATCCAAAATTCCAAAAGTTTGAGAGAACAAAAAAAAAATCAATTTGGATATAAAAACAGCAAGTGAAGAAACAGTCTGCAAATTTACCAGGAAGTGATTCTATGATTATTGGGTGACAAGAGAAAAAGGATGAAGTCAAGCGAAGGAGGAAGAAACCCTTGACTGGGTAAGAAGTCCAGAATTCACAGGGTGAAGATTTCTAAAGGCTAGTAAAAAGGCTAGTAAAAAGAGATAAGAGTTGCAAGGTAAGGAGGAGCTACATTATGTAGGGCCTTGAATGACAGAACAAGCAGCTTACACTGAATCTTAAGGGAATAGGTAGCTAATGAAGGGATATCAAAAGTGGGGTAACACGATCAAAACGATGGGCCAAAAAGATAATCTTAGCAGCAGAGTGAAGAATGGAAACCAAAGAACTAAGATGAGATAATGGAAAACCAGTCAAAAGAAGATTGCAGTAATCGAGATGAGAAATGTCTCTCTCTGGCTTTTCTTCGCAAACAAAGATTCAGGAAGGACTCATCCCGCGCTTTCTGCAAGTGCACTGATGACTAAAAAGGCCAATCCAAGATAAACAAGTCCGGTTGCAGAAAGCACAGCAGCCGGTCTCCTTGGGTGATGTTTCTGGGTTGTGATTCTTTCTGTGTTGTCATTTCTCTTCAAGACTTGTTTGGCGCGAGTTCTCAAATAAGGCTGCAGCATTGTGGATAGTGCGTCTCCATGCCTCCTGATGTGAGGCCAGGGTGGACCATTGTTGGTGATCAATTTGGCCAAGTCTGAGATGTTGTTTCAGGGAGTCCTTGTATCACTTTTTTGGAGTGCCCCTCTTACGCTGACCCATGGCGAGTTCACCGTAGAGTCATATTTTTGGGAGGTGATGGTCCTCCATCCTAGAAACGTGCCCTGCCCAGCACAGCTGTGTTCTCAATATCATGGCCTCAATGCTGGTGATCCCTGCTTGCTCAAGGACAGCAACATTCGTCACATAGTCAGTCCAGTGTATATTTAAGATTGTGCATATACAGCTCTGATGAAAGCGTTCAAGGAGTCGTAACTGTTGGCGATAGGTGACCCATGTTTCAGACCTGTAAAGGAGAATAGAGAGTACAATGGCTCTATACATGAACTAAAGTCTTAGCAGGAGAAACAGAGAGGAATGGTCTAATTTTAGTGATGTTATAATGGAAAAATCTACACCACTTAGCTACAGTCTCAATATAAGGAAGAAAGGACAATGAGGAGTCAAAGACAAAGCCAAGACTCCATGCCTCGTTCACAAGATGGATGGGAACATTATCAGCAGTAATAATGGAGCCCTGGTGGCGCAGTGGTTAAATGCCAGTACTGCAAGCCGCCATGTTGCAAGTTCGATTTCAGTGGGCTCCAAGGTTCATTCAGCCTTCCATCCTTTCGTAAGTCAGTAAAATGAGTACCCAGCTTGTGGGGGCAATTAGCTAACACACATTGGAAACTGTTTAATGTAGTGTAGATGTGTAAATAGCTATTGCTTAAAACAATTTGTAAGCTGCTCTGATAGTCTTGTGGCTGAAGAGCGGGGTATAACTAACTAACTAAATAAAATAAATAAATAAATAAATAATGGAAAATGTATAATGTAAAGAAGGTTTTGGAGGAAAGATGAGTAGAGTAGTTCTGTCTTTACCATATTAAGTTTATGGTGGTGATGAAGCATCCATGCTGAGATACCAGAAAGACATGCTGTAGTGAGATGTTCAAAATCAAAAGAAAGTTTGGGAGTAGAGAGATAAAGTTGAGTATCATCAGCATAAAAGTGATATTGAAACCCATATGAGCTGATAAGATTACCTAAAGATAGTGTGTAAAGAGACAACAATAAGGGATCCAGAACAGAGCCCTGAGGAACCCCAACTGAAAGGGAAAAGGCAGGGGATTCATGACCACCAGCTACCATTCTAAATGATCAGATGTTGGGCCCTTATCTATAAACCAGATCTATGGAACCATTCTCTCACAGACTCCAAATAGATTAGAACATATGCTCAGCCTGTTCTGAATGGGTTTAACCTATTCCAGCTGTTATTTCACACTTATTATTTCAAAATTATTTCATTTCAATCTCAGTTCCAAATGTTGGACCCATTACATTCCAACTGACATTGTTTTGAGCATCATTAGGCATTCCCCCAATTGAACTATCTCTTACTGTCCCCACATCCAGTACATTGTAGATCTGCTCAATAGGGTTGGACCCAGGGTTCTTTCCATTAATTAAAGGTACTGTGGTCCAGCACAGATTCCTACTGGAGGAAAAGAGAAGGCATGTTTGACAGGGCCCACCTTTCCCCTGCAGTTCATTGTATTCATTCCAGCTCTTCTGGACAGCCTCCCTGTTATGCAATTCCCTCTTTAGGAGGCAACCTCAGAAGGCTTCAGTAACAACAGACCATGCAGTAACAACAGACCATCCCAAACAACAGATTTGGGACAGAAACTAGTAGGATCATGTGTCACCCTACATCATCTCCCCAGAGACCAAGGCAGTCTTGGGCCTTTCAATTAAATGTTATGCTTCCTTAAAGTCCAATGTTGCTCTGTATTTTAGGAGATTTTAATAAACAACTATAAATTGAAGACATCTCAGTGTGGGACTGATTCTTCACATTCAAAACCTTCAAACTTCCTGAACAGTTTTTCAACATGAAAGCGGGTTGCAATGGGTAGGAAGACTTTAAGGAAATTTCCTACCCTCTGCTCCTCCAGGGGAAAATCCCACTTGCAGAAATTCCACTTACAGAGTTCCATTTACAGAAATTCTAGATTCAATCCATAGATTTCATCTGGTGTAAATGGTTTAGGTGTTGGGCGAAGACTCTGGAGACCAGCTTTCTGATCCCTACTAGGCTGTGGAAACCCACTGGATGACTTGGGCAAGTCACACAGGACATTTTCAGACATGGCTTACAGCGTAAGAATCAAGCAGGAGAGCTTCACTGCTGCAGCGCGGCAGGGGGTCCATTTCGGATGACGCCGTCCCTGTGGCAAAATCGTCTGTGTCTCTTCTGTTTAGGATTGGAGCCGGCCGCGCCATATTCCACCAGATTTTATTCACGGAAGTTGTCCGTGAATAAAAAATGGCACGGCTGGCTCCAATCCTAAATGGAAGAGACACAGATGATTTCACGGCAGGGATGGTGTCGTCCGAAATGGACCCCCTGCCGAGCTGCAGCAGCAAAGTTCTCCCACTCGATTCTTGCACTGTAAGCCATGTCTGAAAATGTTCACACTCTCAGAGGAAGGCAATGGCAAACCCCTTCTGAACAAATCTTGCCAGGAAAACCCTGTGATAGGTCTGTCTTAGGATCACCATACATCAGAAAGGCACACAACAGCAACAGCAGCAACAACAAAAATATAACAATTTACCAAGGTCACCTGAAATTTCTACAGTATTTTTAGATTTGCTTTTTATGTGGCTCACTTGAAAAATATTGGAACCCTCTCTCGAGGATTCCAATACTTTCTTCCTTCATTCATTTCCTCTTATTCTAAAATTTTTGTTTCCACCCATTTTTAAAAAAATGTTTTTGGGAAAAAAAACCTTGAATAATTTTTCTTAGGTATTTAAGAATCTTGCCATAATTATTTCTGATATGACATAAAGGACAAAGTTTAGTCCATAACTTGTAGATAGATAGCATGCAAGCTGATTTCTCGGGAGTTCAAACCAAATGTATCAGCTCAAATGGAATGAGCAAGAAAGTTGCTTTCTCTGTCCCAGTGAACATATTATCCTGAGCCTCTGTTAATCTTATGTGTTCAGCATTCTAGAAAAGAATGAACCGAAAAAGCTTTCAGAATGAAGTCAGCTGTAAAAACATATTGCCATTTCTTAAACTTCAGATGTTCATTCCCATGAATGGAGGAATTCCAAAAAGTTCACCTACTATATTAAATATATTAAGTGTTCCAAAAAAGAATTGTCAACTGTTAGAATCCTGAGTTGTGTTCAGGTCTAGAGTAGTGGGATACATATTACATATAGTCTGTTCAAGGCTCTTGAAACCTTTGTGTTTACAAACCTTAAGACTGGACAATATTCCGGAAGTTACAAAAAAAAGATTGAGAAAATATTTTATTTTATTTTATTATCTATATTTATCTTTAGCTGTGTTCTTATCTGCATCTGTTTTAAGTTTTCTAAACTTCTTTGACTGCCAGTTCTGGGGAAATGTGGTATATAAATAAAATAAATAAGCAAACAAACACTGGATTAAACAGTGTAACTCAATGGGGTGGAATAACAAGGGCCAATTTTTCAGACCTTTTTCTTTGTTAAATTACCTTCTTGTGGGTCTTTATCTTGAAAGTGGGCTTGGACTGAACACAAAACAGAGGACTGTCATGTCTGTAAAGTAGGATACATAGTTAGGCAGCTTCCGCACCTCTCTCCTTTCTGCCCCCACTCCTGTCTTTCTCCCAGTCAACCTAATCATTTTGAAGGGCTCAGACAGGTGGCTAGGAGATGGGAGTGGAACTTGTGATGTTCTGGACTTTTCAGGGGAAAATGTTTAATTTATTAGATATCACATTAATATAGTTATACTAGCTGAACCCAGCATACCATACACCATTAAGAAACTCCCCAAAACACACCTGGTAGACATCATGTTAGCCCTGTAAGGTAGGCCAGTGGATTTTAATTCCTCTTCCCCCTTCCCAGCATTCCACAATTTTCCTGGAATTGTTGAGGGTGACTCGCTCTGTTGCCCTGCTGTCACCACCACCAGTTGATTGTCTGGGTCCTGTTGCAGCATCAGCAGTGGCTTCCAGCTGCCATCACCACTTGTCAGCCTGGGTCCCATCTCAGCAGTGGGGTCCCTCCACGAGTTGACTTCCTGGGTCCTGTTTCAGTGGGAATTGATATATTACTGTGTAGACTTAGATCGTAAGTGGGAATTGTGCAGCCCTGAGACACTGGTGTACACTGGTGTAACACTGTAGCACATTGTTTGGTCACTCCCAGTATGATACTGGAATATATAGATTTGTATGTGGGTGGTGATTGGCTGAGGGAGTGGTTGGGTATGTTTCCTAAATAGCCAATCAGCACACTAGAAAAGGCAACTTACCCAAGAGAATTATATATAGATAGATATATAGGAAGTTATAAGGTAAGGATCTGATGGAAAGTGGAGAGAGAATGGACTGTTGGGAGTAAGTGGTGATAGGTGGAATGTCTGAGAGGATTTTGAAAAAGGCTGGTGCAGGGCAATTGATCAGGGATGGAAGCTGAATTTGTCAGGATTAGGAATTATAGTCAGACCACCCCCATATCCACAGTGGTTCAGTTCCCAGACTACAGTGGATACCAGGAACCACAGATAATAGTGAAACCTATTAAGATAAAGGACTTTTGATAAAAAACATACCATACAGTTGTGGTGGAGGATCTAGAAGATGTCCAGAAAGGACACTTCTCTAAGTATTTTCCAGTATGACTCTATGGCATGTGTCCCTATTTTGTAACCTGCAAATAACTGAAACTGTGGATATTGGTTCTTCAGCTATGGGGACCTGGATGTAGTTAAGGGGGATTTAGGAGTTTGAGTGGTTAGGAGAGTTAGGACTTTATCAGACACGGCAAATATAATGACACATAATGAATGCAAAAGGGTGCCCATATTGCACAACATCGTCCTTTGGCATTCCATTGCTGTGAATAAGGCATTCTTTTTATTGACGGGCCAAGCTATCAATGGATCTGCCACAGCATTTTTGTCTCAGTATTGCCTGTGTTTGAAACTGCACACCATTTTTATCTTGTGAATATAGTGTCAATGGGCAGACCCGCCAGAACACTTCCAGGTGAGAACGCAAAAACAAGGTGCAGGACACTCTTTTTATGAATCTCCCTAGTTTACTTGGAAGGTTTTATGTGTGTTTCAGTGCTTCTGTTTTTGTTTTGTGTTTTAATTTATCTGTTTTTTTAACTTTTAACCATGCTCATGTCTTCTCACAAGAACCATTGAGATCACAAACATGGAAGTAAACAGTGCTAGTGTTCATGTTCCGGTAATGCTAGGGCTGCTTTTTCTCACTATTACAGGTATGTATGATAAAAAGTGTGCCAGGACAATTACGCTGCAGAATACAGTGAGACAGAAACATTTTTAGAGGTTCATCTGATAAAGTCCTTAGAGTGAGGGTCAGAGTAAGTTAGGACATGAGTGTGAGAGAGCGAGAGATGTGATTTATCTCATACAGTGGACCCTTCCCATCCTCATAGTTCTGGGGGTGGGGCTGCTGATGGGAAAAAATGCAGTCTCTCAAGCCCCATATTAATCAATGGTGTTATATGCAAATGCCTGCATGCTGACATGGTTGCATGCATGCGCTGCCATTCAATAATATGGAGCATGGTGATCTGCAGACCCTCCAGTCCATGGGTGGCTAGCCCTCAGATATGGTGGAGCCACTGTATTAAATAATTCATATGTGAAGCTATGTTCAATTTCTGTTTAACAAATCCTTATTTTTGTATTATATGTTTTTGTCTCTGGGACCACTACATATTGGAAAGTTGAGTTCAGACATGATATCTAGGGTGGCAGCAGATAATAAAGAATGGTGGCATCTGGTGGGATAGAAGATAAATAAAATCTCACACAGGAACTGCAAGGGCATTGAGGAGATCCCCACAGTTGTTGGTGGTGGTGGGACAGGAGGAGGTCCTTATATTGATGGCAGAAGTGTGGATAAGGGAAAGCCTCATGTTTTGTGGCAGTGGTTGGGATACATGGATTCCACACATTTGGTGGCAGAACCCTCACAGTACACAGCAAAATGAGCCCTCTTTCATTCTGGTGGCTGAGCTTGCTTCTAATGTATCATCTGTCCAAAAGGTGGGAGAGGCAACAAGGGAGTCAACTATTTTAGATCTGATCGTAACCAACAGGGATGACCTGGTTAATGGGGTGCAAGTGGTGGGATCCTTAGGTGAGAGTGATCATGTTCTCCTGGAGTTTGTTATACAATGGAAAGGAGAAGCCAGGCATAGTCAGACACGCATTTTTGACTTAAGAAGAGCTGATTTCAATAAACTCAGGGAAATACTGGGGGTGATCCCATAGTCAGGAATACTAACAGAGAAGAGACTTCAAGACGGATGGGACTTTCTCAAAAGGGAGACACTGAAGGCACAATTTCATACAGTACCATTGGGGAAGAAAAATGGGAGGTGTCTCAAGAAACCAAGATGGATGACTAAAGAACTTTCAACAGAGCTAAGTTTTAAACAGAATATGTATAGGAAATGGAAAAAGGGGGAAATCACCAAAGAAGAATTCAAACAGATAGCGAACACGTGTAGAAGTAAAATCAGAAAAGCTAAAGTGCAGAATGAGCTCAGGCTTGCTATAGAAGTTAAGAAAAATAAAAAGGGGTTTTTGGGGTATGTCCACAGCAAAAGGAGGAAGAAGGAAATGGTAGGGTCATTACGTGGAGAAGATGGCAAAATGCTAACGGGACAGAGAAAAGGCAGAATTACTCAACACCTTCTTTGTCTCAGTGTTTTCAGAAAAGGGAAAGGATGATCAACCTGAGGATAATGGGACAGAGGACACAATAGGGGAAATCCAGCACAGAATAAGCAAAGAGGTAGTACAGGAATACCTTCTTAATCTAAATGAATTTAAATCTCCAGGACCAGATGAACTACATCCAAGAGTATTAAAAGAGCTGCCAAATGTAATCTCAGAGCCATTAGCAATAATCTTTGAGAACTCTTGGAGAATAGGAGAAGTCCCAGAAGACTGGAGGAGGGCAAACGTTGTCCCCATCTTCAAAAAGGGGGGGGGAAAGGATCCCAACAATTATCATCCAGTTAGTCTGACATCAATACCAGGGAAGATTCTAGAGCAGATCATTAAACAGAGAGTCTGTGAACATTTAGAAGGCAATGCCATAATCACAAAAAGTCAACATGGGTTTCAGAGAAACAAGTCATGCCAGACTAATCTGATCTCTTTTTTTGATAAAGTTACCAGCTTGGTAGATGGAGGGAACGCTGTGGATATCGCATACCTTGATTTCAGTAAGGCCTTTGACAAGGTTCCCCATGACATTCTTGCAAACAAGCTTGTAAAATATGGGCTAGAAGAAACCCTCGAAGAATTTTCAAAAGTAGCAGGATTCAAGGTAAATAAGGACAAGACAATGGTGCTAACAAAAAACATCTCTAAATCACAAGAAGAACAAATCTCAAATGAAACAGGTTTCAAGATTGAGGAAAAAATAAAGTATTTGGGAATATTGATTACAAAAAGCAACATGGATCTGTTTGAAAATAACTATAGTAGATTATGGAAAGAAATCAAAAAAGATCTAATTAAATGGTCCAAATTAAATTTTTTGCTATTAGGGAAAATAGAGGCAATTAAAATGAATATCCTTCCCAGATTTATGCATCTTTTTCAAAACTTGCCTATAATATATAATATGAAATGGTTTTCAACTTAGCAAGCGGAAATCTCAAAATTCATATGGGAGGGGAAGAGGCAAAGAATAAAATGGAGCTTGTTAACAGATAAAAAGGAAAGAGGAGGATGTGCACTCCCTGAATTAAGAATATACTATCAGGCATGCGTGCTAACCTGGATATTGGATTGGATCTCTTTCAGAGACGACAGAATGTTGTCTCTGGAGGGATTCGATCTTCGGTTCGGGTGGCACACATACCTGTGGTATGGAAAAAAGAAAAGACCACAAAGGATTTGACAATCACATATTAAGAAGAGCCTTACATAAAATATGGTCTAATATAAAGAAACAGTACTACAAAGAAAGACCTCTATGGATTTCCTCAGAGGAACTATTCTTTGGGAGAACTAAAACAAAAAATGAAAAATGGATCAAGTATCAAGACCTACTGGTGAAGAATTCTCAAGGGAACATCCAGATAAAGAACAGGGAGGATTTAGAAACAGAAGGCTTTATACTAAATTGGTTCTCCTATAGACAAATATATGAAAGATTCAAAATGGACCAAAAAATAGTAAACGTTGACATGAAGCAGAACGAATTAGATAAAATAACATTCGACGACAAAAAACACCACATTGCAAAATATTACAACATCTTTTTAGCCAGAGAATTAGAGACAGAAACAGTAAAAGAACAAATGATAAGATGGTCTCAAGATATAGGAGAGCCAATAGCATTAGAAAAATGGGAGAAAGCTTGGAGGGATACCCAAAAATTTACTCTTGCTCAAAGCCTAAAAGAGAATTATTTGGAGATTTTTTATAGATGGTATCTCACTCCGGTGAAACTGGATAAGATTTATAAAATTGGAAATCAGAACTGCTGGAAATGTGGGGAAGCCAGAGGAACTATGTTTCATATATGGTGGAACTGCCCTGTAACCAAAAACTACTGGAAAAAGATACACAATAAGATCTCGAACATACTGGATCTAAATTTTCCACTTAAACCAGAAATATATCTACTAAACATGGTAGATGAAATAAAAAAGAACATTACAATAGGTTCTTGGAGGGTAGTTCTCTATATGATAACAGCGGCGAGATTATTATTTGCCTCAATGTGGAAAAAAAAAAGAACTCCCGGCAATAGAAGACTGGTTAATTAAACTAAGAGAAATGATGGACATGGACAGGTTAATGACATTTTTAAAGGATAAAACAAATAAAACAATAGAAATTGAATGGGAACCCATAAAAAGGTTCTGGAAACAAGAATGGGCTGTTTTGAATAACTTCGATTTTTAATACGAGGTTATATAAATAAAATATAAAAATAGATATGGATAATTATACTTAAGTATAATTGCATTATGTATAGAAGATACATTGAACTAAATGATAAAAACTGGATACTTGAGTACATATATATAAATATATATATATTCAATCATATGTATGAGTATATATATATATATATATATGAATATATGTACATGGAATGAAGAACAAATAAATATATCCCTGATGGACTCAAGGGGAACTTTTTGGAATTATGAAAAAAAAATAGGGAAGAGACAAGGGACAGCTAATACAAGGATTATAATCATGGAAATAGAAGATTACATATTTTAAAAAGATTTTGTTCTAACAATTTGTAATTGTGTGGATAGTCTCCTTTTATTATTATTATTATTATTATTATTATTATTATTTTAGAATTGTAACAATCAGGTTACAGGTATTATAAGAAATATTGACAGTATAATGTCTCTAATAAGGTTATTGATGTAACCAGAATTAAAATTATTAATTAAAAAAAATATGGGCTAGACAACTTAACTGTTCAATGGATTTGTAATTGGTTGACCAGCCGAACCCAAAGGTTGTTTTGCAGTGGCTCCTCTTCATCTTGGAAAGATGTGACCAGTGGGGTGCCACAGGGTTCTGTCCTGGGCCCAGTGCTATTCAACATCTTTATCAGTGACTTGGACGATGGAATTAGGGGCATACTTATGAAATTTGCAGATGACACCAAATTAGGAGGAGTAGCTAATACCCTAGAGGACAGGATCAACATTCAAAATGACCTGAATAGACTGGAGAGCTGGGCCAAAGCTAACAAAATGAAATCCAATTCGGAGAAATGTAATGTACTGTACTTAGGGTGGAAAAATGAAATGCATAGATGTAGGATGGGGGAGACCTGGCTGAACGAGACTACGTGTGAAAGGGATCTAGGAGTCCTAGTAGACCACAAGTTGAACATGAGACAACAGTGTGATGTGGCAGCTAAAAAGGCCAATGGGATTTTGGGCTGCATCAATAGAAGTATAGTGTCTAGATCAAGGGAACTAATAGTGCCACTCTATTCTGCCTTGGTCAGGCTTCACTTAGAATATTGTGTCCAATTCTGGGCACCACAATTCAAAACGGATATTGACAAATTGGAGCGTGTCCAGAGAAGGGCGACTAAAATGGTGAAATGTCTGGAAACCATGCCTTATGAGGAAAGACTAGGGAGCTGGGTATGTTTAGCCTGGAAAAAAAGACGGTTAAGGGGAGATATGATATCCCGGTTTAAGTATTTGAAGGGGTGTCACATTGAGGATGGAGCAGGCTTGTTTTCTGCTGCTCCAGAGACTAGAACAATGAATTGCAAGCTCCACGAACAGAGATTCCACCTCAACATTAGGAGGAACCTTTTGACAGAGCTGTTCAGCAGTGGAACACACTGCCTCGGAGCGTGATGGCGTCACCTTCCTTGGAGGTCTTTAAATAGAGGCTGGATGGCCATCTGTCAGGAATGCTTTGATTTTGTATTCCTGCATGGCAAGGGGTTGGATTGGATGGCCCTCGTGGTCTCTTCCAACTCTACAGTTCTATGATTCTATGCTCTCTCAGTATCTGTGATTCGAAGACATTCTCTGGCTCAAGAAGGGGAGGTCAGTCTCTTTCCAGTCCATGTCACTTTCACATCTATTCATTCTGTCCACTCTGTCCCACTTCTACATTAATCTCATACTAAAAAATAAAAATGTATATGAAGAATTTGCATTTAAATATGGTTTTGTTACCAGAACCTGCCTATACCACCAGTCCTAGCAGTTGCAGAGAAATGCAAATACAGTAGAAACTTAGAGAAGCTGCCTTATACTGAGTTAGACCACTGATCCATAATATTAATATTAATATTAATATTAATATTAATATTAATAATATTTATTTATTTATACCCCACCCCTCTGTTAAAACAATCGGGGCGGCTTACAAAAATTAAAATACAATACAGATAAAAATCCCTAAACACCCCCACCCCCACCCTCCCCAATAAAAAATATTAAACAAATGTAAATTAAAAGCAACGGTCTAAAATCACCTTTAAAAACAATAAATACAATAAATAGCCAGCGGACTAAAAGAAGCCAGGATCCCCTGAGGCCGGGATCTAATTCCGAAAGGCCTGCCGAAAGAGATCCATCTTTAGTGCTTTTTAAAAGCTACTCAGGCTTGTCATCTGACGGATCTCATTCGGCAGGTCATTCCACAATTTGGAGGTGATTACCAAAAAGGTCCTCTGGGAGGTTGCAGACAGCCTAGATTTTTGTGGCTGAAGCAAATTCCTCCCAGAGGACCGGAGTGCGCGGGAAGGATTGTATGGGAGGAGGCGGTTCCGGAGATAAGTTGGACCCAAGCCATTTAGGGCTTTAAAGGTAATAACCAACACCTTATACTGGGCCCGGAAACTGATAGGCAGCCAGTGGAGAGATCTTAATACTGGAGTTATATGGTCTCTCCGAGATGTTCCCCAGACCACTCTGGCTGCCATATTTTGTACCAACTGAAGTTTTCCTAATGTCTGTTGTATAGCATGGCTTATGGTTTGGAGTGGGTTGGAAAGGACGCTTGGGAGCGATCGTGTCGATAGCCTTGGTAAAGTCGGTGTTCCAGGTATTAACCAAAGCTTCGACAGGGTCACCGGCATTACCAACCATTAAAACCTCCAAGGCTCTCTGGAATCTTCTTGGTTCCATTAGCCTTTGAGGGCGGACCATTTTAATGGGTCCACCACCCCCGGTGGGGCGGGAAATGACTCTTGGTTCAGTCTTGACCAGGAAATTATCCGTCCATGACAATGCGGTGGTTTTAATAACCTCCGCCCATGGATATTCCTGCTCCGTACTAAAGACCGCATCGAGGGTATGACCCGCACAATGTGTGGGCCCAACGACCATTTGGGATAGGCCCATGTTTGTCATGGGTTCCACGAACTCCCGAGCCGCACCAGTCAGATTTGTCAAGCTGGTCTCTAGTGGAATGTTGAAGTCACCCAAAACTAAAAGTCTGGGCGACTCCAACAGAAGCTCTGAGACCAGCTGTGTCAGCTCGGTTAGGGAGTCTGCTAGACAACGGGGTGGTCGGTATACTAGCAAAATCCCCAAACTATCCCTGGTCCTCAGGCTAAGGTACATACACTCAAAGTGGACTGTATTTCGGACAGGTATCCTGGTCAAGGTCAGATTGTTCTTATAAACCAGAGCCACTCCGCCCCCCCCGCCCACTTCCCCTCACCTGCTCAATGACAGAATACCCAGCTGGGAGGGCCTGCGCTCATGATTGGCTGGCAGCAGCAATCCAAGGTTTTAGGCAGAAATTTTTCCCAGCCCTACCTAGAGAACTGGCTGGAATTGAACAAGGGACTGCCTACACGTGAAACATGAACTCTGCTGGGGAAGTGTTCACTACATATATGATGTTTCTTTACATATAACAATTCACCATGCAGAGAGTGTTTCAGACAGGCTTTATAAAGCAATTTTATCAGGGGTTATGGCTCTGTATCAATGTGACAAAGTCTGCAGGGTAACAGAAGGTAGCTGGCAGCATGGTAAAGGCACTGCATCCTTCCATAGCAGGCAAGACACTGGGCTGTTTGCTTGGCTATAAATGAAGGGAGGCTCATAAAACACTGCAGTCCCTTTCACACTGCACAAGTATACAACTACAAATATGATTCCACTTGAACTGACATGGTTTCTTCTTATGGAATCCTGGGATTTTCAATTTAGGGTAGGGGCTTTTAGAACTGTCAGTCAGAGTGCTCTAGTGCCTCACAAAACTACAAACTCCAGGATTTTATAGGATGCAGCCATGGCAATTAAAGTGGAACCATAGAGTTATAATTCTGTAATCTGAAAGGGCCCTACTTCTCAGCTAAGTGATTGACAGAATGAGGTGAGAAAACACCCCATCCCTTATGGTCTGAGAAGGGTAGGTTTTGCTGGTGTTCTTTATGGAGGCTTGGTAGGATTTTCTTCTTTCTCCTAGCTGGCTAGTGAGATTTTTGTCCATTCTGGTTTTATTGATTTGATTATTCTTCAAATAATTGATTATTTATTGATATTGATTATTCAGTTTGCCTATGCCTTGTGTATTATTTTAATATTTATCTTTTATTACAGCATTTGCCTGAGAGCCAGTGTAGACATGGAAAATGACACCAAGAAGGTGATAATCAGAAGTTATCTATGAAGTCCATCTCAGATGAGATGAGGAATATCAAAAACATTCACTAAGGCAGAATAGAGCCTAGGGCTATATGGGTGAGCAGGCAGCACCTAGCAGAAGTATCAGTGGGCAAGAGGGATAGCCACTGCCCCATGATCTCTGTCCCCAAGTGAAGTAGGTTGCTACTAATGTCCATCAGATATAGGGTTTTTTGGGCGGGGGGCTTTGTCATTGCCAATCCATGAGAGTTTCCTTCAGGGGTTCAAGGAGAGGGGTTATAACAGGGGTGGGGAACCTTTGGCCTTCTAGATGTTTTGGACTTCAATCCCCACAAGTCAAAGCTAGTATGACCAGTGGTGTGGAATTATGGGAATTGTAGTCCAAAATATCTATAAGGCCAAAGGTTCCCCACCTTCGGGTTAGAACTACATTGGTCTCATTTGTGGCCCATTTAGTTCCATTTATCAGTGTGTCTGCAATTTTTTGTGCTGCACAACTTACTGCATGGCCCCAGGTACTCTTTGGGGTGGGAGTGAAGTGTTGACAGTCCCTCATGGTGGATTACCAGAGTCTTTCTCCCAGAAACCTGTGCTTTCATGCGGCTCTGGAAGGGAGCAGGAACATTAGCCAATGATTTTGAACCTGGTTCAGATTCATTGGCTGGAGGCAGAGAGCAGCTTCACTCTGGTCAGGTGGGAGTAATTAAAGGTCCCTGCTTGGGCAGCTGCTCAGCACTGTTCTTTGGAGCAGCACCCCACCCACACACCCTCTTGATATATTTGCATTATAACTGCATGCTATCTGGCTTGTTGCCACCATGTTAGACTCCTGTTTATTGTCAAAACATTGTGCTGGTGGTTGGCATGGATGCTGGATCCAGGATATTTATTACCCCTGTCTATTAGGCATTGGTAACATATGGGGGTCCCCTTAAGGGATTTTTAGGGGTGTGAGGAGAACTGGTCTTGTCCAGCTTGGGGGCAGACTACCTTCCTGCACCCCTGGTGGCAGGGGAATCATGCTGCACCCCAAGGGATCCAGCAGTCGGCCGGAGGATCGGGCTTATCAATCAACAGCTGGGTTAGTCGATGCCTGGATCTGGACCCATGTGTGTGCCAACTTGATCAACAGCTGGGTTAGTCGATGCCTGGATCTGGACCCATGTGTGTGCCAACTTGATCAACAGCTGTAATCAATAAAAGATGCAGCCTGTTTTCTTCACTTTATTTGGTGTCCGTGTTACTTGTCCAAATGGAGTGGATCTTGCCTCTGAACATGCAAAATTCTTTCATCAGCAGCAAGCAGGCTTTCTCTGAATCCCATGTTGTTCTTTTTGAAACATATATAATTGAAAGTACTTTTAGTCCTCTTTTCTTTCATAGGTTTGCTCAGTACAAGGAAATCTGTGTTACCACCCAACTACTGTTTTGTCAATAGCCAGTGTTAAGGCAATTATTACAGTCTGTACTTTCCGTATTTTCTGATTCCTCTGAACTCATTTTGCAATCCCCATTCTTATCTCAAGTGTGTATATAGAAATCTGCTACTCTGAAGTAACACTACATGAATCCACTTGACAATGTTCATCATAATTTATGTCATAACTCATGTGTTGACTTTGCTGCAACAGACTAACATGGCAACTTTCCTCCCGAAACTGACCTATATGGTCTCTTGTAGAGACGTAGGACAGCAGCCTTAGAAGGAACTCCTTGCCTGGTAAACAATGATGAGAAGAAATGTTTCCAACGGAACTGTGTGGGATATTTATATTTCAATATCACTGCTGCTGCCGCTTCTTCTTCTTCTCTTCTTCCTCCTCCTCCTCCTCCTCCTCCTCCTTCCATTCTTTTCTCTTAGGCCATCTGTGACTAACACACCATATGTGGGAAGATGGATGACTAATGTTTAGGGCAAGCACCTTTTGTGAATGTATCTCCAAACCTATGGTATAGGCATTATATCTTCTACCTAAAGTTTTTTCATTTTCAGCCATAAATAACAAATGAAGGGGGGAATCATGTTTTTTATTAACTAACCCTGCAGTGTGCCAAATAGCTATATAGCTTCACACACTAGGACTCCAGGACTCTGGGAGATTAGGGCTCAAATCCCCATTCAGCCATAGTAATCCATTGGGTGACCTTGGGCACTCGCACTCTTGCTGCCTTAAAGGAAGGAAGTAGCAAATCTCCTCTGAGTAAATCTCGCCAAGAAAATCCTAGAGAGGAGTTGACTTGAAGGCCCATGACAACAATTGATGGCCAGGATCCAGAGGGCATACCTAGTAATGGAACTTTTCACATTAACAGAATTGGGGGGGGGAGCAATCTCCACTCCTTACTGCAGCTGCTTGGGCTCTTTCCCCAAGCTGGTTTTTAAGAAGCCCCAAGAGCTGCAAGAAGAAGAGCAGAACATAATAATATCGTGTTGGCACAGCAATACCAGCATGGCACTGGCCTTAGGCCATTTTTATTGAAGATAGCATTGTGCTGAAACCTGTAACTATTATGCTGCAACCAGGATTTGCAAAGAGTAATTTATTTATATTTTCAAAATCCAAGGTTTTTTTAGGATAGGAATATTGTGGTACATCTTGCTTCATGTTTCCTGGGCAGTTTGATTCCCAGCACATACTCCTTCCCCTTCTTCCCTTTTCTGGAAGGAGGAAGAACTCATAGTAGAGGAAAAGTGGATGTTGCTGATAGAAATAATTAATTTATGCAACTCATTGTTACAAGATGTAGTGATGGCCAAAGGATTCTCAAAAAGTTTTAAAACATAGTCTGACCCTGTATCCGTGGAACCAATCTCTATATATAATTCTCTTGGGTATTATGCCATTTCCAGTGTGCTGACTGGCTGCTTAGGGACCACCCTGTCATGATGGAGTTCCATCATGTTGCTACAAGGTGCAACTCCCATCATTCTGCTAGAGAACTATAACTCCCTTTGTCTGTAAACAGATTGTCTTGCCAGCTTAGTATCAGGTAAGAAAAGGGTTAATGGGAAGGGGCCCAAGCACCACTTTCACAGAGCTAATGAGAGGACATCATTAACATAACACCATGTGACTGGACTGACCAATTACAGCTTTAAGCCCGGGAAATCTGGAGAGGTTTTAATTGCTTTTGTTTTGAGACCAGAGTGAGTGAGATGAGTGGGACTTGGAGAAGAGGTTTTGGAAAATGTGAAGGAACAAAGACTGCTATGCTGGTAGAGCACAGCCATTCCATCTCGGGCTTTTGCTCCCAGCTGCCTGGACAATATCTCAAGGCAACAAACTGCAAGTATTTAGTAGAGATTAGGGCCTGTTTAGTTGCGTTAGGGAATTCTTTTTAATTTCTTTACTTTGGTTGAATGTAGCTAAATTAGTAATTGAATGTAACCTGAGTAATGTAATGCTTTGATCTTGATACTCTGTATTGCTGTCACTTTAAGCCTGCCTGCCTGAGGTAGGGGAGAATCCTGCCTCATGTGAGATTGCATGACTACTTCTCTTGAATAAAGTAAACTTCTATCTTCCTATGCTGATGCTGACCACGTGCCTTACTCTTGACTATGCTACTGTGAACCAACTCTGGGGTTAGGAGGAGGGAGTTAGTTGATTCTATAGTGGCAAGGAGTGCCACTGATTAACATAGACTATGCACAACTTCCCACTGCGTTGTGCGTGAAAAAGGGGGGTCCCAAGGGGGAAATAAGCCCCCCCAGTTGAAACCCAGTGGGTGGTGGCAGATTGATGGTTTTTGGGGTTTGTAGGAGGATCCTGGGGTGAGGACACTCAGGACTAACCCTACAGAAAGAGGGGTAACCTGGAGCTCCTGGGAAGGGAACTCAGGTTTGAGCCCCTGACACACCCAATCACAGGTTTGGTGGGCAGTCAATCAGCACACTGGGGGCAGGACCATGTAGATCTGAAACATGGCTGGAGAGGGAGAGGGAGTAGCATGGGGGACAGGACAAGCAGCGTGGGAGGGGGCAGGTTGGGCAGCATGGGGGAGATGAGCAGCATGGGAGGGGCAGGACGGGCAGCGTAGGAGGGGCTGGATGGGCAGTGTGGGAGGGGGAATGAGCACATGGGTGGCGTGTGAGGGGGCTGGATGCGTGGTGTGGAAGGGGCATGGATGGGTAGCATGGGAGGGGGCTGGATGAGTGTGAGAGGGGGAGATGAGCGCATGGGTGGCATGGGAGGGAGTTGGATGGGTGGCATGGGGGGACGAGTGGTGTGGCTGTACAGGCGGTGTGGGAGGGGACAGGACGGGCAGTGTAGGAGGGGGCTGGATGGGCAGTGTGAGGGGGGGTGACCACACAGGTGGCATGGGAGGGGAATGGATGGATGGTGTGGGAGGAGGCAGGACAGGTGGTGTGTAGGAACCAGCATCATGGGAGGGGGCAGGATGAGCGGTGTTTGTGGGGGGGGAAGCAGCATGGGAGGGACACAACCAGTGTTGTAGGGGGGCAGGACCAAGTGCCATGGGAAGAGAAAGGATGGGTGGTGTGGGGGGGCAGGAGCCACGGCATGGGGGCGACTTAACCCCACCAGTCTACCTCAAAGGGTTGTCATGAGGTAGACTGGGCATTGGGAGGGACTGTTTTAATGGTGTATGGTACGCTGGGTCCAGCTAGTATCTAAAGTTTCAGTTGTTCATGGGACATAAAACAGGGACACATACCATAGTCATCCTAGAAAATGCCTAGAGACGCATCCTCTCTCAACGTCTTCTAGGTCCTCCAATGCAACTCTATGGTATGTTTTTACCAGAAGTCCATCATTCTGTCTTTTAGATTTTATATGTTTTAATTTTATTTTATAATATTTTAATTGTATATATTATATTTTTAATCTGTTGTTTTATGGAATCCCCCTTGGTTCCCATCTTGGGGGGAAAGTGGCATACAAATAAAATAGGAGCCCTGGTGGCGCAGTGGTTAAATGCCAGTACCGCAAGTCACCATGTTACAAGATCGATTCTAGAGGACTCCAAGGTTCACTCAGCCTTCCATCCATTTGTAGGTCAGTAAAATGAGTACCCAGCTTGTGGGGGCAATTAGCTAACACATGTTGGAAACTGATTAATGTGGTGTAGATGGTATTGTCAATTGTTATTGCTTACAATAGTTTGTAAGCTGCTCTGATAGCCTTGTGGTTGAAGAGCAGGGTATAATTAACTACTGTAATAATTAAAAATTAATTACTTTTTAAAAATACTAAATACATAAATTTAATAGTGTTTGCTGTTATTCATGGTAAGTTTGGGAGGTGAACCCCGTCAGATACAGGAGTCTGACTGTAGTACTCTGTGCATGGAGTAGGGAACAGATGAATAGGCAAAAGCCTTGAGACTTAGGGGGTACCTCTACATTCAGAGGCATTCTTTTAACTATCATTTGCTTAGAAAAATGCTATCCCTTTCTGTGGAGTTCCCAAAAGCATTTATCTAGCCTAGGACAATTTTTCAACCATTCTTATTCAATTTCCTAGAAAAGAAATGTATTTTTCTTTTGTGTGTGGGAGGGGGGGATTTTGAAAATTCAGCCAAGTTATTATGGATGGGGAATACAGGCTTCTTGCACTAACCTTCCTTATATGATGGCTGAGGAGTGTAGATTAGTGTCCTGCCTTCCATAGGACAATAATCTCTCCTCCAGTGTTCTGTAGCAACCTCAGCTTCTCGCATTTTAACTACAGTCTAAGGGAAAATGTCAAAAGCTCATTCCTTCTTCTAGGAGCTCTTAAAGATCAGGAAATGTGGGCAGCCAGCCAGGCTACAGAACATAGAAAAGATGGGTCCAAGAAATAAAAAATATGCCATTAAAATATCCACAAAAACACCACCAGAAGAAATGTAAAAGAAATTCCAAAATGCCATGAGTACATAGCAGAACAACAAAAGCCTCCTCCACAGTGGAATAATACCTTAGGGGAAATGGGTGAAGGATTTTAGCACAGCTTTATTTGGGTCACTATTTTAAACCTGCCACTGATTTAGATGGTCCTTTAATCTAATCCAGCAGGGGTCTTTCTGTCAGGCATTGGAGCAGAACCAAATCAAGAGGTGTGCCACCTTAAATCCCTTTGTGTGAGGACTGGAAAACCAGGGAGCTGATCCTCATGACAAGAGAGCAAGTAAAATGTTGGTTCCTTATTGCGTATCATACTCTAGGTGAACATACTTTTTTAAGCTACAACTCTCCAAAAGGGCTGGGTTATTCTGGGATATGTAGTCCAAAAAAGATAAGGTTTCTATGATCTGCTAGGTACAACAGGTACAATCCTGGGTTTAAACCTACCTTCAAATCCCATTCTTGATATATTCCCCTTTTTAAAATCTGAGTAGCCACATCCCATTCTAGATCAGGATGGTGGCAAACAGGAGTGAGTGGACTTTCTTCCCACCCCACCCCCACAATTCTCCTACTGAAAACCACCTTTCCCTGAATTGTTATTTTTCCCCAAAGTAGCTATTGGCAACATACTATGGCCTCACAGAGTTCATACTTTCAGAGTTCCTCCATGGAATATGAACTAGGTTTAAAAAAACATATGCACTATTTCCCAATTTACAGAGTTCTGTTGTAGCCGAATTGTTTGAAAAGACATATGGTATCCCAAGTGTAACAGATAGCTGAATCTCAAAGGGGAACAATTGTTCATTCATCTGGACCAAGTGACATTCTTTATGCAAGAATAATTCCTGATTAAAGGGTGAGTTTTAATGGAAACTAATTAGGCAACCTCTTTAGCCTGGGCATAATGATCAAATGAGCTGTCACACTGTACCTGATACAATGATCTCACTTGGTACAAGATTTTATTCCTTAGCAATTACACTCCCACATTGCACTCCATGTGTTTATTGCCTGGAGCACACATGTCAAATTAAAGAGCAGCTTATGCACCTGATATTTAATTACTGCCTAGCACTACAGACAACCGGGAAATGTCAAAGCGAGCAGTCCTCCATAGGAGCTGCTAAAACTGATATCTTCTTTGGAAAATTTAAAGAAAACACAGAGATAAAATACAGATGGACAATTCAGTTGCCTCACAATATCACAGTTACGAAATATAGCTTCCTGGATCTTAAATAATTTACTATTGTGATAAATACAGAAAATGTTGTTGTGGCAGAGAAGCATGCAAAAATGAGCTCATCTATTTATATTAAAATGTATCCATGCCTGGTTAAAGGCTTTTACAAAATACAGTCACATCAGAGTTATTTGTGTCTCACTCAGTCTACTTCAAAATTAGTAGGATCTGGGTTATTTGTACAGGTCCAAAGTAATACACAAATGTTACAAGGAACATTTACATGCCAGCAAAGATACTGTGGCAATTCTGTTACACCACATTACCTTAAAAGCATCCTTAGCTAATTGGAAGTGTTCCTAAATTCCTTCAAAATCAAATCACTGCTTTAATTCCAGTTGTAATACACCTAAAATGAAAGCGTGCTGTATACATACAAGCAAAAGCATTTCCAGAAAATGGAGACACATTAATAGGGGAGGAAAGTTTTACAGCTATGCAGAGGGTGGAGTGGGAGCAGAAAGGTGAAAATGTGAAAAGAAGAAAAAAAAACCAAGTAAGCCAGTTTGGGAATGTAATTTTAAATATTCTTTCTTTTCCTTTCTAAAAATACATTGTGTGAAACACATTCCTTTTAACTTACTTCTCTGGGGTAGGATGCCACCCAAAGAGCAATCTGTCAGTGTCATGGAAGTGAGAAAGTTGTATGAGTGTGTCATCTTGGACAAATCGTATTCCAAAAAAAGGGGGGGGGGTTAATAAGCCGTCATCTTAATTGCACAGTCTAATACTAAAAAGGCTTAATAAGAGTGCTTTTGTATTTACAAAACTGCACAGCTTGTGAACGAACCCTCAAAACATTTGGCAGGAATCCCAGTCGAGGTATGACTGACTAGAACCTCTAATGACTACAACATGTAAACAAGTGTTTTGTTTCAACTGATAATCATTAACTTCCAGTGTCAGACTTATCCCACAAGGTTTTGTTCACTGCTTCACCAGACTGCTTTACAAAGGCATCTGGGGCTTGGGGAGAAAAGGGGGGGGGGAGGACTGCAGAGTGTAAAACACATGCATGCACAACCCTGCGGAGTGGTATAAAATGTTGTCACTCTTAAACTAAAGTGGCAGTAGGCAAATGAAAGGGTCATGAGGTAAAATTGTTATAACAAGGAGCATGCTGCCTTGAGAATCCCAGCTATTCTTTGACAGGCCTTCTCACTACTTAAGGGAGGCAACCATGCCATGTGTTAGATCGCTTGAGCTGGATTTTGTTTTTACTGCTATTTTTTTTTTAAAAAAAAAAAAACACATTGGTACTACAATACAGAACCTCATGCATGTTTGCTCTTTACAGAGAGACTGAAAAGCCATCAGTTTTTCCTAAAGGGGCTACCTTGTTGAAACAATGTACAGCTAAGAGGAGCCAACTCTTTAAGCACTGGGCATATGAATGGAAAGGGAAAGTCAGGGGCAAGGAGAATGAGATATCATAAGAGCATGTAAAGATGCTACTGTTGTGTGGGAGCCAGCAAAAGCCCAGTAATTACATATACACATAATAATAAATGTGTTAAAGCTACCTGTGTGGTGTCTAATATTCAAGGGTACAAATCAAGTTCTCCTAAGGTGTCCCACAGAGAACTGGGTCTGGAGTAGTAGGAGTAGTAGTTGTTGTGGTTTTATTGCCACGGGTCAGCGTAAGAGGGGCACTCCAAAAAAGCGATACAAGGAGTCTCTGAAACAACAGCTCAGGCTCCGCCAAATTGATCACCAACAGTGGTCCGCCCTGGCCTCACATCGGGAGGCATGGAGATGCACTATCCACAATGCTGCAGCCTTATTTGAGAACTTACGCCGAACAAGTCTTGAAGAGAAACGACAATGCAGAAAGAATCACAACCCAGAAACATCACCCAAGGAGACCTTCTGCTGTGCTTTCTGCAACCGGACTTGTTTATCTCGGATTGGCCTTTTTAGTCATCAGCGCACTTGCAGAAAGCGCAGGATGAGTCCTTCCTGAATCTTCATTTGCGAAGAAAAGCCAGAGAGAGAGAGAGACCAGGAGGTAGTGAGTGACATTTTAGACCATCAGTATCTAAGGGCTTGCCAGAATACCTGCCAGAATACATTGGATTCCCCACAGCATATTCTGGCCCTGGATCAGGCCCATCCCCCTCCCCTTGTTACCTGCACAAAATGGGAGGAAGTCCGTAGACATATGCCAGCTACCACACACACATCCCAGCTGGCATTGGCAAGCACCTCCTCTGCTGTCATGTGTTGCTCCCTCTGAAGCTAGGAAGGAAGCCCTCAGCATGTGATCTATACTACTCACAGGCCTTGATAATGTGGCACAGGCCTGCTTCTTGGCTTCAGAGGGAGTGATGCAGACAGCAGAGGAGGTGGGAGCTGATGCTGGCTGGCATGCAGGCAGGGACCCTACATTCTCATGTTGGCTCAATTCAGGTTTTCCCACATAACACAGGTTTTCCTGCGAGGTAAATTAAAATGTTTTAAATGGCTTCACCCCATCTTTGCCCTGGGCATCATTTGGACTGCCCAAGGTCACCTAGTGTCTCTCTATGACTGAGCAGGGGATTTGAACCCTTTTCTCCTGGGCTGTATCTGCACTGCAGAAATAATCCAGTTTGACACCACTTTATTTGCCCTGGCTCACTGCTATGGAATTCTGGGATTTGTAGTTTTGTGAGATATTTAACCTTCTCTGTCTGAGAGCTCTAGTGCCACAACAAACTACAAATCCCAGGATTCCATAGCATTGAGCTATGGCAGTTAAAGCTGTGTCAAACTGGTTTATTTCTGCAGTGCAGATGCAGCCCTGGTATCCAACATTCAAACCACTACACCACACTGCCATCATCATCATCATCAATTTTTTCATGCAACAGAAAAGGGCTAAATACTTTTTTTGCATGAAAAGTTCACAGATTCATCATTATTACAAACAGTCAGAGGTGGAAATAAAGGATACTTTCATGAAAGAGTCTCAAAGCAGTTTCTGTTTCGACCCAGTTTGCAACACCATTTTAAAACTTAAGTGGGCCAGAATGCTTACTTGCATTACAAATGCCTTTCTTCTAATTTCTCTTCCATATGGCCTGAAGAGAAATAGCGCAGAAGTGATTCAGAAAGACACACCATTTAAGACTTGTGTGTGGAAGCAGCCTAAGTAGTAAACTGAAATACTTCTTCACAATCTAAAATCATTTCTCATTAACCCATCTGTAAAAGCATATCTGTATTTTCACAAAAGCTAGGACATAAGAGGTAATAAACCCAATGGAACGTACTTATAGATAAAAAGACATAAGATTGCTCAGCCAGAAATTCAGCATTCCTATATTTATTGTTTTCTGTTTGATGCAATAATGGCTGTCACAAGCACTTCACTTTCCAGATGGCTGGAAAATCCAAATATATCTTCTATGAAACAAATCCACTTGAATTCCATGAGTTTCACTCCCAGGTAATTGTGTATAGGATTGCAGCCTAATCTCCCATTATTATCTGCAACAAGTGGGATACATATTTTAGTATACAGTAGCAAGTAAAAAACTTTTTTATATCTAAATTTACTACTGTGGATCAAATCTGCTTTACTAAAACTCTGCTTTGGGATCTTGCAGAAATGAGGTTTCAGAACTGAATAAATACATATTAACTAATGTGACTGGTCCTATTGAATGGAATTGGCATTTCATCCCTACATAATAAGGTCAGTAATATATTCAGTATATTTACTTGTTAATGAATGACACCAGATTTAAGTATACAGTGTATAAAATCTATTTCATGCTTGGTGATATTAGGTTTATAAAATTAGTGTATCCAGGTACCCAAGTCAGAATGATGAGTTCCAAAAGAATTCTCTGTAGTGACTTTTCTATTGGATGAAAGGATTTATTCATGCTACTCCTACGTCTTTGATATAACTCCTTGGGACTGGAGAAGTGGGAAAGGCTGTTGGATCAATCTTTTCAAATGTGTGAAAACCCTGGTCTAGGAAGATTTGCAATTGTTTAATAACTGTTAAGCAACTGTCACAAATAACAGAAATTATATTCCAACTGTACTGTATGCAAGCTCACCGTTCTGCTTTTAGGCAGTGCAAATAACTGCCCAATGAATATTAACATTACAACATCATCACTTACACTAAAATAACATTACGTACCTTCACATCAGATGATCAGGTTACAGCTATGTTGTTTTGAAATGAAAGTTACTAAGAATCCAACATATGACAGAAATGCATTAGGAAGACGATGAAGTTATCAAATTTATCTTCACAGAGCAACACACACACATAACCAGTTAAACAAGATGTTAGTAACATGGAGTACTGTGAGGCAAAACAGATCACGAAGAAATATTTTTACCTTGGGCTTTGATGGTCTAGAATGCCTCAAAAATTTCTCTCTGGAATAAAACATTGTAGAGACATATTTACATTAGAGGGAATTGTATAATGCAAAAGGTATATTTAAAATCAAAGTGTACCTTGAGGGAAGGCAAAAGAAGACTGCATGGCTACCACTTTTCATACTGCTACAAATACTGAGAAAGTTTTAAATTTTGTGAAGGTGGATCATTTTAGCTGTACAGAACTTGTCTGACCTAATTTGCTGGAAATGAACAAGATGAGAAGTGTGAATTCACACTGTTTTAGGGTGGTGAATTCTTTCATTTTCTGTCTTCTGAAAATGAAACTGTCTTTTGGTAGGGTTTATTTATTCAAATCATCAAGGCTAAAATGTTCACAAGAAGTGGGTGTCTTGGAAAGAAAAAAATCAGTTTGTTCTGAAGTTTAGTATATCTACAAAATAGAAGGACCAAAACAGCCAGGGAACTGTGAACTTAGGTAGGGCAAGAAATAGTAAATCCAAAAACAATTAATATAGCATTGCAAAAAAATTCTTTCCTTTACACATTAGCAGTGCAGTCCTGGGCATATTTACTCTGAAGAAAGCCTCTTTATATTCAATGGAGCTTGCTTCCTGGCAAGAGTGCACAGAATTGTTAGAATAAACTTTGGAAAGCTTAATTATTTTTCCCTATGGAAATAAATGGCGGTTGTTTTTGTCCCTCTGATCCAAACCACATACTAGATTATTTTTTTTATCATATAGCACAATTGTCCCAGAAGATTATTCATATTTTACCAGAAGATTACTCATTCCAAATTTGAATCTATGTATTTAAAATTATTTTGAACTGTGTTTATGTAATCAGAGCTGTTTTGACACATTATATACTCATAAAAGATGGTTTGATAGAGACAATGTCCTTAGGAAACAATAAAATGATCCATACTAAACTTTCTTCCATTTTTTTTAAAAAAACCCTGACAATGCAATTCTAGAATATATAGAAGAATTCTATATATGCTTCCTCTGAAAATGATGTTCAGTGGGATTTATTCTCTTGTAAATCTGTATAGGATTACAACTTTAACCTTCTACAACTTATTTTTTTCTAAGCAAGTATTTTTCACATGTGTATCACTCTAGTTCTTGGAGGATTGCTCTCTTAAGGAGATGTTTTAATATATATTTTAAAATGATGCTTTCTACCCTCTCACTAGACCTTAAAAGAGAAACTGATTTTAAAAGGCTGCACTATTATTATTTTTTAACATGCATTTGAATTAAATAATATTTTATTTCTCAAAACTATGGAAACGATTAGATTTTTTTAGTAAGCCTCTACATTTTTAACAAACACACATATTTTAAAAACCTACTGAACAAAAGTCTCTTTAACATCAGCATCGATGTTAAGTGGCCCAATTAATTAAGCTACCGTAACACAACTCAAAAAGCAAAATAGCTATGTTCTAGGAGCACAAAAATATTCTGTGGTCATTGAGAAAAAATAAACCTAAAGGAAACAGAGCCATTCTTTCTTTTAAACACTGAAAGCATTTTTTTTAAAAAAATCACACCAGTATTTGAACTAGTTGCTTAGTCTATTTGCACTGTAAATTATTTTAGAACACATTCTAAATCTTATTTCACTCATATTGCATAAAAAGAAACTGGTGTCTTCTGCTGAGTACTCTGATTACTTGGCACCACCCAATGGCAACATGCAGAAATGCAGTTAAGGTTGTTCCAGAAAACTGGAAACTACCTTTATACAAGTAGTAAGTAAACAGAGAGCCGAACTGAGGTATAGTGGTTTGAGCATTGGACTATGTCTCTAGAGACCATGGTTCAAATCCCTGCTCTGCTATGGAAACCCACTGGGTGACCTTGAGTAAGTCACACTTTCTCAGCTTCAGAGAGAGGCAATAGGCAAACTCCCTTTAAATAAATCTTGCCAAAAAGTTCTGTGATAGGTTTGCCTTAGGCTTAGGGTCACCATGATTTGGAAAGAACTTGAAGGCACACAACACACATACAAGCAAATTGGCTTTGAATTTACGAGCATACTCCCTAATCTTGATCAATAAAGGCCAACAAGACTATGGTGTTTTTCGGGTGATCTTTGAATGCACTGTAGACTTCAAGACAAGAAATTATAATAAGAAAGGACCTTAGTCAATTAGAAAATAATGTATAAATCTCTCAGGAGTGTAATGTATAAATTACACTCAGGATATAGAATCATAGAATCATAGAATAGTAGAGTTGGAAGAGACCACGAGGGCCATCCAGTCCAACCCCCTGCCACGCAGGAAATCTTGATCAAAGCATCCCCGACAGATGGCCATCCAGCCTCTGTTTAAAGACCTCCAAGGAAGGAGACCCCACCACGCTCTGAGGCAGTGCGTTCCACTGCCAAACAGCTCTTACTGTCAAAAAGTTCCTCCTAATGTTGAGGTGGAATCTCTGTTCCTGGAGCTTGCATCCATTGCTCCGTGTTCCAGTCTCTGGAGCAGCAGAAAACAAGCCCGTGCCATCCTCAGCGTGACACCCCTTCAAATACTTAAACAGGGCTATCATATTGCCTCTTAACCATCTTTTTTCCAGGCTAAACATACCCAGCTCCCTAAGTCTCTCCTCATAAGGCATGGTTTCCAGACCTTTCACCATTTTAGTTGCCCTTCTCTGGACATGCTCCAATTTGTCAATATCCTTTTTGAATTGTGGTGCCCAGAACTGGACACAGTATTCTAGGTGAGGTGTGACCAAGGCAGAATAGAGCGCCACTATTACTTCCCTTGATCTAGATACTTTACTTCTATTGATACAGCCCCAAATCGCATTAGCCTTTTTAGCTGCCACATCACACTGTTGTCTCATGTTCAACTTGTGGCCTACTAGGACTCCTAGATCCCTTTCGCACATAGTCTCATTCAGCCAGGTCTCTCCCATCCTATATCTATACATGTCATTTTTCCGCCCTAAGTGCAGTACTTTACATTTCTCCGTATTGAATTTCATTTTGTTAGCTTTGGCCCAGCTCTCCAGTCTATCCAGGTCATTCTGAATTTTGATCCTGTCCTCTAGGGTATTAGCTACTCCTCCTAATTTGGTGTCATCTGCAAATTTCATAAGTATGCCCCTAATTCCCTCATCCAAGTCATTGATAACGATGTTGAATAGCACTGGGCCCAGGACCGAACCCTGTGGCACCCCACTGGTCACATCTTTCCAAGATGAAGAGGAGCCACTGCTGAGCACCCTTTGGGTTCGGCCGGTCAACCAATTACAAATCCATTGAACAGTTAACTTGTCTAGCCCACATTTTACAAGCTTGTTTGCAAGAATGTCATGGGGAACCTTGTCAAAGGTCTTACTGAAATCAAGGTATGTGATATCCACAGCATTCCCTTCATCTACCAAGCTGGTAACTTTATCAAAAAAGAGATCAGATATTAGCGAAAGTAATAATCTCCCTACTATCCCGAAAAGGCAGCAGAATTTTATTTATTTATTTATTTATTTATTTGCCATAATCATGGGTGTCTCATTCCAACTCTATGAACAGTGAAACGAAATCTCTTTAAGATTACAATCCTGTGCATGGCAATCCAAATGCCATCCTTGTTGGAAGTGAAGAAGCATCAATGCTTGTTATGGATATTTGGCAACAGAGTGAAAGTTTAGAGTTGTATGCCTATCCCTTTGATTCAGCTCTGTGCTGCATTGATCTGTGTACTCAAAGTTTTTACTTCCTACTTGCATGTAGGGGTCACTTCCCCCTTCCTCCAAGAAGTTTTAGTGCTTTACAACACTGGACTTTATCAGATGCTCCCCTGAAAACGTTATTTTGCCGGCATAAAAAAAAACACTTTTATGCCGGGAAAAGAAACCCCCTCTGTACTTACCTTCCTCTCCTGGCAAAGGCAGCCCCAGCAATAAAGAGGAAGTGATTGGAGCCCCATTCACTTCCTCGTTTGAATTCCACAAGACTTTCTCGCGTGGGAAATTCAAAAAGAAAAAGAAAGCATAAAAAGTGACATAAAGCACAAAAACACACTTTAAACTTACAAGTAACACAGGGAGGGTCATAAAAAGAGCAAAAGTTGCCTCGGTGTCCCAATTTCACCTGGAAGTGTTCGCACCAGACCAGCCATTCTCATTGCAGTGATGAGATTTAAATGGCCTGAGGTTACAATTGCGGCAATGCTGGCACAAAAGCCCCATGGGGGATCTATTGACAGCTTAAGCTGTCAATTAAAAACTATGGGTTTTGGCCAGGACATAACCATGAAAGGGCAACATCATCCAATATGTGGCATCGTCATGCCATATTTGATGCATCTGATGAGTGCTTTACATGCACTCATGACAGTCAGCTTTTAGGGACTCTTATACCCATGTTAGATAACTCTCTTCTGTCTGTCTGTCTGTCTGTCTGTCTGTCTGTCTATCTGTCTATCTATCTATCTATCTATCTATCTATCTATCTATCTTCCTATCTCAGATGTATTCTCTACCACAATAAGTGTAAGTTTTGCTTTTTAACCTTATCAGAGCATCCTTCATATTTCTATCCTGTTTTATACCACAAGCTCATATTGCACTGGGGTTATGCTTCACTCTGCTTAATATAAGTACCAACAATTTTCTACAATTCTTAACAGTTTTGCACAAGGCTTACATCCAGGTAGTGACAGCTGGTGGTTTCCATGTCATGGGTCTGGGTTTTAATCTAAATTTTAACAGAACTATTCAAGGTGCTGAACATTATAAAACAGCTTCAGCAACTTATATAACCCCTCTAAAGCTTGGACTAAAACCTGGAGCAGATTCACTGCCCCAATAACATCAGAACCAACAGGTGCCACTGCTCCTGAGTGAGAGTTCACAGGTCTGCAGCTTTACATTCCAATCCAAAGTACAACTGGAAGAGTGTGAAGCAGAGACTTATACATTGTTTGCATCCCACATTGCATGGCTAGGACAAGTGGTGTGGGGGAGGGCAAGCTTTTTTGTCATGCTTTTAAAAACAATTTCCACCATTGTTTATTTATTTCATTCCCCTGATTTATATCCCACCTTTCTCCCACTATGGGACCCAAGGTGACTTACAGCATGGTGGCAATAGGGAAGGAAGTACTCACATCAGCTTGAGGCTTACATACCAGGAGAGACAAAACCTGAGGCATCCCCAGCAGATGAAAAAACTGCAGTACAGGGGTTCAAAGGCTCCCTGTATACGACCCTGAACTTAGAAAAGTTACTTTTTGAACTACAAGTCCCAGAATCCTCCAGCCAGCATGAGCCTCTTTCCATGAGTGTGGGTGTCTATATTCATTCCCTTTCTCTGTCTCCTTATGTGTAGTGTGTGTGTGTGTGTGTGTGTGTGTGCATGAAAAAGTAGGGATGGAAGAATATTTGGAAATATTGCAAATGTTTTTTTAAAAAAACAAACACATGCTTCTCGAGTATTGGGAAACCCTGACAAGAAGAATCCTGGACTAACAAGAACATTTACAGCTTGGGATTTATTTTGCACAAAATTTGAACACAGGGTGGTTTGTGCAAAAAGGCTGCTACCTATGTTTTCTGTGCAATATGCTACATGCAAATTTTGCACAGAATAACTTCCCAACTACATTTTTTTCTGCATAGGAAACGGTACTTTCTGCACAGAAATTAACACACAGGAATATTATTTCTGTACAGAAAATGCCATTTTCTGTGCAAAAAATACCACATGCAAATTTTGCACAGATTAAGGCCTGAACTCCAAATATTCTGCAAAAACTGTCCAGCTTTCTAAGACTATTTCTCAGTGGGGGGGAAAAAAAACCCGATAAAATTACTTGTCCCTTCCTTTGAGAACAAAATTAGCAAATAATTACATTCCTTAAAAAAAGCAACTGAACAGCACTGTTCTCACACAGAACCTGGACCCAGAGGGATCATGGAAAATGGAAAAAAAATTAATAAAGTGATTGAAAACAGGTATTATAAAAAGCATAAGATGTTTCAGCTTCTGCCTTTCTCAGTGATGTCTGTTGAAATGGGAGCATTAAGCAACACCCAGTGACAATTGAAGAATTTCCAGGACCTAGGCATGGAATTCACAGAATGGTGTTGGAGGCCTTGAGCTTGTTTGGAGGTTCTAGCAGGGGAGCGCAGCTATTGTATACCCTTGACCGAAGAACGGTACACTCCTTCTATCTGGGATGGTCGTCCTCTTCCACCAAGCATGCAGCTTCAGGAGGGACGCACATGGAGCAGTGAGAGAGGAAGGGGACATCTGCCTAGCCAGCCAGATCAGCCGAATCAACCCTGGCAATCAATGGGGTGACAGATGTCGCAGCCAGATCGCCCTCACATCCACGATTCAATAAAGGAAGTTTTCTTTTTTGGTGGTAAGGTGTCATATTTGATGTCTTCAATATACATAGTATTAACAAGTAATAGATTGAATTATATAATTTTGACATAGGAGGTATATGAGTAACTGTCTTTGATGTTTTATGTTTGTATATGAGCAATGTCTTTGTATACGAGTAATGTTTTTGTTATTTGCAACATTGAAATGTATTGTAAAGAACATCAAGATATGAAAGCTTGAAGGATTATTAAGAAATTAATAAATAATAATTATTTTTAAAAAAAGAATGGTGTTGGAGGCATGAGTGGCATTGTCCTCTAAATTAAGGAGATACGTCTTACATCCCAATTTTTTTTTTTTCTCAAGCATGGTTGGATCACAGGGTTTCTCTGTTGAAAATATAACTGTTTTAGAAAGGCCATGCACTTTAGAATTAAAAAATTACAGGACAGGTTGTTCCAACTTTTTCCCATCAGATAGCATCCAGCGTGCTGGCATTCAATCACATACATCAGTGGTTCTTAACCTGTGGTCCGTGGACCCCCAGAGGGGCATGCTGTCCTCACAGAAGGTCCACAAAGGCTTGAAAGCTGCTTGGCCTACCTCCCTCCCTGCAAAGGAGTGCCCATGTGACAGGATCCCAGGCAAAGGCTGGCTGGCTGGCTAGCTCTGCCTGTGCATTGCCATTCAATCTGTTCCAGCCACAAATTTGCAGGAAGAAGCAGGAGAAAAGTCTTTCCTCCCCCTCCAGTGCCTCTGAGGCAAGGTTTAATGGATAGTGTAATCATGTTGTTCTTGTTGTTGTTTTAAATCTTGAACTAGGTCTTGAGGGACCATGGCAACCAACTATTTTTAAAGGGGGACCCTGGTAAAGAAAAGGCTAAGAGCCACTGACATACTAGACATTGGTGGAATTGCAAGTCATGTTTTGTTTAATTATTTTCAAAGTGACAGATTTTGCATTCTCTTCCTTGCTCTCTGGTCCTTTTCTTCTCAAAACAACAACAACCACCTTGAGCTGTATCCTTAATCCCCCGACTCTGTTCATTCCCCTGTCTGCCTGTTATCATCAACACTCTTTATTTTCCAGTCTTCAGTTTATTCCCTTCATGACTGTTTTCAGTATTAATCACTCTGGCATGGTTTAACTGATATCTTTGCTTAATCTCTTCTCTACTTTCCATTTGTTGCCAGCCTCTTGGATTGCCAACCATGAAGATCTGTCCTCTGTCTATCATTTATATCTGTATTTGTTGTATGGAGACACTTTAGAAAATATTATTCCTCCAGCAATATCTAATATTCCTAATGTTGCTGCCAATAACAATCACTCATGGCATGAGTATGAAAAAAATGATTAATT
This sequence comes from Gambelia wislizenii, assembly GCA_030847615.1. Classification (NCBI taxonomy): domain Eukaryota; kingdom Metazoa; phylum Chordata; class Lepidosauria; order Squamata; family Crotaphytidae; genus Gambelia; species Gambelia wislizenii. Next base: position 363,102,116 of record JAUMIR010000001.1, read on the forward strand.
TTAACCCTTCATCAGTCATAAAATGGTTCACTATTTAAATATGTTATTTGCTGTATTCTACACCTTCTCTAATGCAAGTGTCCTGTTCCCTGTACCACTGAATACAAAGAAAGCCTAGCTTTCCAAGTTATACTTATTTTCTTTATACAATAAGCAACTGTTATATAAATATTTAAGAACTACCACCAGAATCCTAAATCAGCTATTTAGCTAAGGAGATGTAACAAAGTAAAATCCCCTGTCCTGGCTCCAACCAATCTATCTTAAGAACCAGCCACTGGATCAGACCAAGGAGGTCTGTTCAGCTGGCAACTGAGGTACAGGGATGACATTTCCACTGCCCTCCTGCCAATGAGCAAGGCTACATCAAGGAATTATATAGGAGACCTGCTTCTGATGCCCACAGGCTCACTCAGTGACAGGAAGAGGGTTGGAAATTTCAGCTGGCACCCAATTCAGCAGCTGGCTCTTAAGGTGGGCTGGGAGCTTCTCCTGTAATGATGCATTGTGACTATATAGGATTAGTGAATACACAGCAGGTATGGATCCATAACTCTAAGTTACAAATTGGTAACTGCAATACTAATACCAGACTATAGGTGTGAAAGGTGAAATTTTAGAATCTAATCCTATGTAGGTAGCCAAGGTGTGCTGCTTTGAAGCTATGCTGAATCCAAAACCTTCCCACTCTGAGCTTTGGAATAGAAGAAGATGATTTATTTATATCCCACCCCTCTATGGAACACAATTGGGGTGACTTACAACATATAAAATATACATCCAAACCCCTCCATCCCACCCACCCCCTTAAAATACAATTTGATGATGAATCTTGCTGTCCTTGAGCAAGCAGGGATCACCAGTATTGAGGCCATGATATTGAGAACACAGCTGCGCTGGGCAGGACACGTTTCTAGGATGGAAGACCATTGCCTCCCAAAAATAGTACTCTATGGTGAACTCGCCACAGGTCAGCATAAGAGGGGCGCTCCAAAAAAGCGATACAAGGACTCCCTGAAACGACATCTCAGGCTTGGCCAAATTAATCACCAACAATGGTCCACCATGGCCTCACATCGGGGAGGCATGGAGATGCACTATCCACAATGCTGCAGCCTTATTTGAGAACTCACGCCAAACAAGTCTTGAAGAGAAATGACAATGCAGAAAGAATCACAACCCAGAAACATCACCCAAGGAGACCTTCTGCTGTGCTTTCTGCAACCGGACTTGTCTATCACGGATTGGCCTTTTTAGTCATCAGCACGCTTGCAGAAAGCGCAGGATGAGTCCTTCCTAAATCTTCGTTTGCAAAGAAAAGCCAGAGTGAGAGAGATAATTCAGAAATTAAAACATACTTAAAAATACTAAAAAAAACAAAAACAAAAATTAAAAAAACCCAGTAGACTGTGGCTGTAGCAAGATTGGGACACATTAGATTATCTTTTCTGATGGCTGGGTATCTATTCAGGAAAGGCCCGTCAGAAGAGATCCATCTTAAGAGCTTTTTAAAAGTTATTTAGGGTGGTAATATGACGGATCTCATCCAGCAGGCCATTCCATAATCTGGGAGCAATAGCCAAAAAAGGTCCTCTGGGAGGTTGTAGAAAGCCTAGTTTTTAAAGGTTGTAGCAAATTCCTACCAGAGGACCTGAGTGCACAGGGAGGATTATATGGAAGGAGGCAGTCCCAAAGATAGGTTGGACCCAAGCCATTTAGGGCTTTAAAGGTGATAACCAACACCTTGCACTAGGCCCAGAAACTGATGGGCAGCCAGTGATCTTAAGATTGGTGTTATATGGTCTCTTCTAGATGTACCCGAGACCAGTCTGGCTGCCATATTCTGTACTAGTTGAAGTTTCCGGACCAAGCACAAGAGTAGTCCCATGTAGAGTGCTTTACAGAAATCAAGATGCGAGGTTACCACAGCATGTACCATGGTCTCAAGATCCCCAACTTCCAGGAAAGGGCACAGTTGGCATATCAGCCGAAGCTGATAGCAGGCACTCCTGACCGTTGCATTTACCTGATTCATTATCTGAAGTGACGGGTCTAGGAGTACCCCAGACTGTGAACACAGTCCTTGGAGGAGACCATGACCCCATCCAGGACTGGAGGTTGTATCCTGATACCTGGGTTCAGGGCTGCTACTGTGAGTACATTCATTTTGTCTGGATTCAGCTTCAATTTGTTTTCTCTCATCCAGTCCATTACTTCCTTAAGACAATCATTAAGAGAAGAGACACCATCTGAAGTCAGAGCTGAAGACTGAGACATGGAGAAATATATCTGGGTGTCATCAGCATACTAATTAACATCCCGCCCCATGCCTCCGGATGATCTCTCCTAGCAGCTTCATGTATATGTTGAATAGCATCAGGGACAAGATGGCACCTTGTGAGACACCACAATTAAGCTCTTTCCTTGCAGAACAACTGTCCCTGAGCATCACCCTCCAAAATCTACCTGAGAGGAAGGAGTAGAAGCACTGCAACGCAGTGCCTCCGATTCCTATCCTTCTCAGGCGATCCAAGAGGATGTCATGATCTATTGTATCAAAAGCTGCTGAGAGATCCAGCAGCACCAACAGAGTCACATTACCCCTGTCGATGTTCAGGTGAAGGTCATCAGCTATGGCAACCATGGCAGTCTCAACTCCAAATCCCTTGTCTTGCTTAATTTTGTGCTGGAATTACAGCTCTGTTCCAAAGTGCTAGTAAAATATAGTTGTATCAGCCAAACCCAGTTGCTGCCTTATTTTTGATATGTTGAAATTTCCAGACCATTTTCAAAGGGAGTCCTACATACTTCACAGAAATGTAGTATGTCTGTAGAGGTGTGAAATAACCATGAATTCACCAATTTTGAAAATCGTATTAGTGTGCCTCAGAAGTTAATGGGAGGTGGGCCATATTTTTTTCAGGAGAGGAAAGAGAAGGTCTCATGTTACTCCAAGCAACTTTTACAAGGATTGTTTAAATAAAAACAACGGAAGCAATGCATGGGGGAAACAGCCATTGAACTAATTAATAGAACTAGAAAAAATGAATACAATTGGGCAAATATCTAAGGCAGCATGCCACTTTCCAGTTTAGCAACCAGTTTCTAAGAAATCCTTTAATACCACACAGTTCCTGCTAAAGAACTGAATGGATCTACTTGCATCATTTAGCAGTCAACACAGGTGAGATATTCATTTCCTCTTAGCTATCTTTCAACATGAGAGCAATATAACCTACTGAGTAAAGTATGGGAACTGGGACCCAAACCACCAATAACTTTGTTAATTGCACTGCAAGCAAACCAGATCTCCAGTACCTTTTAGCAGTAATCTCAGGAGGCATTCGTGAGAGATCCTAATATTTCATTTCTTGAAGAAGAATTGGCTAAGAAACAAAGCTCAGATACTATGCTTATCACATTCAGCATGAGCAGGAACTGGATCAACAAATGGTTAGGTTACACTGGTTAGGTTAGAAAAGTAATGGTCACAGATACAGGTGAAATCCATAGTAGAGCTGAATTATGACTCTAGTAAAAAAAAAAAAAAAAGGAGAGAGCCAGTATGATGTAGTGGAATGATTAGGGAATCGAACCCAGAGTTCAAATCCACACTCAGCCATAGAAATCCATTTGGACACCTTGGACAAGTCACACACTCTCAGCCTCAGTGGAAGGCAATGACAATGTCCTCTGAACAAATCTTGCTAAGAAACTCCAGCAATAGAGGAGATTTTCAGACAGCTAAAATCAGCCTCTTGCCGCGCAAGCAGCCGCCGGACCAGTAACGAGGCTACTGCGCGGCAACGGTCCATTTTGGACGATGACGTTTTTCTCTCGGCGTCGTCCATGAGTGATGCGGCTAGCATTGGAGGCGGCTGCGCTGTTTTTCACTCACGGAAGTTGAACTGATGATGCATCTGGCAAAGTGTTTGCTTATTGTCCCACTGTGCAACTGGCAATGCAACAGTGGTCATTCTGCAATCACATACTGTCCAGTGTTTCACAGCTGAAAACCAGGGCAGGTGTGACCAAGCAATACCAAAGTGTTGCCAAAATGGCAAAGGTTATGAATAATAAAGAGCACACAAGGTAGGAGAAGCTGCAGCAGTTTGCAGATTCTGCCCTCTTCTCTTCCCGCTGCTGAGTTGGCTAAAAGCTACTTTTGCACTTTGAACTCAGTTTGCATTAATGGAAGTAAGTTGCAGACAAAGGAGATTTTCAGATGCCTCTTTCAGCCCTCTTGCTGCGCAAGCAGCCTATGGTGCAGTAACGAGGCTGCCGCGCGGCAAGGGGTCCATTTCGGACGATGCCGTTTCTCTCTCGGCGTCGTCCATGAGTGTTGCAGCTAGCATTGGAGGTGGTCGCGCTGTTTTTTACTCACGGACAACTTCCGTGAGTTCTCAAAGATTATTGCCATTGGCTCTGAGATTACATTTGCCAGCTCTTTTAATACTCTTGAATGTAGTTCATCTGGTCCTGAAGATTTAAATTCATTTAGATTAACAAGGTATTCCTGTACTACCTCTTTGCTTTACTCTGTGCTGGATTTCCCCTGTTGTGTCTTCTGTTCCATTATCCTCAGGTTGCTCACCCTTTTCCCTTTCTGAAAACACTGAGGCAAAGAAGGTGTTGAGTAATTCTCCCTTTTCTCTGTCCCCTGTTAGCATTTTGCCATCTTCTCCGCATAGTGGCCCTACCATTTCCCTCTTCCTCATTTGCTGCGGACATACCCCAAAAAATCCTTTCTATTGTTCTTAACTTCTCTAGCAAGCCTGAGCTCATTCTGCGCTTTAGCTTTTCTGACTTTATTCCTACACATGTTTGCTATCTGTTTAAATTCTTCCTTGGTGATTTCCCCCTTTTTCCATTTCCTATACATGTTCCATTTAAAACTTAGCTCGGTTGAAAGTTCTTTAGTCATCCATCCTGGTTTTTTGAGACACCTCCCATTTTTCTTCCTCATTGGTACTGTTTGAAATTGTGCCTTCAGTATCTCCCTTTTCAGAAAGTCCCATCCGTCTTGAGGTCTCTTCTCTTTTAGTATTCCTGACCATGGGATCACCCCCAGTATTTCCCTGAGTTTATTGAAATCAGCTCTCCTAAAGTTAATAATGCGTGTCTGACTATGCCTGGCTTCTCCTTTCCATTGTATAACAAACTCCAGGAGAACATGATCACTCTCCCCTATGGATCCCACCACTTGTACCCCATTAATTAGGTCATCCCTGTTGGTTAGGATCAGATCTAAAACAGCTGAACCCCTTGTTGCCTCTTCCATCTTTTGGACCATAAAATTGTCTTCCAGGCAAGTAAAGAATTTGCTAGACCTTGAAGTTTTGGTTGAGTTAGATTGACAGATCTCTTTTTACTTATTTGTTGTTACCACTCTAAATAAATTGGTGTCATCAGCAAACTTGAATACCTCTCTGCTCATCCCTGATTAACAAGTTAACAAAAACCTATACCCAATATAGATGCTTGAGGGAAACACATCCTCCTCTAATGGATACAACTCTCTTATTATTCCCATTTTAATTTGTCTCTGCTTCCTGTTCTTCAATCAGAGACTAATCCTTAACTTTGATTTCTTTGGTGAGTTAATTTGCCCCCCCCCAAAAAAACAGTCAAAGTACACATGTACTGGATAGCCACTATCCAGATATTTCTGGATGGTCTCAAAAATATCCAAAAAGGGTGACAGACAGAGGGCTTAGTTTTGCAGAAGCTATTTTGACTTGTCTTCAGCAAAGCATGTAATTTAAACTGGCACCTTGTTCAGTATTTATGGGATCAGAAGCTAGATTTACAATCTCATAACTCTTGGGACTCATGTTTGTGATGATTAATAACCAAATGTGACTTCAAAAACCTACCTCTTAAGCTTGATCATGCCCCAACCAAAAAATTTCCAAGCCACTGCAGATATAGGTGTTCAGAAATGGCAATTATTGGACTTTATCAGATGCACTATATATAGCATCATAACGATGCCACATAACCATGAAAGGGTGCACATATCAGATGATGTCACCCTTTCATGGTTATGCTCCCACCAAAACCCATAGTTTTTTATTGATGGCTGAAGCCATCAATAGATCTCCTATGTTGCGTTTGTGCCAGCAAAATAACGCTTTTAAAGGGCTCGTCTGATAAAGTCCATAGTGACAGGGCTATTGAGACAAGGAATTTCAGAAGGACCGCAAGGGGTGTCTCCAGCTTCTTGTCCCATGACCACAAATGTGCTGTAGTCATCATTTCTCAGTGCCCCAATCTGCAGTGTCCAGGAAATTCTTCCAATGGGGTGATGTCTGGCTTAAGAGGTGGGCTGGGGGGACGGGGTTGGTGACATTGGTGGAAGCAGCCAAAACTATGGAGCTCCATCATGCTAGATATGTCTAAGAATGATGGATCTTGGCCTTGATTTTAACACATTCTGCCAATTTATTTGGGACAGAATTAACCTAGCTGACCCATAAACTCCCTGAATCACCTCAACCCAGATCCCTTTTTTTTTTAAAAAAAAAGTATTACACCAGCTATCTTCTAATCTGTTGGGATGGAGACTTATCTTAAAATTTACAACATACTCTTTCGTCATACTTTAAAACATCCCTGAGCCAGAGTTTGAAAACAATGGTTTTCTAGACTACATCTGACAGAATCATCCACTTATTATGGTCATTGGCTGTGCTGGCTGGGGGGATATAGGAGTTATAGCAGAAAAAGTAGCTATTTGAAGTTCTGTTCTGAGCAGATGCTGGAGCATTTTCCCATGACTATCTGTAATCCCAGACAACAGGGGTTGTGGGAAGGACTGCCAAATTCAAAGTCATTTCCAGATTTACTTGAGCCATGAACTTTCCATCTGTTTGCACCATGTTGTTCCTTGTTTATTTGGTGCTGGAAATTATGTACACTACCCACAACTAGGTTTGCCCAATTGGGTCTGGGGAAGGGCTTCTGCAACTTTAATGCTTAACCCCAGCTTTCAGCCACATCCATCCCTTCTCAACAGGACTATAGCCTCACAGGTGGAGATGAAGGGGGAGTGGGTGGAGAAGTTCATCTTGTGACAAGAATAAAACTGGGCACTTCTCTGCACTACACACACAGACCTCCCTGTTTTCCACCAGAGAGCCAATAGCTGTTGTTACCCTAAGAGCTGTACACTTTAGAGCCCCATCCAAATATGCCAAAATCAATATTATTATCTGGGGAGATTATTAGCTCAAATGGAAGCCTGCAAGAGGAAGATAACTTTGGGGACCTTTTCACCTATGTATACCAGTACTAACTGTAGAGACTACTCCAGTTTAAAATGAAATAAAGTATTTTATTGAAAATAACACCTAGTGAAGTCATACATGCAACACACATTCCTGAGAGCCATACAAGTCTGTAGAGGAGTAAGGCAGAAAGACTGGATAGAGGGAGCAATTTGGGAATATAGGGGATAGTTACCACTTTTGAAGTGTACAGTTTTGTGCAGCAAAGATACTCAGACAGGCATCTGAGGGTGGCACAGGAAGTTCCAATCTGGGGCATGCTGAGAAAGAGAGTGGCCGGGTTCGTCCACTGTGGCACACCTTTCTATTGTTGGGGGACTAATATTTATACCCTATTTCATATCCCAGAAGGATACTCTGGTTAGGACAAAGCCTATATTTATTTCCCATTGGATAGACAGCTAATTGCCTTAATGGCTAGGAGATAGGTATTGATGGGCTTATGATGGGTCCAAGGTTGGACAGGAGGGGGAATAGGAGAGACTTCTATAGGATTAGATTTTGGAATAGTCACTTAATTGTTTGATTGAATGAATCATTGCTGAGGTGCCCAGGGCTGGAAGAAAGGATTAGCAGATACGTCCTTAATGACTGTGTTTACTAAGGGGCTTCCGTGCAATCATAATATTTATTTTATTTTATTTTATTTTATTTTATTTATTTATACCCCGCTCTTCAGCCACAAGGCTATCAGAGCGGCTTACAAATTGTTTTTAAGCAATAGCTATTTACACATCTACACTACATTAAACAGTTTCCAATGTGTGTTAGCTAATTGCCCCCCACAAGCTGGGTACTCAATTTACCGACCTACGAAAGGATGGAAGGCTGAGTGAACCTTGGAGCCGGCTGGAATCGAACTTGCGACGTGGTGGCTTGCAGTACTGGCATTTAACCACTGCGCCACCAGGGTTAATATGGGGTTCCTTTTCATAATATTTCTAAGACACATCCCTGGTCACTGTGACCTCCAACTGACCTTTTTGGTTTGCCCCAGCCAATGTGACTGCAAAAAGTGTCCAATATTTCCAATTATAAGATATCGTGGGAAGGAGGTAATAGGGCATACTAACACTACAGAGATTATCAGATTCAGTAAAAAAAGTACCTGAGGAGAATGCCAGGATGACATTCCTGTCTTGTGAACAGGAGCCAGTTTCACACATCCTCATGCTCATCACATTCTGCTCCTGTGCTTCTGAAGTTAGCAAGGCAGCACTTTTCATTGATGGGGAGCTCCCATCAATCTAAAGTGGTGCCTTACTAACTGCAGAAGCACTGGAGCAGAACGTAACAAGCACAATGTCATGTGAAACTGGGTCCCATTTGTGGGACAGGAACATCATCCAGCGTCATGCTCCATGAGCCTGATGAAGCTATAGAGTCAGAGGAGGAGGAAAACATGGCAGGAAACAGCCCTAGGGACCCTGGCACAGGTTTATTTACAGCTGTGCCAGCAGGGAACCCTGCCAGCCTATAGGCTCGAGCAGAGGAAGAGCCTGGTCCAAGTGGGGTGGCATCAGTCCCAGCATAAAGTCCTGCCCATTCAGATAAGGATAAAGAAGAAGAGAATGACTTACCTCCACTATTGTATACCCAGCAGCAAGCTCAAAACGAAGTTCAAAGGAAGTCTCTGAGACTTTATGAGAAAACCCTGCTCATTAAGAAATACCTGACAAAGCCTTAATTGCTTTATATATGCTAGAAGAGGCAATGGAGGCTTTGTCAGAGATCAACTGATCTTCCTGGTGAAAGCTTCCTGCTGACTTTGGTGCCTGGATTCCAGTTATCTTGACTTCTGTTACCTTGACTCATGCTTAGACCTTGGACTGTCCCTGACTACTCTGCTGCCTGCTCCTGTTGTCCCATGGACTGCTTTGGACCACATTGACTGATTGCCATAAGCCCCTGATCTTTTGGAACTATATTACCAAACTAACTTTTTGACTGTGTTTGCATTCCTGTGAGCTAATTAACAGTTGGCTCCCTTCCCGGACTCGTGCTGTTTATTCTTTGCTGATACTTACTTGCTTTCTGGACATCCTGGTGTTCTTCTCAGGTACTTTTTACTGCATCTGATAATCTCCTGTGTTGGGAGGAGATGACTACATCTGAAAGCTGGCAGTTGGAAGGTGACAGAGTACAGGTACCTTCACTCCACTTGATGGATCTTTATGGTACTTTGTCTTGCTCCATTAAGGATTAAATTTACAGAAGCCCTGTCCTGGATCTAATCTGGCAACCCTACCCACAACTCATTGGTGAGGCCTGACCCAACATTCAGTAATCACTGATATGTGGGGAAGATCATTCATGAGAAACATTCAATTAATTCAACTAATTCCTTATGTAAGTATTCTGTTTCCAACTACTGAAAAAAAAACTTTCAACTCTGCATGTCTCTGAATGATGATTTAAAACCTTTTTATTTACTCTCAATGTTTTTAAAAATGTGTTAATTAAAATAATCTCTTTTAAACTTATTAAAAATAAATTACTGCACATTTTAACATTTTCCTCCCTGCAAATTTTCTTCTTAATTAGTTATTTAAACTGCACTGAAAGTCCCAAGCTAATATATTTCAATATTCATTTTTCCATTTCAGTTTAAAAAAAAAAAAGTGAACAGTTCCCCCCTTTTAGCCTGAAATTTTAATTTTTAAAAAAATTAAATACTCATTGGTACTCTGGTGCATCCTTCATCATTTACAGTGGTTATTTAGCATTGTCGTTTGGTTTGGTTTGGTTTAACTTTAGGTCATAAAACAGGCCAGGGCAAAGATGAAAACAGGAGGAGAAAAACAACTAAACTGCAGTTCGGTGGTGAAGAATCTAAGTTTTCCCTGTACCTGTCAGTTTAATGATAGCAGTCATAATCCTGAAATATATGCTTTAGTATTAAATATCTGTTGGGGTCCCAGAGAAAAGGAAAAAATCAAGGTTCCCATAACTATGGGCTGATTTGCAAATGCATGTTATCAACTTGTTGACCACAGCAATGGTGGGCTATATTTATGAATGAGTCACTACAGGTCACTCACAGGAGACAGACATCTCATTGCCCCAGCAGAAAGGACTTTATTAGACACGCACAAAATGGAATCATAACAATGCCACATAACCATAAAAGGGCACACATATCAGATTACATTGCTCTTTCGCAGTTATGTCCCCACAAAAACCCATAGTTTTTAATTGATGGCAGTAGCCATCAATTGATCTTTTGTGGGGATTTTTTTTCCTGTATAGCTGGTGTGTGAAACCTCACATTTTTCCCCTCGTTCTTATCCCATCTATAGTCAGTCCAGTGCGAACACTTCTGGGTGAGATCATGACATCCAGGTAAGCAACACACTTTTTATGACCCTCCCCTGGTTACTTAGGACTTTTAAAGTGTGTTTAGGTGCTTTTTGAAACTTTTTTTTTGTGTTTTGTTTGTTTGTTTGTTTTAATTTCCCACATGATGAAGTCTCATGAGAATCCACGGGACTTCAAAGGAGGAAGTAAATGGAGCTCCATTCACTTCCTCTTTCATTACTGGGGAAGCCTTCTGCTGGGAGAGAAGGTAAGTGCAGGGGGGGGGCGTTTTTTTGCTGGCATAAAAATTGATTATTTTTTTTTAATGTCAGCAAAAGAACGCTTTAAGGGACTTGTCTGATAAAGTCCAAAGGTAATACCTTTGAACATAACATCTCACACCTATGGTTGAAGGCAAAAGTAGACATTAGAGAAGGATATATGTTTTCCACTAGCAACACTAATCCTGTTCTCTTTTGCCTGTCCTCTAATTACATCCAATTATACAAGCTGTTTGATATTATATTCTCTGAGTTTTCCTCCAAGTTTCCTGAAAGGTGGACCAGCATCCAGCTCTGTTTTCATAGAATCATGGAGTTGGAAGAGACCTCAAGGGCCATCCAGTCCAACACCCTGCCATGCAGGAATATACAATCAAATCATTCCTGACAGATGGCCATCCAGCCTCTATTTAAAAAACTCCAAAGAAGGAGACTCCACCACACTATGAGGCAATGTTTTCCACTTCCGAACAGCTCTTACTGTCAGGAAGTTCTTCCTAATGTTTAGGTGGTATCTCTTTTCCTATAGTTTGAACCCATTGTCCTAGTCTCTGGAGCAACAGAAAACAAGCTTGCTCCATCCTCAGTATGACATCCCTTCAAATATTTAAACATGGCTATCATGTCCCCTCTCAGCCTTCTCTTCTGCAGACTAAACATACCCAGCTCCTGAAGACACTCCTCATAGGGCATGGCTTCCAGACCTCCCACCATCCTGGTCACCCTCCTCTGGACACATTCCAGCTTCTCAATATCCTTCCTGAATTGTGGTGCCCAGAACTGGACACCACAGTATTCCAGGAGAGGTCTGACTAAAGCAGAATAGAGTGGCACTGTTACCTCCCTTGATCTAGACACTATACTCCTATTAATGCAGCCTAGAATTGCATTGGCTTTTTTAGTTGCTGAATCACATTGCTGACTCATGTTCAGCTTGTGGTCCACTAAGACTCCCTCTGTAGCTCTATAGGCTGCTGGAGTGTGTGTTTGGGTACTTTTGCACACCACAGAAGGAGAGGCACAATGCTCAGTGCAGCATAACACTCAGCATTGTGATACATCTGGTGTCACCCTGAAGGAATAAGAATATCCTTGCTCACCTGGGTGTTAGCCCCTTTTCCTTAAGTTGCCCCTACCCTCCTGTTCTGTAGGTTATTTCAGGCTTCATCTGGTCACCTTTGAGATCAGGTAGGAATTTTTGGCCTTGGTTACCTGATTGGCAATGTTTGTCAAAGGTGCCAAGGAGGTTTATGCCTATCCTGGATTGGTGGCCCATGGGACAGATTGGAAGAATTAGCTGGGTGTTGCTGTTTAAATAGGTTCTACATTTGTGGGAAATGCAGAAAATGGGGGAGTTAGGGTGGTGAAAACCAAAACTAGCACTGTTGAGGTGAAGGATTGGTTTTCATACTGGGTCCTTAGGTTGCATGGAGCTCAGATGCTGGAGGAAAAATGGCCCTTGGGGCCAGTCCTGATTACATCTCCCTTTAAAGCTCTGTGTTAAGGAGGATTAGGATGAGCCAGGTCTCCCAGGTTGTAGAACCAGCCACTGCCAGACTTTTAGGTAACAGATTGGCAGAAGGGCTCAGATGTCTCACGCTATTTGGGGAGAGGAGTCCGTGGTATCCCATATGAGCCTGCATGAAATTCAAGATTCTCAGAGGAGGTCTTGTTGCATGTCCTAACAACTCATGAAGTTAGGCTGGGCTGTACAAGTGACAGGGGTTTCTACATAGTAGCAACCCACCTGAGGAACTCTTTACCCAAGAAAGTTAGGCTCCATCTCTTTTGATCTTCCAGTGGGCTGCCATAACAATACTACTCCTTGTGGCCTTTAGTGTTTGAAATGCTATGTTTTAACTGTTTTAAAATTGCATTTTAGGATAATTTTTAGATGGTTTTAAAAAGTTGTTAAAGAGTATTTTAATATGTTTTTATATTTGTTTTTAAAATGTTTTATCTTTGTACTGTTTTAATTGCTTTTATTTGTTCATCACCTCAGAAGCCCTAGGGGGCTGGGAAGTAAGACAAAAATATCATTCTTCATTCATAAATAAATAAATGGTAGACCCATGAACACACACACACACGCCAGCCCCAAACATAGATTCAGCACTAGGGCAAGCCTCAGTGCAGGTTAGGGGGGTTATAAATAGTTAATAAAGTGTGGTGATATGATTCAAGTCACAACTAAGCTGACAGGCCCAGGTGGAAAAGACAAGCCAGTCCATCAGAAAAAAGAGACCTTAGGCCTTGCTTTCTTCACTGCTGGTCTATTGATTGTTAAATGTTAGATACATCTAATTCATGTTAGATACATTTACAGTTAATACAGCTGTGATCTATTTAATTTCAACCTGTATCCCATTCACGCTACATGACTATCATGTTATATTCTACTTTAACTGTCATGGCTACATCCTATGGAATCCTGGGATTTGTAGTTTGGTGAGGCACTGGAACTCTCTGCCTGAGAACTCTAAATACCCCTCCCTCAACTGCCAATCAAAGTATTCCATAGGATCTAGCCATAGAAGTTAAAAGTGAAGTATACCACTATAATTGTATAGAGAGCCCCCTGTACCAGCCACTATTTCACCATCTACAGCATGCTTTATACTGACACTTGGTTTTACTTTATGGTGGGTATCAGTGATAGTGAAAGTGTGGCCAATGTGCTGATGCAGCCCCTAGCATCAAATTTGTGGTGATTGACTTCCTATTGAAAAAGAAAGGTTTCTCCTTTGCCTAGAGAAGGACAAAAACATGGAGAAAATGCCACCAAGGAGGCATTTGGAGCAAAGTCGACCTTCCAAGTTCCCCAAGGGAGCCAATGTGGCCCCTAACCCAACAGTTGCTCACCCCAGTCTATACTGACTTTCATTGTCTCTTCTCAGCCCTACATGGAAATGTCAGTGATTGAACCTGAGACTTTTCTTTTTGTTCTCTTACTGAGTTATGGCTCTTCAAAGAAACATCTTTGAGTTTTCCTCCTGTCAATCATACTCACTTGTTTAGATTGGCTTTATCTTGACTCCCTTTCTGTCCAGAACACAGGTCAGCAAGTACGGTGGGTGTGTCAGAGCTGTCAGATATGCAGTCCAATCCAAGTCATTCACAGATTATCTGAGCAAGATACAGGGAGAAGCACAAGGGTAAGGAAGGAATAAACAAAGTCCTCAAAGCCTAGCCAGTCCAAGGTCAAAGAAACATGAGAGATTTAGTGTTCCATCAGTCAATCAGATAAGGCAGTTGGGAAGACATGGAGGAGCTGCTGGGAGATTTATGGCCAGGTATCTCAAAAACATCTGGGGCCTAATTAATTAGCTTCTTAGACATAACCCTTGGTGGATCTGGCACTTCTCTCTTCACTGTTCAACAAAGGACAGGGGTGTGCCAGCTTCAGCATCTTCCATCTCCTGCTGTGGTTCCCCCATTGCCCCAGCTCCCATCTTCTCAGACTCAGACAGCTCAACTATCAAGAACTAAAGTCTACTGGTAATCTGCCTCCTCCTCCTCTAAGTCATCCAGGGTGTGAGTTATGACACATTCCTTGGTTGTTGGGCTAAGCACCAAAAATGTATAGTCATATGAAATGTAAGATCATATAGTCTATCCTGTCCATATGGGTATTACAAGACCCTTAATACATAATATGAATTCTAGGAGCTCTCATGTTAAAGTTGTGCTATCAGATCACCCCATAATCAGAAAGAGGAAGCGTGAATTCCCACTTTTTATTTTTAACAAATCCCCAGCACCCTGTTCTCAGAGGTGATCTGTCTCGTCATGTTACATGCTGATGTCGCATGAAAAAAAGTATTAATTATTATACCCCCCAGCCTCCCTACATACAGTTCTAGCCCCTGTTGCATGAGTTAGAGTACAAACAAATACAAAGTGCATACATTAAAGTATTCAGTGAAAAGAGATTCATACACCATATACTCTGTATGCAAATTCTTAGATTGTAGCTAATTATAGTGTTGGAAAGCAGAACCAAGAAACCCTACAATGATGTCTCTTCCCTGTGGGTATATGGAATAAAAATGTTTTTTTCTCTTTGTTAAAAGAACAAAAGTATGAATTAATATTTTTGTGTAAATGAGTATCACTTTTTATGTGTTGCATATTTCTCCTTGGAATATATACAAAAACAACACAATATTGTATAGGTTCCTATAAGTATGATTAAAATTAAATTATAGCACACCAACAATTTCAAATGCGATTTCAAATATGTCACCAACATTAAAAAAAAAGAAAGAATAAAAGCTATCACATGCTTTCACTGTATTTCTTCCCCCTTCAACAACAACTTTTACAGGAATGAAGTGTTAATAAATTCAACACATTTTGTTAGAACTTCTATGGCACTGAAAAATTGTCATAATTCAGAAGGCAGCTGCATAGAAACAAAGCCTTGACAATATCTAATTGAGTCTATTTTTTAATGCTAATAACAGCAACCTTATTGTTGGGATACTGTACTATCTGTATGTATTTCATGGCTGAGATCCAAATAGCTTCATGCGCAAGTAGAAAGTATTTCCATGTATTCACAGGGTTAGGGATGGGGTGGGCAGGGAAGGGATGCCAAATTCTTCTTCCAGCTGCATACTCTTACCCTGTGTTGAATGCTATTCTCTAGCATCTTCCCACTGTAAGAAACAGGTTGGGTGGGAGGGCTGGAAGGAGACGGGCAATGGAAAGAGAGGAGCAGGAAAGCCACTGCGTATGTGTAGAACATGATCCCATCTCCTGTTTTCAGATAGCAATTATCAAACACATTTGTTCTGTTACTCATTTGTAAAGCTCAAATGAATTTCTTTGCTTGTATGTGCTTTTTGGTTGCTCTCTCACCCCCCCTTCTTTTTATGCCCTCTCTTATAGCAATGACAACAGAAAACCAGATTTCTTCCTGAGGATGGTTGTGACTTTACAGTACTGTATTTGCCAGGAGCTGTAGGAGAAGCAGCAGCAAAAGGAAGAGTGGATTTGCTTCACCAGCTGCCCCTTTTGGGACACAGATAAAATCAGTTTAAAAGAATGTAAAACAATGTTATGTCATTCCAGAATACTCATGGAGGGAGGGAGGGAGGGAATGGGATGGAATTCTGAAAGATGCCACCCTTCCCTGGAAGGACCCATAATGATGTAGTATCTTATGTATTCTGTAAAGACAAAATGACAGCTGCCAGAAAGAGGCACAGAAAGGACTTCCACCACCACTGCTGGTAACCCACAGTTGAAGAAAGAAAGAAAAAGAATGGACACAAATGTAACTAATAGACAGGTCTACCAATTTACATCCACTTGAAGTAGCTGCTTGGTGAATTCTTTTGAAATAAGTGAAAATGAAATGAATGAGTCCTCTTTGTTTTGTTTTTTAACCATAAGAAATGCATAGAGCTTTTACGGGGAATGGGATGTTTGTGTGCTGTACTGCTTTAAGTTGGTTTTAAATTAATGTATTCAATGGTTTTAATTTTTGTTGATAGGTTAATACTATTTTAATCATAACATTTTGTATGTTTTTAACCACATGACCTTTTTATTTCTGAAGAAGCTGAAATGCTTCAAAACTGAATGTGGGAGAAAGAATAAATCTTCTTAGGTTATCAATTATCAACTATCTTATCAATTTATATTATTGATAATGGATAAGAACCCTAACCCTTACCTTACCCCAAACCCTTCCCAAATGATTTTGCAAGCCAACCCCAACCAAATGTAAATGGAATTGATTGCATTTTCTTAACAAAATTATTATCAATTGATACTCAAGCAGAACCTCAACACACTGAAACAGCTGCACTGAACTGGCCCCTCTGAACTCTCACACTGTAATATCCTAGATCCTGTCTTCTTCACCCACTTTAAAGTTATATAAATCTTGTTTGGGGCCTAAATGCCTTAAAGGTGCCAGATCCCTTCTGATCTTGGAAGCTAAGTAGAATCAGCCCTCATTAGTTTTTGGTTGGAAGATCACCAATGAATACCAGGTGCTGTAAGCTATACAGTTGTCCCTCTGTATCCACAGATTTGGCATCCATGTATTTAAGTATTCACGGCTTGAAAATATTCTTTAAAAAATAATAATCTAAAAAGCAAACCTTGATTTTGCCATCTTATATAAGGTGCTATGCCATTACATATAATGAGACTTGAGTATTCACAGATTTTGGTATCCACAGGGGGTCCTGGAACCAAACCCCAGCAAATATGAAGGGACAACTGTATTTCAGAGGAAGGAACTGGGAAAATCACCTGTGAGTATTCCTTGCCAAAGAAAACCTTATGAAATTCATGGGGTCACCATTAGTCGACAAGCGACTTGAAGGCACAAACACACAATCTTGTGTGGCCATTATTTTGTTTTCTTAATACTCATCTGTAATCCTGCTTTTGCCCTTTGTTCCTTCATTTTCATAAGCAGTTTACTGTTTTCTGCTAGGCATATTATGTCAGTTGTACATCTTAAATTACTGGTGTTTCTTCTTCTAATTTTCAAACTTCCATCATTGAGCCTAGTCCTGCTTTCCATGTGGTATCTTCTATGCATAGACTGAAGAAACAGAGTGATAAATGCACCTTTGCCTGATCCTCTTGCCAATTGAAGGCCATTCTGTTTCTTCATATTCTTCTCCAGAGTATATTGAATTATGGGTGCATATACCCTATTGTAGTTATTGTGGGAGGAAGTATTAATTACCTCTTTCATGCAGAGATTCCTGCACATGTAGAACACATTTCTCCTGTGCCCTTCCCTGATACAACCCATTTTAATAGATGAGTAGGGTGAGGGCAGCCAAAGAACATCTGGCTAAGTTCCTGCTCACAATGATATCTGGAGGACCTCTGGAGCATGCTGGGAGATCCTAAGGAATGCCTTTGTCATCATGTGCCTGGCTGAAGAAAGATAGCTGGATCCTTCCCTCAGCCACTGAAAGGCCATGTCAGGAGGAGGGTGATTTCTCTGTATGGAGAGAGGAGGATGGGATGGAATTCCCTCTGGTAGAACTTTACACTCTGCCAGATAATGCAAGGTGCCAGCACATATGTCCTTGTATAATCTAATGTACTCTCGTTACATTTAAAACAGCATCTTACCACTATAATAAATATTAAGTTAAAAGTAAAACATGTTGATCCCACTAGGCATTAATCCAGTGAAACTGTATCATTTATTTAGATGGTGTCCAAATCAAGTGCTAACATCTTTAAAATGAAAGTTTTAATATTATTTACTAAGTATGGAACAAATTAAGTGAGGATACTTAACAGCAAGTCTAAAATTCAGAATGGCTTATTATCCCAAGAAGAAAAAACTGGCACATTTCAATTGATAGCAGTACTTCTTAACTGTCACCTAGAATTTTTAACAGCAGAAGGGCTCAAGAGCTTATAAAATATGGCTACAGACAGCAGTAACAAACAAACAAGTTAGCCTCCTACTAAAAGTGCTGATGCCCAGAGGCTATGGTCAGACATTTCAGCTATAAAAATGGATAGACCATATCATCAGGAACATAATGCTCATGGCATTCAATTCTACTTAGCCTGCAGGCTTCTAAAAGTATGGGAGGAAAATCTAGCTGATTATGGGAAATAATATTAAGATAAGAATTGGCAAAGAAAGTAAGGTTTTGACATGTGCATTACGGTTTATTTTATGTGAACAAGCCTCATTATTGACCAGAACATCTTGGGCCCAACAGGTTGTTTTATGTGT
Organism: Gambelia wislizenii; assembly: GCA_030847615.1. Lineage (NCBI taxonomy): Eukaryota > Metazoa > Chordata > Lepidosauria > Squamata > Crotaphytidae > Gambelia > Gambelia wislizenii. The sequence goes on from JAUMIR010000001.1 coordinate 363,120,718, forward strand.
GGTGGTAAATTGCTACTTTGCATGAGAAGTCTTCTCAACTATTATACTCTACATTTTGGTAAAGGATATATCTCTATATAAAGTTTCACTAGTATGATTTAATTTCCATGAAAGTATAACACAGGTCTTCTTGGTAGCTCTTTGTCATAATCATTAGCTGAGAAGGACAGATTCTCACATCCTCCAAAGCAGGACTATTGACTATATGGCCCTCCTGATATTCTTGCAGCATAACCAGTGGTGCCTCTCCATTGACGCCCCCTTGTCGTGGGAGAGAGGCTTGCGTACCCTAATGATGTTTTGAGCTATGCTGGCGGTGGCATAATAGCCACTGGTAGGGTCTCCCATGCCAGACAGGTCAAAACCGAAGGGTCTGACAAAGAGCGTCAAAGGGCAGGATGGGCTCTCTAGCCTTGTGGCAACCGTCCTAGGAGAAGGAAAACTCCAATCCCAAACCCGGGCAGATGGTGCTCGTCCAACCCTGTAAGGTCAACCATCTAAGAGAAGGAAACTCTAATCAAACCTACGGCCCGAGGACCTCACTGCCACGTCCATGCTTGCAAGGCCACGGCAGATGAATCTCTGGTTTAAAGGGTGAGGCCAGTTCTGTGCATGCTGCGCTCCACCAGAAAAATCCATTGCACAGGCTCGAAGGACAAATCCATTTCCAAAAAAGCCCTGTAGCGACTGGCGAGGGACGAAACCGGCAGGTGTAAAGATGCACTGGAAGCCGCAGCCCCAACCCTGCATGCAGGCGGTTCAGGACATTGGTCGCTCAAGCCTGACCCGGGAGATGACAGTCTTGTTCGGCAGCATCCTGAACGACCAAGCAGCCTTTTTTAAGGAGAGCACTGCTTGCTCCATATGGAGAGGGGCCTAGAAAAGGTGGCCTAAAGAAAGCTCATCCCCAACTACCTGGTTGGCTAGCCGCGGCCAATGGGAATCTTCTGATGCGGTCAAACCAAGGCAAAGAAACAAAGGCACACACCGGCCTCCAAAGGTGTAAATAAACTGACACTTGCATGCTGGAACATCAGAACCATGCAAGACTCTGAAGATAGTGGACGGCCTGAGCGTCGTTCTGCCCTAATAGCCCTTGAACTATCACGGCTTAATATTGACATCGCTGCTCTTAGCGAAGTTCGCTTCCATGAGGAAGGCAGCCTTAAAGAACATGGCGCCGGCTACACACTTTACTGGTCTGGCAAACCCAAAACCGAAAAACATCTGTCAGGAGTAGGCTTTATGATTAAAAACTCCATTGCCTCCAAACTCGAAACCTTGCCAACAGGACACTCTGATCGCATTATTTCCTTACGCCTCCCACATGTTGTTCTCTTTAGTATATATGCCCCAACTATGCAAGCCGACCCTGTAGAGAAAGACAAATTCTACACAGACCTATGCCAACTCATACAAAAAGTCCCTGTAGAAGATAAAATTATTATCCTTGGTGACTTCAATGCCAGAGTAGGAAAGAACTCCGAAGCCTGGAAAGGTGTCTTAGGCAAGCATGGTGTTGGAAATTGCAATGATAATGGACGCCTCCTGCTAGAGTTCTGTGCAGAACAACAGCTGACTATTACAAACACAATCTTTCAGCAGAAAGATAGCTTGAAGACAACCTGGATGCATCCCCGATCCAAACATTGGCACCTCATTGACTACGTTCTAGTCCGTCAGAGAGACATTCGTGATGTCCGTCATACACGAGTGATGCCCAGTGCAGAATGCCAAACAGATCATCGCCTTGTCAGATGTAAACTAAATCTTCATCTTAAGTTCAAACCTAAGAGGGGTGGCATCTTAAAGAAGAGACTCCAAGTCAACAATCTTCAACAAGCTACCATGAGAGACAACTTCCAGGCAAATCTACAAACGAAACTTGAAGACCATCCTACAGATCCTTCTCCTATAGTGCTTTGGCAACATATCAAAAACAGCATCCTCCAGTCTGCAGAAGAATCCCTTGGCTTCTCCCACAAGAAAAATCAAGACTGGTTTGATGAAAACAACCAAGAGATCCAGGAGCTGTTGGCAAGGAAGAGAGCTGCTCACCAGGCATACCTCGCCCAGCCAACCTGTCATGTAAGAAAAGCAGCTTTCCGCCTCACATGTAGCAAACTACAACAAAAACTCCGAGACATGCAGAACAAGTGGTGGATCAATATAGCAGAAAAGACACAACGCTGTGCAGATCTGGGTGATCATAGAGGATTTTATGAAGCTCTTAAAGCAGTGTTTGGACCTACTTATCAGGTCCAAAGCTCCTTATACAGTACAGATGGTCAAACATTAATTACTGATAAAGCCTCCATCCTAAATCGTTGGGCTGAACATTTTCAAAGTCTCTTTAGCGCCAACCGAGTAGTCCAAGCCTCAGCTATCCAATATATGATACAAAAACCAATGAAAAATGAATTGGACATAGCTCCCACTTTGGAAGAGACCCTTAAGGCCATACAGCAGATGAAAAATGGCAAGGCAGCTGGGATTGATGGAATCCCACCTGAAGTTTGGAAACACGGAGGTCATGCACTCCACGAAAAATTCCACGAATTCCTTGTGAATTGCTGGGAAAAAGGGGAACTGCCATCAGACCTCCGAGACGCAGTCATCATCACCCTGTTCAAGAAAAAAGGAGCAAAATCTGATTGCTCAAACTATCGAGGCATAACACTGCTCTCTATTGCTGGAAAAATCCTTGCAAGGATACTCCTGAACAGGTTAGTTCCTGCTATTGCAGAAGAACTTCTCCCTGAAAGCCAATGTGGCTTCAGAGCCAATAGAAGTACTATAGACATGGTATTTGCCCTTAGGCAACTGCAAGAAAAATGTAGGGAGCAGAACAAGGGTCTCTATGTAACATTTGTCGACCTCACCAAAGCCTTTGACACTGTAAGTAGAAAAGGTCTGTGGCAGATCCTGGAAAGACTAGGATGTCCCCCCAAATTCCTTAAAATGATTATCTTGCTACACGAGGGACAGCGTGGTCAAGTCAGATATGGCGATGCTCTTTCAGAGCCCTTTCTAATAACTAATGGAGTGAAGCAAGGTTGTGTTCTTGCACCAACTTTATTTACAATCTTCTTTAGCACGATGCTCCAAAGGGCTATGGCAGAGCTTGAAGAAGACGACGGCATCTATATACGCTACCGTACTGATGGTAGCTTGTTTAACTTAAGCCGTCTGAGGGCTCACACTAAGACTCTAAACTATCTAGTCCGTGAGCTGCTCTTCGCCGACGATGCTGCCCTTGTTGCCCACACAGAAGCAGCTCTGCAGCGCCTAACATCCTGCTTTGCAACAGCTGCAGAGCTGTTTGGGCTAGAAGTCAACCTGAAGAAAACAGAAGTTCTTTACCAGCCTGCACCACAGGACGAACACCATCATCCCCACATTGCCGTCGGCAAATCAGTGCTCAAGTCCGTTCAGCAGTTCACCTACCTGGGAAGCATCATCTCCTCAGATGCCAAGATTGAGAAAGAGATCGATCACAGATTAGCAAAGGCATATAGTGCATTTGGAAGACTTCACAAAAGAGTCTGGAGCAATAAACACCTGAAGCAAAGCACAAAAATCAGTGTGTATAGAGCCATCGTACTGTCTATCCTCCTTTATGGATCTGAAACATGGGTCACCTATCGCCACCACCTACGACTCCTCGAGCGCTTTCATCAGCGCTGTCTACGCACAATCCTAAATATACACTGGACTGACTATGTGACGAATGTTGCTGTCCTTGAGCAAGCAGGGATCACCAGCATTGAGGCCATGATATTGGGAACACAGCTGCGCTGGGCAGGGCATGTTTCTAGGATGGAGGACCATCGCCTCCCAAAAATACTACTCTACGGTGAACTCGCCACGGGTCAGCGTAAGAGGGGCGCTCCAAAAAAAGCGATACAAAGACTCCCTGAAACAACATCTCAGGCTTGGCCAAATTGATCACCAACAGTGGTCCGCCCTGGCCTCACATCGGGAGGCATGGAGACGCACTATCCACAATGCTGCAGCCTTATTTGAGAACTCACGACGAACAAGTCTTGAAGAGAAACGACAACGCAGAAAGAATCACAACCCAAAAACATCACCCAAGGAGACCTTCTGCTGTGCTTTTTGCAACCAGACTTGTTTATCTCGGATTGGCCTTTTTAGTCATCAGCGCGCTTGCAGAAAGCGCGGGATGAGTCCTTCCTGAATCTTCGTTTGCGAAGAAAAGCCAGAGAGATGTGTTGTTTACATCATCTTTTTAATTCTCCTTGGCCATGTAATGTTTTCCCTTGCTGATCATGGAGCTTCCCCAATCTTGGCTTAAATTTCCCTTTGATTTCTCAGATCTTGTGGAAGAGATCTCTTGTTCTTCCTTTTTTGTTGTCATCTTCTATTTCTCTGCAATGATTATTATAGTGATTTTCCTTATCTCTGCACAGAAGCCGCTGAACAGTTGCATTCAGGGTTCTGACTCTATTTCCGTCACCTTTTATTTTTGCTTCTTGTCTGTCCTGCTTAAAGAGTTTCACCTGTCATCCATTGAGCCCCCTCTTCCTTTCTGGCTGCAGATAGTGTCTGTTTGCATTCCTCCTTGAAAATGTCTGTGGCTTCAGTCCATAGTTTTTCTGGCTCCCAGTCAATTAGGCTTAATAGTACAAATGTATCTTTTACATTTTCTTTAAACTAGCTGTACCCAGCATAACATATGCTATTTTAAAATTCCTCAAAAATGCCCAGTAGACCTCATGACAACCTTATATGGTACGCTGGTAGGTTTTTAAATTCCTCCTCCACCTTCTCAGTATTCCACACTTTTCCCAGAATTGCTGATGGTGACTCGCTCTTTTGTCCTGCAACCACCATGGCCACCACTAGTTCACTGCCTGGGTCTCACCGCCGCTGCTGCCAGTTGACCTTCTGGGTCCTGCTACAGTGGTAACAGCAGCATCCTGCTGCTGCCGCCACCAGTTGACTGTCTGGGTCCCATCACAACAGCAGCAGTGGCATTCTGCCACCCCCACTGCCACCAGTTGACTGTCTGGGTCCCATCACAACAGCAGCAGTGGCATTCTGCCACCCCCACTGCCACCAGTTGACTGTCTGGGTCCCATCACAACAGCAGCAGTGGCATTCTGCCACCCCCACTGCCACCAGTTGACTGACTGGGTCCCGTCACAACAGCAGCAGTGGCATCCTGCCACCACCACGGCCACCAGTTGACTGTCTGGGTTCTGTCACAGTAGCAGCAGCAGCATCCTGCCACCACCATGGCCAGTTGACTGGGTCCCGTCACAGCAGCAGCAGTAGTATCCTGTCACCTTCACCAGTCGACTGCCTGGGTCTTGTTGCAGCAGCGGTGCTGCCACTGCCACTTGACTGTCTGGGTCCTGTCACAGCCTGTGACTGATGAGTGGCTGAGGAAGTGAGAGAAGGGAGGGGGCCTTGTGAAGCTGGGGGTGTAGATGCAGACTGAGTGGCAGGAGTGGATTGTGAGGTGTAGAGGAAATTTTCATGTGGGTGGTGATTGGTTGGGTGTGTTTACTGAACAGAAAATCAGCACACTGGGAAAGGCAAAATACCCAAGAGTTATATATAGAGAGAGATTCTACAGGGATGTGCTTCAGGTTGTATTTTGGCACAATGGTTGATTTAGTGATCTTCTTTAACTTTATTCTAATTTTTTATATCCAGGCTGCCTACTGTCTGGCGCAGCCATTCAGGCAGGGATCCTATTTATAGCCTGGGAGGATTATGGAGACCCCGGATGTAAATGTCACCAGCACACGCTGGCGATGAGAAGCGAGGGGCAGGGCTGGAGGCTGTTTAAAGCCCTGCTGCCCCTCGTTTCCTCCACTTGTGATTTCAGTGACCCACCCTCCCACCACTGGAATAGTAGGATAATGGTTGCTTCGGAACCAGGTAAGAATTTTTTTACCCCCTTTTCTCTGGGTTTGATTCACCTACCCCATACTAGGAAGGTGGCAATGGGGAAAGTGGCTAGGGTGGTGTCTAAATAGGTTAAATTGTTAAACCCCTTGGATTGCAAAAGGGGGAAGTGTAGATTTTGGTGTGTACCTATGTCACCAATTTCGGTGAAAGGATGGTCTCTGAAAGGGTCACCTTAGGTTGTATGACCTGGGAGAACAGAAGATCTACCTTGGGGTTGGTTTGAAGGAAAATCCCCTCACCTTAATCCATACGGATTGGGTGAGGGACTTTCATGTTGGCCTTCCAGATATGAGCCATCTGGAGAGCAACCCCAGTCATTGGTGTTACTCTACAGGGCTCAGGTGTTCACCTGGGGAAGCTGGGCGAAATGCCCCAGCTGCTCCTACACTAGGTTGCCTCCCCTTGCTGAAGATTTAGAGGGTATTAAATTGGTAGGGTTAAAGAATGACCCTTTTATTTCACCCCATTTCCTGTGTATGGTCTCTTTATTTCTCCAGATCAGTCTATAAGAGGAGTTCATGGTCAGTGCAATAACCTGTTCCTGATCTTGTTTTTGCAGTGATGTTCTCCATCTTCTGCTCCCAATTACATAGTCTACGTGATTTCTATATTGGCCATCAGGTATGTCTATGCATATAGTCACATCTTTGATTGCTTGAAGATTGTGTTTGCGGTGAACAAACAGTTGGCCTTGCAAAATTAGTTGCTCTCCTGCTTCATTTCTTGATTAGAGGACAATTTTGCCTACAATCTTTGATTGTGCTCTCTTTCCTATTTTGTATTTCAATCACCTATGAAGTCCTGTTTTAGTGTGTGATCTATTTTCTCCTAGACTTCAACACAAAATCTTTTCATTTCTTCTTCTGCCTCTGTAATTGGAGCATAAGCTTGGGTTAAGCTTATATTTATGGGTTTTTCCTGAAGTCTTATTGATATTATTCAGTCAGACTTTGCATTATATCCCTTGACTGCTTTTGCTACATCTCTTCTCACTACAGATGTTACCTAATTTCTTCTTGGATTTTCATTTCCTGGGTAAAACAGTGTTTAGTTATCTCACTCAAAATATCCCATTCCCATCCACTTTAGCTCACTCACCCCAAGTAATGCAATGTTTATATATCCCATTTCTTCTTTTATTATGTCTAACTTCCCCTAATTTATGTTCTACACGTTCCATGTCCCTTGAATATGTGTTGTGCAGTTTCAAATATTCCTTTTGCCTTTATATTCCTTTCAGCTGAAATCCAGTTGAGTCTCTGTATTTACTTCATTTCAATTTTAAATACGAACTCCTAGAAATAGGAATCAATTATTGATTGTAATGCCAACATTATCTAAGTATGAGGGAACTGATGTTGCTATCTGATTAAATGTATCCTATTATCTATTACTATTTGAGCATTCTTTTAAGTATTCCCATTATTTTTCACTAAAGAAAACTGAGGAGACTATGGCTTTATTTCTCCCATTAAAAAAAAAAAAAGAATGAGAAGGTTGTAAGCCAACAACTGTGACAAAACTTCATTGGTTATGTACAGATCATTCAATACAATACCTTGAGAGCAGAGCAGCCATGAGGAGGGGTTGTGTGACTAACTTTCTATACCTTTTAAGCCAGACCTCATTATAAGCATCTAGATTGATAAAATGAAGTATCATGAACCATTTTAAGAACTTTAAGATTAGCTTGAAGCATTTTTTTCCCAACCTGGAAAAAGCAAAGAGGACTGGTAACACCCAATAGAAGGGATGTAGAGAAGAGAAAAAGGAGATTATCAAATGCAGGCAAAAAGCCCGCAAAAATGATGTCACCATACCACACGGTTTCACATGTGTCATCATCCTTGTATGCTGCCTCCATGCAGACTCTATGCTGTAGAGGAGAATAAGCTGTTGCTTGTCATTTGTGGAAACTTTCATCAAGGTGACATCATCCTCGCGGGCTTTTTGTAGGCTTTTTGAAATGTCTGATAACTTCCAAAGTCTCAGGGTGCTGAAAAAGATGATTTTATTCTTGTAATTAGCCCAACATGTTTCGGCCTAATAATATTTAATGCCCTTCTTCAGGGGCTGTTAAAAGATAAAAGAAAGAAAAGGGACAATACATAAACAACAAAAATTATAACAGGAGACAAGTTACAATTTACAATATCAATCAACTTTGGTACATATATCTTGAATAAAGATGCATGTAAAATGTCTCAATTTTTAAGACCCCTATTAACCAAAATAAACTTATATAAGTGCAAAATAATACTTACAGTGCAACTTTAAAAATTACCTGCAGGGATTCCAAAAAAAGTGCTTCCAGAGGTTATACCTAGCAAGTGATAGTTTGAGAAATAGGAGACAGAGCATTATGCTGTCCATTTTTTCAAGGTGTACCAAGGACATTCTTCTCAGCAGCTGTGATCAACAGCAGTCTGATCCTCTGTCCCTCAGGAAGCAGCTGACTGGCAGCTCCATCACCCCTCGCCTGGGTGATCTCTGGCTCAAGGGAGAATTGCAACAGGAAGATCCCTTCTGCCTGTTACACTGGGGTTTGCTCAACAGAAGGGGTGCAACCATCATTCATCTGCTTCCTGATTGACAGTGGAACAGACCTGATTGCAGTGACTGCTGCATGGCAATTGGGGATGGGGAGTGGAAATCACTGCTTAGCCACATAACTATGGTGGTTACACATTTGTAAATGTGAATTATGGCCATTATTCACTGAAGTTTCCCAGAAAACTTTGGCACATTTTATAAACACTCTCAAACTGCTCAGTTTTTGTGAGCCACAGCTTTTTCTTCCTTCTAACACCACCAAAGCTCTGTGTTCTCGAACCACGCCACACTTGATCTTAGCCAAAAGGTTGAGAATGCTTTAACTGGTTTAGGGGGGTGGGGTTCAAACTCTGGCCTTTGCATCTTTTGTTCTGAAACTTTGCAGATTTCTGGTCCTGAAATTCTGAGATGTGTGTCCTTTTCAAACAAATTGCTGTTCAAAATATGAGAGAAAAGAAGCAGAAGTGAATAATTACCCTCCCTAACATTTTAGGACTTCCACATCATACAACCATTTGTATTATTTGCATAACAATGGTCTGCAAGGAACATAGAGGATGAAATACATCCTCTTTTCTTTTCTTTTTCTTTTTTAATGCCTTCCAAATGGAACAGGTGTTCTTGCATTCAAAAAAACTTTGCACTTATTTGCCTAAAATTTAGCAGGCATAATACCTGCTGAGGATAAATTTCTTCCAATTCTGCCCTCCAAAGTTATTAGAAGTTCTCCCCATTTTTATAAGATAAATTAAAGGTATGTGGCATACAGGAGCTTTCACTTTTCTTTTCTTTTCTTTTCTTTCTGATGTGCACAATCCCATTCTAATGGGCTGACATACCTGCAATATTCATTCAATTGTGCAAAGAGAACAATGGTTATAACCATGTTTGCATTTCTTATGATAGTTGGAATGAACTAGATTCAGATATTCACAGGAATTAAACTTCAAATGTCTGGGTTTTGACTCATATTCAGGACCTGAATCAAGGTAAGTTGGTCCTAAACAGTCAAAGAAGAAGTGGGTTATTTTCTGAAGTACTAAAGCAGAATCTGACAAATCATATTTGGAGGTATGTGCACTTCTGATCACTTAGCAGCAGAGGGGAGACTATTATAGTTTTGTTTAGATGTGGACTGATTTCTTTGTTTCTTAAGATTTAAAATAAGTGTTGGCTTTAATGTTGCATATTGATATTTTCTGTGATCATTTTGTCTAAAAACATTATTTTTTGGGGGGGTGGGAGCTGCTTTAGGAATATTTTTTCTCTCTTGAAAAACAGCATACAAGTCTTGAAAATAAATCAGTAAATAAACCCAAAACATTAATAGGAGCTTGACATTTAGCAGTGAGACACAAAATGAATGATGTCATAAACCCTCAATCTATTGAAATTGCCTGCAAAAACACTGGGCCCCAAAATGTGAAGTCAAAGTAGTTCCAAATGGTAGAGCATGACTGCAGAGCACACCAGCCAGAAAACAGAGAACATGAGATCACTAAAGCAAAATGAATGAAAGGAAAGAAATTATTTCTGAGAAAATGGTTTGATCATCAGAGTTGAAGGAAGCAATTCTACAACCAATGTGTGTGGCTTTTGCTGCATGGAAGCTTAGCTGGATTTGGGAGCAGACCTCTGTGGGTTCCATTTTTAGATATGCATCCACTGTCTGAACACGAACATCTGATCTTAGTTTATTTTTTGCTAGGACTCAGCATTGCATAGCACAACATTAGCCCCTATAGGCAACAGAAAGAACAGCAAACAGATATTTAATGATTCCGTGACCAGCTCTCCAGAGGAAGAAAGACAATACTCAAAACACTCCTCCTGTCAGTTCACATTCATTTCATTGGTTAAAACCAGAGTTGACTTTCTTTGTTGAAATAATTTCTGTCCTACCTTTCTATTAAAGAAAAGTACCCAAAAGTGGGGGGCATACTTTCAAATGGTGACTTGAGCCCCAATCCAATACACACATACCTGGAATAAAGCCTAGTGAACACAGCAAAGCTGTGTACAAAGCAAAGATGTAAATATGTTAATATTTACATCTGAGTAAATATTAATCTGAGTATTTTTACCATCTAGACAACCCCATAGTGTTAGCTCACCTGAAAAGAGAAGCATCTGCTCAATCCAATATTATCTATGACAGGAACATCATTCTCTAGGTTTTTTTGGGTGTAGGGGCAGCCTAGGAAGGCAGATGAGGGGTTGTTGGGTTTTTTGGACTCTGGTTAGGAAAAGAAAAGTACAGTTGTCACTCCACATTCGCGGGGGTTAGGGCTGCAAGACCCCCGTGAATGTGAAAAAAGTGAATAAAAAATAGGTCACGCCACGTCATCCAGAACCCCCCTGCCCTCCCAGAAGCAGCGACTAGGGGCTTCTGAAGCCCCCCTCGCTGCTCCTCTCCACCACCACCCCACCCTCCCAGAAGCAGTGACAGGAGCTTCTGAGGTCCCCCTCACTGCTCCTCTCCACCACCCGCCCTCCCAGAAGCAGCAACGGGGGCTTCTGAGGGCCCCGTCGCTGCTCCTCTCCACCACCACCCTGCCCTCCCAGAAGCAGTGACGGGTCTTCTGAGGCCCCCCTCACTGCTCCTCTCCACCCCCCCACCCTCCCAGAAGCAGTGACAGGGGCTTCTAAGGCCCCCGTCGCTGCTCCTCTCCACCACCACCCACCCTCCCAGAAGCAGAGATGGGGGTTTCTGAGGCCCCCCTCACTGCTCCTTTCCACACACCCCACCCTCCCAGAAGCAGTGACAGGGGCTTCTGAGGTCCCCCTCGCTGCTCCTTTCCACACACTCCACCCTCCCAGAAGCAGTGGCGGGGCTTCTGAGGTCTCCCTCACTGCTCCTATACACCCCCACCCTCCCAGAAGCACCGATGGGGGCTTCCGAAGCCCTGTCGCTGCTCCTCTCCACCCCCCCCCACCCTCCTAGAAGCAGAAACAGGGGCTTCTGAGGCCCTCCTCACTGCTCCTTTCCACCACCACCCCGCCCTCCCAGAAGCAGCGATGAGGGCTTCTGAAGTCCCCCTCGCTGCTCCTTTCCACCCCCTGCCCTCCCAGAAGCAGCAACGGGGGCTTCCGAAGCCCTGTCGCTGCTCCTCTCCATCCCCCACCCGTCCTCCCAAAAGCAGCGATGGGGCTTCTAAAGCCCCGTTGCCACTTTTGGGAGGGGGGAGCTCCCAAAAACCACAAATAACCAAAACCAGGAATGTTAAAGCCGCGAATGTGGAGGGGCAACTGTAATGTTAATGCTAAAATAAAATAAAATCATCTATCCACATGGAAAAAACAATAAAGAATCACACCACACCAGAAGAACTGCATAGTGATACCACCAAATCATGGTAGGGTTAGTTTCCCACTTATGAATTCAGTTTAAATGGTCAACATTCCCAGGTTGATAGTACTTTCCATGGAGAAATGTAAGCCCAATAATATTCTTAATAATAATATTTATTTATACCCCGCCCCTCTGCTAAAAACAATCGGGGAGGCTTCCAACAATTAAAACATTGTAATAATGACTAAAAGCACCACCCACCCCCACCCACTCCCATAAAAAGACATTAAACAATATAAAATTAAAACCACTTGGGGCTGGATCCAGCAAAACTTCAAACAGACAGAAGGGCTCCTGGTGATGTTAGAAAGGTAATGTTACAAGGGGGAAGGAACCACGGGTGATATCATTAAGCATGATCAATTATGTGTGAAGTGGAGTTACACTCATAGTGTACATGTGTGTGTGCACACTTTCAAGTCACCTGTGGACTTATTGTGACTCTATGAATTTCATAGGGTTTTCTGAGGCAAAGAATAGTCAGAGGTGGTCTTCCTAATTCCTTCATCTGAAATATAGGACGTTATTAGACAAGCCTCTACAATTGTTCTTTTGCCAGCATATTTGGTACCATTTTTATGCTGGCAAAAGAACCCTTTCTACCAGACCTACCTTTCTTCCCCATGAATAGGCAGCCCCAACATTGATGGAGATTGAAAAGAGCTCCACTCACTTCTGTGCTTGTGATCTCACAGATTCTCGCGAGAGGATGCGAGCGTGTTAAGTTCAAAAACTAAAGAAAAAGAAACACACAAAAGATAGACACAATCACAGAAACACACTTTTAAAATTACAGGTAAACTGGGGAGGATCATAAAAAGACTGTCCCCTACGCGGCTGTCGCGTTCTCACCTGGAAGTGTTCTGTCATTGATGCTGTATACACATGAGCACAATGGCACAAAGTTTCAAATGCTGGCAATGCCTGCACAAAACCAGAAGCTCTATTGGGAGATCTCTTGACGGCTTGGCCCTCATTAAAATGGAATGGCTTTTGGACTTGACATGATCATGAAAGGATGCCATCATCTGATATGCATGCCCTTTCATGTTCATTAGCTGTCATTATGACGCCATATTGGCTGCATCTGATAAAGTCCATAGCCTACAGCACCTAGTATTTGTTGCCAGTCTCCCATTCAAGTACTAACCAGGGCTGACCTTGCTTAGCTTCCAAGACAAGATAGGATCTGGTGCCTTTAGGGTATTTGGCCCCTTTACATAGAGTACTCCATTCAAATAAAAACAAGGACTTCATCAGATGTGGCAAAAATGGCATCATAAGGACGCCAAACTAACAGGAAAGGGTGTGTGTACCAGATAACGTCATGCTTTCACGATTTCATCTACAGAAAAGGGTGTTCTTAGCCATCAATAGATGTCCCATGTCATTTTTTTGTCGACATTGTGAGCATTTGAAAACACATGCCATTGTCCTCTTGTGATTACATCAATGTGTGGTCCCACCATCAAACTTCCAGGTGAAAACGTGAAAGCCAGGTAGGGGACGCTCTTTTTATTGACCTCCCTGGTTTACTTTTAAGTCTTACAGTGTGCTTCTGTGCTTATGTGAACATTTTGTGTCTTTATTTTGCTGTATTTTTTATTTTTACCACACTTGTGTCTTCTTGTGAGAATCGCTGAGATCACGAATGCAGAAGGGAACAGAGCTCTGTTTGTGCTCCATTAATGCTGGGGCTGTTTTTTCATGCTATTACAGGTATGTATGGTAAAAAGGGTTCTTTTGCCTGCAGAAAAATGCTTCAGAATATGGTGGGAAAAGAATGTTTGTTGAGGCATGTCTGATAAAGTCCAAAGTCAAATAATGAGGAAAAGATATACACCCACACTTTTTAAGGCTGTGCTCTTGCCCTCAGACTTCTCCCTTTTGACTTGAGAATTGAAAGAGAGGGAACAGGCCCTGAGAACTGGCATCCTTATTGCCTGAGCATGTAGACAGGACTCTTGTTAAGCTTAGGCTGACAGCATGCCTTCTTGAATACTGACTGGTGAAATCTAGCAGAGATGTGCTGACTGGGTGTATATAGGGAGTTGTAAATTCTTTGTTACATGTCAGATTTATGCCTGTTGTTTGGAAGGAGGCAGTAAAGCCCTTCTGAACCTAGATGTGTTAGAACTCAAGGTAAGAGGGTAGAATGTGAGAGCAGCCATGTCCAGCCCCACCTGTCCCCAATATATAGGATGAAACTCCTTTCTTAGGGAAGCTAGACTGGCTCCCTCCTTATTGTCTTCCATTGGCAAGTAAAGGCCTTTACAGAGAACCAGCATGTTATAGTGTTTTGAGTGTTGGACTGGGAGACCTGGGTTTGAATCCCTGCTCAGCCAAGGAAGATCACTGGATGACTTTGGGAAAGTCACACTCTCTCAACCTCAGAGGAAGGCAAGGGCAAACCCTCTCTGAACAAATTCTGCAAAGAAAATTCCCTGATTAGGGTTGCCGTAAGGCAGAAAAAACATGAAAGCACACAACAACAAGCAGCTTTGGGGAATTAATCATAGAATTGTAGAGTTGGAAGAGACCACAAGGGTCATCCAGTCCAACTCCCTGCCACACAGTAAATCATGATCAAAGCATCCCTGACAGATGGCCATCCAGCCTCTGTTTAAAGATCCCCCAAGGAAGGAGACGCCACCACGCTCCGAGGGAGTGTGTTCCACTACCAAACAGCTCTTACTGTCAGAAAGTTCCACCTAATGTTGAGGTGGAATTTCTGTTCTTGGAGATTGCATCCATTGTTCCATGTTCTAGTCTCTGGAGCAGCAGAAAACAAGCTTGCTCCATCCTCAATGTGACACCCCTTCAAATACTTATACAGGGCTATCATATCGCCCCTTAACCGTCTTTTTCCCAGGCTAAACATACCCAGCTCCCTAGTCCTTTCTCATAACGCATGGTTTCCAGACCTTTCAGCATTTTAGTCACCCATCTCTGGACACGCTCCAATGTGTCAATATCCTTTTAGAATTGTGGTGCCCAGAACTGGACACAATATTCTAAGTGAGTCCTGACCAATGCAGAATAGAGTGGCACTATTACTTCCCTTGATCTAGATACTATACTTCTATTGATGCAGCCCAAAATCGCATTGGCCTTTTTAGCTGCCGCATCATACTGTTGACTCATGTTCAACCAGGACCGGTTTCAGGAATTTTGGGGGCCCCTGCAATGCTTTATTTTGGGGGTCCATATGTTTATTTCAGGTCAATGTAACCTAACTCAGCCTAAGCTATTCATACTACCGGATATTCAGATTATTACTAATAAGGTTTTGCAGGGAGAGGGTTACTATGGGGCCCCCACAATGATGGGGGCCCCTGCAGATGCTGATGCTGCTGGTGCCTTAAACCAGCTCTGTGTTCAACTTGTGGTCTACTAGGACTCCTAGATCCCTTTCACACGTAGTCTCGTTCAGCCAGGTCTCCCCCATCCTGTATCTATGCATTTCGTTTTTTCTGCCCTAAGTGCAGTACCTTACATTTCTCCATATTGAATTTCATTTTGTTAGCTTTGACCCAGCTCTCCAGTCTATCCAGGTCATTTTGAATTTTGATCCTGTCCTCTAGGGTATTAGCTACTCCTCCTAATTTGGTGTCATCTGCAAATTTCATAAGTATGCCCCTAATTCCCTCATCCAAGTCATTGATAAAAATGTTGAATAGCAGTCCAGATGGATTTCCATCATTATATTATAAAGTCTTTGAAGAAGAACTATTACTACCTCTGTTTAAATTGTATAATGAGATCAATAGGTGCCCATTGACATGGAATAAGGCAAATATTACTTAGATTTTGAAGGAGGGGAAGGATCCTACCTCTCCAGCGAATTACAGACCTATCTCGCTACTTAATGTTGATTATAAATTTTTTGTTAGTATTTTAGCAGAGAGATTAAAGAAAGTTCTAGTTAAGTGGATTCAAGAAGATCAAAATGGCTTACTCCCAAATAGACAGGCAAAAAATAATATTAGATCTCTACTGAATATAATTGAATTATATGATAAACATATTGAAAAGAAGCTGGCTATACTTGTTATGGATGCGGAGAAAGCCTTCGACAATGTGAGATGGGAGTTTTTATTTGCAGTTTTAGGAAAGATGAATATAGGAGATGTGTTTTTGAAATGGATTCAAAGTATATATAAAGAACAAGTGGCACAGATAATTGTGAATGGAGAAAAGACCAAAGATTGTAGAATAGCAAGAGGTACGAAACAGGGGTGTCCACTCTCTCCCCTTCTCTTTATTATAACATCAGAAATATTGACTAGGAAAATTAATGCGGATATGGAAATCAAGAGACCAAAACTTCAAAAATTCGAATATAAATATAAGTCCTTTGCTGATTATTTAAGTTTTTTTCCTGGATAACCCAAAAGATAGTATTCTCAGATTGGTGGAGATAATTGAGGAATATGGATCAGTGGCAGGTCTAATTATTAATAAAGAAAAGACCATTATATTAACAAAGAATATGAGTATTAAAGAAGAACAGGAAATGGTGAATTTATCAAAATTTAAAATAGAAAAAAAATCAAAATATTTGGGAATAAATGTAACAACTAAGAATTTAGATTTATATAAGAATAATTATGGAAGACTATGGAATAAGATTAAGGAAGATTTGAAAAGGTGGAAAAACTTACACTTATCTTTACTAGGCAGAATAAATACAGTGAAAATGAATATCTTACCAAGGTTAATGTATCTCTTTCAAAACCTTCCAATAATATATAATTCTACACCATTTAATGATTGGAATAAAGAACTGGCCAAATTTATATGGGCAGGAAAAAGGCCGAGGATTCGAAGAAAAACGCTTTGTGATACAAAAGAAAGAGGTGGATTAGGACTGCCGGATCTTGAGGTTTATTATAACGCAAGTTGTTTAATATGGGTGTTAGAAGGTTTCAACCTTAGAGTTGGAATTCATGCATATATGTGGCATAATAAAATGGCAGTACACAAAGAATTTAAACATCATTTCATAAGAAGAGCATTAATTATAGAGTTTGGGAGAAATATAAAGGAGTGTTATATTCAAAAATGCCATTATGGGTGTCTAATCATGAGGCATTTTACAGGAGAGAGAGTCTTTTCCAAGAACGACGGTTGACATATGAAAAGATTCTGAAAAATAAGGAAACACTCTTGGAAATGAAAACGCGAGAAGAGTTAAAGATAGAGGGGATCAATTGTCATTGGTCCCTTTATAGGCAATTGCGGGAAAAATTTAGAATAGATATGAAGTTGTCAGGCATCTCATCAGAAAAAAACATAATTTAATAAAATAATACAAGGCGACAAAAAGAAAATGATATCCAAAATATATAAATTTCTACTGAAATTAAAATTAGAACAAGAGGTAATTAAACCATACATGGTAAAGTGGGTACAGTATATAGGCCATGAAATCCAACTAGAAAACTAGGAAACAACTTGGATCAAGAATATAAAATTTACTAAGAGTCTTACATTAAGAGAAAATTTCTATAAAATAATGAACTTATTGTACTTAACACCTGAAAAGCTGGCGAAAATTTATAAAAAATATCCCTGACAATTGTTGGAAGTGCGGGAAAACTAAAGGCACATATTTCCATGTGTGGTGGAACTATCAAGAAATCTGTAAATATTGGAAGAAGATACATAACTTGATAACAGGAACATTGGAAATAAATTATCCGATGGAACCAGAGATCTATTTATTAAATATGTTGCATAATGTAGATACAGAGAGTAGAAGGAAATATGGGAGAATTATTCTTTATGCTGTATCGGCAGCCAGACTCGTTTTGGCTAAAAACTGGAAAAAAGACAAAATACCTTCGGTGAGTGAATGGTGTGTAAGATTATTTGAAATGCAAGAAATGGATAAACTGTCTGTAATATTAGATGACAGAAGTCCAAAGAGGAGTACTGAGGTATGGCAGGATATGACTCCGTTATGGAGAGAGAACTGGGGTGATGAGTTAGTAAAGAATTTAGATATTGGAATATAATGAAGACGGTGGAGGAGATATTAAACAGATCATATGTTGTTGGGAGTTGAGGGGTGTAGTAAGTAAACCAGTAGTTATAAATCATCAAAAAGAAAAAGAAACATCTGAAGTAATGGGGGGGGGTCAGGTTTTAGTGTATATATGGTTCTGTGCCCTAGTCTTTGTAAATTGATGTTTTACATGTTGTCAGTGAAGTATATGTTACTTAATAAAGATTATCCTAAAAAAAAATGTTGAATAGCACTGGGCCCTGGACAGAACCCTGTGGCACCCCACTGGTCACATCTTTCCAAGACGAAGAGGAGCCACTGCTGAGCACCCTTTGGGTTCAGCCGGTTAACCAATTACAAATCCATTTAACAGTTAACTTGTCTAGCCCACATTTTACAAGCTTGTTTGCAAGAATGTCATAGGTAACTTTGTCAAAGGCCTTACTGAAATCAAGGTATGTGATATCCAGTGTTCCCTTCATCTACCAAGCTGGTTATTTTATCAAAAAAAGAGATTAGATTAGTCTGGCATGACTTGTTTCTCTGAAACCCATGTTGACTTTTGGTGATTATGGCACTGCCTTCTAAATGTTCACAGACTCTCTGTTTAATGATCTCCTCTAGAATTTTCCCTGGTATTGATGTCAAACTAACTGGATGATAATTGTTGGGATCTTCTTTTCCCCCCTTTTTGAAGATGGGGACAACGTTTGCCCTCCTCCAGTCTGCTGGGACTTCTCCTGTAAAACCAAGTATTATTATAAATGGTCTATTGGGCCCTACCCCACTTTTCCCCCATCTCAGCCCCGTATCTCACCTGAGGATGGCCCTCCTCCAGTCTGCCCTCCTCCAGTCTGCTGGGACTTCTCCTGTTCTCTAGAAGTTCTCAAAGATTATTGCCAATGGCTCTGAGATTACATTTGCCAGCTCTTTTAATATCCTTGGATGTAGTTCATCTGGTCCTGGAGATTTAAACTCATTTAGATTAGGAAGGTATTCCTGTACTACCTCTTTGCTTATTCTGTGCTGGATTTCCCCTTTTGTGTCCTCTGTTCCATTATCCTCAGGTTGCTCACTCTTTTCCTTTTCTGAAAACACTGAGGCAATGAAGGTGTTGAGTAATTCTGCCTTTTCTCTGTCCCCTGTTAGCATTTTGCCATCTTCTCTGCATAGTGGCCCTACCATTTCCTTCTTCCTCATTTGCTGCGGACATACCCAAAAAAACCCAAACTTTTTATTGTTCTTAACCTCTCTAGCAAGCCTGAGCTCATTCTGCGCTTTAGCTTTTCTGACATTACTCCTACATGTTTTCTCTATCTTTTTGAATTCTTCTTTGGTGATTTCTCCCTTTTTCCATTTCCTATTCAGGTTCCGTTTAAAACTTAGCTCTGTTGAAAGTTCTTTAGTCATCCATCCTGGTTTCTTGAGACACCTCCCATTTTTCTTCCTCATTGGTACTGTTTGAAATTGTGCCTTCAGTATCTCCCTTTTGAGAAAGTCACATCTGTCTTGAAGTCCCTTCTCTTTTAGTCTTCCTGACCATGGGATCACCCCCAGTATTTCCCAGAGTTTATTGAATTCAGCTCTCCTAAAGTCTAGAATGTATGTCTGGCTATGCCTGGCTTCTCCTTTCCATTGTATAACAAACTCCAGGAGAACATGACCACTCTCACCTAAGGATCTCACCACTTGCACCCCATTAACCAGGTCATCCCTTTTGGTTAGGATCAGATCTAAAATAGCTGACCCCATTGTTGCCTCTTCCACCTTTTGGACCATGAAATTGTCTTCCAGGCAAGTAAGGAATTTGCTAGACCTTGAAGTTTTGGTTGAGTTAGATTGCCAGCAAATATCAGGATAGTTGAAGTCACCCATCACTACGACATCTCTCCTTTCTGCATGTGTGTTCATCTGTTCTAGAAAGGCATCATCCAATTCCTTTGTCTGATTTGGGGTCTGTAGTAGAGTCCCACAATAACATCCCTGTTGTTTCCTTCCCCTTTATAAATAAAGGGCTTTTAGTTGTGGGCTGTACTGTTTTTATTTCTTGAATTGTTAATAGATAGGTTTTTAATTGTTTTTAATTCTATGGATTGTGTCATTATATTTTAACTATAACTTTTTATATGCTTTTATTAGCATGTGTTTTTATCTCTATTTGTCCCTCTATAGTTCTGGAGGGGGAGGATGAGAAGTGGTGGTGAAGGTGGAGATGCATGAGTACTGTTCAAAAAGGACAAACAAAAGAAGGGCAAGCCTGGACCACAGGGAAGTATAGCAATGCACACAGGATTGTGATTATGCAAAATTTATCCTCAAACATTAATAACAGTGGCTGGCATCCTGTTCAATATTTAGGAGATGGTGAGATGGATTTACAACATCATAATTTTGGAGACTCATGTTTACTGCCATTAATGACCACACACGAGCCCCAAAACCCACCTTGTAAGCCAGGCAGTGCCCCAATGAAGGGTTGCTGAGGCACTGCAGAGTGGGCTTCTGGGAAATGACAACTGCAGTGCTCTTCTGGTCACAGGGCACATTGAGAGAAACAGTTGCAACAGGACTCTGAGGAGTCTCTCCAGCTGCCTGTCTCAATGTGCCTCACAAGCAGGAGTGTGCTCCACTCATCATTCTGTGCTCCCTTGATCTGCAGAGCCTTGGGAGACTTCATTTGGGTGGTGCTGGCTTAAGAGTTATGTTTAGAGGGGTTAACATTGGCAAAAGTAATTACAACAACAGAGCTCTATCATCGTAGCTATGTCTGCCAATCCAGGATCTCAGCCTCAGACTTCAGATCATTTTGTCACTGGCACTTAGTGAAAAAAGAAGGATATAAAGTTCCCTCATGAAGAAATCCAGTATGTAAGGGCAGAAAGAGCCCTTACATTCTGTGCTGTGCATACATGATGGCAATAGTTTGGATAATGTGTTGAGTGCCATGAGATGGAATCAATTACAGGTCAACCACGGCATCCACAGATTCAGTCGCTACAGTTTCACTTATCCACGCACAAAAAATTGTTCTCTCTAGGCACTTCTAGGTCCTCCAATATGATTCTATGGTCAACTTCTGCCATTAGTCTCATTGAAAATAATAGGGTTCCCTATTATCTATTGGGGGGGGGGTGTCTTGGAACATATCCCCTGTGGATACAGGGGTCAACTTGTATTTCAATTATAAGACCAAAAGAAAGAGAGAGAATCTGAAGTATATTCCCCCTAGACTGAGATAGATTTCCCCTAGACTTTGTTTTGTAGATACTTTCCTTTTGCTTTCAAAGTTCATCTCATTTGGTTAAGCACCAGAGCCAGGACTTAATTCATCCCTGGTGGAAGTAGAGGAGGGAATTGAGCTAAGTGATGTTTCTACCTCACAAAAATATGCTGGTCTTGTTATCCTTTATGAATGACAGACAGACATACCCTTATGATCTAGGTGCACATGAACTGCCATGCACAGGACTTTGGTGAGTTGATAGGAAACGAAATTAAAACCAGTCGGAAGTGTACAGTACTGTACTTTTTAAAAAAGGCAAATTAAACACAACTTTATCATTAAGATGCATAATATCATACATTCTGTAAATTAGGGGAAAAAATTAAGCCTGGTGTATAGCTAGAGGCTTCAGAAAATGTACACCATTAATATTTTAAATTATGCAATCACTTCAGGGTGTTTCTCCATCTTTCCCACTGTGAGTCTGATACAAAACTTTCATTAAAAGAGGCTCAAGTTTACTTCAACCAATGACGCTCCCCACAACTTTTTTCCCCCAAAGAACTTGCAAACTGTCTTTGTAGAATTGGGCCTTAATTCAGAAAGGTCTGTTTCCTAAATGCAAAAAGAAGAATTTGGAAATGAAGAACACCAAAATAAAGTATGAAGGCATTCTTTCAGCTTTTTAAAAGGTGCAACTATATGAGGAACAGAAGATCCTCTGTTTTTATTTGCTTCTTTTTAAAGTTAAAAGTAGCCAGATGGGTCCAAATTGGATCAGTACCACAGTACTGGGGGAGGTAATTATTTCCCTCTGCCATTGCCTTGGTGTAGATCTGCTCCCAAAATTCTGCTCACATGGTAAAGTAAGAAAAGTCAAACTTTCCCTGGAACCAACCATTGAATCCTTTTCACCATCTTGGACCTCAAAATGATCCATGATGGATCACAAATACAACTATTAAAGGAACATAGCAAGCCAGTATGGGTCAGTTCTCACCAGTGTGACCATGAATGCAAACAACACAACAAGGAAAAGTAATTTATGGCACTTCAGTCATTGTTGAACCCCCAACTCTCAACATCCTTCATCATTAGCTGTTATGGCTGAGGATGATAGGAGTTGGAGTCAAATGCCATCTTGAGCACCACCCATGCCCCATGCCCCATGCCATCCTTACGATTTAGTAACTACTGGCAGCCCTTGTAAGATACAGGCCAAAACCTTGTTGATTAGCCCCAACTAGAGTAGACTCATTGAATCAAATGCTGAATGGTGAATCACATAGGTAAATTCAATGGATAGAATGGTTCTACTCTACTGGTGTCCCACAATAGGATTTATGCCATGGGTTCATTTTGCTATTTATAGGTTTTAATATTTTTGGTGGGGGGGCTGTATTCTGAACTTTGTGTAATCTGCTTTGAACAATATGTGGAAAAATAAGATTGTGCTGTTAATTGCCATCAATTTGACTTCATCTTATGTTGACACTATGAATGAGTCACCTCCAAGGCTGTATCTGCACTGCTGAAATAATCCAGTTTGACACTGATTTAATTGCCATGGCTGAATGCTATGGAATCCTGGGATTTGTAGTTTGTTGTGGCACCAGACCTCTCTGACAGAGAAGGCTAAATATCTCACAAAGCTACAAATCCCAAAATTCCATAGCATTGAGCCATGGCAGTTAAAGTAGTGTCAAACGGAATTACTTCTGCAGCGCAATGCAACCCAAGTCACCCTACCATCAACAGCCCTGCTAAGGTCTTACATATTCAGGACCATGGCTTTCTTAATTGAATCTATCTATCCATAATGCAGTCTTCCTTTCTTCCTACTGCCTTCTACCTTACCAAGTATTACTGTCTTTTCTAGTGAGTCATGTCTCCTCATATGTCCAAAGTACTAAAGGAGAATAAATAGAGAAGGGGGCTTGCTGCTTGCCGGCAGACCTTTTTGCGGCCCGGCCAGCACCCCTGGGAAATCCCTCTGCTCCTCCCCCCCCCCGTTTCCCAGGTGGGGGGGATGGGGGACCGCAAGGGCAGCCCTGGCGGCTGCCATGTTGCCCTGTCTTCTTCCCAGTATGCTCAGCAGCTGGGAGGGGTGGGGAGGAGACGTTGGCCAATCAGGGTGGGCCTGCCATGCGCTGATTGGCTGTGACTGTCAGGGGAGGGCGGGTCATCCGGCCGGCCTCTGGCATGGCCAGATGACATCATCAGGAGGCAATGGAGCTGTTAAAAGGCAGCTCCGTTGTGTAACCGCCCTCTTTTGGCTCTCATTGTCTCGATTTCAGGAAGACCAGTTCTGCTTGCTGGCCCCGGAAACCAACGTGACAGCGGCCCCATTCCCTGCAGACCTCTGGAGACTTGGGAAACACATAGTAGTCGGCTGTGGGGCTTCAAAACCACGGAGTCTGCTAAGGAAGGCCGGGGAGCGGGGCGGGGCTGGCAGCCTCCCTCCCTCCCCCCTTCCCCGGCCTTCCTGAGGGGACTCCGAGGCTTCTAAGCCCCGGAGTCCACTCAGAAAGGCCAGGGAGAGGAAGGCAGACGACCGCTCGCTGCCTTCCCCGGACTTTGTAAGTGGGCTCCGGGGCTCCAAAGCCCCGGCGTCTGTTTCCAAAGGCCAGGGAGAGGCAGCGCAACCTCCTCCCCACCTGCCCACCTGCCTGCCCAAGCACTCGCTGCCTTTCCCGGCCTTTGTAAAGGGGCTCTGGGGCTCCAAAGCCCTGCACCTGCTTCGGAAGGCTGGCGAGAGGCAGCGCAGCCTCCTCCCCACCTGCCCACCCACTCGCTCGCTGCCTTCCCCGGCCTTTGTAAGCGGGCTCCGGGGCTCCAAAGCCCCGGCGTCCACTTCAGAAAGCCAGGGAGACGCAGCACAGCCTCCTCCCCGCCCGCCTGCCCACTCACCCGCCCACCCACTCGCTGCCTTCCCCAGCCTTTGAAAGCAGGCTCCGGCACTCCAAAGCCACAGCGTCCGCTTCCGAAGGCCAGGGAGAGGCAGCACAGCCACCTCCCCGCCCGCCCGCCCGCCCACTCGCCCACCCTCTCGCTGCCTTCTCCGGCCTTTGTAAGCGGGCTGTGGGGCTCCAAAGCCCTGTGCCCGCTTTGGAAGGCTGGGGAGAGGCAGCACAGCCTCCTCCCCGCCTGCCCGCTTGCTCGCTGCCTTTCCCGGCCTTTGTAAGTGGGCTCCGGGGCTCCAAAGCCCCGGCGTCTGCTTCCGAAGACCAGGGAGAGGCAGCACAGCCTCCTCCCCACCCGCCTGCCCACTCACCCAACCAACCGCTGCCTTCTCGGCCTTTGTAAGCGAGCTCCGG
The DNA here is from genome assembly GCA_030847615.1 of Gambelia wislizenii. NCBI lineage: Eukaryota > Metazoa > Chordata > Lepidosauria > Squamata > Crotaphytidae > Gambelia > Gambelia wislizenii. Next base: position 363,145,116 of record JAUMIR010000001.1, read on the forward strand.
GGATCCAAAGCCCTGCGCCTGCTTCAGAAGGCTGGCGAGAGGCAGCGCAGCCTCCTCCCCACCCACCTGCCCACTCACCCAACCGACCGCTGCCTTCTCGGCCTTTGTAAGCGGGCTCCGGGGATCCAAAGCCCTGCGTCCGCTTTGGAAGGCCGGGGAGATGCAGCGCAGCCTCCTCCCCGCCCGCCCACCCACTCACCCGCCCACCTGCTCACTGCCTTCCCCGGCCTTTGTAAGTGGGCTCCGGGGCTCCAAAGCCACGGCATCTGCTTACAAAGGCCAGGGAGAGGCAGCACAGCCTCCTCCCCGCCTGCCTGCCCGCCCGCTCGCTCGCTGCCTTCCCCGGCCTTTGTAAGCAGGCTCCGGGGAGCCCTGGCATCCACTTCCAAAGGCCAGGGAGAGGCAGCGCAGCTTCCTCCCCACCCGTCTGCCTGCCCACCCGCTCACCCGCTCGCTCACTGCCTTCCCCAGCCTTTGTAAGCGGGCTCCGGGGCTCCAAAGCCCTGTGCCCACTTCAGAAAGCTGGGGAGAGGCAGCGCAGCCTCCTCCCCACCTGCCCGCCTGCCCGCTGCCGTCCCTGGCCTTCCGAAGCAGGTGCTGGGTATTCTAAGGCCTGGAGTCCCCTCAGGAAGGCTTGTGGAGAGGCTGGCCAGGCTGTCCAGACACCCTCCCGCAGCCTCCCTCCCTCTGGGGGTGGGGTCGTGGGAGCAGTTGTTATTCGTGGTTTTTCCACATTCGTGGGGGTCTCAAGAACATAACCCCCACGAATGTGGAGGGACGACTGTAATTGTTACCAAATACACTGTGTGTGTGTGTTATTCAGGAGGGCGAAGGGGCTGTACGGTCTGGGTCCGCAAAGGTGTTAGGGTGGCCAGATGCAGAAAAGGAGAAATCTTCTGTACCTTTAGCAGTTGTGCTCTTAAAGGGAGCGTGTGTAAGTACACGCCCTATGCTTTTTACTTTCAAAGATATCCCTAATTTACAATAACTAAACCTAAACATCAGCATTCCAAAGAGAACACCCATAGCTGCATCACTTGCTTTCTTACCAAGTGTTTTATTTGTAAACCTTAATTTCTCTGGCTTTTCTCTGTGGAAAACATTTTATGCTGCCCTGCAAGAAATCAAAGAGAATTTCTTCCACCGTAACTAAACTGGCATTGTCGCTGAATGCTACTTTTATATTTAGACACCACAGCATTGCCTCCCAAATCCACTTCATTAGAGGAACTCTGAACGTTCTGTTCTTTTTAAGTTTCCACACAGCAAAGCCCCAGTCTGCAATAATGTTATGCTTCAGAAAAGCACCATTATTGTACATAGCTTTCAGAGCCTTAGTGGGCAGAAAAGTAATAAATAAAACACATTGTTTAAATAACATATTATTTAGTCAACTGGTTGGAGGGTGATCAGGAGGGATTTTCTTTACCAAGGTCTACTGAAAACGTCTACCATGTCTCTCAATACAGCCAGTTTGTACAGACTAGGGAAGGGAGAAGTATTGCCTTGGACTGCATGCTGTCTGCCACAGCTGCTAATAAAGTCTCCAGAATTCCCTGAGGTGTTTGAAGTGCCCCAGCCCCTTTCAAGTCTGAGGAAACTCTTTCAAAAACAAAAGTGACCTTCTCATTTTCTAAAATGGGATGGTGGGGCCTACTGCAGTCCAAAGAAAGACAGTCTGAAGATCCATGGTGGTTGCCCACCCACAGTCTAGATAAACAACATTATTTATAGGAGTATTTAGGAACAGTGATATTGTATGTAAGAACTGAGGAATAATATCTAAATATACCCCTCTCACAGACACACTGCCTTTGATCCAATTAACAGAGAATTTACCTTCCACTTAGCATTTGCAGGATGGAATCCTACTGGGCATTTTTGTTGTTGTGTGCCTTTGGGTCATTTCTAACTTATGGTGAACCTATCATGAGGTTTTCTTGGCAAGATTTGCTCATGGGGGTTTGCCTATGCTTTCCTCTGAGAGGGTATGAGTCACCCAAGATCACCCAGAGGGTTTTCATGGCTGAGTGGGGATTCAAACCCTGGTCTCTAGAGTCCTATACCAAACCACTATACCATGGTGGCTCTCTACTAGGGCGTTATGCTGGCATAACTCTGGGTTGTATTTTTTTTACATGTTCGCATGATGGAGGTATCCATTACATCCTTACACAATCAGTTTCTCTTTGTCCCACAAAGCAACAAGCTGCATTAAAGTTTGGTACCTCTGCTGTCACAGTTCCATTCCCCCAAGAATCTGGAACAGCAACTGCAGGAGTCTGGAATGACCACTGCAATGTCATATCTGTCTTTGATGTTACAGGTATGTCATGAGTATGTCATAAGGGTGCCATAACTATGCCATATGTACATTGCCACAACTTTGCCTTCCTTCCGTTGAACAGGATCTTGTCCACACATTGTGGCTTCCTTCTGAGACAATCAACAGTTGATTAAATTTGGACTTTATTTATTTGAGTCAGGTCTTTGATAAGGCCCCCCATGATATCTTGCAAACAAGCTAGTAAAATGTGGGCTAGATAATGCTACCATTAGGTGGATTTGTAATTGGTTGACTGACCAAACCCAAAAGGTGCTCACCAATGGCCCCTCTTCATCCTGGAGAGAAGTGACTAGTGGTGTGCCACAGGGGTCTGTCCTGGGCCCAGTGCTATTCAATGTTTTTATCAATGACTTGGATGAGGGAATAGAGGGTATGCTTATCAATTTTTCAGATGGCATCAAATTAGGAGGGGTAACTAATAGCCCAGAGGACAGGATCAGAATTCAAAATAACCTTAACAGATTAGAAAGCTGGGCCAAATCTTACAAAATAAATTTCAACAGGGAAAAATGTAAGGTACTGCACTTAGGCAGAAAAAGTGACATGCACAGATGTGGCAGCTAAAAAAGCCAATGTAATTCTAGGCTGCATCAATAGATTTATAGTGTCTAGGTCAATGGAAGTAATAGTGTCGCTCTATTCTGCTTTTGTCAGACCTCACCTGAAATACTGTGTCCAGTTCTGGACACTGACATTCAAGAAAGATATTGACAAGCTGGAACATGGGCACCAAAATGGTGAAAGTTCTGGAAATCAAGACCTATGAGGAGCAGTTTAGGGAGGTGGGTATGTTTAGCCTGGGAAGAGAAGATTAAACATGGTAGCCATGTTTAAATATTTGAAAGGCTGTCATATTGAAGAGGGAGCAAGCTTGTTTTCTGTTGCTCCATGTTACTAGGACATGTAGCAGTGGATTCAAATTACAGGGGAAAAGATCCCACCTAAATATGATGAAGACCTTCCTAATGGTAAGAGCTGTTTGACAGTGGAATATGCTACCTCAGAGTGTGGTGGTGTGTCCTTCTTGGGAGGAGTTTAAACAGAGGCTGGATAGCCATCTGTAGGGAGTGCTTTGATTGTGTAGTCCTGCATGGTGGGGGTTGGAATGGATGGTCCTTGTGGTCTCTTCCAACTATACGATTCTATGTTTCTATGATTTCAGCCAATTATAGGCTTCCTTTAAAAAATGCCCATGGCAGCTTATATGAAGACTTTAAAATATAGCATAGAGGAAAATAAAATTATCTTATTTTTAAAGTGTTTGTTCAATTCAAGATTTCTCACTCTTTATTTTATAAGTTGTTGTCTACAGAGATTTTTGGATGGAGAAATTAGTCCGGACAGAATTGTTTCTGTCCCGAAAGCAGCACCATGTTTCGCATGTCCACTTCTCTCTCCTGATCTTCCATTGTCCTGATGCTGTGCTCGTTCTATTTCTTTTTATTAACAACAAACTCTCATTAATAAAATATCATGGAAGGTACCGGCAGGGAAATAGAATGAGCACAGCATCAGGACGACGGGATATTGGGATAGGGGAGTGGGCGTACGAAATGCAGCATTGCTTCCGGGACAGAAACAATTCTATCCCAATCTCCCCGGAGAATAATTTCCCCATCTGAAAATCTCCTTTGTCTTCTCCCAGGCAGATCTACTCAGCTTTTCAAACTGTCTTTCGATTCCTGGTTAAGGTTGCCTTGTCCACTAGAGATCCACTTGATGAGTCCTGGATATTTGGCCTTCTCAGTTATGATGTGATAATTTCTTTTTCTCTCATCATTTGGCTAGCTTTTTCATTGTGGATATTTAGGCAGTTTCTTAGGATGTTTTCATTTTGCTGAGTCTGTTGCTAGTTCTCTGGAGAATATTGTGTTCTGATCATATCATTTGTCTGCAATATGTTTGTAGAGGGGATTATGAACTGGCTCTTTTTTCTTTTTGTTTTCTTTTTTGTATTGTTTTGGTTAATATTTTGTTTCACAGTCACTTTCTGTTTTATAAAACAAAGTAAACATGTTGCTCCATGAGGTGGAACCATGTGACCAACCATAAAGGTATTTCTAACTGTAGGTTTTATAATATTCTGTTTGTTGCTTTTAACCATTTTATTGTATATCAGTTTGTGCATCATGGCCAGAAATACTTTCATTTAGTTATAAATAAATCCACAAAACTGGCTGCAGTGCATGACATCTTCTGCTGCCCTACTAATGTGTCAGTTTCATCTGCAGGAGATCATCAGTGGGAATCAAAGGATAGTTCAATATTTATACCCAGTTAATCCCTAGGTTCTTCCCTGAAATTGCCAGCAATTTAAATGAACAATTAGTAGTGTGGAAGTTACTGCATTTACACCCTGATTTTAGTGCTGTATCCTTCTAGAAAGGTTTCCCATAAGGATGTGATTCAGGCGTTATAGTTACCCTCTGCTATCCTGCCATAAATGATCCAACATCAAGTGTAGTATGCATGTAATCCAGTGAATATGTTAGATGCAGACTTACCTCTTCTTTTGTTCACAGAAGACAGGACCCAATAAGGAGGATTCCCAGTGAAGAAATGTTATGAGATGGTTATTTTTACCACTTTCTCCCTGCCCCCCACACTGTTCCAGATGATCTCCCAACCCTCAGAAGCAACTGTTCAAGAAATACAGGGAATTACAGAAATCCTCAAAACCTTCTACCACTTCCTTGAAGGCCAATAGACTCCACTGAATCTGGATCCAACCCCATGTTAGAAAGTTAGAACTTTGGAATAAAACGTGGTTAATTAGAATCGAGCTCTTGAAGACATACACCATCATCAAAAGAACATCAGTACTTGTTAGGACTCCAGTCTGTGGCCTTCATACATCTATCTTGTCTGAAGATTCAGTGTTGAACACTCATCAAAGAATCTACATTTCACAGTGTAAATGGGTTAAATGAAATCAATCCATAATTTTTCATCTCAGTGTTAATGATAATTAAAATACAGATGCTCTTATCACCCCATTCCCTCTGTCACAGCACACACATGCACACTCTTGTGCACATAGAATGGCATGTAATGAAAAGATTGTTCAGGTAAATGCTCTTTAAAGTCTTTCACAACATGGAAATGATTTGACAAATTCTATGAGTCATAACAATAAACAGCACTGTATAATAATGCTTTGTGATTTGGCAAACATCAGTAGAAAGCAGCAAAAGATATAGAACAAATGCCTGAATACTCTGCTTAGCACTGGAGTCATTAAAGTAATTTACATTTTAACATAAGTGCACTGATGTTAAGAGAATATGAACGCCATAAAGCATGCATTAGTACTGTCAGTCCTTGCACTTACCTTAGTTGTGTGTCAAAATAAACTTTGATATGTTAACATTTACAGAAATGAACAATAAGTGTTATAGCTCAGGGATTCATTTGTAATATGCGGGTTATATAAATTGCATTCGCACCAATGGCCATCATTGTCTTTGCTATAATTTGAGACCTCAATATCGTACAATTCATTTCTAATGCACTTTACATTATCCTTAAAGCATGTTATGCCTTCTTTGCTGAATGCTAGGACTAGATAAGCCATAGTGATTTAATGAGCTCACAAAATATATGGCACATGATGGTATGCCACACTACCTGCAAAATATTTAACAGATATGCCCTTAAATATTTTTGAGATGCTTACGTTTTAAATCAGATGCCATGTTTTACATTTGATTATTTTACAAGTCTAATGTGAATCAATTAAAACAATGATATTTCATCATAGATCCTAATAGGCCTATTTAGTTACTCTTTCCCTAGATTCATTATAGAGCACCATTGTATTCAAAAAGTTTATCCTCTAGTTTTAAAATAGGTAGATATGAACCTTTACAGATCAAACCAAAAGCCTATCTAGTCCAGCATCCTGTTGTTATCATGCCTTACACCCCCTCCCTGTAATATCTCATTGTTGGCAATATTAAGATGCTTCAAGGAGTCTAGTAGACCGGGGTAGACCAAAAGATGAGGTCAAATGGAGGTCACAAGGACCTGGGAAGGTATTGTGGAAAAATACTAGCAGACACTCCCAAGACAGGATTAAGCAAAGCCCCTTGTAAACAACACCATTATGGAGGTATGTGCTAATCCCTTCTTGGACACCCTCGGCAGTGAGTCACACATCACAAGCAAATAAGTGACCAAAGCAACTCCTATTCACAGGAAATATCTCTCAGCATCCCTTCCTGCCCTACAATACGAGGTTGTCATAATCGTATCAATTCCTGTCTGTCACCCATTAACAGTGATCAGCAGAATTTCTGTTTCCTTTGTTTAAATAGTAGGAAACCCATCTAAGCTTTGTCCCAAGCCCAAATACTTGTTCAGGACATGAAATACTGTATAAATATTAGCCCCAAATAAAAGCAAGGCATGCCACTATGGATGAGACCCTGCCACTCTCTCTGTTGGCATACCCCTGGATCGAAGCTTCCAGAACCACCCTCAGACTTTCATCTGAGCTCTTCCCTTCCCTCCCCTCCCCTCCCCTCCCCTCCCCTTCCCTTCCCTTCCCTTCCCTTCCCTTCCCTTGCCTTCAAGCCTGGTAACTATAGTTCCTTCTCCTGAATCTATTCCTGTATCTATCCTTTCTGCCTTAAACTCTTCATTAGCCCTGCATGGTTCTTGTGAGCATGTGTTGCATGTGTGAGTGCTTTCTGGGTTATTTTCCAAAAAAAAAACAAAACCCACCATTTATTTTACTTTAACCTGGAGGTCTCTGCAGTGAGTACTGGTATACGCAGGTGAAAAGGTCCCAAAGTTATCTTCCTCTCACAGCATTTCATTTGAGCTATAATAATTTCCCCAGCTAATAACAGATCACAGATGGGATCCCCATGGACCCCCCAGCTATTTGGGTAACACTGTTTCCCACACCAGCCAATCAGGTGTTTTTGGAAAGTCCACAGGTAGGATATGAGGGCAACAGTTGGGAAGAAGAAGGCCAGCCTACAGAAAAATTATGGCCTGCATTTTGTGCCAGATCAAGCAGTGTAGGGTCATTAAGCAAATCCCAATACAGACATAACTTTTATCCCATCCCAGTTGGTGCTTGGCATAGTATGGTGCCTTTAATATGTTTTAAATTGTTTTAACTTTGTGTTTTTAGTAGAATTATTTATGGTTGTTTTTTAATTGTTGTACAAATGGGTTGGAGGGGTAGCTGTATTTTGTTTTAATTTGTTGTAATTCACCTTGGGTCCTATGCTGGGAGAAAGGTGGGATATATATTAAATAAATAAATAAATAAATAAATAAATAAATAAATATGTTTATCCTGATCAAAAATGTGCAGTGAACAGTTTACCCAGTTTATCTAAGTCTGTTCCTTGGAAGGGGTGGAGCTTCATCCTTGGAGGATTTGAATAGGGAGGAGTGGCAGCTGGTGGGCTTAAGATCAATGGTGTCTGAAATAGAGTAAGCATTTTTATTGTTCCTTTAAAATCTAGCATAAAACCCAGAGTGTATTCACTGCCACACTGACATCAGAAGCAATGATGGGAATGGGGAGGGGACCAGAGACTTACTTGTTACCTTGCAAACAGAGAATGGGAAGGTTTTTTACCCATGGCTTATTTAACACATACTATATCACACTTAACCATGGCTAACACAAACCATAGTTGGCAAACTCAAGTCAAACCATGATATTAAGTCCTGATTTATGACCAATCTCTGGCCATAGTTTAGGTCTTCAGTTAAGAAAAACCATAGCTTAGTGTGACATCTGCACATCTACTTGTCATTTAACCTATATGTTTACATTTGTGTGCTACCTTATAATCAGAAAATGGTAAGTTACCTGTGTGGACAACTTGCTAATGCTGGCTGGAGGATGCTAGAAGCTATAGTTCCAAAATAACAACAACTACAACAAATAAACAATTTTATAAGCTCTTTGTTCCCCAAAATAATTTTGGTCCCTAAAGCTCTTGTTCCCCCCCCCAAAAAAAATAAGCTCTTCTCCCTGAAATAATTTTATAAGCTTCTGTGCAAAGGAGATTACGTCAACAGTTTTCATCAGATGGAGTGGATTGTTATCCACATATGTGCCAAATACATCATTTTAGTCTTTAGGGTGCCCCAGACCTTTTTTTTTTTTTTGGCTGCAACAGACTATGGACATTTTCAGACAGCGCTAAACGGAGCTTATTGCAGGATGAGCTCCCGGGAGAGGAACGGCACTCTTGTGCGGTGGGGGGTCGTTTTCAAATGCCGCCGTCCCTCTTCCCAGATCATCAGTGTCACTTCCGTTAAGGTTTGGAAGCGGCCGTGCCATATTTTAAGCACGGGCAACTTCCGTGCTTAAAATATGGTGCGGCCGCTTCCAAAGCTTAACGGAAGTAACACTGATGATCTCGGAAGAGGGACGGCAGCATCCGAAAACGACCTCCCACCGTGCAAGAGTGCCGTTCCTCTCCTGGGATCTCATCCCACGATAAGCTCCATTTAGCGCTGTCTGAAAATGTCCTATGACAGCTACTACCCAGGAATTTTCCACTGTTTCATGGGGGGATCAATAGTTTGATCATAGGTATACCCACTTGGAAGTTAAATCCCACTGTAATCAAGAGTCATACTCCTGAGTAAATTGGTTACAGTCTTGACACCTAGAAAGATGACCATTAAATGAACACATAAAAATACAAGGTTGAATGTTATTACAAAAATGATCCCACCTTTTCCAGTCACCAATCACCTACCCAGGAGGCATATATCAGTAGCGGTTGCTTTAGTTCCTTGTTCTAAATGCATTAAGGATGGGCAGTAAATATATATTCCACACTTTCTGAAGTGTTAGGTGGGTGGAACAGTCCATGGGGATCTGACAATAACTAAGTCAGGTTTTGCATGTTTGTGCCAGCTGTTCTTTGCCAAAGGATGTACGCTGTGCATCTTTCCCACATCTGGCTAGCAAAAATCTATGGGTTGTTTTTGTGGTGTTTTTTTTTTTAAAAAAAACCATAATCAACCTTTTTAGTATGCAACAAAATCTTTTAAGCATCTGACTTTTAATAAGTTAATCCATTCATTGTCTGGAGCTGTGCAAAGTGACATAAAAGCACAATGAAGCCTAATTAGACTTGTTCTGTGAAAGTTAATTTGTCAAACCCAGAAGCATAGTTCAGAGATAAATGCTAATATTTGAAAGTCAAATTAAAGTTGAAAAGGTTTGTAATAACAGTTAATTAACTCTTGTTTTGTTTTCGTCTCAAAAAAACTTGAACCAACTGAAATACCGCTCGGCTCATCTTTAACATTTTGGACCACAAAGATAAAATTCAAAGCTTTGAGATAAGCCTTTGATGTCAGTATTCTCCACAGATTAGATATTATTTTAAGATCTCTTTGTTTAAAAATTCATTTTTATTATCCCTGCATGAAATGCATGGCAATTCCCCAAATAACGAACCATCAGGGCAATTAACATCTTCGATCGACACCATATTCCTGATAATTAATACAGACTTTGTACCTCCCCTGTGATAGCTGCAAGGGTTTGATTTTTCAGAGCAACTGTTCATTTACAGCATCAGTTTCATCCTAATGAAAATGGATTGTGAAACTTTAATGAACAAGACTTTGCTGTCATTATAATAAAGACTTTGAAACAACACGAAGACCTACATAACAAGCATATGACAACATGCATGCTGCTACAGTATATCAAGCCAATTAAGCCATACAATGAATATTTACACTGGTGTGCATTTTTCTTTAACAATGTGACACAAGATAAACTCATAAAAGTGAGCATATCCTTCCACTCTGACAGTTTCTGACATTAGAGTTTAATAAACTGGCATCTGTAGAGCGATGGGACTTGATCTGCCCTTCTTTCTGCCGTAAACAATTTTCTTTGTTTTTTTTAAAGAAATATCTAGCAGAAGATTCAATTTACATACAGTATGTATGCCCTTGTTAAAGGGAGGGAGAGAGAAAAAACTCAGCAACAATGGCGTGTGCTACTGTTCAGTGTTTGCATCTAGTAGCAGGTATTTATAAAATCAAGTAATTACAAAAGACATCTGCCAAGGCTTATAAGCTTGTTACCAACGAGGGTATTTATCCATTGGCATGGTGTAAAGTAAATAATTGATTTGTTCTAGAAGCAGGCAACTCCACTGGGAAATCCTTTTGTCAGCAGTTCTGCATGAATTGGCAGTAAAAAGTGGTAAGCTATGCTTTTCTGGTATGTTCTAGAATCTGGATCATTGTGTGGTCATCTCTTTGGTGGGGAAAGACTCTCCCAAAAATATACTTCTAAAAATATTTCCTGCCTACATAAAGATGTTATCTATGAGAACTGTAAGAAGAGGGAAAGTGCCTCTCCAAGGGTCAAGGCAGAGATCTACAACTAGATCACCCATCTCCTGAAATTCATTTTAAACATAACTGTGGGGTTCAAGCAGGAGTACACTGGGAAAGTAATTCTGGGAATGAGGGGCACCTAACCATTTCCTTTGCTATGCTTTTCCAAATGTAATTGTAAATGCATTTTTCAATGCCCTGTTATTTACATAATTACATTTTCCCTAACAGGACAAATAGCTACTTGGGAAGATTTACAGCTGTGCATCTCAGGCTATCTGAAGGGGAGGGGGGTTGGCAATATTTTTCTCAGTGTGCCAGGCACTGGTACCATACTTGTGCCCATTGGCTACAATTATTTCTTTCTTTCCTGGAAACTCACAAATTCCAGCAGCCAGTGGCTCAAGGACTGGCACTGCTCCAGAGCCCACGACTCTGAGTAACACAGTTTTATTTTAAATCCTTTCCCTCCATTTGAAGCATACTTTCCCAACACTACTATCTCAGTTCTGAGCTTCATTTGGAGACTGTTTAGAGAAGGATATTGACAAGCTGGAACATGCCCAGAGGAGGGCAACCAAAATGTAAAAGAACTGGAAGTCATGCCCTATGAGGAGCGGCTCAGGGACCTAGGTATGTTTAGCCTGGAGAAGAGAAGGTTAAGAAGGGACATGGTAGCCATGTTTAAATAGTTGAAAGGTTGTCATATTGAAGAAGGAGCAAACCTCTTTCCTGCTGCTCCAGATACTAGGGAGATTATCACACTACACTGTTGATTGACTTTTTCAAATGGGGGGGACCCCAAGGAGGTCAGGAGAAGAACGGGACTGTCAAACTCATGGCATCCTGTTTCAGACAACGCCATCCTCCTCCGTTCTCCTCCTGACCTTCCCCCGTGCTTCCTCCATACTGTGGGCACAAGAAACATGCTGCTTTTAATTGACAAAAAAGCTCCATCAATAAAAAGCAGTGCCTGCAGCATGAAACACAGTGAAAGGTCAGAAGGAGGACAGAGGAGGATGGCACCATTTGAAATGGGGCATTGTGAGTGCTACAGCCTTGTTCTTCTCCCAACCTCCTTGGGGTTGTTTTCCCCCTTTTGAAAAAGTCCATAGTGCTATTATTCCGCTTTATTTGCTATGGTTGTCTCCTATGGAATCCTGGGATTTGCAAGGTCCGCCATGGCCTCACATCAGGAGGCATGGAGATGCACTATTCACAATGCTGCAGCCTTATTTGAGAGCTGATGCCAAACAAGTCTTGAAGAGAAATGACAATTCAGAAAGAATCACAACCTGGAAACATCACGCAAGAAGACCTTCTGCTGTGCTTCCAGCAAGTGGACATGTTTATCTCGGATTAGCCTTTTCAGTCATCAGCATGCTTACAGATAGCATGGGATGAGTCTTTCCTGAATCTTTGTTTGCGAAGAAAAGCCAGAGAGAGAGTTTAGGAAGGAGCATTTAGAACTCTCAGAAAGCTCTTAGACCTCTTAAACTACAAACCCCTGAATTCCACAGGAGGCAGCCATAGTAGTTAAAATGGAATAATAGCACTATAACAGTGCAGTGTGATAAAGTCCTAGAGCATGGAGCAATGAATTCAAACTACAGGAAAAGAGATTCCACCTAAACATTAGGAAGAAATTCCTGATGGCAAGAGCTGTTCAACAGTGGAGTAAACTGCCTAAAGTCTCCTTCTTTGGAGGTTTTTAAACAGAGGCTGGGTGGCTATCTGTCAAGAGTGTTTGATTGTGTATTCCTGCATGGCAGGGGGAACTGGATGGTCCTTGTGGTCTCTTCAAACTCTATGGTTCTATAATTCTATGAGATGGGAAATCTGATCACAGAATTCCAGTGTTTTATCTAGTATGGCCCTAGAAATGCAGACCTTCTGACAGATAAGTACTCAAGAAAAAAGCTGTTCCACTCATCTCACAGAGACCTTGGCCAAAATCCTGAATCCACATGGGTGGATACTAATGCTCTCCCCATGCAGTTGTGTCAGGCTGCCTTCTGGGCCTGAGGAGAGCAGGATCCCCATTGAGGTAGTATATGTCAGGGATAATGGAACATACAGTCCTGCAATCCTAGCAATAAATTCTCACTGTAGGCAAAAATACAGGCCAGCTTGACTTTTCAATGAAAAGCAGGCCTGTCTGCAAGGTTATGTTATATCAATAAATGGTAGTAACTGTGGGTTTCTTCCCACCAGCTGTGTCTTATCTCTCTTCTCTCATGGCTTGGCATGTGAAGCAGTCAATGTTATGGGTAGCTCTAATCAGCTCTCTGTGTTGAAAACGAAACTGTTGCTTTGTTGCTTGCCTGTGAGAAATACACAGAGCTGTTCTTTGCTTTCTAGTGAAGAGAAGGCTGCATCATTTCAAGCAGCCAGAATGTAGTTTGTTTTGTAGTATTGTTTTAGATATTGAAATAAAAGCCTGGAAAAGGATATTTTCCATCTGTCTCCATGTTTTCATGTGTCTACACATCTAGGTATTCAGAGAGGGGCCAAAGTCCTCATGCTTTTGCTGTTTCTGCTATTTGTTTCCTCCAAACAGAATGCTTAGAGGGGCTGCATACCCTGACAGTATATTCCCCACAGTCATGTAATGGTCATGGAAGAATTGGTAGGGGCCTCAGCTTTGGTTGCAGTTGTACATCAAGGTAATGAAAGGCAACATTGTTTTCCCAGACCTGAGGAAATCTGGGAAAGCACCATTTCCTTCCACCACCCAGCTGCAAAATTGCAGCTGGCTGCTGCTCAGGAACCCCACCCTCACTGTCTTCTGCCACTGATTACACAGGCATGGAAGATATGCTAGCCTGAAAGGGTACTGTCTTCCTTGACAGAGAGTGGGTTATGATGGGGGTAGTGAATACCTTCTTCTACCCCTTCCAAAAAATTCTGTCACTAACAGGATTATGGTTCCATGCAAGGTTTCACTTAACTACTTTGAAAAAAGCAAAGTCCTTTAGTTAGTTGGAACAAAACCATGTACCATACCTATCAGCTTGCAAGTATTGCAGGTATGGATAGCCCTCATCATTAGAAGTCATAAGTCACATCCTCCATCTTTTTTTTACACTACACAGATTTTGTACAGTTCTATAGTGTCTATGGAGATTTTTATATTTCCATACCAATGCCATAAGATGATTTACAGCAGCACTTGCTAGCTGATATGGGCTGGTGGAGCAAGGAGAATGAGGAGTTTTACACTACCATTTTTAAAGAACATTTTTCATTTCAGGGAGGAAAAATAACAGTATGTGTATGTGCTTCTATGGAAACACAGGTAGACATTTAGAAGTCACTCACAGTTTCTATTTCCTATCCCTATACCACCTAATACTTAGTAACTTGTATTTCTGTATGCTATTAAAAATTGGCATAAAAATGAAGACCATTTTTCAACATACACAGTTTTGTTAAATAATAATCTAAAAGTGTATGCTTAACAGGAAAAAAAATTAAATGAAAATTTTCCAGAAGTTGTTTATTTTTCGTAAAACAAGAAGGAAGGGAAGTTTTCCATTAGGTAATGAGCCTCCACTTTTATATTATAGGAATGAATCATTTCTTTCCCCAGAATCCACTGTAGGAATATAAATCAGATTCAGATGAAACCTACAGGATGAATTCCATTGTTTCCTTTTAGGACTGATTCTGATGCTTCCTGTGGAGATGTGGATTTCCTTCCAAAGCTACCATAAACAAAACTGGACCACAGTCAAAGCTTTGTGTTGGATTTGGAGAAGGGAGGTAGAAAAAAAGCAACTTTGGGAGTTATTTTCTCTAAAAACTGGTGGGGATAATGAAAGAGAACGGAGGGGGTGACAGGTCCATCTTCCAATCCTTCTTGTTATGTGCCATCAAGGAAACTCTGAGTTATGGCAACACTGTCATGGGTTTTCTTGGCAAGATTTATTCAGAAGTGGTTTGTTGTTGCCTTCCTCTAAGGATGAGAGAGTGTGCATTGCCAAAGGTCACCCAGTGGATTTCTATATAAGAACGAATTTATACCTTAGTCTCATGGAGGTCTTGGCTAAGGGCTTATCTAAACCAACCAGGATATGCTGGTGAGGAGCCTGCATATCCTTGCTACAGATATAGCCTATTCTGTCCCCATTACCTCGACGAAACAGGCCAGAGTCCTAACAAAACACTGGCCTGTCACTGCCATTTTCTCTGCTGACTCAGTAGTCAGGAAGTGGGCCCACAACATGAAACTGAAGTCCGCCTGCATGTGACTAGCCTTGGTCGTATGCTGAGGGACCCCTGCCTGGCTTCTGGGAGAGCCAAGGAGCTGGCTGTGGCAGTGAGGGATGGGTTCCCATGGACAGGTTCCCATGGACATGCAGGGCCTTATCCATTTCATCCTGGTGGTACTGGATTAAACTGGGTATTATTGTAGACTGGTTTGTCAGGTCCTGCCGCAGCTTGCTCCCATTCCAGCTCTTTATCTGCCTCAGGGGTGGTGGGAACTGCCCAGGGGTAGATTGGGGCAAAAGCCCTGTGTCATATGGACTGCAAGGCTCTGGAATGGGGCAAACTGGGGTATTTAGCCTGTGTAGGTAAGTGCTAATATTCAAACCACTACACCACACTAACTCTCCTTCTAATCCTAGGGCACATTTTAGAGGGAGGGGGTCTAATAATTGTTCTTTGGGGAGGGTTTATGTGTTGCATAAATATACAGTTGCTACCTCTTTCCTTTCAGTTGCTAGGTGTTTGTTTGTTTGTTTGTTTGGTAGCAATCAAAAAGTGCTTTAAATTTTCAATACAGTGAGTTTGGGTGTAGCATATTGAGGCTTGAATCTCTGTTTGTTCACATTCTTTCCTTTCTCCATTGACATGCACTATGAAGTATTTCTGGAAGTGCTGTAGACAGTTGCATACCTGGGAGAGCACTTACATAAGGGCTGAACCTGCACTGCTGGAATAATCCAGTTTAACACCACTTCAAATGGCTCTATGCTATAGAATTCTGGGATTTGTAGTTTTGTGAGATATTTAGCCTTCTCTGTCAGACAGCTCTGGTGCCACAACAAACTATTTATCCTAGTATTCTATAGCATTGAGGCATGGCTGTTAAAGTGGTATCAAACTGCATTATTTCTGCAGTACAGATGCAGCCAAGGAGGTTTTGCAGACCTTCCTATGTATGCTGGTGAAAAATCCACCGGCTTGCATAACTGAATGACCAACAGAAGCTAAACAGCACCAACCTCTCTTAAAGTTCTCAAAAGAGAGTAAGCAATTAGCAAGGAAGAGATTACACATTTGTACCAAGTCCAGAGTAATTATGCATGGACACTCCTTTCCTCTACAAAATCTCCTCCCTTTAAGATCAAAATCCAGTTCTAGCTTGCTTAAAAACAGGAACATGAATGACACAGCTCCTTGTTTATGAAAGGACTCTAGCCAAAAAGTGACAACACTGTTGGTGGACCTCTAATACACTATAACAGCCTTGTTCAAATTTGCATCCATTAATGTAACTTGTGCTACCCCAGCACATGTTGCTGCTTGAGTTCTATTGTCTCTCCTTAGTTCTATGTACAGATTAATTTCTTTTGACGTTGTGGCTCTTGAAGGCCACATGCTATTGACATTGTGGCTCTTGAAGGCCACATGCTATCCTAGTATATGCAAATCAGGCTGTATTGTTCACACAGCTCTAACACTCCCCCAGAATTTCCCACCATTTTCTGTCTAAAGTAGCCACCTCACTGTGAATGATAGTGCTGCTTTTGCCCATGAGTCATCCTCTATCAGTTGGGTCAGAGAAAGTGTGGTTGTCTCCATATGAGGAAAAACAGATAGAAATTAGAGGCTGAAATACTACTCCTCATTTTCTCATTCCCTTATGCATACAAGGTGGTAGAGCCAAACTACATGGCCCATTTTAATGCTCTTTATGGTATATTTCAACAATCTGACTGCTTCTACAGCTACTTCTGAGTAGGTATGGGGGGATTGTTCTCTACCCATCTTGCTTGCCTTCATACTTCCAAACCAACCAACAAACCAAAACTCAGTTATCTTCCTAGATCCACGATTCTCTGAATTTTGCAGCAAAAAAACAAAAAACAAACAAACAAACAAACAAAAAGAGGACTGTACAAAGAGTTGTGTCTTAGGGGAAGTGCACACATAGATGAATATATTAGGAGGAATGTGCAAAAATGCATTAAATTAGGGGAAATGTTGTGCAAGAATATAGGAATTAAGAGAAATGTGTATAAAATGCATGTTAATTTTTGAAAAATATATATTTATTTTTTAAAATTCCATTTTCAATAAAATAAATATAACATTTGAATAATAAGGAAATAACTAATTCAATATACAGCCATATCATGTTAAATCCAAATAAAACTCTTCTCTTTATTACAACTTGTTTTGTCTGTTTTCCTTTATAATTATTCATTGCCTATTGCCAACAAGTCAAGTACAGATAAAAACCAGCATTATTGTCTTAGATAACTTCCTCCCACCCAGATACTGAGATTTAGGTGTTTGTATTCCATTCCACCCATTAATATATCTTGAACACAGAGATTTCTTTATCCTATGCTTAAAATGCATGTTAATTTTTAACCTTGCTAACATTTTTTAAAAAAATTATTTTTAAATAAAACTTGTTGCTATTTTTAAGTCCCAAAGTTTAAGATAAACAAAACTTAATTGGAAAATTTCTCAGAGTATGAGATAAATCAAAGTTAAGATGGTGGCGGTGGAGAAAATGGGAACCATAATAGTCAAAACGTTTGGCCATTCTTTCCTCAAACAGACCATCATTGATGCAAGTCTTTTTTTTTCCAGTCGAAATCTGCTCACATTATTGGCAACAGTAAGATTTCCTAGAGTATGAAAACAAAGGAGAGCATTCAAATTGCTACCTTGAGAGATTTGGGGCAGTCTGTATTCAGAATATATATGTTATTATATATTTGTCATAACCTCAGTCCCTAAGCCACTGGCATAAATGTTCAATATATGTGTACTGAGGGTGAACTATTGTAGATTATTGAAGTGTCATGTGTTAGGCTGAAAGGAGTCACACAACTTGCAGCCCTCTAACGACTTACCTTTAAATAATCACTTCAACCTTATTCACATCCATACCATATCAATACAGACACACAATGTGTTAGCCAATTTGTTTACTTTGGCACTGAGATGGCTCATGAAATTTATGTTTAACAGATGCATAAAGTCCTTTATACACATATTTTGGAACTGACATCAGCTTAGCCAGCGAGACTGGCTGACTCCCCAAAACACAATTACAGAATAAAAAAGTTCAGCGTTTTGTTGATTGTATTTGCCATTTCTAGGAAGTTACTATGTACCTAATAGAGTTTGTTGCCCCCTTAGTTAACTTTTCATTGTCTTAATGCTATTAAAATCTACATATTAAACTATTAGAAAAGCAGAACAATTTCCTTTCAGATTAGCATCAGTATTTCAACAAGTAACATAATGGACTTGGCTCAGGGTTGGGGAAGGGTAGCCTGTCACAGCTGAAGACTCCCCCAGAAAAAAAATGAGCTCATTGTTTGTGGATTAAACTCTGTCCTCCCTTCCCCAGTCTGAAAAACCAGATGCTAAGGCTAGTCTTGAACCTTCTAGCTCCAGTTCAGCTGCCAAGATTACAAACCTGGTATTTAAAAACACACACACACATCCAATTTTTTTCTCTTAATTTTAGAATGTGTGGACAGTCAAGTCAATAACTAAAATAAAAGTGGGGTGGGGGTGACAGAGGCTTAAAGTTTTATAAAGAAGCATTACTATAAAAGCTTAAAAATGCCTTATGCACTTTGCACTTTATGGAATCATAGAGTCCTAAAGTTGGAAGGAACATCAAAGGCCATCTAGCCCAACCCTCTACCATACAGGAATACAGAATTCATAGAATCACATGAAATGATGGCAGCAGCACTGAGATTTGCCAGGATCCTCCAGCAGTTTGAGTGCAGCTGTGAACATTTTGTATCTGGCTATGGGAAGGTAACCAGTTGCTTCTCAGACCCAGCCTGCTCACTGCCAAGCACAGAATGACTGTGTGGGGTGGCTTTGGGGGCTTATCAGTAAGTTGGGGGAAGGATATATGTCTTAGCATAGCAGAAGCCCACATGTGGATATTTACGCTACATTGAGGGGATGCAGGATAGCGGCCAATGTCTGTTAAAAGATAGATAGAGATAGAGATAGAAATAGAGATTAGCAGGAACCAGCATGGCATAGTGGATTGAATGTTGGACTAGGACTCTGGAAACCAGGGTTTGAATCCCTGCTCAGCCATGAAGATATACTGCCCACATGTCCATCTTGGACAAGTCACACAGGACATTATCAGACACGACGAAAACCACATGATAACGATGACAGGATACTGCAAATGCCCCCCCATCACACAATGTTGTTGTCCTTGTGTTCCTCAAGGGTTCCGCTGCTGTGAAAAAGGCATTCTTTTTAATTAAGGGGGCCAAGCTATGAATTGATCTCCCATAGCATGTGTTTTGTGTGTGTGTGTGTGTGTGTGTGTGTGCGTGCGCACGCGTGGTATTGCTTGCATGCAAAACTACGTCCCATTCTGCTTGTGTGATTACGGCATCAATGGGAGGTCCCCACCAAAAAATGTCCAGGTGAGAATGCGAAAACTAAATAAGGGATGTTCTTTTTATGAACCTCTCTGTTTTCCTGGTAAGTTTTTGAGTTTGCTTCAGTGCTTGCATGTTCATTTTCTTTGTAAATATAGGTGTTTTTAGAGTTTTAATTGCGCTCATGTCTTCTTGCAAGAACTGCTGAAGTCTCAGCCATGCGAAAATGCAGAAGTAAACAGCGCTAGTGGTCTTGGTGCAATAATTCAGTGGTGTTTCTTTCTTGTGATTACAGCAACTAATAAGAAGTATTATTATGCCAGGATACTTACTGTTTTAAAAATAGTGGGATAAAACATTATTAGACGCTCATCTGATAATGTCCACACTCTCATCCTCAGAAAACTAATAGGTTCACCTTGGGGTCACTATGAGTCAGAAATGACTTGAAGGCATATAGCAATGGCAAATATTGAATAGCAAACATATTGCCAGCTCCAGAAGCTATCACTTGAATGAGCGTTTTCTTTTTATAGATAAGTGTTGTGGGGTTTTGTAGGTTCTCTTGCTCTGTGATTTAGCATCCAAAGGACATTTTTTTAAAATGTAGTTTTAATAATCCACAAGGGAAGAAGGCAGAGACTAAACATATGTTCAAAATCTTAAATAAACATCCAAATTAATGTTACAAAAAGATGAAACTCCATTGAAACAGTGGTCATTCTTGAACACAGGAACTTTGAAGACAGCTTCCAGTGTGAATGAGATGATGGTTCAATTCTATATCTTGAGGTATGAATAGGATAATCAGCACATCAGTACAAGGATATCTGTGTCACAATCACCACATACGCAGGCGCATGAACATAATCTGCCAATCTGAGGTTAACACCACATATATTTCATAAAGTTGACAGTATCTACAATAGCTTGTGCCACATTAAATTTGCTAGTCTTATTTATTTTTATTTTTTGTATTTATTTAACTTTAACCACTGCCTTTCTGGGGAAAACAAACTCAGCAGTGGAAAACAGATATTTGGGCTTGCTGGGGTGTGTGTGTGTAGCCTGCAGGAGGTGCTGGGGGAAATGGCCCCCTGGCCCCCCAAGCAGTTATTCCATGCCTACTGCAAGGCCCCAACCAACCCAAAGAGTTCCCTTCAGCAAGCCCCAGTTTCTAGAGAGTAGCAATAAGAGAAGGAGAATAGTTTGGTCCACAAGCTCATCATCATTTATGGGAACAGGCAAAGGGAGTGGTCAGTAAACAAGCCAATTCAGATAAAAAGGCAAACACCCAAAAATGTTGGCTAGATCCACACAGAAGAAGAAAATGGAAAATATGATAAATGGGATTAGAGATAAAACAGGTAAAATGTGTAGAACAATGAAGGAAAAACTAACAATTTTTGAGGAGTTTTATAAAGACCTGTACCAGTCAGGGAATAAATCAGTGGAACAAATAGAAAAATATGTAGGGGAAAATTGGAAGATTAAAATAGAAGAAGAAGATAGGGATTTATTAGAAAAACCAATTACGAAAATGGAAGTAGAGGAAGCAATAAACAATTTCTTATCCATCCACAACCTTTATTAGGCATAATACAACATATAAGTATAACAATAGAACAATAGGGCTTCAAAGATCATTTTTAGGCAGGTTAAGCCATATGTTTGCTGCCTCAACCAAAAAGTTAGCCATTAATCTGGTGATATGCGGATTTTGATCTTCCAATAAGAATTTCACTGATAATCTATCTGTACAGACATTCCTTTCCAATAACCTCCTTATCAACTTTCCCCTTGGAATTATATACAATGGGCAATTCAATACAATATGATAGAGAGTATCAGGGGCTTGTGCACAATGACATATACGATTCAAAAAAGGGGTCTGCAAATATCTACCCTTGGTCACATTAGAGGGATGTACATTCAACCTTGCAAGAAGAAAAGCCTTCCTTGCTGCCAGCAATGAAAGAGTTTGAAAATAATCTGGAATCCCACCCTGTACGGGTGGGATACCAAGCATTGCTGGAGAACAAACCCTAGGGGGTGTTGGATAAGACAGCTGATGCTCCCTCTCAACGAGGCAGTGCCTAATAGTTTTAAGACCTTCCTTTTCAGATAACAAAAGGAGAGAGTCAAGATTTATACCCATAGACACTACTTTACTTTCATAAAATGTTGCCCATCTAGTGTAGTATACGTCAGATAGAAGAAAGCATAAAAGGCCAGATCTATTGGGTCTAAAATGGATCTTAAACCACGATCTATAAGTCAACAACCAAGCTTCAGTTTCAAGAGAACTCAAGCCCAATTCTGCATAAACAATTTAAAAAGCGGGAAAGCTCCAGGAATGGATGGGTTAGGGCCAGATTATTATAAAGTATTTAAAAAGAAGCTGATACCTAAATTATTAGAATTATATAATAATATAATAATGGGAGATAAAGTCCCTTCATCATGGCAACAATCATTGATAATATTGATACCAAAGCCAGATAAGGATTTGTTAGACCCTGGATCATACAGGCCTATATCATTGATAAATCAAGATGCAAAGTTATTATCAGCAATAATGGCAAACAGAATGAATAGTTGTATGTATAAATATATATTAAAGGACCAATGTGGATTTGTGAAAGGAAGACAAATGTCAAATTTAATAGGAAGGGTGTTAAATAAAATACATATAATTGGCAAAACAAAAGTAAAAGCAGGGATATTAGCATTAGATATATTTAAAGCATTTGACTGTGTGGAATGGCCAACACTAAAAATAATATTGAAAGAATTTGGAATGGGGAAGAGGTTCAGAGGATTAATAGATCAATTGTATTCCCATAATACAGCTATAGTGATGGTTAATGATGGAATAACAAGAGAAATAACAATAACGAGAGGAACAAGACAAGGTTGCTCACTTTCTCCAATATTGTTTGCAATGGTAATAGAAATTCTAGCAAATGTGATAAGAAATGATAATAGTATAGAAGGAATTGGAGTAGAAACAAAACATAAGATAAGCTTGTTTGCTGATGATACATTCTTAACAATTAAGGAACTGATTAATGGAATAGAAAAGATTAAAGAACATTTAAAAGTATTTGGGGAGATGACAGGCTTACAGGTTAATTGGAATAAATCAGATATGATGTTGTTTAACTATACTAAGGAAGAAGAAAATGTATTTGTAAAAGAGAAAAAATTAGAAGTAAGATTAAAAAGTAATATTAAGTATTTAGGAATAAATATTACAAAAGATTTAAAAGAATTAGAAGAGAAAAATATTATGGTACTAAGGAAAGAAATGGAAAAGAAGTTGGAAGAATATAAAATATTCAACTATCATGGTCTGGAAGAGTAGCTTTAGTTAAAATGAAAATATTACCTAAACTAATTTTTTTGTTTAGAATGTTACCAATAAAAGTATCAGAAGTAGAATTGAAAAAATGGCAAAATATGCTGAATAAATATTGTAATGGAGGGTAAAGGACAAGATTAAATAAATTATTTTGGTATATATCACAGAAGGAGGGAGGACTTGGTCTTCCCAGAATAAAAGGATATTATGAAGCTAATCAATTGAGATATGTTATAGAAGGAATTGTAGGACAGGGGGATTTAGAATGGTTAGAGATAGAAACAGGGAGAATAGAAAAGAGAATATGGAATATATTTTTTGATAATTTTACAAAAAAGGAAATTAAAGGAATTGAGAACCCATTTCTGAAAAATATATGGGAAATATGGTATAAATATAAGAGAGAATTTTACCTACTGATTCAGTATTAACACTGGTTATAATGGAAAAAAAACCCAAATAATTTGAAGGAAAAAAATGGGAAAGGAATTAAAGAAAAGAGGACTAGAAAAAGTAGAGGGATGGATAGGATGGATGAATGAGAAAGGAAGTATAAGAGAGAAATTATGTGGAATGAAAATTTCATAGTTTAATTGCATACAGTTAGAACAATGGATTAAAAATTGGAAAAAAGAATCATAAAGAAATAAGGGAATTTACAAAATTCGAAAATTTGGTGGAAAATGGTGAAAAGAGGGATGATAATGAAAGTATGAAAGGTATTACAAGTGAATTATATAAAATATTGATAAAAAATAAGGGAAAAAAGACAAAGGGGAATATTTAAGGAGAATATGGGAGGAAGATTTGAAACAAAAAAATTGGAGATCATGAATGGGATAAGATATAGAAACAAAGACATCTAAAAAATATGTCGATACGGATAAAAGAAAATTATTATAAAATAATATGGAGATGATATTTGACACCAGCAAGATTGCATAATATAGATAAGAATAACTCTAAATATTGTTGGAGAGGTTGTCAAGAAATAGGTACATATATGCATATGTGGTGGAACTGTAAATTTCTACAGCAGTTTTGGGAAATGGTTTTTATAGAAATAGAGAATATTCTGAATAGAAATATAGAAAGGAAGCCGAGCATAGCATTGATGTCAATTTATAATGAAGAGAAGGGGAACCAAGCAGAAAAGGATTTAATAACAAATGTATTAACAGCAGCAAGATTAATTATAGCAAGACATTGGAAAATGCAAATAAATGTACAAGTGGAGGAGTGGTATAAAGAAGTGTGGAAGATGGCAATAAATGATAAGTTAACATGTAGACTCAAAGTAAGAAGAGGAAGTTGGAAAGTGATTTTGATAAAATTTGGAATGTATTTGTTAAAAAAGTATTACAGACAAAAGATGGGAGGTTACCTCCACGAGAAGAAATGAGATTCTGGAAAGATTAGGTAAGGGATAATGGCTCCGGTGAAGGGGAGCACTGAGGTGGGGGGGTAGGGGAATTAATATTTTTGAATAGAATTATAATAAAGAATCTATGTTAACTTTTGAAACTAGTTAATAGAAAAATTGTGATTTTATAGTAATTTTATGTGTTATAATAACTAAGTATTGATTAGATAATATAATGTATGATTATTAAATTAATAAAAATATATTTTTTAAAAAAAGGCAAACACCCCAGGCCCCAGAACATCCAAGTCAAAGGGAGATCTAAAATAATCAACTAAAACAGTCCAAGTCAAAACAAGGTATATCAACAGATGAACCTAAAGACAAGGGAAAACCCATGAGAGAAGTTGAAAAAAACAGGCCATAATGGTTACCAGAAGGAGTAAGATCTCAGATAAAGTTTCTATCTGTTGCTCACATGGCATGAAAAAAAGGAATTGAGGCATTTAGGTGGGAACCCCACCTATATATGGCAGTGGAGAGTGGGTGGGGTTACCATCAAAAAGGTCTTGTGTAAGATTTCTAGAAGTTTCCAAAGCTGTTTCTGCACAGGTGCATAAACCCATGTGTGTGTATTCACAGAGACAATGAAGAAGAAATATTCTACCAATCCTACCAAAAAATGAAAAACATCCTACCGACACAAAGTCAATGCAAGGAGAAGAGGAGAGCAGGCCAGGAAGCATGCAAAGGTCAACTAGTTGCTAAAAATGCTGAGAGTGGGAATCAGACTACAAAAGCTATGCACTGAACTCAGCAACAGGCTGCTTGAATTGAGACATTGGCCTTTAGCAGGTGCATAAAATACGGCACCATAATGACACCACATAACCGCAAAAGGGCACGCATATCAGACAATGTTGCCCTTTTGCAGTTATTTTCCTGCCAGTGCCTATACTTTTTAATTGATGGTTTAAGCTATCAATTGATCCACTGTGACATTTTTTATAGCCAGCATGTGAAACCTCATGGTTCCCCCCCCCCCTTGTATTTACCCCATCAATGGCTGGTCTGGTGCAAACACTTCCAGGTGAGATTGTGACATCTAGGTTAGTGACGTACTTTTTATTACCCTCCCTGGGTTACTTGGGACTTTTAAAGTGTGTTTAGGTGCTTGAGTAAACTTGTTTTGTGTTCTTTTTGTGTGTGTTTTTAATTTCCCATGCAATGAAGTCTCGCAAGAATCCGTGGGACTTCAAAGGAGGAAGTAAATGGAGCTATGTTCACTTCCTCTTTCATTGCCAGGGAAGCCTTCTGCTGGGACAGAAGGTAAGTGCAGTGGGGGGCATTCTTTTGCTGGCATAAAAATGGAATTTTTTATGCCAGCAAAAGAATGCTTAAAGGAGCTCGTCTGATTATATCTTGTGTGCACTTCCACAGATACCTTTGGTTTGGCAAGAGTATTGCTGCATCATTCTTGGGCAAAATCTGGTGCTTCATCTCAGCTGAACTCTAACCTACAGATTGAAGAATCTCTCTTTTTAAGGATATGTCTCTGCTCCCTGTTCTTGTGGGTTACACTTATTAGGGACAATGTGGTTATTATTACTTTCTCCTAGAAGAGATTTGTAAAACTGCTGTTGGTTACACTGAAATTGGATATTCTGCTTAAATCGAGTTATATGAGCATTAAACCCAGACAGCTTTTCTCCCATTACAGTTATATATTGCTTTAGCATTTCCAGCACTTCTGAAGTTTTTTCTTTTCTTTTCCCTTTAATGTAGTTTTCATTTTTTTTTCACAATACAAGTATCTTTTCAAAATTTACAACATTTTAACTTGAATCATGTTTTCCATTTTGATTTTCCATCTTTTTGTTGTTTTCTTTGATTTCTTAATTTTATACCCAAGTTCTCTCATGACAACAACTGCTACACTATCCAATAGATTTGTATCTTGAAGAGTAGCCAATGGAATTGCTAGAACTGCCAAGTCATTATCTTGGATAATGTTTTTTTTTTTCACTTCTTCCTTGGGTACAAGTTTTCCCTTCTACCCTTCATTTTCTAAATTTCCAACATTAACTTGTTTTTCAGTTAGTGATCCTATTTCCTCTTCTATGTCAACAGTTTCCATCCATCTTCAATCTCACCATTTTGTTCTTTTCTTTGTTCTTCTGTTTTATTTCTTTCCAGTTTGTTAGGATCTATGTCAGAATTTTGAATATGTTACCTATAGTCACATACTTGCTGCTCTGTTATATTAAAGTCTAGAGAATTTCTATCCAGATGCTATATGTTCCCTTTTGGTGACCTTAGGCTGATGGATTCATTCCATTATTAATCTATTTTCTGCTGCTATCTCTTATGCTCTGGTTGGCTTTCTAGTAGCTTCACTGTATGTTTCCCTACTTGCCTAGCCAAAAACAAACAAACAAACAAACAAACTATGTCCTGTTGCCCACATTTCACCTTATTCCCAGAAACTCTGACATCTGACATGGTCCTTGTTGACCTGGATGATGACCAATTTTGAATGGGATTTGTTTTGGGGTTTTGAACATATTTAATGGGTTTGGGGCACATTTAGTCTGGCTCCTTATCAAAAGCCTGCCTAACTTGGAAGACCTTACCAGTAGAAATGCTACCTTCAATAAAGCTTCTTGCCTCACATAAACACACAATACCACCACTACAAAATGGTTGTACCACAGTGAGATGGAAAAGATTATTGTGATGATAATGTTGATGATGGTGGTGATTATGACGATGTTTCATTATGTGGGTTTTAACTAGGGTTGGCTAGTTTAAACTTTGGTTTAAATCAAATTACTTTTTAAACACATAATCCACACCTGGTTTTTAAAACTGTTTTTTTTTTAGTGTGGCTACTATTATTATTTTCCAACCCTCTTACTGGGACAACAATGTTTGAATTTAAGAATTTTAACTTTAAAAAATTGTTGGCAGTTGCTCATTGTTAAACCAGTCTCCAGTGTCAGTTGCTTCTTTTTAATCATTTTATTTTATTTTTATAGTGCAAGAAATGCCATTCAGAAACAAATCCTTCAATTAACAAAAGTTCGACCAAAATAACTTGCTTTAAAAGGGCACTTAAAAAATATTATTATTTAAGCTAGTGCCCATAATGTCTGAACTGTATTTTCCTACTTAATTTTCTGATTTAATCCTATATTTGGTTTAATGCCAAAAAAAAAACTGGTTTCAGATTGTGATTTTAAAGATGTGGCATTAAGTCCTTAACTATGGTTGTACTGAGCTAGAGGTTTTAATGCAGAGGGCTGACCAAATGTTATGCAAAAAAGTGAAAAAATTAAGCTATTATTTAATGCATTTATTTTTACACTCATTCAAATATTTCATCTATTGCAAATTGTCAGAACACTTTTATCCTAAATCAGAGAAAGCAGCTCAGCCTTGGGCTAAGGGAAGGAAATGCTGGGGCAGGGGCAATCAAGTGGCTCCTAGAGGAAAAGGAGGAAGAAGCAAATGGATCAGTGGAACAGATCTGCAGAAAGCCTGTGCCCAGAATGTGGTCATAGAAAGTGCTGCGCCAAGGAATCCCAGCAGCCACTGCCATCCTAAATTTCAGTTAAATTCATTGCCAGAGAGTCTAGGCTTTGACCCAAAGGCATTGCTTGAACAGTAAGATGAGAGTGGCTAAAGCCACATCATGCATCACTTTTCTTCAGAGTGCTGTTTCAGGACCTTACAATTCTTTTTAAATATAAATACACCAAGGAAATACACAAGAAAACAGGAGGCCAGGATCCATGGACCCTGGAATAGGGAGCTAATGGCAAGAGGACTAATAGAAGAAGGTACTGTGGAACACCAGCTCTAAAAGAGAAAGACAGGACAATGGCGGCATTTGCAGAGGGGCTGTCATATTAGTCTGTTGCAGCATAAGCTACAAAGTGTGATATGGTTCCTTAAGAAGTAACAAATTTAGTATGGTGCAAACTTTTGTAAAATGTCCATGCACTTTATCAGATGCATGAAGTCTTACCCAGACTTGTACAGGTACAGTAGGACCCACATATCCACTTGGGATTGGTTCTAGCAGGGGGGGGGGGTGCTGTGGATACTGAAATCCATGGATAATAGCAAACGCCATTGAAAATAATGGGGCTTCTGGTTTAAAATACCATAGAGTTGCCTTGGAGGACCTAGAAATGGCTAGAGAGGACACATTTTCTAGGAAGACTCTATGGTAGGTGTGCAGTTTTGTGTCCTGTGGCTAACTGAATCAATGGATAACGAATCAGTGGATAGGGGGTCCTACTGTATATATTCGCATGGCTTGGATGAGTGGGGATGCAAACAGGACAGAGGAACATAGAATGCTGAAAGGACAGTGACAACAATAATCTAACTAAAAGCAGCTATTCACAAGTAGCTGTTGGATGATATCCAGCAGTGGTTCCCATATCAGTGGGATGGTGAATTGTTTCTTAAGTTCAGCTTTGGTTTGAATTTTGAAGGTGCTATTCAAGGTGCTAAACCTATTTTAGGAAAAGTGTTGAGGACCTTAGACAGCTACCTTAAAGTTTGGTCTAAAGCTCAAAGCAGATTTACCATCCTGCTGATATGGGAGCTGCCATTGGTAGTAACACAGACATCATTGCTAACTAATCAACCTATTGAGATTTTTTTAAAAAACATAATTTCTGCTTTATTTTCAAGATAATGATAACCTTAAAGGTGAGCTAAAAACATGCTAGAATCAATTTTTTTTTGTTCTCATTAATAATTTATATACTCCAGGCTAATTGCCAGTGTGGTATAATAGTTTCATTGTTGGGCTAGGACTCAGGGAGACCAGGGTCTGAATCCCCACTCAGTTATGGAAACCCATTAGGTGACCTTGGGCAGTTTACACTCTCTCAGCCTAACAGGAAGACAATAGCAAACCTCCTCTGAATAAATTGTGCCATGGAAACCCTATAATAGGGTTGCCATAAGTGGAGTTGACTTGAAGGCACATAAGAACAACAAAATAGCATGCATCAGTGGTACCTTGTGGTCTGCGTACATGGACAGGGACTTACCCTGAAATGATGGAAGGAAGCATCTCCCCTCACTCAGTCCATGACCTGCCTATGCTATACACTTTAAAAATTGATAGGATGGGGCAGACACATGCATTTCCCTGAATTTCAAATTGAAGAAAGTGTAAAGCTCAAGGCAAGTTCCGGGTTGGTAAGAGATCTGAGCATGGGCAGTAGGAACCTGATGAACATTGATTTGCATGAGACGTGTGGATCTCGGTGAACTTCTTCTGGACTGCGAACAATCTGTGACAGCTGAAAAGAAGCTAAATAAGATTGATGGGCTGATAGAAACTGGTTAGCCCTGCAAATTTAAAACACAATGCTGGAATGGCTGCCTGAAGGAACAAAATTGGTTTGCAAGATTAAAACATATTAATGCGACTCAGAAAACTGTCATGTCAGAGCTTCTCACTCTAACACTGAATGACAGCCAAAAAAGTTCCAGTTCTGAACATAATGTAGCACATCGTGCTTTCAATCTGTTTCACATCATACCATGCCAGAGTCATCCTTTCAGAAGAGTCACTAGTCTTGGATATGGTTATTTTTAGTTTTATAGTTTTATAAAACTGTAGGGTATGGAAAATGAGGATAGTATAATATGCTCTTAAATGCATACAACAGATATAGACTTTCCTTGTTCCCCCCCCCCCCAAGCTGTGAGGCCGTGTTCTGAAATAGTTTCTTTCTGACGTTTCGACTGCATCTATGGCTGTCATCTTCAGAATCTCCGTTCTCTGAAGATGCCAGGCGAAATGTCAGAAAGAAACTATTCCAGAAAACGGCCCCACAGCCTGGAAAAAAAATCAAGGAAAATCTATGGATGCTGTCTGTGAAAGCCTTTGACTTCTCATACAACAGATATTTTTTAGAAGATTCCAATCAGTATCCTATGATCAACAATTTACACAGCTATTACAGTGGATAATAAACTGGAGGGATAGGAGGAAGAGGGTACAGTTGCACAGGAGGAATATAAGTGGTGGCCAGAATCCCGTTGGGGAGTGATGAATACATAACCATCTTAGTTACATAGCTAGGCAGTGAATCCCAGCCTGAAGCCCCCCTTCATTCCCCACTTACTGGTCAGCAGCGACTGCAATCAACGGGTTCCATTCCACTGTCACTCAGAAAGCAGGTGATTGATTTCCACCCTGCTCTCCATTGTGACAGGCAGAATTAGGATCCCTGTTGCATTTCACCCTCACATTGGAGATTGCTTGTGCAAGAGGGGGTGGAAACATCAGTCAATTGCTTCCCAAGTGCCAGCAGAATGGACCCCCATTGATTGCAGTGGCTGCTGCCCAGCAAGTGACTTTCATGGTCTTTCATGGTCCCTATATGTCCCCTAACAAGGGAACACACAGGGATCATGTATACCAAACAGTTACCAATGCATAATTCTAGATTAGACATTCATAACTCCCCAACAGTATACCAGCCAATTGTCCTATCTACTTCCTTCTCTTTTTAACACTTTCCCTCTAAAAGTACAGACCTCCATCATCTGTCCCTAAGGCTACTCAGTGTTGGAAAGTTTTTAAACTTCTGGGCTTTAGGATATTCATAAACATCCCATGAAATTTCAAAAGTAGATTAAATGGTTAGGGAGGTCTCTTTTCAATATGCTATGAAGGCCAGCTTCTTGAAGCTAAACAGAAGTTCTGAGATTACATATGCAACTTCCTTTAGTACCCTTGGAGAAACTTCATCTAGCCCTGGAGACTAGAATTCATCTGAAGTAACTAGGTGTTCCTGTACACTTCTGGGGCTGCAGCTCCCCCGCTTCATCGTTTATTCTATTTTCACCCATTTCAACTCTGTTCTTCTATTGGGAGAAGACAGCAGCAAAGTAGATGTTGAGCAGTCCCACTTTTTGTCTATCACCCATTAGCATTTTGCTGTCCTCTCCACACAGAAGACTTACACTTCCTTGTTCTTCCTCTTTAAACATAGCAGCACCCCCTTTAATTATTACATTTATTTTCCGTTGCAACCTGAACTCATACGAAGCTTTAGCCCTCCTGACCTTCTCTCTACAAATACTGAGTAGAGTGGGCCCTTCCCATCCATGGGGATTCTGTTCTGCCTCCTACCCCACCCCCCATGGATGGGAAAAATGCAGATGATCAAGCCCACATGCATGCACTGCCATAGAATAATATGATGCATGGCCATCCACGGATGCTCCAATCCATGGCAGGCCGACTGTACTCACTTATACTCTTCCATGGTGAGTTACCCTTTCTTCCATTTCTTAAGTAAGCCCCTTAAATCTCAACTCATCCAAATACTCCTCATGCATCCACTCTCATTTTTTTAGATGCTTCCTAATCTTCCTTTTCCTTTAAATTGTCAGAGCTTGGAACATTAGGTTTGAAAATTAATTCCATAAATGTTAATTGCTAGAAACTGGGAAATGAATTCACTAGAATAAATACTAATAATTAAAATCATTTAATTCTATAAGTTAGCAATAGTTGACTTACTGAACTTCATGACAGTAAGAGCTATTTGATAGTGGAACCAGATAGTGGGGTCTCTTTCTCTAGGTATCCTCAAATAGAGGCTGGACAGCTACCAACTGGGGATGTTCTAGCTGGAGTTCCTGGACTGAGCAGGAGTTAGACTCATTGGCATATGGTGTACCTTCCAAATCTATGATTCTATGTTCTATGATCAAAACATTAATATAAGCCAGGCCATGGGATTTACAGAGAATGGCATGGAAGGTGTCACTGTTCACTT
This sequence comes from Gambelia wislizenii, assembly GCA_030847615.1. Lineage (NCBI taxonomy): Eukaryota > Metazoa > Chordata > Lepidosauria > Squamata > Crotaphytidae > Gambelia > Gambelia wislizenii. The sequence continues at coordinate 363,176,974 of JAUMIR010000001.1, forward strand.
TGGGGGAGTTCATTTTGTTACTGGCTCCTTCAAATGGTCTCCTTTTGTCCTTTTTAAAGTTGCTTTCTTCCAACCTGAATTTCCCCCACCACATTGACTACAAATTACATAACAGGATTGTTGCCTGGAAAAGGTGGGAATTCTGCATGTCTGGGAATTGTCAGGTTGGTGAAGTTTGTCCTGAAGCAGGGGATTTCATGTTACAACCTATTGATTTCAATTTATCACTCATCTACACCTCTCTTTTCTTTCCACAAGCACCAACACATACACTTTACTCACTCTTAGTACAAATAAGTGGACAGCTACAAATATTGATCAGTGGATCAACAGTGGGGAATTCTTAATCTGAAATTTGTGAGAGTTTGTAAGAATATGTAAAATATGTCAGGGCACGGGAGTCCCTCCAGAGCATGTGCAGAGGGTGAAAAAAACATCTGCAGTTGCAGTGTTCATCAGATTGCTGAAATCAGCACTTAGACACATTGTGTGTGTGTCTAAACTACTGAACTTTACTTAACCATAGCAGAGTAATATTTACAGTGAGTCAGAGACTCCAAATACATCAGCTACATCATACAGGAACAAGTAGAGATGATCAAGTAAGAAGGACTCAGCTCACCTCAGCTCAGAGTAGTACAGAACAGAGTAGAGAAGAAAAGCATGAGAGGCGGGACAAAGGGTTATACCATTACATGCATACATTTGCCATTATGGGCCTTGCAGAGGCCTGTTTCCATACATATGGTTTAAACAACCCTTTCCCATGGCTTACAGACACCACATTTATCTCCCATGCTTTATGTTCTTCTAGCATGGAAACAGTCAATAATAGCTGAATCTGTCAGGGCCTCACTACTGGCCCCTGCTGGCAGCAGCTCTTTTCACTATAAAATTTTTATTGATATTAATCATAATCAATCAAAACCTTGACAGAATATTCTTCTCCACAATTGAATCACTGCATCCCCTTTCACAATCAAGAAGTATGGTTTGCAAAGATCAAGCACAGAGGTTTCTTATGCAGGACAGAGCCAGTGGTCCCAAATGCAATCTGCAGCATACACAGTGTTAACAATGAGGTATCTAAAAAGCCCATTCTTCTCTAAACCCATCTTATGCTAACTGTGCAATTTATCAGACAATCCCTTTTAAACATTCTTTTGCCTGCATAAAAAATCCATTTTTATGCCAGCAAAAAAGCGCCCCCCACTGCACTTACCTTCTCTCTGGGCAAACACTCCCCCAGCAATAAATGAGGAAGTGAATGAAGCACCATTCACTTCCACCTTTGAAATCCCACAAGATTTCATCATGTGGGAAATTTAAACATAAAACACAAAAAGTTATACCAAACACCTCAACACACTTTAAAAGTCCCAAGTAACCCAGGGAGGGTCATAAAAAGAACGAAACTTACCTGGATGTCACAATCTCATCCGGAAGTGTTCTGGCTGGACTGGCCATTGACACTGCATTCACGTGAGTTAAATGGCCTGAGGTTTCACAAGCCAGCAATGCTCTCACTAAAGTGCCACAGGGGATCTATTAACAGCTTCAGCTGTCAATAAAAAGGTATGGGATTTTGACAGGACAGAAACGCGAAAATATGACGTTGTCTGATATGCATGCCCTTTCACCTTTATGTGGCATTGTTATGACGCTGTATTTAGTGTGTCTGATAAAGTCCTAAAAGAGTGACAGTAAGGAGGAGGCAGAAGAGGAGGGACCAGTAAAAAACAGAAAGGGAAGGGTGGGGAGAGAAGGTGGGGAGGTAGAAGCCAAGAGAGAAGGAAATGGGGAATGGCTTGATGAAAACTTCTCACTTAATTATCCAAGAGCCTAACACTGTAAGTGTTATACACTATGAATTGTAAAGGGCTTAATTGCAGCTGACACCAAATGCTATTATAGTGGGTACTATACAACAATACACAATAGAAATCAGTCTGAAATAGAATCAATAGGGAGAAGTTACTGAAGAGAGTGCACTTCCTCCAGAAAAATTCCAAATGCTTTTTTCATACAGGCCTATTGGGAGGGACGTTACATGCCTTTTGGCCTAAAAGGCCTTAAGACTAAAAAAAATATTGTATAATAACTATATTTTATACTACAAAATACAATAGAAACCAGTCCAGAACATCTTTCTGCCTTTTCTTCGCAAACTAAGAGTCAGGAAGGACTCACCCCATGCTTTCTGCAAGCATGCTGATGACTAAAAAGGCCAATCCAAGATAAACAAGTCCAGTTGCAGAAAGCACAGCAGAAGGTCTCCTTGGGTGATGTTTCCAGGTTGTGATTCTTTCTGTATTGTCGTTTCTCTTCAAAACTTGTTCGGCATGAGTTCTCAAATAAGGCTGCAGCATTGTGGATAGTGCATCTCTATGCCTCAGACGACAGACCCCAGTGTGGCACCGGCTCCACCTTTCTTGGAGCTCTCTTCTCCCCCCTCCGGGGCCAATGTGGGGGGTGGTGGTGAGCCCAAATGGAGGCGGCTCTCCCCGAGGACCCATGGTTTTTGGCACACCAAGCGGAGGTAATTCTAAGGGAGGGCCTGGCTTGGAAGGGGGAGCACCTGTATGTTCCAGAGGCCATGAGATCGGCCATCCTTAAACAGTGCCATGATGTGAAAAGTGCAGGACATTTTGGATATGTGAAAACATTACATTTGACATGACGGCAGTTTTGGTAGCCCAATATGAGGAGGGAGGTGGAGGAGTATGTGAAAGGGTGTCCCACGTGTGCGATGGCAAAAAGAGAGGGGGGAGCCGAAAGGCTTATTGCTACCTTTGCCTACCCGCACTAAGCTCTGGGAAGTCATTAGTATGGATTTCATTGTCGAGTTACCAGAAAGTAGGGAAAAGACCATTATTTGGGTTGTGACTGACTTGTTTTCCAAGCAGGCGCACTTTGTGGCCTGCAAGAAGCTCCCAACAGCCCCCTAGCTGGCCAGGTTGTTTCTACAACACATTTACAGATTACCTGGGGTTCCTGCTAGGATTGTTTCAGATCGGGGAGCTCAATTCACCTCCCAGTTCTGGAAGGCGTTCACAAAACTTTTGGGAGTTGAATTGGGGTTGAGCAGCTCCCATCATCCACAGAGTGACGGTCAAAGTGAACGCATGAATCAGGTTTTGGAACAGTATTTAAGGTGTTATGTCAACTTCCAGCAATCTAATTGGGTTGACCTTTTGCCTTTTGTGGAGGTAGCATATAACAATGCCACACACCAAAGCACGGGCTTCTCCCCTTTTAAAATTGTCTCAGGACAGGACTTTAACCCTCTGCCTTTAGGGGAGGGGACCTCAAAGGACCCGGTCTCGGTGACCCAATGGAGTCAAAAAATTAGAGAGGCATGGCCGAAAGTTGTATCGGCCGTGAACTTTGCAAAAACCCGTTATAAGCATCATGCCGACCAGAAGCGTGACCCTACCCTGAAATACGCAATAGGGGACTTGGTGTTCTTATCCACCAAGTTCCTAAAGAGCCCACAACCCTCAAAAAAGTTGGGGTCAAAACACATTGGTCCTTTCCCTATTGTTAGGGAAGTCAGTCCCGTGGCTTCTGAATTGTCATTGCCCAAGCTGTACCGTAACGTCCACCCTGTGTTTCATTCTACCTTACTCAAGCCGGCGTGCCTTTTGGATCATCATCATCAAGATCCTGAACCATCACCCCATCCTATCCTGGTGGACAAAGATCAACATTTTGAGACTTCTGATGTGTTGGACTCTCAGTTGCACAGGGGGAGTTTGCAATATCTGGTGAAATGGAAACATTTACCTTTGGACCATGCTGAATGGGTTAATGTTGAACATGTAAATGCTCCGCACTTATTACGAAAGTTCCATGCTCGCTTTCCTGATAAGCCGGGCTGAAGTGGGGGGGAAGTTGTTCTTTGGGAGGGCAGTATGTCAGGCTCATCCCTGAATTCTGGGGTTTAGAGTGGAATTCATGGAGGACCCTGACATGAGGCTGGCTTTGGCCTGTTTTCTTTGCTTGGGCCTCCCTGCCTTTGGAGGGGTGCCACCCCACCCTGTTGGCCTGGGAACGCTGTTCTCCACAGCAGCTCAAGGTCGGGGCTCCAGGTGCTGGCTGAGCCGTTTGTTCTCCTCCCTAAATGCCATTCTCACGTTGTAAGGGTTTATCTGGGTGTTGTGCTAGTCTGTGTTTAGTTTCAGCTTTGTTCTATGTCCCTGATACACGTTTCCTTACCAATAAAGAATCCTTATTGAGTGAATGTGAGCATGTGTTCTTGGTACATCACACTGCCTAACAATACAACCATGTAATATCCCTCTAGTTCTGATATTTCATTAAAACAGCTCTTCCTGCACAGCCCTTCCTGTTTTACTGAACAAGATAGAGGGAGAGATGCCCAAGCTGAGAAAGTCTACTGAATTGTTAACACCCTAATTCATTTCAGTGACACTGGAGAATCTAGAAAGTTAGGTGAAATCACTAGAAACAAATAGTAAATTAATAACTCTGTTTGAAGGGAATGTCCAGTCCAAATCTCATTCAGATATTTTTAATAAAAATGTCTATCACAAGAAAGGGGAGTAATAACCTTGACATTGCCTGTCAATCTTTAGCACTGGATTGAAGACTGAAGAAGCACACAAGTAACCAGGTTACTGTCTGGTGAGATTTATGGTATTTCTACTAAATTTAGAGGATTTTACATTAGTTCACTGGCAAACAACGTTTACCAAAATCTGGAAAATTCAAATGGGGGAGGGGAAGAACTATCAGAGATGCATATCTATAAATTTAAATTATAGAAATTATTTCCAAATATTCGTCTGTCTAGCTGTCTCTCTCTCTCTCTCTCTCTCTCTCTCTCTCTCTCTCTCTCTGGCTTTTCTTCGCAAACGAAGATTCAGGAAGGACTCATCCCGCGTTTTCTGCAAGCGCGCTGATGACTAAAAAGGCCAATCCAAGATAAACAAGTCCGGTTGCAGAAAGCACAGCAGAAGGTTTCCTTGGGTGATGTTTCTGCGTTGTGATTCTTTCGACATTGTTGTTTCTCTTCAAGACTTGTTCGGCGTGAGTTCTCAAATAAGGCTGCAGCATTGTGGATAGTGCGTCTCCATGCCTCCCGATGTGAGGCCAGGGCGGACCATTGTTGGTGATCAATTTGGCCAAGCCTGAGATGTTGTTTCAGGGAGTCCTTGTATCACTTTTTTGGAGTGCCCCTCTTACGCTGACCCATGGCGAGTTAACTGTAGAGTACTATTTTTGGGAGGCGATGATCCTCCATCCTAGAAACATGCCCTGCCCAGCGCAGCTTCGTTCTCAATATCATGGCCTCAATGCTGGTGATCCCTGCTTGCTCAAGGACAGCAATAGTCGTCACACAGTCAGTCCAGTGTATATTTAGGATTGTGTGTAGACAGCGCTGATGAAAGCGTTCGAGGTGTCGTAGGCGGTGGTGATAGGTGACCCATGTTTCAGACCCATAAAGGAGAATATACAGTACAATGGTTCTATACACACTGATTTTTGTGCTTCGCCTCAGGTGTTTGTTACTCCAGACTCTTTTGTAAAGTCTTCCAAATGCGCTATATGGCTTTGCTAATCTGTGATCGATCTCTTTGTCAATCTTGGCATTTGAGGAGATTATGCTTCCTAGGTAGGTGAACTGCTGAACGGGCTTAAGCACAGATTTGCCGACGGCAAATCGTCTGTACTGCAAGCTGGTAAAGAACTTTACTGCAAGCTGGTAAAGAACTTCCATTTTCTTCAGGTTGACTTCCAGCCCAAACAGCTCTGCAGCTATTGCAAAGCAAGATGTTAGGCGCTGCAGAGCTGCTTCTGTGTGGGCAACAAGGGCAGCATCATCAGCGAAGAGCAGCTCACGGACTAGATAGTTTAGAGTCTTAGTGTGAACCCTCAGACGGCTTAAGTTAAACAAGCTATCATCAGTACGGTAACGTATATAGATGCCGTCGTCTTCTTCAAGCTCTGCCGTAGCCCTACTTAACAAGTCCAAAGCTCCTCATACAGTACAGATGGTCAAACATTAATTACTGATAAAGCCTCCATCCTGAATCGATGGGCTGTACACTTTCAAAGTCTCTTTAGTGCCAGCTGAGTAGTCCAAGGCTCAGCTATTCAACATATGATACAAAAACCGATGAAAAATGAATTGGACATAGCTCCCACTTTGGAAGAGACCCTTAAGGCCATACAGCAGTTGAAAAACGACAAGGCAGCTGCGATTGATGGAATCCCACCTGAAGTTTGGAAACATGGAGGTCATGTACTCCATGATAAATTCCAAGAACTCCTTGTGAATTGCTGGGAAAAGGGGGAACTGCCATCAGATCTCAGAGATGCAGTCATCATCAGCCTGTACAAGAAAAAAGGAGCAAAGTCCGACTGCTCAAATTATCGAGGCATAACACTGCTCTCTATTGCTGGAAAAATCCTTGCAAGGATACTCCTGAACAGATTAGTTCCTGGTATTGCAGAAGAACTTCTCCCTCAAAGCCAATGTGGCTTCAGAGCCAATAGGAGTACTACAGATATGGTATTTGCCCTTAGATGACTGCAAGAGAAATGTAGAGAGCAGAACAAGGGTCTCTATGTAACATTTGTTGACTTCACCAAAGCCTTCGACACCGTGAGTAGGAAAGGTCTGTGGCTGATCCTGGAAAGACTAGGATGTCCCCCCAAATTCCTTAAAATAATTATCTTGGTACACAAGGGCCAGCGCGGTCAAGTCAGATATGGCGATGCTCTTTCAGAGCCCTTTCTAATAACTAATGGAGTGAAGCAAGGTTGTGTTCTTGTGCCAACTTTATTTACAATCTTCTTCAGCATGATGATCTATCTATCTATCTATCTATCTATCTGTCCATCTATCTATCTATTATAAGTGTGTATCTGCCATGTTTACTGCAAATCCTAATCAAACTCTAGATGCCATCCAAAAGACATCTAGGGAGCTGACTTGTAAATACAAAGTGAAAATGTCTACATTTCCAGTAGGTGTCAGCACATCTCTCTCTCAGAGAGGAACTGAGAAAATCAAAAGACTGTTTCAAAGCAACTGCATATGATTATGTGAGGAGGGAGAGAACTTTTCCCAGTTCTGTTGTGAGAATTAAATTTAAGGAGTATTTTTTAAAGATTAGAACACTGTGAACGAAAGCTTTTCTCTTTATTAAAATCAAGTGATTTGTCTGGATTACACAGATTTTGAGCAGAGATGAACATCAGATTAAGATACAGCCTGATTCCTGAACCTGAAGACCAGTTTTAGAGTTGCCTGAAGTAAAATAGGTTTCCCTTCAAAGTGATCAGAACTGAAGGTGGACCCCACACAAATTTCTCCTCCATGTTTCATGCTTTGTCTCCAGGAATATCATATTTTTAAAGGTTTCATTTCTGTAAAAGTGCTCCCGTTAGGTTTTCTGTTTTAGTTTGGGTTTGGGAAGAACTAGGTAGGTTCACTTTAAAAATGTAAACAAATTCCCTGCCCTCCTCCCCACCCCCGCCAATGCCTACTCCTTATAGCTGAAATTTGTTATCTTCCAGCCCTGTCCCTGATGACAGACTGCCTCCACCATAACTGTTCCCATGTGACCTTCTATCATCCTATAACCGTATTTATGCAAGGTTCGGACACCCAGGGAAGTAGTTAAACAGCTCCACTGTGACATGGTTCTGCTTGCATATTGATTGACAACTGATAATGTTGTCAAGAAAATGCAATCAAAACCCTTTCTGTATAGTTGGGATTGTCTTGCAAAAACATTTGGGTAGGATTTGGGTTAAGGTAAGGGTTAGAGTTGTTATCAATTTTCAGTAATATCCACTGATAATTGATAATAACCCTAACCCAAATGGTTTTGTAAGACAATCCCAACTAAACAGAAATGGTTTTGATTGCATTCGCTTGACAAAGTTATCAATTATCAATTAATATACAAGCAGAACCACACCACACTAAAATGACTGCACTGAAATGTCCTAGACCCCCTCAGGGTAACCTAATTTACAGGTTTGCTATAAGAATAATATGCAGCTAAGCACTATGTATACTGCTTTCATGAAGGGTATGATTTAAAAAAAAAATAACAGGAGGACACCAGAATGATTCTTAACTGTATCACTTTGCTCACAAATTCCTAAATTTAAAAGAAAAAAAAAATGTTCCATAAGTGAGTTTCTGCCTCAGTGCCTTTAAATTAAGAATTATTTTTAAAGGTACATAGAAAATGAAAGGTTGCTTCTCCCTTGAACTCTTCAGGCAGTTTATTAAATCAGTTAAAAGGATGGCACAAAATGGGAAACAATATGAGCAGCCATCCCTGAGAAAATTGGTTAATTATTAACCTTAAGGCTTCCCGAAACATGTATGCAATACAGGTTTTTTTAAAAAAGAAAAGCAAGAAACAACAAAGCTAATAAGCTCTTCTATCTAGAAGAGACAAACCCACCTTTTAGAGTGGGGCCGGCATAGCTGCTGTACTGGGATTTTAAAGAAAAATTCCTAACTCTACAATGAATAAGCAGAAAGTTAAAAAGATGTCTCTTACGAAGGTTGAAGATACAATGGCTCTGAAATGGGCAAGGACAGTGAATCGTGGGGAGGAGAAGAGGTGTGCTGAAAAGGTCAAAACGCTCCAAAAAGCCGCATTTTTCAGCTGCTATGAGATGGACCGAGAAAAAGCTGCACTTCTTAAATTTCTGGAGAAAGTTCAAAAGTCTTCAGGACACCTAAGTAAAGATACTTCTCTCTTAAGTGTTTGTTCAGAAGCACATGCAAAAAAATAACCTTCTGTCAAAATAGCATAATATCCACAGGCAAACATTGCTTTGACTGGAATTGATAAGAATCACCAACCTCTCACATGGATGGAAGAATTTAAACCAGATATGTGATGTGTAGACGAATGGGACTCTTGTTTCTTTAAGGACATCGATCATCTCATTGTAATGGTGAGTTTTGTCTCAGAAATTAATCTTAATCTGAGTAATGTAATTTCAGTAACTGTGGGACATGGGCATCCTGGAAAAGGCTAATAACTTCATTTTAAAGACTGCTCTGAAATGTGTCGTCTCTGTAGAGCTGATGGATTATCTCTGCTTCCTGCGTCCATCTCTAAAAGCTTTGGGGACTTTATTCAATCCATGTTCCAAATTGTATTTTGAAGAAAAGAACTAAAAACAACAAAAGGCAGCATTGTAATTCTTCTTAATTTTTCTTCCCCATGAGACTCATTTTGATCCTCGAGGCAAGATCACTGGTACTGGCAGCAAATACATTGCAAGGGTGCAGCTACCAAAATTCAGCAGACACATTATCAGAGATAGGGGTGAGGATGAGAACAATTGAGATAAAGAAGATTGCAGAAGAGCAACAAAGGTCTCTCTCTTGTTACTTTATCTGACTGTAATCCACTGGCCACTTGTTACAGAGCAAGGCCCACTGAGATCAACAACATTGACTTCTGAGTTGATGTACACAGATGTGTGCTATTAGTCAAACAGTTCAAAGCAGCATATTATGAAGCTACATACGAGGAAGCTCCTGAGTCAGGAATTAAAGAACAGCAATTCTGAGTGGGTCCTCTGGAGAACAATGAGGTGGATATAACCCCTTCCAGCTGTTTAGCCCAGCTGTTTAGCCCAGTGGAGCCACGTTTTTACAATATTCTCAAGCTATCTCCCCCTCCTCACATAACTGACAGAAATGGGTGGAAATTTTTCTACCATTTCTACCACTTACACACTCTTTTGATTCCTCTCCCCCCCCACACACACACACACTTTTTGGTTAAGGTAGTGCCTAACTATATTTTTTTCCCTCACGGATTAAGCAAGACTATTTTTATTTTATTCTCTTTTGCTTTCAGAATTTCATATATTTCTTTTAAATATTTTTGAAATATTTTGATTTGCTTAAATAAATGGAACTACTTATTTACTGTCAAACAAGACTATTTTATGGCCTCTAATATCAGTTGTCATTGCTGGTATCTTTATTAATCTGTTTCTTAAATACCACATTTCTTTCTTAGATGTTCAACATGACCTTAGGAACTGATTTCATGGCAAAGAAGGTGATCATACCAATCTCAGCATACATTATATGAATGAAGGAGGGAATAACAGGAACTAATCTAGTGGTAGCAGTAGGGATGTATGTCTTTGTTTTATTCTTGCTCAGAATATAAAGAATTTCAATTGTTTTTTCCCCACAGGTTAAGATGGAGGGGGACATTTGGGGAAATTTTTTGGTGAAAATTTCATTTCTGCAAAAACCTTTTCTTTGTATTAAAAAGTGTCTTAATGCAAAAAACTGTTTTGTGCAGCGTTGGGCTTTTTCTTTTTGTTTTTAGATCTACATGACTACCACAAAAGTTCCTGAAATGCAAAAAAGCTAAAAAAATTATTGTATTGGAACACTCTCAATGAACATGATAAGAACTATGAATCTTCTTTACTTCCCTAGCCAGCAGCCTTTGGGCATCAGTCCATATACAATAGCTGCCACATATATAATACTATGGAGAAAAGAAGCCTATAATAAAAAAGAATGTCTGCCCTGAATCCCAGCTTTGAGGAAAAGGAAGAGGGATAAATAATGATACTGATGATAAAAAAAATCACATCTCATTGGCCAGAGTTTCTCAGACAGGTGAGAGAAGTGTAGATATGTAGGGCACTGTTCCCAAATAATACCAATAGTTTGTGTGTGTGCAACCAGTGAGCATATTGAGATTGTACCCTCACATATCAGTAAGGTTGCTCAAACCCTTAGATTATGCCACTACAAAGAGTATGTTTGTTGTTGCTGTGTGTCTTCAAGCCATTGCCAGCTTATGGTGACTCTAAGGCAAATCTATCACAAGGTTTTCTTGGCAAGATTTGTTTAGAAGGGGCTTGCCTTTGCCTTCTTCTGAGGCAGAAACAATGTGACTTGCCCATGGTCAGTCAGTGGGTTTCCATGACCAAGCAGGGATTCAAAGCCTGGCCTCTTGTTCCAACACCCAAACCACTACACTGTCAAGGCCAAGGTGATAAGGCCGTTCGTTTAATTTTGAAAACGTGTAGTGGAGATACCCCAGAGAAGATACCCCAATAGGGCTGATACAGAGGCAGAGACACCAAATTTGGATTTTTTCACTTTGTATGTAACATTTATTCATAGGATCATACACATAACTTTTAGTACCAAGAGAGCTCTCTCATTCTAACCATGCACTCACACATATACTCACATATACACCAAGTGGCTCTTCACTGAAGATTGTTGATCAGGCAGACTTCATGAAGGCCATGGGAGTCCCGTTGCCGCAGAACAGGAACACACCTGCTGGTTAGAAAGTCTCGTCTTTTTAAAGTCTTTTCATCGCATCGAACAGCATCACCCTTTTGCGTCTGTCCACAAAATCTTCAACCAGCTCTTTCTGGTCTTTTGCTGATGTTTCAGAAGCACTCCAAGTCTTATCAGTTTGTATCCAAACATTCTGGTAGCTTATTACTTGCTGTCCATATTGTATGAAGGATCTGTTCCTTCCTAGATAAACAGGCAGCAGCATCCCGCGTATCCTAGGATATGACAATGCCACCTCAGCAGTTTAAGACTTCTCGCTTTGTTGCCTGGGTAACTCCCATCATGCATTGTGGTTCTCCATCTTTTTCTTGTTGTTAAGTTTCTTAGCCAGTCTGTTAGTGCCACTAACACAGAAAACTCATTCACTCTTCACAACACCATGCTAGCTCTGTGTTTACACTGGTGCAGTTCAGAAAGTTGGATCTGTAGGGGTAATGAGTCTAAAAATAAAAATGTATTAAAAATCCCAGGGCCCTTTTAAAAGCAATAAATATATCTTCTTTAAAGGAGTTAAAATCATTTACTTTCAAAGTGATGCAGAGTGACACTTAAGAATGCTGACTAACAGACGCTCAATTAACATTTAAAAGTGTATTCAGAGGTCTGTGGTCTGATCTGATCACCCATTTTGTAATGAGTCTAATTCACCCATTGAATTAGACTCATTACAAAAACAAAGGAGTCAGTTTAAAAATGCAAATCAAAAGTTTACTGTAGGTATATCAATCTCAATCTACATACTAAAACAAACTTTAAAAGAAAGGTTCCTAACTAACTAGGAGGATTTAGGGTAGAAAGACTCACCCAGCCTTTAGCGGTAGAAGGCTACATGGTGATTTGAAAAAGGCAAAGCATCATAGCAGCAGCATGGCTAGGACATCCATGGCTAGACTTCATAAGATGGCTAAGGGAAGATGGCTACAGCTGCATGGAGACTGTAACTTAAAAGAGAACTTGCACACAGAGCAATGAAATTTAAATTAGGTCATGTGTCGAATGACCCATCTCTCCAGTTGGCTGGAAGTGCCCAGTGAAATAAGAGAAAGGGAGTTTGGGAGAACAGAAGCACGCAGGGAAAATTCCTAGACTTATCTTAGGATGTGAATGGGGTACACAAGATTGTTTTATATTACAATAATTATTTCCCTACATACTACAGGATCTCCATCAGAGGTGCTCCCATAAAAAAAAAATCTGGTTCCATCATTGGTTTAAAATAGTCTAAGCCCATCTACTCTGTGCATGGTTGTGTTGGGGTGGGTGGGACTGGCACAATGCCCAAACCCTGGATATCAGCAATAGCCGATAGATATATTCTTTTCCGCCTGCCCATTTTACTCACAGAAAGTGACAATCATGAAGCACAAAAAGAGATATTCAATGGGTTTAACTGATAGGTCCAGACATATTTCTCAATGGTATCATTGTAACATATAGGCAAATGAATAAACATTTGCAATTGCATGAAATTGCAGAATACTTCTGTTCCCACAATCTGAGTGTCAAAAATGAGGGGACAGCTCTGTTCTAACTTATATTGTGTCTCTTAAATTTGCATAGATTCCTCTTATGATAAACAAGTATCCTGTGCATATGACATGTATTTAAAAATTACATACCAGAAAGACTAAAATGTATTGTTATGCACTTTTAAATCTTCAAGACCAATTAAGCAATACATGTGTTTTTCATTAAGTTTGCTTTCAAATTTAACTTGTCTCCTTTAATTAATATAAACCACAGAATAGGACTGTAAAGGTTGTGATACTAAGCATTTGCTTGAGCAGCCCAACACAACTGTTAACATTGCAGGTCAGTGGTGGTTTGATTCCCAGTCGTAATTCCTAGACCATGCAACAAAGGTCTGTCTGCATATGTTGTTCTCTTCAGCAGTGGCAGCTCCATCTCAGTAGGGTAATGAGTCTGCTGTGGCTTTTAGTACAAACTTTAAAGGACTATCCAAGCATGGAACCCTTTTCCCAAAATAGTTTCAACACTTTGGATAGGTCCTTTAAAGTATGGACTGAAACCCAGAGATTCATTGTCCTACAGACACAGAAGCCATCAGCTGTCACTGCCTTTCAGGCTGCATCTCAAATCAAATCAAAATGTTTCTGCAAGACTTGCAGTCTATTGACTTCCAGAAATACTAGTTGTGTGTTCACATACACACACTTACATTGCACATAAAGGACTTTAGCAGATGGACAAAATATGGTGTCATAACAATGCCACATAATCACAAAAGGCCACACAGTTAGGACGACGTCACCCTTTTGCTGTTATGTCCTGTCAAAATCATGTACCTTTTCTCTCTCTCTCTCTCTCTCTCTCTCTCTCTCTGGCTTTTCTTTGCAAACAAAGATTCAGGAAGGACTCATCCCACGCTTTCTGCAAGTGCTCTGATGACTAAAAAGGCCAATCCGAGATAAACAAGTCCGGTTGCAGAAAGCACAGCAGAAGGTCTCCTTGGGTGATGTTTCTGGGTTGTGATTCTTTCTGTGTTGTCATTTCTCTTTAAGACTTGTTTGGCATGAGTTCTCAAATAAGGCTGCAGCATTGTGGATAGTGTATCTCCATGCCTCCCGATGTGAGGCCATGGTGGACCACTGTTGGTGATCAATTTGGCCGAGCCTGAGATGTTGCTTCAGGGACTCCTTGTATCGCTTTTTTGGAGCGCCCCTCTTACACTGACCCATGGCGAGTTCACCGGAGAGTACTGTTTTTTAATTAACAGCTTAAGCCATCAATAGACCCCTCATGCCGCTTTTGTGCCACCATTGCTGCCATTCGAAGCCTTGGGCCATTTAACTCTCCTCACTGCAGCAAGAGTGGCCGGTCCAGCGTGAACACTTCTGCATGAGAGTGGGACATCCAGGTAAGCTTTGCTCTTTTTATGATCCTCTCCAGGTTACTTGGGGAGTACCCGGCTTGTGGGGCAATTAGCTAACACACATTGGAAACTGCTTAATGCAGTGTAGATGTGTAAATTGCTATTGCTTAAAACAGTTTGTAAGCCGCTCTGATAGCCTTGTGGCTGAAGAGCGGGGTTTAAATAACTAATAATTTTAAAAAAACTTGGGACTTTTAAAGTATGCCTGGGAGCTTATTGTCAGTTTTAAGGCTTTATTTTTGTTTTTAAATTTCCCGCGTGACAAAGTCTTGTGGGATTTGAACAAGAAAGTGAACGGGACTCTGTTCACTTCCTTTTTATTGCAGGGGAGCCTTTGCCAGGAGAGGAAGGTAAGTGATGGGGGAAAATGTACTTTTGCCAGCATAGAAATGGGTTTTTTTATGCCAGCAAAAGAATGTTTTAAAAGGGTTTGTCTGATAAACTCCAAAGGCTGAGATCTTACAACAGAGTGCAACTCTGCCTATGCCATTCTGTACCGTCTCACCGCCCTGGCAGTTGTCAAGCCCTAGTGGCTGTTGCCACTGCTTACTGTAGGGAAGGGGAGGGAGGGAGGAGCAATTCAGACCCTGAAGTAGCAGATGGGCTCAGCTTGGGGAGGAGATAGACCAGGTTGCACCCTCCTTTTCCTTCCCCCAGAAGCCCAGAGCAACTGCATTTTCATGGTCTGAATTGCCTTCCCCTTCCAACTGGTAAGAACCACTAGCATCAGCCCCTCTTGAAGCTTGACAACTGTTGGAGGGAGGAGATTTTGGGACAGAGTACAAGAACAAGAGACTAGCCCACTGAGCCCCATCCAAAAAGGAACATATGCATATGTAAGCTGAATGTATGCACATGCATGCCACTAACAGGATGCTGGACGTAGTGTTATGAGTTAGAAGGATTTCTATCCTTGGTGCATTTATTTTCAAGTCCCCCAGACCAGGCCAAGATAACATAGGACCAACAAGAGAGATAATGAAACATGTTTTGTGGGACCCTGTGTGTATATTCACACATACATCCATAAAAATATGGATGTGACAAAGTATGAATATGACAAAGTCACATAAGATGCCTCCAACTGATGTGTTTCAGCATTGTGACCATATTGATGTGCTTCCCTAGAACTCTTCCATGTGGTAGATAACTAGAATTCGAGCACAGAATGACAAAGGCCTTGTTTCCATTTTGTTGGTTAAAGTATTTATTTCAAATGAATATCAGATGCCAGAGATTTGAAATACAAGTAATCTTTAATAATATTTTTTTAAAAAAAAATATGCTTGAAATACAAATAGTAATACTGGTGATGCAAATAAGTGCTGTGACAAAAAGAGAAAAAATTAAACAGTTCAAATGAACTGTGATTTTACAGTTCACAACTTGACCATATATAGTGAGCAAAAGAATACTTATTCTTGCATATAGGCCAGACTTGTGTAATGATTAAACATATATTCAAAACATTTCCAATAGCCTGACAGGAAATCACTGATATAAGAATGTTTCTGGCAAGGATGCCACTTAGAAAACAAGAATGTAACTAGGTACCTGGCACATTGCCACAAAGCCTTCTGAATACTTAGCTAGCAGTAGGGCAGAAGGATACAGAGGCATTTATGTATACATAAATCCCACTGATCTCACGGAGGCCTCTAGATGGAGGGCCTCCATCTTAGATTCTCAGATCCTTAATTGAAGTAGACCTGCAGTTCTACCAAATACAATGTGACTATAAAAGGCGTCAAAGAAACCTGTTCTCACTAATGCTGATCGTTTTTACCAACACTTAGAAGATTTTCAGACCTGCCAAAATGCCATTTTGCCGCGCGAGCAGCCTCCCGAAACTGCTGCGCGGCAAGGGTCTACTTCGGACGACGCTGTGCCTCTCGCGAAACCGTCCGTGTCACTTCCGTGAAGCTTGGGACGGCTCAGCGCCATATTTCAATCACGGAGGTTGCCCGAGATTGAAATATGGCGCTGAGCCGTCCCAAGCTTCACGGAAGTGACACGGACGGTTTTGCGAGAGGCACAGCGTCGTCCGAAGTAGACCCTTGCCGCGCAGCAGTTTCGGGAGGCTGCTCGCGTGGCAAAACGGCATTTTGGCAGGTCTGAAAATCTCCTTAGTCATTGTTGTGCTAAAAGGATAACTCTCTCTCTCTCTCTGTGTATGCTATATATATATATATATATATATATATATATATCACATACACATACACATCTACACTCATCTCTTCAAGATAATTTCTACCTAGGGCAGCCTTTGCTGCCACACAATCCAACTTCAGTTATAGAGCTGCTATATACAGCTGTTATATTGTTGGTAAATTATTGTTGCCACTCAAGAGTTGGCTATGGATACAGTTAACCTTGTATTCTTCTTTGTTTCTGAACATTTTAATTGTTAACATTAATATATTTAAATAAATCTACTAACACTATGATTACATAAAACTGTTATTTTTAATTTTTTAAAAAGGTAAACATTTTACTCTGAAGCCACAGATTTTCATCCCAAGCATATTAATCTGAGAATTTGTTCCCACCTGAATATTTAAAAGTCATGATGAATACCTCCCTTCTTGCTAGATTACATATATATAGCT
This sequence comes from Gambelia wislizenii, assembly GCA_030847615.1. Lineage (NCBI taxonomy): Eukaryota > Metazoa > Chordata > Lepidosauria > Squamata > Crotaphytidae > Gambelia > Gambelia wislizenii. The sequence goes on from JAUMIR010000001.1 coordinate 363,193,835, forward strand.
GGGTCAAACTAAAACATCTATGTTTTGCTATCTAAGGAAAACCCTCAACGTCTTATTTTTTTAAATATGAAGGTAGCTTTAGGAGGAGTCAGTTTGGAACAAAGGAGCTGAGGGCAGGGCTAAGCTTCTCTTTTGGTGTTTTTCCTTTGTGTGTATACAGACATACATACAAAGCTTTTTTTTCTCTACACAGGGTTCCAAATACACATTTACAAGGAAAACATGTATCTTGAAGCTTGTGAATGGAAAAAGCTGGAGATAATGATGGGGAAATGGAATCACTTTCACTTTTGCAACTCAATAAAGGTTGGCCACAGGGGATGCAGAACTAGATAAAGCCTTACCTTACTTTTAAGAAAAATCAATATAATGAAATGCGGAAATGCGGAAATGAGCAGTGGCAGGATAATGGTCTAGATCAGTGGCTCTTAATCTTTTCTTTACCAGGGACCCCCTTTAAATATAGTTTGCTGTTGTGGACTCCCAAAACTTAACTCAAGATTTTAAAACCCTAATAATAATACAATTACACCATCCATTAAACCTTGAGAGGGAAGGAATCTTTTCTCCTACTCCTTCCTGCAAGTTTGTGGCTAGAGCGGATTGAATGGTGATGCACAGGCTAAGCCAGCTTTGGCTCCTGTCAGGTGGCCACTCCACTGCAGGGATGAGGTGGGCCAAGCAGCCTTCAAGACTTCACAGACTCCCTGTGAGGAGATTGTGGACCCCTGGGGGTTCCTGGTCTATAGCTTAAGAACCACTGCTCTAGATCCCACTTATGGACAGTTCCTGCAACTCAATAGGGCTGACCTGTCCACTTCGCAGTGTGAGGATGACTCAGGCAGCAGAGTGCAACAGTCAGGAGGGATCCTGCCACCATCATCTCTGTTACTTCAGAGAGCCTTGCTATCCAGAGCTGGCCAGGCACCATCAGATACAGGTATTTTTGTCCAGGCTGTGCTGGCTGATTTATGCAACCCTCAATAAAGCGGGGAAGGCTGCAGCATTTGTAGCAGTGGCAGTGAGGGAGGCAGGAAGGATTGCAAGAACAGGAATGACAAGGAAAAGGAAGTGAGGCAGGTGAAGGAAACACTAAGTTTAGGAGAGGGCAGTGGCATGATTCTGGGGGATGGCAGCAGTAGCCTTCTCCTCTCATTCCAGGAGGATGGATAACTCAGATCAACTGCCAATAGCCATTCTTCCTAAAAGTAACTTTTGAAGCCTTTAGTCCAAAGGCCTCTTCTCATGTTCTTCAGTAATATTTTTGAAAGCTAATATTCATCTTTTACAAAATGGCTCCCAGTTGCTCCTTATATGTTTCTTGCCCCTTAGAAGAATTCTATCATTTAGGAACACTACATACAACACATTACCCAGACCTCTTATGGGCTTCCCTCCCATAGAGGACTTTATCAGACGGGGGGAAATGCAGCACAAAAGCACATCCCAAATCATGTCATAAGGATGGGACAATAACAGAAAGGGCAACATTATCGGATGCCCGCATCCTCAGCTGTTTCCAGGGCATCGCTCTGGTTCAGATGAGGCGTCACTTTTTTATTGATGGGCTAAGCTTATTCACACCTTTGCTACACCCCCCAGAACGGCTGAAGGACGTCACCATCTGATCATGTCGCCCATTGCTATTATCATCATGTCCTTTTTTCATGCGTCTGATAAAGTCCATAGTTATCCAGGTATTCTGTTATGGAAGTGAAACAGCTGTAATACAGGAAGCTTCCCTTTTTGTGCTTTCTCTGCAAACACAGAGGAGGGTGAAAGGAAGGGTCAGAAATGAATGGTACCATCTTTTCCATGCTAATGTTTATTCTTCTAAAATAAATTAACTATAAATAATGTTTAACTACTAAATGCTGCATGACATGAATGGTTTTGTTTGGAATAATTGCATTCGTTTATACAAAGCTCTCTTCCATATTGGTACAAAGCAGAAAGGAATCCACAAGCCTGGGTTTTACCAGCTGCTGGAAGTCTGACTCTTGAAGGCCATCAGGGCTCATCACAGCTAGTCGGCGCAATGCCGCCTGCAAGGAGAATGTGACAAGGAGGCTTTAGAATAGAAAACATGCATAATGAAATCTAATTAAATATATTTTATGCAGAATGACTCCTATGCTGAAGTTCAGCAGATGTCCACTACACCTAGTTATTTGTACTGTACAGTAGCACCTCCGCATCTGCTGATTCGCCATCTGCAGATTCAATTATCTGTGGATGGTGATGGCAGGGTGGGGGTGGGAGGGGAAGAGAGGGAGGGAGGGAGGAGGTGAGCTCACGGGGGTTGCTGCACAGTGGGCATGGGAGGGTGGGAGGGTGGGAGGAGGTGAGCTCATCTCCCTCTCCCTTCTCTGTGGGGTGGACAGGTTCTGTGGCAGGCGGGTGGGCAGGCAAAGGGTTCAGGCGAGCGGAAGGAGGGTTCTGGGAGGGAGAAGGTGACCTCATGGGGGTTGCAGTGGGTGGGCAGGCAGGCAGGGGAAAGAGGGAAGAGGTAACCTTGCCATGGGAGATTCCAACACGGTGGAGCTGGTGGGTGAGGGAAGGTGAGAGAAGGAAGGTTTGGGCGGGTGGAGGGTTCAGGAGGGCAGGAGGGGCTCCTGGAGGGAGGTGACCTCACAGGGGGGTTCTGGTGCAGCAGGCGGGCAGGTGGAGGGCTCCGGTGCAGCAGGCAGGCAGGTGGGGGAGGGAGAGAGGAAGGAGGCGATCTCATGGGGGGTTACTGCACTGTGGCAGTGGTGTTCACTATTATCTGTGGATTTCACCATCCACAGTGGGTCCCAGAAACAATCCCCCATGGATGCAGGGATCCTACTGTATATAACTCAGTGGCCAAGCTACACTTTATGTTTATTGCTGATGTTGTTTGCTAACCAGACAGATATTTGTCAGGTAGCTACAGTATTTACTTTCAGTGGTGTGTTTTAAATTGTGTTACACAATTCACACTGCACAATTATAGCACTATTATTCCACTTTAACTACCATGTCAACATCCTATGGAATCTTAGGATTTGTAGTTTAGAGAGAGGTATTTTGCATTCTCACCCAGAGAGCTCCTTTAAGTACCACAGGAAACTGCAGATCCCAGAATTACATAGAGCATTGCCAAAGCAGTTAAAATGGAACCATAACAGTATCATGGTAATAGCGTGAAAGGTCTTAATTCTTTTTTATTTTGTATTTATTTTGTATTTTTGTATTTTTTTCCTTTAATTTCAGTTATTCATCAATTATATTTCTTTATTCAGTTTTAGTAGCTTTGATTCCCATTTTGGAAAGAAAGGCAGGATCCTACTGCTATAAACAAATAAAATTTGAAATTCTCCCTCCCCCACTTCCATTTTCTTTCTGAAGGAAAGACCATCCATCCTTTCCCCTTCCCAATACAGGAATATGTTAGAGTCAGTTCAGTCCATCCTTCCCTTGGAATACTTCCCAACTGATTTGAAGAGATTACTATCTCATTTATTACTTGCCAGCATTGTTTCAAACAACAATTTTATGCTTCAGTTCTCTTGGCTTAATTCTATAATGGGAAGTTGCTTGTTCTGGTTGAACGAACCACACTAAATTCAGGCAAGGATGACAAACAAGACTTGAAAAGAACTTGAAAAGTCCTTAGAATGAAGGGCTACTACCTGAAAACACACCTTGCCTTAGGCTCTCAAATCCTTTTGCTAGCATAAGGCACATTTGTGTCTATGGGTCTTGTGCCAATGATGCTCTCTGAAGGCCAGTCTTCATTCTGCTCTCTAGTCTTTCAAGATTTATAGTGCAACCTCAGGCAAGCCACTTCATTTCTGCTTAAATCCGTTAAGACTTCAAATTGATATAAGGATTATCTTTGCACAGTACTTAGCGTACAACTGCTTCCATTTTGATTGGTGTCTGTAATGATTACCGTATTACAAATAATAAATCACATTATTTCCAACCAGTCAGAGACAAAAATCTGAGCATAAAACTCCACTGCAGAAAGAAATATTGTCTACTTATCTTCATTAAATATAATGTTGCTATTATGAACATTATTTTCTCATGTCATGGTAGGGAAGTTACAAAAGACTGGGGATTGCTTGTGGCAACCTGATAATATACATGTTTGTTTTTTAAAAAGGCTAGCTGACTTTTCAAAGAAAAGTGAACAATTCCAGACCAGCATGCTTTAGTATGATTTAACCTGTGGTGACATATAGACAATGCAGTGGTTTGGGAAATAGAAGAGAACAAGGTCCTAAGAAAGCTTGTAGACAAACAGGATGCAAAATATGCCTGCTACAGATAAACTAACAACATGCGTGCCTATGATCTTGTGACAAGTGGGACATTATGTGGAGAGAGAGTCTGGATACTGTAGCCATTCAGAACAGTAAAGCTGTTCATTGGTGTAAATCATTCTAAATGTGGTTTCTCTCCCAAGGTAGAAAGTACTGAGATATTATACCTCAGTAATAAAGTATATGTTTTGTGTATTAAAGATTCTTGAGTTCAGCTGCCAATATCACTTGTTACATCTAATCAAGTAGCAGGTGAGGTGAAACACTGTTCTGTGTGAGATCCTGGAGAAGTATTATCAGTTAGCAGAGACATCACTAGGCTCAGTGGATAGTCCGACCAGGGGTTCATTCACACTACATAATTCTAGAGCTCTTGGTCCATATTAACTCCCATGGTTCTGTCCTATGGAATCCTAGGACTGACCATTTAGGAGGGGGGTTTAGAATTCTCAGCCAGAGTTCCTCTATAAGCCCTTGGATTTCATAGGATGGAACCATGGCAGTCAAAGGGGAATCACAGTGCTGTATTGTGTGAATGGCCACAAGTACAAGGCTGTTACTTATTGTCTTTGCTGTGCATGAAGTATTGCTCCCTCTCACTTTGTTCTGGGGGCTTATCTAGACGGGTAATATACCCTATCTTGCCCTTGTCTTAGAGCCCTGCTCTAAGAGATGACACATGGCTTTTGCCCCATTATGCCTCAAGATAGTCCTTCCAACCCCCGTAGCAAAGGCGGGGCTAAGATGAGGGGGGAGACAGGATACAATCCATTACAGCAGTTTAAAATAATACCCACTTTAACCTGTTCTTACTGGCAACAAACAGATCAGGCCCCATGGGGCTGCAGGAGCCCATCCCAGCAGGCCAGCCTGACATTGCAACTCCTGGTCTGCCATGGGTCTGCCACAGCAGGAAGAAGTCCTGCAGCATGTGACCAAGGGTGGTCACATGCAGGGGCCCCTGGTCACATGTTGTGGGGTAGCTTCCTAACTTCTGGGAGGGCAAGGGAGATGGCGGCAGTGGCTACAGTGACAGCCTGGCATGCCCGTCTGGACTTCCTCCCATTTTAAGGAGGTAATGGGGGAGCAACAGTCTTGATCTATGGGCAGAATACACTGGTGGGGAGTTGGCATATCCTGGCCCATGTAGATGAGCCTGAGTTGCATCCTTTATCCCAAACCACTCTTGAGGCAGCTACTAAGAGCTTAGCTAGTTTCAGTCTACACAGAGGTTCATCTTCATTTCCCTATGTGAGTCTCCATTTTCCAATAGGACACAAAATTTGATGAAATATTGGGAACTCACTTTTAAGCAGAAAAGGTGCAAGTAATAAGGACAACCTATTGATTGATTGATCGTTGGACTGATTGACTATATAAATTTATGAATTGGCATTGGCCCAAATAGAGCCCCATGACTCCTTACTTTCCATTTTTAAACTTTTTTTCAACTTTAAAGTATCAGAAAGATCACAATTAAGAGCAGGGAGAAATACATTTATGCTGCAATACTATAAACACTTATGTGGGAGCAGACATATACAAGGATTGCATGGTTAAAATACTAACAACAAAAAAAGAAGCAGCTGTGGGACAGAGAAAATTTAGCAGCCTGCTTAAAGGTGAACAAAGGGCTGCGTTTGACATTCTTAAACTGTTGATGTTGTGTTGCCTCATTGCAATAATTCTGAAAGCATACATAAGTATAAAAGTAGCCTTATTTCTTCTAGCTGTTTAAGTACATAATTTCCAAAGCCAAAATAGTGCCCATGGAGAAAAAAAAACTATACATAACTATCTGAAACCAATCCCCACTGGTTTCAATGGGTCTGACTCTCTAGTATATGCATTAATAAACTTTTGAAGTCTTCAGTAGTTCTGAAACAATACTCCATCATTGTATGGTAGACTCTTCACTTGGTATGGGATGTTTGCATTGATTTTTCCCAATCAGTCTTTTACTATAACTCTATAATTAACAATTTGCGAAGAAAAGCCAGAGAGAGAGAGAGAGAGAGAGAGAATTAACAATAAAAGTCAAATCTACTATTTTGAAGACAGAGGGGATTATAATATGCTGAATATAGTTCTACTGAGTTGAATCCACCAATAGCTTCCTGTGGATACAAGGGCCCCATCTATTAATAAAAGAGGTTTGATCCAGAGGAGCTTTTCTGTTGACATTATTATGGAAAGGGTAGCCATTGCAAATTTTACCCCACTTCATACAGTCTACGTCTCTCCCAAAATCTTGGCAAGAGAATGAGGTATGTTCAGGAGCACTGGGGAAGGTGGAACCCGGGGGCTGTAGATGGAGGGCTAATCAATGAAAATTAGTTCTCCCTATTCTTCCAGCAGGAGCATTCTGATTAGACCTCTACTCAGGGATGACCCTGTCAGTAGAATTAAATTCTGGATCTAACTCAATGTGTAAAAAAGCCAAAAGGAAATGTATAAAAAATAGAGGGGGGGTTCAAATGGACATACCAGACATGCAACAAGAACGGAATCACTGTCATTTCTTTCAGTAGGAGACCTGCAAAGTTCTATGAGGCGTGGGATACCTATACATGCAAAACAAAAATTGGGAAAGGAGTATTTTCAGACCATTACAATTATCAACAAATCTGGAATATTCTATTTTTTAGATTTTTCTATTTCAGTGAAAATGCTGATTAATAAAATAAGAAAGAAAACATGGCCATATGATGCATTTTTGGCAACAAATTACATCAGTGTCACTCAAAGAGAATGCAGTTTCAATTTCAAGGCCAGTGAATCTCTTAATTGTATTTGCCACGCTGATTTGTATTTGCCACATTTACATATATCTTATCATTCTGTGGATTCCACTTCCTCTTTTTCCACACATCTAGATGTGATGAAGATGACTGTATGAATAAGAGGCCAAATTGTGAAGGCAAAAGAAAGTTCTTTGGTTTAGAAGGAAAAATGCTTTAAAAGTAAAGGCTGGAATCCAGTTGGTTAGTCCTAACAAGAGTAGACCCACTGAAACAATTGGTGAGTCAATACATAAGTAAACCCCACTTAGTTTATAGGTCTACTCTAGTTGGAACTAACAGTATTCCAGCCAGATTCTGTTGCAAATAACCATCATATTATAGTATTTGAGTCAAAGATGAATAAGCAGGTTTAAGCTAGGGATGAAAAGGATATTCAGAGATATACAAAAATGGTCAAAAATGTGTTTCTCCATTGTTGGAAGACCCTGACAAGGAGAATCCTAAAGAGAATTTTTGCCATTCCAGATTTATTCTGTACAAAATGTGCACCGGGGGAGGGGGTGTCACACAGTAAACAGCATTTTCTACACAGAAAATAATAATCCTGCTCAGAAATATCTTCTGTGCCAAAAATGCTGGCCAGAACTCATGGGAGTTATGAATGCATAACTTAGAATTACACATTTGTAATTGGTTCATATTTATGATCTCTATGTTTTCCCTAGTTTAGAGGATACATAGAGATTGCAAAAGTCCCTCAAGCCTCACTTACAGGGCAGCAGCCACTTCGATTGTTTCCGGTGTGAGGGGGAACTGTGACAGGGCCCCTGCTTTCTGGCCATTGTACTGGAGATTGCTCATAGGAAGGGATGGTAACATCAACTGTTTCCTGATTGACTGCAGTGGCTGCTGCCCAGTTAGTGAGTATGGGGGCTGGGGAGATCTGGCTGGGAGACACTATGTAGAAAATTATGTTTTCTGCACACACAAAAACATGTGTGAATTTTGCATAAAATAAGTCCTGAACTGTGAATCACCTTCAAAAACTGCACAGTTCTCTTAAGACTTTCACAAAACAGGAAGAAAATTTCTAAAAAATAAATAAATTGCTTCCTTCAAAACTGAAATTAGTGAAGAATTACAACCCTAGTTAAAGCTTGTTGAATAGTCATCAAATGCTCTTTTTAGCACAGAATAACAGAAATTTAGATTTAGAAGGGACCACAAGGGCCATCTAATCCAAGTCCATGTCATAAAGGAATACACAACTACATGTCAGGGTAATAGGCTATGCAGTCCTGTAAATTCATACTGTAAACAGAATCTGTCTGTGACTTTGGAGGGCAGACAGATAGGCCTGAAGGGTGAGGATATCTAAACAAAGCTAGCAGCTGGCTCTTATCAGTGTGTGAAGGGAAGCAGTGTTCCTGCCTGCTATCTAGCTTTGCTCTTGTTCTGAGCAGTTCTCTGAGGGAGAGGGTGCATTTTGCTCTCTAACCTGCTGGCTGCATTTGCCACAGAAATGTTTATTTTCTGTAAATATTGCTTTTAAGGTTTTAATAAAACATAGTTAGTATTATCTACATGTTTCCATGCCTATTATTGATGAGGATATGCTGGGAAGTACTTGGACCAAGATTCTGCTACTCTGCTGCAATTTTTAGCTGCCTGGATCTCTGAGCATGTACAGAGTTCCAGTGGGACCATATAGCATGTCACTACAAAACTCCTGGAAATTGCCCATTCAACCTCTATTTAATGAACTCCAAAGCAATCTATCCCACTGTCGAACAGCTCTTTACAGTAAACAAGTTTTTCCATATGTTTAGGTGGAATCTATTTGCTTTTATTAATTTTAAACTATTGGTTCATGTTCTAGTGAGCTGTTCAAGCGAACTAACCATTCAAATGCAACATCATGAGCAACATGAAAAAGTACATATTACTATCAGGGATTTGACAAGTCCATTTTTTTGGACTACATGTTGGCTGAGGTATTTGGGAGTTGTTGCTGATGTGATACACAAACTGGTGATGCACTAGGGCATACCTTATCTGATTCACAGGACTGAGTCAAAATGTACATATTCAGTCCACACAGAGGACAGAAATATGTGAATCAGGAAAAAAAACCAAGCCCTAATTACCGGTAAATAGACTGACCTTCTTAGCTGTACAACTGAGAAAACAGCATCCAGAGAGTAAGCCAAATCAAATTCCTTCAAATAAGACAACCAAATGGTTTTACACTGAGTTATGTGGGGGAGGGAGACAGTATTCTTGAGGGCAGGAATTCATCAAGTGCTGGACTTAATAGTTATAAAGAGAACAATAGTGCAAGAATGCAGCAGTGGGAAGGAAAAAAACTTGAATAAGCAGCTTGGAGGAATGACCTATGGTCTTAGATGTCTTTACACTAATGCAGAGAGCATGGGAAGTAAACAGGATGAACTTGAACTCTTAACACAGCAAATCAAATATGATATAATAAGCATTAAAATTCTTACAACTGAGGTTTATGGCTGCATGTGCCACTTCAGGATCACGGCTCAGTCTGGCGAGCGTAACTGCAGCTTTTTGCTGAACTCGTTCACAGGCAGCTACTTCTGCTGGATTCCCAGATGATGATTTCTCAAACAGCATTTCCATTAAAACCTGAACACCTATGAAGGAATGAAATACTGTGAAGACTATAACAAGAATCTTCAGTAAGTTGTAATGAAAAAACAAAGTGGCATGCGTGGGATTGACCTAAAAACCAGCCATAGTATTGTAACACACACACACACACATATATAATTTGGCACTGCAGCTTCAAGTTGTGAATTTGAGTAAAATCTCCATATAGTTATCTATGCAAAAGTCAATTCTTATGAAGAATTGTAACATTCCCTCCCCAGTGTTTGCATAGTTAGACTGTGCATAGTAATTTCTGTATCTGGGACTTTGAAATCATCTGCAACCTCTCACATTACTCACTCCCAAATGAATATCTTGTTTTGTTGGGATATGTAGGAGGAACAGCTAATTTACATTGCAAAATGTACTACAGCAAAGGAAATGCTAGAGAAGTGAAATGATATATACAATATTAATTGTGGAAAAATGCAAGCAAAAGCAATAAGAGATATAATGCATTTAAAGTTGATTTCTAAGAGAGACTGTGAATCTCACATGAGGAAGTTTCTGGAGATTTTGGAAAGGTTAATTGCACCAGGATTGGTTTTAAATGAAACACAGAAAATTGCTTATTTCACTGGAACTCTAGGAAATGAGTTTGGAGTCTTTATCACAGTAATTGATGGACTGGCAGGCTTAACTATTGATGAGGTTTTGGCAAAATTTAGATTGGAATGTTTTGTATCACAGAGATCTGCACTCCAGGAGAGCTGGAAGGAGTAATGGCTCAAGAGGAAAACTCCTCCCACTAGCCAATCAGAAGTTCACTGTTTTAAAAATAATGGGAGGAGGCATATCACAAAGAATTGCAAATTAAGAGGAGAGGCTGAGCCTAATAAACAAAGGCAGCCTGCAGAAGCAAGTTTTGTCCAGAGGGGGTAGAAGTTTTCTCAATTTGATAACAAAGGAGACAAGAGGAGTTTAATTGCACACAAGGACATTTTATTTTCAAACAGTGTTTCCAAAGTGAATAAAGAGACTGATGATAAACAAGATAAATGGTTTATAGATTCAGGATGCGGCTCACACAGTCCAAACAATGAAAGTAATTTCATAGAATTAAACACTTATGAAAATGGAAATATTGAGATTGCAAATGGACTTCATCTTTCCATACAAGGAGTTGGAAAATATTTTTTAAATTGTGTGTTGCCCAATAAGAGTGTGCCACATATGGCTGAAAACATAGATTTTATTCCAGAATTAAATTGCAACTTCCTAAGCATGTCAGCTTTGGACATTAAAGGTTATTCAGTGTTATTTGAGAAAGGGATGTACACAGACTATGATGAAAACACAGTTTATGTGCAAGCATAGAGAAATAATCATGGTCTTTATGAGTTGGATCTTTCAAATAAACAAGCATTTGTTGCTCAATCAGCCGACAAGCAATCCAGTGTGAAAGAGGAGAGCATTGATTTATCGCACAGACATTTTGGGCATCGTGACTGCAAAGCGATTCTTCAGCTACAGAATCAAGGTTTGACAACTGGCATCAAGGTTAAGCAACAAACTAATGATAATGCAAACAGGTGCATAGTTTGTATTAAGCAGAAGGCAACCAGACCTTCATTCCATGTGAGAAATGAGAAGAGATCTAACAAAATTCTAGATCTGATTCATAGTGACCCGATGGGACCTTTGAAAATTCCATCTCTTGGAGGTGAGTGATACACAAACATTTTTAGAAGAGAATGGCATACAACATTTTAAGACTGTTTCTTATACCCCAGAGATGAACTCAGTGACAGAGGGGAAATTTAGATCTCTAGTTGAGATGACAAAATGCCTTTTGGCTGATGCTGGCTTGCCCAATAGAATGTGGGGTGATGTGATTACCACAGCGAATTATTTGCAGAACAGATTACCTACAAAAGGCACTGAGAAGACTCCTTTTGAGATGTGGCATGGCAGAGTGCACATATCAGAACATTTGGATGCCTAGCTTATGCATACATACTTAAACAGTCATGTGGTAAGCTGGATCCAAGAGCTGAAGAGACTATTCTAGTTGGCTATGAGAGTTCTACAAGGAGTTATAGAGTGATGAACTTAGACACTGGCAAAGTAACAACCAGACATGTGGTGTATTTTGATGAGAACAGAAAAGTTGACATAACAGGAACTGTGATTGATTTCCCAGAAGAGGATAACATTGACTTTGATGCTGAAAATGAGGACAGGAATGATATGTCTGTGATTTCAGAAACAGAGTGTGAATGTCCTATGCAGTTTCATGTTGCAGAGGCTTACATGGGAGATGACCTAGATAGGCTGGACTGTGATGATGCAAATGAAGAACAGAGTCACCAGGATCCAAAAAAGGCTCCTCACAGATATGAGCTCAGACCAAACAGAGGAGTGCCTCCAGACAGGCTGGGCTACACTGCAGGGTCGGCATTATCTGAGGAATCAACAGAAGAAGGAGATGGTGAGCAAATGCCTCAACATGAGGCAGCACAAGATGTGAAAGTTATTTCCATGAGACTGTTCTTAGCTTAGCCGCTTCTAAGCAAATGGCTGTCAAACGTATTAATGTGAAAAATAAGAACTTGCACAGAACACTGAAGGATTTAGCTTTCAAACATGGAGAAGCAGACAAACATGTATATACCAGAGTCAAAGATGAACTGTTTACCTACGTTCTGATTAATGATGATGACACCAAATTAGGAGGAGTAGCTAATACCCTAGAGAACAGGATCAAAATTCAAAATGACCTGAATAGACTAGAAAGCCGGGCCAAAGCTAACAAAATAAAATTCAATATGGAGAAATGTAAGGTACTACACTTAGGGCAGAAAAACAAAATGCATAAATATAGGATGGGGGAGCTGAACGAGACTACATGCGAAAGGGATCTAGGAGTCCTAGTAGACCACAAATTGAACATGAGTCAACAGTGTGATGTGGCAACTAAAAAGGCCAATATGATTTTAGGCTGCATCAATAGAATTATAGATCCAGATCAAGGGAAGTAATAGTGCCATTCTATTCTGCCTTGGTCAGGCCTCACCTAGAATACTGTGTCCAGTTCTGGGCACCACACTTCAAAATGGATATTGACAAACTGGAGCATGTCCAGAGCAGGGTGACTAAAATGGTGAATGGTCTGGAAACCATGCCTTATGAGGAAAGACTTAGGGAGCTGGGTATGTTTAGACTGGAAAAAAGATGGTTAAGGGGCGATATGATAGCCCTGTTTAAGTATTTGAAGGGGTGTCACATTGAGGATAGAGCAGGCTTGTTTTCTGCTGCTCCAGAGACTAGAACACGGAACAATGGATGCAAGCTCCAGGAACAGAGATTCCACCTCAACATTACGAAGAACTTTCTGACAGTAAGAGCTGTTCGGCAGTGGAACACACTCCCTCAGAGTGTGTTACGTTTTCTTTCCTTGGAGGTCTTTAAACAGAAGCTGGATGGCATCTGTCAGGGATGCTTTGATTGTGATTTCCTGCATGGCAGGGAGTTGGACAGGATGGCCCTTGTGGTCTCTTCCAACTACAATTCTATGATGATTTGTTTATAGGTACCCAGAGAGATGCTGACTACAATGAGATTGTGAGGAACCTGAACAAAAGTGCTGAACTGAAAGAGGATGGAAATGCAACAGAGTACATGGACATAGAAATGCAAAGAGAAGAAGATGGATCTTTCCTGCTAAGTGAAAAACAAAAGATTGTTGACTTGTTGGAGGTTTTAGGGCTGCAAGAGGCACATTGTGTAGCCACACCTATGGTAACAGACTTTAACAAAAACAATGAGGACAGTAAACTTTTGCCAAACAATAACATGTACAAGACAGCTATTGGAGAGCTGCAGTGTTTAGCTAGAACCACAAGACCTGATATAGACTATGCTATTGGAGTTCTGAAAGAAAGAGTTAATTCACCAACCAGAAAAGATTAAGGTGTATTGAAATGAATTCTGAGATATCTGAAGGGCACATTAGATTTCCAGTTGAAGTTACCAGCTAACAGAGATCCAAATCTTGTTTGTTTTACAGCTGAAGATTGGACTGGATCCAGAGGTGATTCATTGTCAACAAGTGGTTACCTGTTCCTATATGGAAATGGACCAGTCTGCTGGTCCAGCGCTAAACAGAGTATAGTGGCGTATTCTTCTACAGAGGTAGAATTTGTTTCTGTGGCACAGGCGTGTAATATGTTAAAATTGCTTGATGAATTGTTTGTTGAGTTTTGTATTTCAGCACAGAAGCCTACCATAGTGTTTGAGGACAACCAGAGTTGTATTAAATTGTCTGAGAGTTGCGAGAAGGTGACGCCAAGAAACAAGCATATTAAGACTGAGTTTCCCATTGTTTGTAAGCTGGTGATTGATGGCATGATAAAGATGAAGTACTGTCCAACAGATGAGATGACAGCTGATATTCTGACAAAGCCCCTGGCAAGAGTTGCGTTCCAGAGACTACGTGTCAAGCTGGGGATGATGGGATGCTTATTGGATTGAGAGGGAGTGTTGGGATATGTGTTGCAATCCAATAAGCTGATACATTTAACTGTTGAAAGGGTTAACTGATAGAAGTAAACAGATTCTGTGATGTAATTTCCTATTACAATGTGGTTGGCTTTCCAGAGGGAAAAGTTGTGTCCAGGTACCTTTCTTTGTTTCTGGAGAGTCAGCCATGAGGCTACATATATGCCATGATGATCTCATAGGGTTAGGAGCTGCTATGCAGGGCTCCTGCATATTTTGTTTTTAACATGTAGTTTTTAGTTATATTTTATTAGTTTAGCCTTCCCTTACTGATTTGCTGCTGATATACACTGAGATATGCATAATGACTGTGAGTAAAACTGTCTTTATACTTTTAAACTACTTTGGGGTACTTTTTAGTCTTTTTTATGCTAGAGAGAATTTGCTGGGGAGGAACACTGGGTGGATGGTTATTTAAAACTGTGTGCTTGGAATTAGTACGCATCTGCTGTGTATGTATTTTAAACAGAATCTGTGCTTTCTAAAGGGGGTCAAAGCCAACCATTCTTTGGGGCCTGTTTTGCAAAGGTATCTCCAGTAAAGCACAGGGGTAACAATTTTAATAATACCCATTATGTTTGAACTAATGATGTCATTAGTCCAACAAACCCATTGATTGCGTCCCTGAAAAACTTACTGGAAGTGGGAAGGTAAGAAAAGATGCTCTATATGGACAAGTTAAGAAAACTTATCCAAGAACAATTACTTGAACTTATCCAAGAACAGCGCACCTGGCGGAAGACTCAACTCTTAGCCGACAAGACTCGTCATAGGAATTTCCTTGATTCTTAGCAAGAGGCGATACGTGCAGCGCAGAAGTCTTTCTCCACTACACGTATCGCATCTGCAGAGTCCCATCCAGCAGAACTGTTCAGGGTGGTGGGGGAGCTGACGCAGATTCCACCTGCGCAGAACCCCTTACTCAACCCAACAACGGCCTGCTGTGATGCTTTTAACATCCACTTTGCAGATAAAATCTCTTGGATAAGAGCCGACTTAGATGCCAGTGTTATGACTGAATCTATAGATGAGGTGTCCAGCAACTCCGTTGATGAAATTTTATTGGATCAGCTTCAATCTGTGAGTACCAATGACGTGGACAAGCTCTTTGGTAGAGTGAGGAAAACGACCTGTCTCCTCGATCCCTGTCCATCTTGGCTGGCCACCCAAGGAGGTGACGCATCGAGAGGACTCCTTAGGGATATTATCAATGCGTTCTTCAGGGAGGGGTCTGTTCCACCTTGTCTGAAGGAAGTGGTGGTTAAGCCGCTCCTGAAAAAGCCTCCCCTGGACACCTTGGACAGGAACAACTATAGGCCAGTCTCCTTGCTGCCTTTTCTAAGCAAAGTGATTGAGAGGGTGGTCGCTTCCCAACTCAAAGCTGTCTGGGATGAAACCGATTATCTAGATCCATTTTAAACTGGCTTTAGGACAGGATATGGAGTGGAGACTGCCATGGTAGCTCTGGCTGATGACCTCCGCTTGGGGATCAACAGGGGCAATGTGACCCTGTTAGTGCTCTTGGACCTCTCAGCAGCCTTTGATATAATAGACCATTTCATCCTCTTGGATCGCCTGAGGGAGTTAGGAATTGGAGGCACTGCCTTGCAGTGGTTCCGTTCCTTCCTCTCGGGCAGACCCCAGAGGGTGCGGCTCGGGGACAGTTGCTCTACCAGAATAGAGTTTAACTGTAGCGTTCCTCAGGGTGCCATTCTGTCCCCGATGCTATTTAACATTTATATGAAGCCGCTGGGAGAGATCATTCGGAGGCATGGAGTGCGGGGTCATCAGTGTGCTGATGACACCCAGATATACTTCTCCATGTCTCGGTCATCAGCTTCAACTTCAGGCGGGGTGTCTCCTCTCAATGATTGCCTTAAAGCAGTAATGGACTGGATGAGGAAAAACAAATTGAGACTGAATCCAGACAAAACGGAGGTACTAACAGTTACAGGCCCTAAACCAGGTCTGGGAATACAACTTCCAGTCCTGGATGGAACTACACTCTCCTCCAAAGACTGTGTTCGCAGTCTGGGGGTGCTCCTGGACCCGACGCTCCAGATGTCTAATCAGGTAAATGCGACGGTCAGGAGTGCCTGTTATCAACTTCGGCTGATACGCCAGCTGCGCCCTTGCCTGGAAACTAGGGACCTCGAAAAGGTGGTACATGCACTGGTAACCTCCCGTCTGGATTTCTGTAATGTGCTCTACATGGGGCTACGCTTGTGCTTGACTTGGAAACTTCAACTAGTCCAGAACATGGCAGCCAGGTTGATTTCTGGCATTTCTAGAAGAGAGCATATAACACCTGTGCTAAAAGCTCTCCACTGGCTGCCTATTAGTTTCCGGGCACAGTACAAGGTATTGGTTATGACCTTTAAAGCCCTACATGGTTTAAGTCCAACTTACCTCCGGGATCGCCTCCTTCCGTACAACCTTCCCCACGCACTTCAGTCCTCTGGGAGGAATCTGTTACAGCCTATGAAAACAAGGCTGTCAGTGACCTCCCAGAGGGCCTTCTCTGTTGCTGCTCCCAGATTATGGAATGGCCTGCAGGACGAGATCCGTCTTATTACCACCTTAGACAGCTTTAAAAAAGCTGTCAAGATGGATCTTTTCCAGCAGGCCTTTCCTGAATAATTATCCCGGTGCAAGACTCGGCTGTCCTTTCTGGGCTGTGATTGTATGTTTTAATTTTTTCTTCTAACTTATATATTTTTAATTATTGTATGTTTTTTAATCCTTCATAATTTAATATTATTTTAAGGGGTGGGTGGGCTAGGGTATTGTGATTATGGAGTTTTTATATTGTAAGCCGCCCCGATTGCATTGCAGAGGGGCGGGATAGAAATAAAATTTTATTATTATTATTATTATTACTATTAAACATGATCTGTTTCATACCACTTCAATATTCATGGCTCCATCATAATGAATCCTGGGATTTGTAGTTTGGTAAAGTATCTATACTTGTCTACCACAGAGTTGTAGTGCACCACCCTGAACTGCAATTCTCAAGGTACCCTGAGAAAAGTGGGACTGAGGATTGAATGCATTTAATTCTGATGGATAACTTGTAGTTTTTTAAACAGTGTTACATTCAAATTGCTTTGCAGTGAAAACAAAATGAGGAATAAACTTGATGTGTCTGTACGTCATACCTATAAAACTTATAATTGTTGAAATACTTACCATTTCCTTGGATTATTTCTGAAGCACATTGGTCCAGGACAGACATGTTTGCTAATATTGTCACAACCTAAGTGAAAAGAAAGCAACAATTTGAAATATTACATTTTGTAAGTGTAATTAAAACAGGATATATAAAGCCCATGTTTCCACAATCATGGAGCAGCTTCATCTTTGTGTGTGTGTGTGTGTGGCATCTCTTACTTTCTATCCTCACACTAGGTACTAATTCAATTACCATCATTTGGATTACTGTAATGCACTCTACATAGGGCTGCATTTGAAAGTGCAGGTAAGAAATAATAATCTGCAGTTAATCTGGAGAGGCCCTTCTATCTGTCCCACCACTCCCTCAGGCTCATTTGGTGGCTGCTCCCAGACTTGGTAACTCCCACCCTAGAGAGGTTAAGATGGCCCCATCTCTGCTCTCCTTCCGACTGCAGGTAAAAACATTTCTGTGCCATCAAGCTTTTATAAACTAACTAGAGTTGGGCTTCTAATGCTGTGTGGTTCTCTTTTAAACATTGGCATAGAGTGTTTTTTTTTTAAAAAAGCATTTTAATATTTTAATGTTTTAACTTCATAAGTTGTTTAATTGTTTTTAAATAATAGATTTATACTTTTAGTACTGTTTTTGTATTGCTTTAATTTATATTGTTTTAAATATGTTGTTAGCCACCTTGAGTTCCATTGTCAGGAGAACAGCAGGGTATAATTGAATAAAATTATTGCTGTTGTTGTTGTTGTTGTAAATAGTTAATGCTGATTGAGTTGAACCATTTATGTGTGTGTTTGTTTGTTTGATTGATTGTTTTGCTTGACATCTTCCAAGACATTAGTCTTCTCAAAGGGGTTACAATAAAAAATACAGATAAATAGTATGCTCACTCATGCAGGCTATCTATCTATCTATAAGCAAATTCATAAAATCATATATATATAAAAGTTAAACTTCTTTTAAGAATGACCCAGTTACAATAGGGCTGCAATGTAAAATGAGCCAAATCCAAAACTTCTTTAATCAATAAAAGCAACACATCTAAGCAGCAGGGGAAAAAAAGATACATTACAGAGGGACTGACTCAAGAAAAGAAGGCAAAATTCTGAGTTTGCAAGACTTGAACAAGGCTGTTTCTTTAGGAGTTGCTGTAGGTTGAAGCCAGCTTGATGGTATGTTAACAACATGTGTATTTTTGTGTGCATGAAGACATTCATTGTGTCAGCATAAGTCAAAGCTGATTTGGTGGCAAATAACAATATAGAGATAACATTTCTTAGAACACGCTGTTATAGAGCCACAGGGGTGCATTTACATGGGCAAATATTCCCCTAAATATACTGCTAAGATTGCTCATTGTTCACATGGATCACACCACAGTATCGCCTCATTCTGAAGGGGGGAAGGTAAAAAACCCAAATATAGCATCTCAGGGGATGTTGCTACTTTGGCCGACTTATTTGAAAAGTAGCACGACTTAGTGCATTATTGTGTAAACAACCATTTGGCTAAGGTCTGTGTGAATTACCAGCAATCTTCCCGATACAGTTACAGCAGAGTGCACTGTGATTGGTTCTTATGATGAAGGGGTGGCTGGCAAGATGCTGCTTGCTTGGGGGGAGGGAATGGGTGAGATTCGATCAGCTGTTAACCATGGAGAAAAATCCTTCATTTCTGCAGTTTGATTTGGGGCCAGGGCAGACATTCCTATTGCATTCCTTTGTCCTTCTCTCCAATGCTTGGTCACGCCCCCCTCCATATTTGCCTGTCTGAACCAGGAAGCAGGAAAACAAAGAGCAATAAAAAACAACTGTTTTCTCCATAAACTGTGTAAACTACCCACCACTGGTACGAAAAAGCGCTAAAGTGCAATTTATCGCAATAAAACCTGCCATGTAAATGCAGCCCAAGTAATAGACAGAAACATTTGAATAACATAGCTTTAGGCTCTAGCCTGTGTATTCAAACAAACCTCACTGATCAACATAAGTATGCCAAGTGCCAAGTTGCCATCAATTTAGCTCTCACTGGGTCATTATAGTAACAAAGGAGATTCAGTTTTAGTTATGTTACACAAAAGGTCTTCTCCTTCCCCCAGCAATGGTGTAGTGTCATCTTTCTGAATAAACAGACCCACTTAGGATGCAAATGTCATGATGAACTGCCAATACTGACAGGTAGAAAAAATGAGAACTCTACACACATCTATCTGTTAATTATTCAATGTTATTCAATGTTAATTATTAACAGTGTTTCAGGCACAGTGTACATATATATTGCTTCATTCTCAATTATATCCTGTTAATGAAAATTACTTGCTCCATGCAGAGCCCACCCCCCACGTGGCTTTCTAAGTGAAAGATGAAGAATTCAATTAAGGACAATTTGAAAACATGCCAGTTATTCAACTCCTTCAAGTTATTTTATCTGACAATTATTAGAATTAATATTGTGTTGCAAATTATTTGAATGATGGGTTTATATTGGTTCAGTCAGCTCTGGTTCCCCTTTCCATAACTAACCAAAACTATGGGTTTGTGCGAAATTCATACTGAGATAATGCATAGTGTTAGCTAGCACTTTAACCCAGTGTGATGTAGTGCTTAGAGGATTGTTCTGGGACTTGAGAAACCATGGTTGAAATCCTTGCTGTGCCAGGAAACTTTCTGTGTGATGTTGGGACAGTCACTTCCTCTCAGCCTGACTCCCCCTGCCCCAAGGGGTGCTGTGAGAATGTAATGGGAAAAGAGCACAGAAGCCATATAGGTGACCTTGAACTCATTGGAAGAGAGGTGGATTATATGTAACTAATAAGTAAATGCCACATTTTATATAAAACTTTAAAAGACAAATATTTATTTACATATTTTTAGAGAATTTATCTACCACTTGTCAGTCTGCCAATGCCCCTCAGGTGATTTACAATGGACAGAATTAGATGAATGTTTTCTATCTACACAGGAGTTCTTCATCTCAAACATTCATTTATTTAAAACTATAAACATAAGACTTGACATACTTGATCAGACCAATGGTCCATAACACCCAGAAACCTGTGTGCAAACATTTCAGTAAAGTGTTATTGGGCTCAGGCAATCCTGGACTTGCCTAATATTCAAATGCCTAGAAATCACTCACCTTCACCTGGGATCCAACTCTACACTCTACTAGTTCCTCAGAATGGCTTATCCAGTCAGACATTTGAATTGCATTTATTATGCCTGGCAACCATGAATACTTTTATCTGTGGGAGCACAGCACATACCTGGAAACTGTGATTCGCTTTGATTGTGCACTCTGAAACATTTCTCTGAATTTTGGATGGGGATCTTTTCAGGAATGAATAGTAGCTGCACAAGATAATAGTTGTGCAATAACAAAACAAAAGCACACAATTCAAGTAACTTGGGGCCCATTCACACTACACCATTATAGTGCTATTATTCCACCTTAACTGAGGTGGTTCCATCCATTGACACTTAACAAGGATAGTGCAATCATTCCACTTTAACTGCTATGGTTCCATCCTCTGGAATTCTGGGGTTTGTAGTTTGGTGAGGCATTGGAGCACTCTGGCTGAAAATTCTAAATGCCCCCTCCCTAAACTGCCAATCCCATGATTCCACAGGATGGAACTATAGCCATTAAAGTGGAATAATAGCACTATCATTGTGTAGGGTGAATAGGCCCCTGGTCTTCAGGCCATCAATATTATAAGGTTTGGTGTCTAGGATGGTGAAAATTACAGGATGTCCTCTTTGTCCTAATGCAGCATGGAGGAATAGTATTATAGCTGAAATGGCTAGCTTGATTTTTTGGTGGGTGGTGCTGTGCACATCTTCACCAGCACTCACAAGGAAGAGACAAGCTCACCACAACTGCTTCATGGCCAGTACCTTGTTGTTTAAATTTCTCTCTGAGGGAAGCTAGTAGTTTGGGGGATGACAAAAAAATATTGCAGTAAGACAGAAATAAAGAGAAAAGGGAGAAAGCAACAAGGAGTAAGAGAGGAAGGAACCGTGAGGAAGGAAGCTGTTGAAAGCACTATGATGATTGCATGAATAGTGGTCAGTATGAAATTGACAATAGCTTTTTAAATATATCACGTTGCAAGGTGTTTTAGAACTTTCATTATGCTATCCCTTCCAACACACAAACATATTTTGCAGGTCACTATTGTTCCCAAATTACAGACAGAAGACAGGCTGAGAAACTGCCAAAGTGTACATTGCAGCTGGCCTGATGTTTTTATCAGAACAGGAGTGGCAAATAGGATGAGCCTCTACAAGTCTTTGTGAATAAAACTACTTTTATATATCTTATTAAGAGGACTAAGTTTTATTCCTTTCTCTGCTAGATATTGTGGGTGGGGTGTGTGGAGTGGGTTGGTGATCTCTTCAAACTTCTGCCTAGTGCATCCAATGCTCTACTTGAGAAATCCAGTCTCTTATATTTCCTAATAGGATTGCCTTCACTAAGATAGTGAGAAAGAAAGAAGATAAAGGAAGGCATTGGGAATGACAAATAATGAATTCCCACAGACCCATCCACCCCCATACACAATGATCTCATCTTTTTAGAGTCTGTGTCTTCCCTTTCTGGTGGTCAGCATCTCTCACTGGAGAGCCAGGAGTCATTATGCTAATTAAATCTTTATTAGTCATAAGAAAACAGTGTTTCATAAACTTTTATTACCATCACTAGCATGATTAGAAACATTCAATATTAAAACAAAAGTTACTGTGTCATTTCATTAGGTGGCAATGTCTGAAAGTGCTAATATTAGTAAATTGCCATCTTAGAAATACTGCTAAGCAAAATTACTTTCTGCTGCACTTTATTTTAATTCATTTAATTGCTAAAAGACCTGTTAGAGAGGAGCTGTGACACTTTGGCCCTCTTATCACAGACTGGTCTAGAAAAGCACTGCCTGAACTGCATTGACAGGTTTAACTTACATAAAGAAGTTTCCAGTCAGCTGCTCCTCTGAGGAAATGGCTTCCTACTCCCTCCTCCAGCTGCTCTTTTCCCTTCAAATACTACTCTAGATGTTCTGAAGACCATCAAGAACAATTTGTGGGGAACTAGATGGGAGCAGAGTAGACTATATTCCCACTGCAAGAGGAAAGGTGCAATCAGATACTGCCTAGAAAGACCAAGCTTTCTGTGTGAGGCCAAAATAACAACAATGTGCTTTTTATTTCTGTTGGAGATTTGAGGTCATCAATACAGGCCAGAAAATCCCAGCTTCCCACTGGCAGATCAGGCCTGTTGCTCCCTCATCTTTGCCCCAGGGTTGTGAGGACTGCCCAGAGGTAAAACAGGGCAAAAGCCCTGCATCATATGGAATGCAGGGCTCTAAGATGGGGGCAAGATGGGGTAAACACCCTGTCTAGACAAGCCCTCAGTCAAGCCAGCTACTTTTCTGTTGTGTTGTTGTGTGCCTTCAAGGCTGGATCCACACCAGCAAAATAATTCCTCCTTACTTCCATCCCAGGTCTGCTGGAACACATGCCGTTCCTCCATGTTCAAAGTGAAACTAATTCTTTCATGCTTTAATATGATTTAAATTGACCCCCTTTTTACTTCTCACATTTGTGGGAAAAACAGCATTTTAGATATGTGCCCTGCACTCTGAAATATGATCACAGTGGGATGGGGGGATATTTGTAGGGCAGGATAGGGTGGTGGGAGGTTACCTATGCCAGGTGGTCAACTGATCATTGCTGCCACAGAAGGTTAGCTTCCTTGTTTGCTTCCACGTCTGGAAAGTGTGCTCTTGCCATTTTTTTAAAAAAAAGCTGAGTTCTTATGTGAATATCCACATACCTATCATATTGTGCCTTTCCAAGTCAGCATTTAGCCTCACCACACACCTTTGCTTTATAGAATGGCAGATGTCCCTTTGAATTGAGGAAAAAGCGGAGAAGGTGTCTCATGGAGCCAGGAGGAAATTAGTGACCTGATCACCATTTGGGGGTGAAGCGAAGGAATAGGAGCAACTAAATTGAAGCCACAGAAATATAGATATGTTGGAGAATATTGCTCATGAGATGCGGAAAAGGGGCCACAAGAGGACTGCAGAAGAGTGCAGAATAAAAAGCAAGGTTCTCTGACAGTGCAACAGGGAAGTGTGTGGTCACAATTTGCAGAGTGCCAATGGCACAGTCACCATGTCCTTCTATGAGGAGCTGCACAACTTTATCCATGGAGATGCCACAATAAACCTGAAGTGTATAGCCTGCAGCACAATGATTGCCTGGGTCCTAATAGGGCAGGCTCCCACTGTGCCACAAGTGTATGCACCCCTTCTGGCAGAGGGCTCCAAGGAACTTTTCTCTAGCACCCCAGACATCATGACTTGCCTAAGATCACCCATGAGTTTCCATGGCTGAGCAGGGATTTGAACCTTGGTTTCCAGAGTCTTAGTCCAACACTCAAACCACTATATCCCTCTGGCTCTCTCAGCCTCTTTCAGGCATACAAAATTAGGAGGTTTTTCTTTACAAGGCTAATGTGAGCTAATTTCCCCTGGGGGGTTTTCTGGGCTGTGAGGCCGTGTTCTGGAAGACTTTATTTCTGACGTTTCACCTCCATCTGTGGCTAGCATCTTCAGAGAGAGCCATTCTATTGGATTGAAAATCTATTGATGCCGGCCGTGAAAGCCTTCGACTTCACACTGAGCTAATTTTGTTTTGTAACTCTGATCAGGAGTATCCAAGTTTGACTGAATGATGATGTTTGAAAGCAATGTAGAATTCTTAAAGGATTTTCTCTATAGCAGTTCCTTCCAAGAGATCTGATTTGGGGGGCAGGCAGTCCCCCACCCACCCAGTGTGCTAAGGACCAATACCAAATTTGTGCCCATTGACTACAATTGTTTCTTTCTTCCTCAAACTCACCAGAGCCCAGTAGTCAATGGCTCAGGGACTGGCACTGATTCGTGGACCACCATTTTGAGTAGTATTACTCTACAGCAAGGATGGGCAAAGTACAGTCCACAGGCTTATCAGCACCATTCCCTGTGTCACTTCTGCCCTTTGGGACATTGCCTCTCCTCTGCCTGCAGGTTGATGTTTTTAGTAGCATTTAAGGAGAACACACATGGACTCAAGATAAAGGCATTTTCTGCCCAACCACCTGCAAATGGTCAGAAAGGAGAATATGTATGTGAAACTGTGGTGATCTGGCAGTTCCACTACCTTTCTCAGAATCCCACCAACATCCTTGTCCCATTCCAGCTCCACATCAGGCTGCAAGGGTGCCCTTCCTGATTTCCCATACATAAGTTTTGTGCACAGTCCTGGTGTGTATTTTCCCTAAACATTGCATTTTCCCTAATATATGCCACATTACCACATTGAGTGAAATATCCTTGAGCGTCTCTTCTAATTTACTCTTCTGCCTGGTTAAAGATTGGTTGTACTCATGCACTTGTCCACTTGGTGCATTTTCACTTGTGATCATTTTTCAAATAGGCTACATGATTTTGTGTGCATGTCTTCTTCTATACCCAAATGCATTACAAGTCTTGGCGCCCATCATGGAATTCACTGGGAATCTTACCTCTAAATGGGATGCAGAGGCAATCCACATTATTCGGAAGGAGGGGGGGCAAAACAGCAAAAACAATGGAGTAAACACCTTCGCAGATTTCCCTGTACTTTTTCAAAAACCATGAGGGGGGGCACATTCCTGCTCATTTGGACTATTGAACAACAAAACATTTGAAGGGAAACACAAAGCTGATTGTTTGGGTGAGAGCAGGAGTGGTGCTTGCTAGCAGGCACCCACTGCCGCCATGTTGGATCTTTGCCTTAGTGATCACTCACTAAGTCAATAAAACAGGATGAATATTTTCTGTTTTGCTTTCCTATAAAATTGGAAAATTGCTCTATCACACCAGCACACCTTAGGATTTTTTTTTTAAAAAAATGGCAGCAGTGAAGAACTAACGTGAGTAAATCACTCACAGCCACCATCAGGAATGTGAGGCTTATGCGGCCTCCTGAGGCCAGAAAAACCATTTAGACGTGTTGCTGCTGCAAGATGCCAATACTATGAGGTACTTTGGATTTTTTCCCCTCGTGTAGATGGGCCCCTGGAAGTGTATGGATTTCTGAGGCAAGATGCACATTGTACCATTGCCAATCCCAGGAGACATAAAATGGGTATTTTAATAGGGAAATATGAACCTAAGAAAACTTTTTCATAGCTACAACTGTATGTGTTTGCCCAAATGGATATAACCTCTTCCATGAGATTGGGAATCCTGATTACCAGGGTGGAGCAGCCTATATGGGGTCATCTGAGAGCAACCCCCCCTTTAAATATTACACTGAACACATAAAGTTGGGGTGGGTGGAACCAACCAGGACTTTAGGGGGGTGGCTAATGCTTCCATTCCCACCCACCCTTGCCCCAGATGTTCTTGGAAAGCATGGAACATAACCTCTGAAGAAGTCTCCTATTATTTGACCTGAACTAGTTCTGCTGTCCAGGAATACCTTATAGTTTGTAAAGAAATCAGGCATATAAATAGCACAAACAAATACTTTTAAAGATACAGAGAAGTTGTGGTTTCCTATACAAAACTAATTAGGAGAGCAATATTATAACTGCATTGATCGAGTTCATAAAAGCTAGGCTTCCCAACTCTACCCTGCTCTTATTTTTATCTTCATTACTGGCATTTGTGCCACTTGTTTTAATTTCCTAAGTATTTTCTGAAATGTAATTATGTAATTCATCATCTTCAGTTTAGATCACAGAGACAAAATGATTACCTCATTCCACCCCCCCTTACTATGAAAGTGGTGCTTTTTTGAAGTTGTTTCCTAAATATGAGCCCAGCTACTTTGTAAATGACTATGTCATACATGCCAAGATGTTCAAGAGAAACAAAGGAAATGCTAGCCAACAGGCAATCTGTGATGTTTGCGACAACAAAAGAAAGAACAGTAAAGTTTCTGGACACCCTTCAAGCTGCTAGGGTATTGTCCCAGAAAGCCATGTCCACACAGATGCTGACTTCCACATGAATGTAATCTGACTTTATGATAATCCCCACATGGCCAGCAATGTCCAGGACTGCCCGAGTGCCCGGGGAAACATGGGAGGAGGTGGCCCGGGTCCTAGATTGGCCAGATTTGGCACAGCAGGCTTGGGAGACAGTGCTTTCGGGGACTGAGCCTCCAGAGGGTGTCAGGGGACCCAGAAAGTCAGTGGGCCAAAAGAGGAAGAGGAAGGAGCCTGGTTCTGCCATGGCTGAGAGGTTTTGGAAAGTGCCCTGGTCCACGGTGCGCCTGGTAAACCTCTATGTGATGTTAGGGTTAGTTTTCCAGAGACAAAAGGAGGTGAAAAGTCAAAATCTGCAGGATGTAAAAGGCACTGCCTATTATGTGAAGAATGTAATTGAAAATTTAGCTCTGAGTGAAAAAGAGAAATTGCCAAACCATCGTTTGAAAAAGTTTTGGCCGTGGTTTAGTGAGACGACCCCAGCAATAACATAAAATGATATTTTAAATAAATATTTTATTATTTTTGTATTATTTTGTATGATTATTTTTAATTAATATTTTATTGGGGTTTTTTTTCATTTCTAAGCAGGTATAATTATGATGTGTAAATATAATGTGATTATAGTGTGTTTAGATTAAAGGGAAAAATACATTAGTGTTAGGATAGATTTATTTTTGTATTAGTAAGAAAAGAGGAAAATAATTAGTATTATTTTTGTATTATTGTTATGGCCTTTTGCGGTCAGATGTATTTCTTAGTAGAATGGTTTTACTCCAATAAAAAATTCCCTATAAAAAATTCCCACATGGCCAGCTCTCACACTCAGAAGGCCCACAATGGGCATAACCCAGCAGCGAGACAAATATATTCTTATTTGGGTTCAAGCAGTAAGTGTGAACTGGCCTGAAGTGACTAGATGTTGGAGATAAGGAAGATCAGTCTCTGTGAGAAATATTAACTTGAATTTCCAAACCAGTGTGTTATGGCAGGTTACAAATCACTCTTTGCTATATATTTCAGAAGCAGAGCTGCCAATATTCACCTGGCTGACAATATTTATTATTATTATTATTATTATTATTTACAGTAGGCCCCCTCTATCCATGGGGGATTGGTTCCAGGGGGGCCCGTGGATAATGAAATCTGCGGATAATAGTGAACGCCCCCATTGCCGTTCCCACCACGGGAGCAATCTCCTCACTCCCTCCCCCGTCCACCCCTGCTGTCGTCATCCGCAGATAATTGAATCAGCAGATATGGGGGCTACTGTATTCTTATTATTATTCCTTTCTCAAAATTTGAATCAAAGTGGCTTATGACATATGTTGGAAATAGACAGCTAAAAGAATATGTGATACAAAACTTAAAACAGCATTAAACAATTAATCCAATTAAAACATTACTTTATGACATCAATTTAAAGCAATTCAAAACACCACAATACTTGCTACTTATTCAAAAGAAGTATACCCATAGCACATCCTTCTGTTCCAACAAAAATATGGACTGTTTCTCAGATTTATGTGTCAGTAACTCAGAGTGAACATGTCAGATACCAGGCTTATAGCTTGACCGTGTGGAGAAGAATAGGTTCTTTTTCCAGAGCTTCCCTTAATCTATTTAGGCTCTGTTGAAATGCACCAAGTGGAATACTGCATGAGTCTTCTTAGGCCAAGCAGAGGCCAGGAATCCAACTGAATATTTTTATTCAGGAATCAAGCTGAGAAGTCCAAAAACAGTGAACAACTTTTAAACTAAAATGAAAGAAGATTAACTAGCTAAGCTAGGGCTTGTCTACACTAGCCAAACACAATGGCTTGCCCCTGTTCCAGAGCCCTGTAATCCAAATGACGCAGGGCATTTATCCCGATCTGCTCCTGGGCAGTCAAAACGACCCTTCGGGAAGATACAGGGCTGGAATGGAGGCAAACTGAGAAAGGACCCTTTGCTTCATTTTAAGAAAACAACCAGTTTAATATGGTAACACCACATCAGGCCCCACATGTCCGTGGAAGCCTGTCTGAGAACACCATTCCTCGCTGCCACTGAGTTTCCCGGCTCTCCCAGAAGCCAGGCAGGAGTCCATGGCTGGTCACATGCAGAGGGTCTCAGCCACATCTTGTGAGAGTCCTGCCTGACATGTTAGCAGAGAAAATGACAATGGCTTCAGTGATGGGCTGGCATCCTGTTTGGACTCTGGCCCATTTTCTCCAGGTAACGGGGGGGGGGGGAAACAGGCCACCGTTGCAGTCAGATACATCTGTGACATGTTGAGTGGCATGGGGACAAGAAGAGAGAGAGAGGGAGCGATGAAGAAGCAGACAAGCAGGTGTTTTTTATGTTTTCCCCCCTAATATGGAAATTCTTCATCTTGTGACCACTGGAATATTTTTGGAAGCATGGCAAGCTCTTCCATTTTGAAGCCATGCACCTGAAAACTGCCTCTCCGGTCCATGCTACAATCATAGTACTTAGGTTCTACAGGACACAATAAACACGTGCAAAGCAAAAGAGATTGTTGGATACAATATCAAGGAAATGGACATAAATCCTAGTATTCCTGTTTGTGAATCTTCTTGTGAAGTACTAGATCAATGGGGTGCATGCTTTGGCTTTTCAGATGTTCTTTGACTTCACCTCCCAAAAGGCCCAGCCAGGGTGCCCAACAGTCAAGAATTTTTCAAGTTGATGTCCAAAATGTCTGTAGCACCAAAGTTAGGGAACCATTGCACTAGACTATTTACTGAGTAGTTCTGAGTCAAGCTACTTGATTTTGTTAGAGAAAATTGTTTTTAAAAAGCCAGCAATGATGCCACCAAAAAAAAAAAAAAACCCAAAACACAAATTGTGGTACATTTTCTATTAGGATAATTGCTTTATTTAAATTTATCATCTTTGTAGAAGCCATCATTGCTGTGTTTGAGGAAATACTGGATAACATTTGATCTCAATTAAATTATCTCTCTTCCATTTTTGGCGAGATGACTCATTGGATAAAAACGTCATCTCTATCTACTTGCTCTTTTAATCATTCCTAACTTACAATGTATTTGGAGCCTGGCATGTCTAATCCATCCATTTTACTGAATGGAGCAATTTGGTCTGTCAAGAAGAGAACACTTACCCATTTGAAAAATACTGGCAGCAGTAAAATAAATCATATTTCTGTCAAATATGGAACAATACAAAAGAAAACCATATACCAAACCACAACCTACCTAGCTTATATGTAACACTTGGTATGCTTGTCACCTAACATTTTTTTAACCATTAATCAGAAATCTTGAGGAAATATGGAAATGATAAGGTTCTCTCCACCATATTGGAGGACTCTGCAGAATGTACAAATATATGGCCAACTTCCTTCAGGACAATGCTCTCACTACAGACTAATGTGGTTGTCTGAAAAACAAACAAAATGTAATTCATGCAGTTAGCAACTGAGTGGGTGTTTTTTTTTTTTTAATAAATAGCAGGCATGATGCACTAAAGGAGTGCTAACTCTTTACCTTCCAATCAGGTTGCAGTTCAAATTCTGCTCCCCATAACTGCTGGTCCAAAGTCTGCTTTTTGCATTGGAAAATAAAGTCCTGGTTTCAAACACGGGCACCTTTGCCCCCCGCCCCCACAGTGCATATGCTGGTCCTTAGATCTGGATCAGATCAGTGTAGGTGCAGGCCCTCTAATCTGAAACAGGACTGCAAGGGGCACCAAGAAGTTAAGGCACCTTTAACCCCTCCCTCCTGCTGTGGTCTCATTCTAGCTTTTGATCTCTGCACTGCTATTTAGTTTTTAAAAGCAGTTCATAATGTAATTATCATACAAATGCTAATTTCATGAATAGGATTTTGTCTAGTTCAGCCCTGTATTGTTCATTTCTTTGTTGGTTATGTGCTGATTGTGACCTATAAAGCCCGATAGGGTTCAGGTCCAGGCTATTTGGTAGATTGTATCTCCCTGTATGAGCTGGCCTGGACACTAAGGAGATTATCAGATGCATCAAAAATAGCGTTATAATGATGCCATGAGATCACAAAAGTATTCCTTATGAGATGATGTCATGCCCCACCATTATGCAAGTGTTCTGCTGCCGTTATGAGAGAGTGCTTTTTTATTGTCCAGGAGAAGTAAAAAATTGATCTCCCGTAGCATTTGTGTTCTGGATTTTTGCATATGTGAGAAGGTGCCCCGTCTGCTGGTGTGATTCCAGCATCAATAGGCGGTCCTACCAGAACTACGAAAGCTCATCCCCAACTACCTGGTTGGCTAACCGCGGCCAACGGGAATCTTCTGATGCGGTCAAACCAAGGCAAAGAAACAAAGGCACACACCGGCCTCCAAAGGTGTAAATAAACTGACACTTGCATGCTGGAACATCAGAACCATGCAAGACTCTAAAGATAGTGGACGGCCTGAGCGTCGTTCTGCCCTAATAGCCCTTGAACTATCACGGCTTAATATTGACATCGCTGCTCTTAGTGAAGTTCGCTTCCATGAGGAAGGCAGCCTTAAAGAACATGGCGCCGGCTACACACTTTACTGGTCTGGCAAACCCAAAACCGAAAAACATCTTTCAGGAGTAGGCTTCATGATTAAAAACTCCATTGCCTCCAAACTCGAAACCTTGCCAACAGGACACTCTGATCGTATTATTTCCTTACACCTCCCACATGTTGTTCTCTTTAGTGTATATGCCCCAACTATGCAAGCCGACCCTGTAGAGAAAGACAAATTCTACACAGACCTACGCCAACTCATACAAAAAGTCCCTGTGGAAGATAAAATTATTATCCTTGGTGACTTCAATGCCAGAGTAGGAAAGAACTCCGAAGCCTGGAAAGGTGTCTTAGGCAAGCATGGTGTTGGAAATTGCAATGATAACGGACGCCTCCTGCTAGAGTTCTGTGCAGAACAACAGCTGACTATTACAAACACAATTTTTCAGCAGAAAGATAGCTTGAAGACAACCTGGATGCATCCCCGATCCAAACATTGGCACCTCATTGACTATGTTCTAGTCCGTCAGAGAGACATTCGTGATGTCCGTCATACCCGAGTGATGCCCAGTGCAGAATGCCAAACAGATCATCGCCTCGTCAGATGTAAACTAAATCTTCATCTTAAGTTCAAACCTAAGAGGGGTGGCATCTTAAAGAAGAGGCTCCAAGTCAACAATCTTCAACAAGCTACCATGAGAGACAACTTCCAGGCAAACCTACAAACGAAACTTGAAGACCATCCTACAGATCCTTCTCCTACAGTGCTTTGGCAACATATCAAAAACAGTATCCTCCAGTCTGCAGAAGAATCCCTCGGGTTCTCCCACAAGAAAAATCAAGACTGGTTTGATGAAAACAACCAAGAGATCCAGGAGCTATTGGCAAGGAAGAGAGCTGCTCACCAGGCATACCTCGCCCAGCCAACCTGTCATGTAAGAAAAGCAGCTTTCCGCCTCACATGTAGCAAACTACAACAAAAACTCCGAGACATACAGAACAAGTGGTGGATCAATTTAGCAGAAAAGACACAACGCTGTGCAGATCAGGGTTATCATAGAGGATTTTATGAAGCTCTTAAAGCAGTGTTTGGACCTACTTATCAGGTCCAAAGCTCCTTATACAGTACAGATGGTCAAACATTAATTACTGATAAAGCCTCCATCTTGAATCGTTGGGCTGAACATTTTCAAAGTCTCTTTAGCACCAACCGAGTAGTCCAAGGCTCAGCTATCCAACAAATGATACAAAAACCAATGAGAAATGAATTGGACATAGCTCCCACTTTGGAAGAGACCCTTATGGCCATACAGCAGATGAAAAACGGCAAGGCAGCTGGGATTGATGGAATCCCACCTGAAGTTTGGAAACACGGAGGTCATGCACTCCACGAAAAATTCCACGAATTCCTTGTGAATTGCTGGGAAAAAGGGGAACTGCCATCAGACCTCCGAGATGCAGTCATCATCACCCTGTACAAGAAAAAAGGAGCAAAATCCGACTGCTCAAACTATCGAGGCATAACACTGCTCTCTATTGCTGGAAAAATCCTTGCAAGGATACTCCTGAACAGATTAGTTCCTGCTATTGCAGAAGAACTTCTCCCTGAAAGCCAATGTGGCTTCAGAGCCAATAGGAGTACTACAGACATGGTATTTGCCCTTAGGCAACTGCAAGAAAAATGTAGGGAGCAGAACAAGGGTCTCTATGTAACATTTGTCGACCTCACCAAAGCCTTTGACACTGTAAGTAGAAAAGGTCTGTGGCAGATCCTGGAAAAACTAGGATGTCCCCCCAAATTCCTTAAAATGATTATCTTGCTACACGAGGGCCAGCGTGGTCAAGTCAGATATGGCGATGCTCTTTCAGAGCCCTTTCTAATAACTAATGGAGTGAAGCAAGGTTGTGTTCTTGCACCAACTTTATTTACAATCTTCTTTAGCACGATGCTCCAAAGGGCTATGTCAGAGCTTGAAGAAGACGACGGCATCTATATACGCTACCGTACTGATGGTAGCTTGTTTAACTTAAGCCGTCTGAGGGCTCACACTAAGACTCTAAACTATCTAGTCCGTGAGCTGCTCTTCGCCGATGATGCTGCCCTTGTTGCCCACACAGAAGCAGCTCTGCAGCGACTAACGTCCTGCTTTGCAACAGCTGCAGAGCTGTTTGGGCTAGAAGTCAACCTGAAGAAAACAGAAGTTCTTTACCAGCCTGCACCACAGGACGAACACCACCATCCCCACATTGCCGTCGGCAAATCAGTGCTCAAGTCCGTTCAGCAGTTCACCTACCTGGGAAGCATCATCTCCTCAGATGCCAAGATTGACAAAGAGATCGATCACAGATTAGCAAAGGCATATAGTGCATTTGGAAGACTTCACAAAAGAGTCTGGAGCAATAAACACCTGAGGCAAAGCACAAAAATCAGTGTGTATAGAGCCATCGTACTGTCTATCCTCCTTTATGGATCTGAAACATGGGTCACCTATCGCCACCACCTACGACTCCTCGAGCGCTTTCATCAGCGCTGTCTACGCACAATCCTAAATATACACTGGACTGACTATGTGACGAATGTTGCTGTCCTTGAACAAGCAGGGATCACCAGCATTGAGGCCATGATATTGAGAACACAGCTGCGCTGGGCAGGGCACGTTTCTAGGATGGAGGACCATCGCCTCCCAAAAATACTACTCTACGGTGAACTCGCCACGGGTCAGCGTAAGAGGGGCGCTCCAAAAAAGCGATACAAAGACTCCCTGAAACAACATCTCAGGCTTGGCCAAATTGATCACCAACAGTGGTCCGCCCTGGCCTCACATCGGGAGGCATGGAGACGCAATATCCACAATGCTGCAGCCTTATTTGAGAACTCACGACGAATAAGTCTTGAAGAGAAACGACAACGCAGAAAGAATCACAACCCAAAAACATCACCCAAGGAGACCTTCTGCTGCGCTTTTTGCAACCGGACTTGTTTATCTCGGATTGGCCTTTTTAGTCATCAGCGCGCTTGCAGAAGGCGCGGGATGAGTCCTTCCTGAATCTTCGTTTGCGAAGAAAAGCCAGAGAGAGAGAGAGAGAGGCGGTCCTACCAGAACACTTCCAGGTGTTCTGAAAGTGAACAGAAAAACTAGGTACTGTACACTCTTTTTATGAACTCTCCATCTTGCTTACAAGTTTCTAAATGTATATCTGTGCTTTTCTGAATGCTTTCTTTTTGAATTTTGGTGTTTGGGGACTTTTTAGCATGCTTGCATCTTCTTGTGAGATACGCTGAAATCTTGTTCATGGAGAAAAACAGAAATAAGTGGCATGAGTGCTCGTATTGCCAGATTCGTGGGGTAATTTTGTATCACTATCATGGCAGCATGTGAAAACATGTGTCACTGTGCTGGAATACGAACACTAAAATATAGTGCCATGATAATGTTTTTAGGCACTCATCTGATAGTCTCCTAAAATAATCAGGAGAGGACCTTCTCTCAGTCCGACCACCATTGCAAGCACAGTTGCTGGGGATGTGAGGAAGGACCTTCTCAGTGGCTGCCCCTAGATTTGGGAATTCCCTTGCCAGGAATGGCCACCTCCTTGTTGTCTTTCTGTTGGCAAGCTAAATACTTTTTATTCAGACAGGTTTTTAAAACCGAAAGCTTTTAAAGATAATGGAACAGAGGACACAATAGGGGAAATCCAGCTCAAAATAAGTAAAGAGGTAGTACAGGAATACCTTCTTAATCTAAATGAATTTAAATCTCCAGGACCAGATGAACTACATCCAAGAGTATTAAAAGAGCTGGCAAATATAATCTCAGAGCCATTGGCAATAATATTTGAGAACTCCTGGAGAACAGCAGAAGTCCCAGCAGACTGGAGGAGGGCAAACGTTGTCCCCATCTTCAAAAAGGGGGAAAAAAGGATCCCAACAATTATCGTCCAGTTAGTCTGACATCAATACCAGGGAAGATTCTAGAGCAGATCATTAAACAGAGAGTCTGTGAACATTTAGAAGGCAATGCCATAATCACAAAAAGTCAACATGGGTTTCAGAGAAACAAGTCATGCCAGACTAATCTGATCTCTTTTTTTGATAAAGTTACCAGCTTGGTAGATGAAGGGAATGCTGTGGACATCGCATACCTTGATTTCAGTAAGGTCTTTGACAAGGTTCCCCATGACATTCTTGCAAACAAGCTTGTAAAATGTGGGCTAGACAAGTTAACTGTTCAATGGATTTGTAATTGGTTGACCGGCCGAACCCAAAGGGTGCTCAGCAGTGGCTCCTTTTCGTCTTGGAAAGATGTGACCAGTGGGGTGCCACAGGGTTCTGTCCTGGGCCCAGTGCTATTCAACATCTTTATCAATGACTTGGATGAGGGAATTAGGGGCATACTTATCAAATTTGCAGATGACACCAAATTAGGAGGAGTAGCTAATATCCTAGAGGACAGGATCAAAATTCAGAATGACCTGGATAGACTGGAGAGCTGGGCCAAAGCTAACAAAATGAAATTCAATACGGAGAAATGTAAAGTACTGCATTTAGGGCAGAAAAATGAAATGCATAAATATAGGATGGGAGAGACCTGGCTGAATGAGACTATGTGCGAAAGGGATCTAGGAGTCCTAGTAGACCACAAGTTGAACATGAGCCAACAGTGTGATGCGGCAGCTAAAAAGGCCAATGTGATTTTGGGCTGTATCAACAGAAGTATAGTGTCTAGATCAAGGGAAGTAATAGTGCCACTCTGTTCTGCCTTGGTCAGACCTCACTTAGAATACTGTGTCCAGTTCTGGGCACCACAATTAAAAAAGGATATTGACAAATTGGAGCGTGTCCAGAGAAGGGCAACTAAAATGGTGAAAGGTCTGGAAATGATGCCTTATGAGGAGAGACTTAGGGAGCTGGGTATGTTTAGCCTGGAAAAAAGACGGTTAAGGGGCGATATGATAGCCCTGTTTAAGTATTTGAATGGGTGTCAAGTTGAGGATGGAGCAGGCTTGTTTTCTGCTGCTCCAGAGACTGGAACACGGAGCAATGGATGCCAGCTCCAGGAACAGAGATTCCACCTCAATATGAGGAGGAACTTTTTGACAGTAAGAGCTGTTCGGCAGTGGAACACACTCCCTTGGAGCGTGGTGGGGTCTCCTTCCTTGGAGGTCTTTAAACAGAGGCTGGATGGCCATCTGTCGGGGATGCTTTGATCAAGATTTCCTGCGTGGCAGGGGGGTTGGACTGGATGGCCCTCGTGGTCTCTTCCAACTCTGCAATTCTATGATTCTATGATTCTATGATTCTATGAACAGGCTAGGGGGTACCGCATTGTTTGAACTGAATTGTTTTAAAGAGCTTTTTAGCTTTTTACATTGCATTTTGTTCTTTTACTGAGGAGTTGAATCATTTTAAAACTGTAAATAGTTTCTATTTTATTGTTCTCTTTTTGTATAGTTTTAATTGTATTGTGCTTTTAAAGCTTAGAATCTCAATTTTGGGAGTAAAGTGGGATATAAATAAATATAGTAGTACAATAGTAGTAGTAGTAGCAGCAAATTGCTTACAATTATTTTAAGTTGCCTTTTAACACTATGCCCTTCCAAAATGTAACAAGTGGTACAATTTAAAGATGACCACACCAAAGCTGATGTGCTGAATTTCACTGTGAAAATGCTCTGCCAACAGAACCTATGCTACAATCAAAGGCAGCATTGAAAAAGGTGGTGTTCAAAGCTCACCTAAATGCTAGAGTAGAAATGGCAACTCTTAAGTCTATTCAATGGACTCTGTGGGATGGGGTTTCCAAAAACTTGAGGCCACAACTGAGAAGAACCTCTATGTGTGCATGCAACATCACTTGACCTTAAAACAGACATTCCTAGACTAGAGATGTAGGCCTTACCATATGGGCAAGATATTAATTATTCGCCTCACTGGAGGGAAAGTGCCTTTCTGCTGACCCATTTCATAGCTATTTACCCCCATTGTTTCCAGATGTTTTCCTCTGTACCCAATATATATGCCAACTGAAAAGATTGGTTGGAATTCACGAAGTCAGTTACAAATACATAACCAACACATTCGTGATTGTTTCATATTTACAATCTCTACAGTGGAAGTCTCCCAATCCCCACTTATCATACAGCAACCACTGTGATCAATGCGGGCCTGCTCCCCTATCGATAAGGAAGCAGCTATCTTATGATCCCACTCCCCTTTGCACGAGAGGGAATTGCAACAGAGACCCTGCTTCAGCCTGTTGCATTGGAGATTGCTCACAGCAACATCAGACAGCTGCTTTCCAATCAACAGGGGAACAGAGCCCCGCCAATTGCACCAACTGCTATCTGATAATTCCGAACTAAGGGAGTTGGTCTACTCTTCCTGGCTCCTCCCAACTGTGGTGGCTGCCATTTTTTACCCTAATAGTCCCTTACCACATCACAATAGGCACCATTAAAAAATTCCCACCCTTCAAAAATTCAAAAATGACGCCTTTTAGAGAACTTTTAAAGTTATAGTTTTAAGATAAATGTCCAGGTGAACATCTTGATGGCTATATGATATAAGAGATTAATATAACATGCTTACATGCAATATAATGGGATAGAATGGAATGGAATGATGCCTTACATGGAATGTCATGGAATCTAACAAAGCTAAGGTGCCCAGATA
Source organism: Gambelia wislizenii (assembly GCA_030847615.1). Lineage (NCBI taxonomy): Eukaryota > Metazoa > Chordata > Lepidosauria > Squamata > Crotaphytidae > Gambelia > Gambelia wislizenii. Next base: position 363,231,430 of record JAUMIR010000001.1, read on the forward strand.
TTGCCATATCTGTGATTTCCCCTAATGGGAATGTATACGTCTATCTATCTCTGAATACGGAATACGAAATAGCCTTAAAAAGTACTAAAATAGCTTGCTCAATTCCCATATAAATATCCTGGAATTTCCAGACTTTAAAATGCTTAAGTGAAGTGTTGATGTTAACCTGGCCTGTCTGGTTTAACCACAATCATGAGTTGGGAACTTGAATGTCTAGAAGTGAATAAAGGTGGCCCCAGACAGAAGACAGAATTAGCTGACAAATGACAAGTAAAGTACTCTTCATCTAAGGACTTTTTCAGATGGGGGAGAAAAACCCCAAGGAGGTTGGGAGAACGGGGACTGTCGCACTTAACAGAGCCATGTTTCAGACAGCCCTGTCCTCCTCCTGACCTCCCCCCATGCTGTGGGTGCTGCTTTTTATTGACGGAGATTTTCCATCAATAAAAAGTGGAGCCCTCAGCATGGGGGAAGGTCAAGAGAAGGTCGGGAGGAGGACGGGGTTGTCTGAAACAGGGCTCTGTAAGTGCGACAGCCCCATTCTACTCCTGACCTCTTTGGGGTTTTTTCCCACATCTGAAAAAGTCCTAAGAGATGGGGTGGGAAACTACACCTGTTTCGGTGGTCTTTGGATGTGGTTGCAAAATAGGTTACTGTAGGGGAGAGTTTCTGTGATAGTCATTTTGGGCGAGAATTTCTGTAATAAAAATCAATGTCTTGCCTAGAATGAGGTTCCTATTCCAGACAATATCTATTATGACAACTCATGTACCATTTAAGCAATGGCAAAAAAGATATATCAACATTTGTATGGCAAGGGGGAAAAACACATGTTGAATATAAAGTATTACAAGATGCAAAGGAAAGCGGAGGACTGGGTTTACCTGATTTGAAATTGTATTTTTCAGCCTGTTGTTTATTTTGGATGAAAGAGTGGGTGATGTTGAGAAATAAAAAACTATTAGAGTTGGAAGGGCATGACCTGAGGTTTGGATAGCATGGACAGTTATAGTACAATAAAGTCAAAATTAATGTAATTTTTAAAATCATTTTGTGAGACTTGCTTTATTGAGAATATGCAATAGATATAAACCCAGGTTGTGCCCAAAAATGCCTCTGTAGGTTTCAACACACGAAGGCAAAGAAAGGTGGGTAATATATCAAGACCTCCTGGAAATTTGTCAAGGAGGATATAAAATTAAATCAAGAGAGCAGTTAGTAGCAGAGGGTTTTCATTGAACAGTTTTCAATTGTATTCTTACTTACAGTTATCATAAACATATAAATTGGATAAAAAGACCTATGACATTGAACAAAATAAGTCAAAATTTGAAATGCAACTATGTACAGGCACTGAACATGTAATTGCTAAAATGTATAAACTTTTGTTGAAATTTGAAATGAAAGAAGAACAAGTTAAAGAGTGTATGATAAAAATGGGCTAAAAATTTTGGTTGACATTTTACCATGTGTGGTGGAAATGTGAAAAAGCTAAAATAAATTGGATTGAAATATATAGAGAGATGAAAAGGATTTTCAAGATAATATTCAATTAAAACCAGAATTTTTTTTCTTTTGGGATTGATGGTTATACAGCTGGAAAACTGTCATAGAAGATTACTCCAATATATGACCACGATAGCAAGACTGTTGTATGTGCAAAGATGGAAGAATTCAACACAGCCCATTTTGGAGGAATGGTAATGGTAAACCAACAGATTTAGCAGAAACTGACAAATTGTCTGGTTTGATTAGAAAAAGGTAATAGTGGCATTTCTCAAAGACTGAAAACTCCTTATAGATTTCTTGCAAAAAAAAATTACGATAACTTTTGGTTTTGATAATTAGAATGAATGAATGGATGGGAAATGTAATTTTGGAGAGAGAGGTATGACTACTTATATGCATATATAACCACTGAAGATCAGAAGTCACTTTTTTTCCTTTTTATTTTCTTATCTTTATTCTGCACTTTCTAATTTGTATCTTCTTGTAGTTTAGCTATCTTCTTATTTTCTTAATCTTTGTACTGTACTTCTTAGTGTATTCTTTAATGTCATATTTATTTTTAAGTGAATGTGGTGGCAAAAAAGCATATGATGAACTACAATCCTTACACAGTATCTCTAGGCAATATTTCACATTACTGGAGTGTGATATCACCACAGCTTTATGGTGCTTTATAGCAAGTAATACACTGTATATCTACTGCTCAAAAGGAATATAGATGCTTTTAAAAAATATATACAGCTTTTTCAACCACAATGACATATTAACATTTTTCTCATTTTGTTTGCAGTGTTTCATTTTCAAAAATGTGAAGGACTATAAGGAAGTGAATAAATTAAGCGTTAGTTGCTTGATGGTTGCCAGCAGAGATTGTAAACTGCTGGCTTCTTGAGCCAGAGCCCATTGACGTCAATGATAAGTCATTCATTACATTTCACTGAGGTTCTGAATCAAGTTTTGTTGTGACTAGTAGAGCTTTCTTGGAACTTATGTTAAATTCTCTGCACACCCTTATCTATATATCCCAACACAGACAGATAGATGTCACCAAAACAATTTACACTGAAATACACATAGAACTGTAAGTATAAGGCCCTGCAAAGAACATTAAACAACTCAAAAAGAAAGAAGGGTTCCTTGCTGGAGACTGTGAGAAAAGAAAAGCTCCTAGGATCATATTTGTGAAAGGTATTAGGTGCAATATACAATTGAGAAACATTGCAAACTATTTTGCTCCTGGGTCCTTTACATATTTATAGCCTCTCCCTCTGGCTGGTTTTCATCCTCAAGGTGAACCCTGTGCTACTGGGGTTCCCCATGGTGAGACCAGTCCATTGAATACCACATTCACACCTCAGCTGCCCACATCCATTCCCACCCCACTCATTTTGCTTTAATTTTCAGTGGAAAGCTGTATATCTTTAGAGCAGCATTTCTGCTCTAACCACTGGAATATTTTGCTGCTCCCACACAGGGCCAAGGCACTGAACATGTAACTGGGCCTGGCAATGGTGCTTTCAGTTAATTTGCTGCTCCTGCTTATGCCAGAAAGCAGAAGGAGTAGCAGGGCATTGGTCTAAGACTTACCTGCATCTGGCACTTCCACTTAATTCTGCCTCACTTGTGTTAGCTGCTCCCTCTGCCCACCCTCCTCTCTTATGATATGGCATCTCACCTCTGAAATAAACTAGGGAAAATTACTTTTTTGGACTACAGTGCCCACAGTCAACAACAACTGGACAATTCTCAGACTTTAGTCCAAAAAGTCCCCAAAAACTATCTTCCCAAGCTCCAAATAGGGTTGTATACCATCACAGTGACTTCACAGTGATTGGAGGAGGGGATGTACCTGGTAAAGGTGCATTGCTTCTGCTTCTGTCTGTCTCTGTGCATCTCTTGAAATGCCTACCCAGCTCTCTGACAGGACAGTGTGTTTCTCTTCCCACCTCCCTCTTATGCCAGGACTTGGACATTACTGAACTCCTTTGGAATGATGAAAATGGAAGTCCTGCTTCTGTCTCATGTTGACATCTAACACAGTCCTTATCAGCTCTACACTGTCTGTGACAGTGATGAAAATTCAGCAGAAAACAAAGTAATACTTTGGTTTAAAAGAAACATAGCTCTGTTATCCCTGTGCTTATTTCTTACAGCCCACACCTTTACACCAGTGATGTCACTAGGGGTGTGTGTGCAGACTCCACCAGGTGACACCATCAGAGAGGGTGACACCAAAATGGTTGTCTATAAATTTTTTATTATTATTTTATTTTTTATTAAGTCTTAAACATCAAACATCAAACAAACATAACACTTATTTACCAACCAAGTTTACAAAAAAGAAGCAATTTTTTTCAACAGAACCTCCTTTATCGTATCTTAAGTCACTTTACTGCTTTAAAATTTACCAATATACTTGTTTCCTGTTATAAGTAAATATAAGTAATTTTATATTTCCACTGTTTTAACCTTCATCTATTTTCATTGTTAATTAACACTCCATGTATATATCATACAAATAACAATTTCACTATTTTGAGTTCTTTCTCTTAACGGTCTTGTTAACAAGTTCTTTCCCTAGCCCTGACCATTCTCTCTATTTCCTAGTGTTACAAATTGTTTTAACATACACACATGTCCATTACTCCTCATTTGCTGTCTCAAATACACTTTGCATATCACATCCACCAATATCTATAATTCTATATCAATTTTCCAATATCCTTATATATGTCATCTGTCTTTTCCCAGTGTTTTAGTAAAGCGTCCCAATCCTTTCTCATCTTACAACTTCTTTTATTTCTTAATCTGTTTGTTAATTCATCTAATTCTATCACGTCTAACAATTTCTCTTTCTATTCTTCAATTGTTGGCAACTCTTTTAGTTTCCATTTTCTTGCTATGACCAGTCTTGCAGATGTTGTCATATACAATATGATCTTCCAGTATTGATTTTCTTCTTTCTTAGGAGATTTTCAGATGGGGAAATTATTCCCTGGGGAGATTAGGACAGAATTATTTCTGTCCCAGAAGCAGCGCCACAGTTCACACGCCCACTTCCCTCTCCCGATATTCCGTTGTCCTCACACTGTCCTTTTTCTAGTTCCCTGCTGGTCCCTTCCATCATATTTTATTAACAACAGTTCGTTGTTAATATAATGAACTAGAAAAAGGACAGCGTGAGGATGATGGAATATCGGGACAGGGAAGTGGGCGTGTGAACCGCGGCGCTGCTTCCAGGACAGAAATAATTCTGTCCTAATCTCTCCGGGGAATAATTTCCCCGTCTGAAAATCTCCTTACTCAAACCTTTTATCATGTTTAATAAGTAAAGCTCAGGAGTGGATTCTATTTTAATCTGTAAAATTTGTTTGATACTTTCATGTACTTTTAACCAGAAATGTTTAATTTTACTGCACTTCCACCACATATGTACTAAAGATCCCTGAAAGTTATCACATTTCCAGCATGTACTATTTGTTGTTTTTTTTCTTCTCATTTTGTTTAACCTCATTGGTGTAAAGTACCACCTTTGGGTAATTTTAACATAGTTTTCCTTTAAGTTCTGCGAGGCTGTAAATTTCATGGATCTTTTTCTCGCTAATTCCCAATCTTCCAAATCTAAAGTATAGCCTATATCTTGTGGCCATTTCATCATGTAAACTTTAATACAGTCTTGTTCTAGTTTTCTAGTTAATAACAGTTTGTATAATTTCGAAATTTGGTTCTCCTTTTTTCCCATCCATATTTTCCCAGTTTGTCCAATTCATTTAAATCTGATTCTATCCCTTCTCTTTTTTGATCTTCTTTAAATCTCTCATTTATGTGATAGTAAGTGAACCACTTATATTATACTTTGTAACTGTTCTTTAGATCTTAATTTTATTGCTGCTTCCTTCCCTTTCTCTATAATATCTAAGAATCTTAGCCATATTTTTGTGCTTGACCATCTAACCTGAAATGCTTCCTGTGTCAAAGTCCAAATTGGAATTTTGAAATAGAACCTTTCTTTTACTCTGTTCCAAACCTTTAAGAGACTTTTTCTTATGCAGTGATTTGCAAAGTCTTTATTTACTTTATCTTTATTATATATTAGATACGCATGCCACCCAAATCTTACATCGTGTCCTTCTACATTCAATATTTTTTCATTGCTTAACTTTATCCAGTCCTCTATCCAGGTCAACACTGCTGCTTCATAGTATGTCCTAAAATCTGGTAAATCACACCCACCTCTCGCTTTCTTGTCTATTAAGCATTGCCATTTTATTCTCGCTTTTTTCTTCTCCTATATGAAGTTCTTTAAATCTTTCCTCCATGTATTAAAGATTTTTTCATTAGAGATCATAGGTAAGTTTTGAAATAGATATAATAATTTGGGGAGAATTACCATCTTCACTGTCACAATCTTGCCTAATAATGACAATCCTAGTTTTCCCCATAACTCTAGAATTTTTCTCATTTCTAACCATGTTTTGTTATAGTTCTCAAATAAGTCACCATTTCTCTTCGTTCACCATATTCCCAGGTATCTTACTTTTTTTCCAATTTCACATTCTGATCTTGCCCATAATTCTTCTTCTTCAAGCGTGCTCATATTTTTTGTCATAATTGTTGTTTTGTTCTGTTGTCTATAAATTTTTTGTGGAGTTTTTCAGCAGAAATTTATTACATTTTATTTATTTTTTTTAAAAAATGCCCGGCACCATATCCAGCCAGGTGAGCCTTCCTTCTGGTTCCTCTCCTGCATATAGGTTTTCAGTGACTCTCAAAGTCATGCACAGATTGGTAGATTGCTGTGATTACTAAGGATTATGTATGGTCTGCTAGAGGAGAAGGTCCATGGGGGTGACACCATGAGTTAACACACTGTGTGACACTAACCCTAGTGACACCCCTGCTTTATACCAGCCAAGGACAAAATTTGCTTTTAGATCTCTTCCTTTAAATGTGTCCAGCTCAAAAACCTACAGGAAATCCCACAGAGAACTTTTAGAGAATACTGAAGTAGCTATTTCCTACATACATACATACATACATACAGTGCAAGGATGATGTGGACTCCAGGGGTTTGCCACAAAATTCATCCCAACCGTCTGCCTCACAGCCTAAATAAATGGCAAGATACCAACTGGCTGGTGAGCAAATGGTAAAGATTGATGTAGATCATGGGTAGGCAAAGTGCAGCCTGTACTCCCTGTTGTGGCCCTTCCCAGCCCTCCCAATTATTTCAAAAATTTTGATGCAATTTCTGGGCAATTTTTGCCCCAAAAACTACAGAAAAAGCCCCCTGGGTGTGTGAAAACATCAAAAATACCCCAATACCTCCATTTTCATACATTTTCCTTGGGTTTTTTTCTGGGCTACAGATGCAGGCGAAACATCAGAAATAAACCCTTCTAGAACATGGCCTCACAGTCCGGAAAAAAACCAAGGAAAATCTATGGATGCCGGCTGTGAACGCCTTCAACTTCACACCTCCATTTCCCTCTGCAATGCCTTTTAAAAATGGCAACAGGAAGTCATGCACCATCACTTCCTGTTGCCATTTTGAGATGGACTGGAGAGGAAAATGGAGTTATTTGGGCTTGCTCTGAGATTTATGCCTGTGGGTGTCCTGGAATTGCTTGGGAAGAAATTGGCTGTAACCCCCACACAGTTGCCCACATCTGCTCTAAATTGTTGTAATCATGCAATATTTTTCATTATGTTTCTATCAAATACTCAGTAAAGAATATACTCCAAGAATGTTTTGTGTGGGACCTATTTTCACTGTGAAATAGATACAGCAAACACAATCACTGTAACATGTTCATAGTTTGCTTAGTTATCGTGATTAAGCAGGATGAATATTTGATTTGTTCCATAGTTCTTTCAACTCATGCTTATCGCTTTTGTTCTACATTCATTTATCAGACCGTCATAGCTATTCATGCAAGCTCAAATCACCTATCCATGCTTAAAAATTCTATAGAATTGTTTACAATTATTCAAATGTATGTAATTCCTACAGGGCAACAGGCAATCAACCTTCTGTCCTGGGGCCCGGGCTATTCAACATCTTTATCAATGACTTGGATGATGGAATAGAGAGCATGCATATCGAATTTGCAAATGACAGCAAATTAAGAAGGATAGCTAGTATTCCAGAGGACAAGAACAGAATTCAAAATGACCTTGGAGAGCTGGGGCAAAACTAGAAAAAAGGCACCATCTATACGGGGCGGGGGATGGAATACCTTGCAGTAATGGCATTTTGTAGCAGCAGCGACTTGTCTTAATGGTAGTTTTGTCCTCAGAAGCCCTTGGAAGCTTCGCATGCCAGAGGGCAGCCACGAGTTATTTAATTGTGTTAGTACTTAGCTGTGGATGAACTTTTTTCTTTTTTTTTAAAAAAATGATGTCTAAGTTGTGCTGGAGTGATAGAGCGATTTTTTTTATTTAAAAGGACAACAAAACAAAAAAAACCCACCCCGTTTTATCACCTTAGAGATTGCTCACTGAGGCAAAAATACAACATTGTTGCAGTGGGCACTTGCCCTGTTAGCAAGCCCCACACCCTGTGCACACACAGCCAATCAGCTTTGCACTTCCTCTCGTATGGGAAAGTGATTCAGGTGGAATTGCTTGTCCCAACGAGCAGGAATGTGCACCCCCATCTCTGAGAATCATATCTGTAGCACTGTAACAAAAACAGTATTGGTAGGTTATCTCTGAAGTTCTGCTCCAATCTAAATGGTTGAGGTCTGTTTTAAAGCTATAGTATGCAATTGGCAGATATAAAGTTTGATCCTGATCTAATTATTCTCAGAGCAGATTCTAATTTCAGTTTCATTCATCTCATTGGGAGCTTGTTTACATGAGCAATTAACCCCAGCTTCCCCCCCGCCCCCGTGTTGGAGCTCTGCAGTCCTGATGACATTTGAGGTGAAGCTGGAGGGAAGCCGGTGTAAGCCCATTTTTAAATGTTTCAAAATAAACCCCGGGAAAGCCTGAATCATGTGGGGAAACCCGGATGGGTCCAGCGTGGGAACGCAGGAGTTGCATGCAAGACTGTATCACCAAATACCAATGACACTGCTGACACTGCTAGTGTCACTCTGAAGCTGGGAAGGAGGCTCCCAGCATGTGATCAAGGCCCCCTGTACACGACCAGCCTTGATCACATGCTGAGAGCCTCTTCCCTGGCTTCAGAGAGTGCAATGCATGACAACCGTGGAGGTGACCACCAATACAGCCTGGCCTGTGCATGCAGGCTTCTGCCCGTTTTATCACAGTAATGGGGGGTGGGTCCAGGCCAGAATATTCCAACTGGAAGGTAGAGTATTCTGGCCAGTGTAGGCAAGCTCTGGGTCTAATTCTAGATATGATTAAGCATGGATCCAACCTTTATATTAAACTGCCTTTTACCATGTCTGTCAAGCAGTGCAGTATCCATGTCACATTTATGTGACTGGGCCAAAATATCTGAGAAAATGCTTCCCAAAAATGCACTGAAAATGCACTTGGCATGCACAAGGCCATGATGCATAAGTGTGATGCTTTAATACAATGAACACATCACATAGTTATCGCCCAGACCACTGGCTAAAGTGATTGTAGAACTCCAATGACCCATTAGAAGAGGATGGTAAGAAGCAATCCTGTCCAAAATGGGAAGATTTTTCTCAGCCACTATTTCCTGCGCCTTCCAGTAGCCAAAACGTAACATTGCATCAGGAATGACAGCTGAATTTCCTCTTCTACACTTATGTCTACATTGCACAATGCACAGAGACAAGATAAGCCTAACAATTTTTAGAAAGCTGTTTTCAAAACACTGTTAGAGGAAGATACTAGAAATTAGGACTGGTTTATACATGCATGTACATCACTTAATTATTCATCTTTGGAGGAGGAGAATGAGTGGGGGGAAACAGAGGTATGGAATTTTCATAATTTAGGCACAGATCTGCCATGGCTCATCCACAAATACAAGTCAACAGTTGATGACATAGAAGCATGTGGAGAAGCATGCTCCAAGACTATGAACTATCACAACAGTTTCTATATAATAATATATAAGTGTGTATTCATTTACCTGGTCCCGTGAATAGGGGCTATCTACTTTCTGTTTGTCACAACAAGCTGCTATAAGAATTTTCATTGCATCCAGCTGAAGTAACATCTCACAGGCCATCGCATCAAAAAATGTAATATTGGCAAGTGCAGCTGAAGCCAGTAGGAAAACCTCTCCAGATGTGGCCTCTTGGCACAGTTCTAGATAGGGAGAAAATAATTTCATTACAATCTTAAAGCTACTGGATTATTGAAACACAAGCTGAGGTTACTTTTTTATTTAATGTATTTAAAGCACTTTAATGCAAGAGCTTCCAGAGCAACTATCAGATCATTTCTTTAAAATGATAATTCCTTTCCATAGGTTTACAGTCTAACACATGTGACACAAAAAAGAAAAAAAGAAAGACAAGGAAAGAGGAGTGGAAAACTTAGGCTCCAGTTCTTAGGACTTTTTCAGACAGGGGGAAATATATCGTCCCTGTCTCACCAGCTATTTCCTGCCCCACTCCCATCCCTGTAGCAGTTTTAAAAAAAATTCAGACCTACTTAAACCCAATTTTTAAATGCTCCCCTCCCCTCCGGAAGCCCAGGAATGAATACAGCTCTCATAGAGCTGCTTTCACTTCCTGGAAATGAAATCCCGGCCATTCTTGCAAGAGAACGATTGTGCAGGAAATTCAAAAATAAAAAGAAAAAGGTAAGAAGTGACAGGAAGCACAAAAACACACTAAAAAACACCATGGAAGGGGAAAAGTGTGTCACTCACCTCCTTGTCCTGATCTCAACTGGAAGTGTTTGGCATGGACCTCCCTGTGACGATGGCATTGCACCAGCATAATGGGGCACCTTTTCACTCACCCGCCATTCCGTTACAGAAATGGAATGATGGGTCAATTCACGGCTTAGCCCGTGAATAGAAAGGAGCGCGGGGGGGGGGGCAGAAAGGTCACAGGAGCATAATGCCACAGGGATGACATCATCTGAAAGGGAAGCCCTTTCACGATCTCCTGTCATCCCTGTGGTGACATATTAAGGTTGTCTGATAATCTCCTATGTATATATGTATAGACTCTCCCTTCTCAGTTTTTTTCTGTATTTGAAAATGGGTGTTCCTGGTGAAAGTTCATGCAACAATATTCCAATCCAAAGATTAGACACTTAAATATGCCTTAAAACATGATTTTCCATGGGATTTACCTATACCCCAGAATACAGCCTTCAACACTAATCCACTCCAACACTTCCCTCCCACTCATCCATTCCAGATTAGTCTGCATCACCATGAACTGGTGCAAAGAGATTCAATTTAAATGGCAGACACAAAGTTAACATTATTCATGAACTTAGCATCATTCTCACAAAATATGGAGTCTGATGGAATCTTCTGGTAAAAATAAATAGGTAACCCACACAGGAGGTCTGTACTTGTTATTATATGCCAGACCTTCAATCAAAGTATATTCTGTTTCTTTGGTGCCACAGTACATCTTCTCTTACCCCTCCCCTTAAAATCAACATGGCTACTTGGCTGGACATTGCTTAACAGTGTGGCTGTGCAAGGGTCCTCCAATTCAAATCAGAGGCCAATTGTACTCAGACTGATTCTTACCACATCAGAAGCAATCCAGCCCACTGTGGATCCTGGATATGTATTGAGATTCAGAAATCCAAAATCTTTAGGCCTCTTATTGACCTCCAAAACCAAAACAGCTATAGTTTTGCAGGTTTTGACACAAGTGCACTAAACTGGAGACATGGTAAGCATCTTGAGAGCAAATAATCTGGGGAATGGGGGCTAACTATCTTCAAATTTTCCAAAAGCTGAAATACATTTTAAAGCTTATATAGTCAGTCCACTGCACAATTCTGCCTATTTATGCTGCTATATGCACATTACAAGTGATGCTTGTCTACTGTTTGTATAGTAAGAAACTGTTTGTTTGACAAAGTACAGTACAAACAAATGCAAGGGGAAGGGGAAGGGCAAAAGGAAGGTGCCCTGCCCAAGTGAGCACAGCCCCCCTGAGTGTTGGAGCGTCTTAACTTCAGAGTTCAAGTACAGTTACTCTGAAGTGCACAGAGAGCAGAAGTATTGCTCAGAAGCAAAGTATTGCACTGAGAGGCTTTGTGATGAAACTGGAAATTGATGGTAAGATTCTTAATGCCTCAGGCAGGAAGCTAATAATTGTCACTGTCCAGAATCCAGTTCCCTCCTGCCCCTACTCATTACTCCACCATGATTTTTTTCCTTATATGATTTGGTTGGAGACACAGTCTACCTCCCTCCCACCCACCCATTCCAGATTGGTCTGCATCACCTTGAATGGGCATAATGTAATTACAGTGCATATTGGACTGATCTAAGCCTGATTTGAATCAGCCTAAAATGACTCAATTCACTTCAGAATTCACATTTTGTTCCAAGCAGTTACACAGCCCTGGTGAAAAGAAATCACTTATTCATTGAGCATTGAAAGTCCCTCACAGATTTCCTTTTGTTTATTTATTTTATTTTTTAAAGTTACATATCTACATACATACTTATATATATTACATAGATATATATACATACAAAGAAAAGTAAAAAAAAAAAATCCATAACATTACATCTTGTGACTGTGTTTTTTTTAAGTAAAACCACACTCTTTATATTTCTCCTTTCATTCCATTAGATACCTTAATTCTTATCTAGTTTATATTTCCATCTTTTTCACCATCAGCTAGGCTCTTTTCCTTACCCAATATCCCAATCTAAAAAAAAAAAAATATATTTTTGGTTCTAATTTCTCTCTTAATCTCCATACATCCAGTTTTCTGTTTTGGTATGACAAAATACTTTAAAAATAGGAGGCCTACCTTTTACCTTTCAGCTTTTGCAAAACTATTCCCCACTCTTCTTCTATCTTGTCTATCAGCTTATTTTTTAATCTCGCTGTAAATCTATCAGATTCTAGTGCTTCATACAGATTTTCTAACCATTCGTCTGTGGTTGGTGTCTTTTCCTCCTTCCAATATTTCGCGTACAATACCCTTGCAGTGGTAACCATATATAATAGGATCTTTTTCGTTGCACTCCCCACACCTCTTCCTATCCTATCAACCATGTTCAACAAATAATTTTCTGGGTTAAAACCATAATTAATTCCCAATATGTGTCTTATTTTTACATGTACTCTCTTCCAGTATACTCTTGCCATTTGGCATCTCCACCATAGATGACAAAAAGTGCCCTCCAATTTCCCACACTTCCAACACTGAGTCTTACCCGTCTTATACATTTTATCCAATTTAATGGGTGTTAAGTACCATTGGAAAAACATTTTATAATAATTCTCTTTCATTTTAACAGCCAGTGTAAATTTTTGTGTAATCTCCCAAGATTTCTCCCATCTTTCCATTTCTATCACCTGCCCTAGGTCCTTAGCCCATCGAATCATGGTTTCTTTTACTGTTTCGTCTTCTAGTTCTCTATCCAGCAGTAATTTATAATATTTGGCTACATGATGTTCATTTTTGTCAAAAATTATCTTATTGATTTCATTATGTTCACCCTGAAAACCTTCTAATCTTGAGTCCATTTTATATCTTTCACATATTTGTTTGTATGGAAACCAGCTTACATTATATCCTTCCTCATTCAATTCCTCTCGAGATTTGATTGCTGTTGGTACCTGAGTCGCATTTTTAAGAATCTGTTGATAAGTAAGCCAATTATGATTTGCTATTTTTGAAATTCAAAAAAAAGCTTCTTGAGATGAAACCCATATCAGATTTTTTTGGTAAAACTTTCTTCTCAAATCCTCCCAAACTTTAAGGATTGCCCTTCTGATATAATGGTGGGTAAAGATTTTATTATCCTTCTTTTTATTGTAAATTAGACACGCATGCCAGCCATAGAATATAACATGCCCTTCTAAATCTAATAATTTCTTATCATCCAATCGTATCCATGGTTCCAGCCATGTAAGGACACTAGCCTGATAGTATTTTAATATATCTGGCAAGGCAAACCCCACCCCTCTTTCTTTTCTATGTGTTAACAATTTGTACTTAATTCTTGCTTTCTTGCCCATCCAAATGTAATCAAGTAATTCTTTTCTCCAAATACTAAAGCATTTATTATTTATTATAATTGGCAAGGTCTGGAAGAGAAACATAAATTTGGGTAAGATCGTCATCTTCATGAATGCGATCTTTCCTAAAAAAAGACAGATTTAATCTAGACCATCTAACTAGGTCTTTTTTTATCTCTTTCCAAATAGAACCATAATTGTTTTCAAAAAGATCTGCATTTCTTTTAGTCAACCATATACCTAAATATTTAATCTTTTTCTCAGTTTTGAATCCTGTTTTGACCTTAATCATTTTTTCCTCTTCATCTTTAATATTTTTTGTCAGGATGACCCTCTTCTCATTATTTATTTTGAATCCCGATACCGCCATGAAATTTTCAAGTATAGTTTTATATTCATCAAGCTGTTTCAACGGGTCTTCCAGTACCACCACCATGTCGTCCGCAAATGCCTTGATCTTAAATTCATTATCTTTTATCCTAGTGCCTTCTAACTTCCTATTTCTTCTAATATTATTAAGTAAGATTTCAATTACTATAATAAACAATAAAGGTGACAATGGACAGCCTTGTCTAGTTCCCTTGGTAATCTTGATTTTCTCTGTTTTTTCTCCATTCACCAACACATAAGCAATCTGTTCTTCATAAATCAAATCAATCCATAATCTAAACTTATGTCCTACATTCATTCTTTCCTAACACCTTCTTCAAAAACATTCATCTCACATTATCAAATGCCTTTTCGGCATCTAAAAAAAATTATGCCATTTTCTTTTCATTGTGTTTGTCATAATACTCTAGTAAATCTAACACCGTTCTTATGTTGGTTCTCATATATCTTCTTGGAAGGAAGCCATATTGATCCATATGGATTATTTGAGTCAAAATATTTTCCAATCTGTTAGCAAGAATAGACACAAAAATCTTATAATCCGTGTTTAACAATGAAATAAGTCTATAATTTGCAGGATCTTTTCTTTCATTTCTTTGGTATTATCGTGATGTTACTTTCCTTCCAAGAGTCAGGTACACCCTCTTTTTTAATGGCATTAAATGTTTTTGAAGAGGACCTAATAATTCATCCTTTAATTCTTTATAATACCTTGATGTAAAGCCATCTGTTCCTGGAGTTTTGTCTAATTTCAATTTCATGATCGCCTCATTTACTTCCATTATTGTAATATCTTTGTCTAATGTTTCTTTCTGAATTTCTGTCAATTTTATTACTTCTTGATTGTCAAGGTAATTTTTAACCAAGTCCTCCATGTCCTCATACAGTTCTTTATAAAATTCATGAAAACTTTCTTTTATTTGACTCTGTTCCATAGTAGTTTTCCCTTTCTAATTAATTTCTGTTATAATTTTATTTTCCCTGTACTTTTTCAACTTATAGGCCAACCACTTCCGAGGCTTATTAGCCTGTTCAAAATATTTTTGTTTGATCATTTTCATAGATTGCTCTACCTCTGATATATTTAGTGATTACATTTCCTTTTTCAGCAGTTCCAATTTCATCTTAGCATTTTTATTATTTGGATTTTGATCAAGTTGACTTTCCATCATTAGTAATTCCTGTAGAAGTTGCTGGGTTTTCTCTCTCTGTCTCTTTTTCTCGCATGTCTTTTTTATAAAATACCCCCTCATTACTGCCTTACTGGCTTCCCAGACCGTGATTTTCTTAACCTCCTCCAACGAATTCTCCTCAAAGTACTGTTTCAAAGTATTCCTTGCTTCTTTAATACTTTCTTCCTCTTTCAGCAAGTTATCATTCAATCTCCATTGTATCTCTTTTTTCCCTCAGTTACTGTAAGCAAAATGGCGTTATGGTCCGAGATCCATCTCAGCTCAATTTCCATAGACTTAATCATTGGTGCAATCATTTTAGTTACTAAAAACATATCAATTCTAGAGAGTGATCTATGAGCATCAGAGTAAAAGGTAAAACCTTTCTCCCCTCTATATTTCCATCTCCAGACATCAATCAATTCCAATTCTTCTTTTAATTAAAAAAAAGATTTTGGTAATTTTCCCTGATTCTTCCTTATGATCTTATCTGATTTCCTGTCATTTCCTGGATACAGCACTCCATTCCAATCCCCTAGTATCACCAAGTTTTCAAAGGTTAGATCACACTCTAATATTTTGTCTTTCAGCTTATTGAAAAACTTTTCTTGGGCCTGTATTGGGGTGTATACTCCTATTATCAGCAGTTTTATTCCCTGAATTTTCATTTCAATCCCCACATATGACCCTTCTTCATCCATCAACACCAATTTAGCTTGTAATCTCCTATTCACAAACATAACTACCCCTTTCTTCTTTTTATCATTAGCTGATATGAAACATTGTCCAAATCTGGGATTTTTCAATAGTTTCTCATCTTTTTTCCTAATCCGTGTCTCTTGGAGGCATATGATGTCCAGTCTTGATTTTTCTAACTAATGAAAAATTTGCTTTATTTTATATTCAGTGTTTAAACCTTTTATATTCCAAGAAAATATTTTTATATCCATTTTGTCCTATTTAAATAGTTATTATTTATATATTTATCCTTAATTTCCTCCTTCTTCGATCTCCTCTTCTTCCTCTTCCCCATCTCCTCCCTCTTGTACTATCTTGTCTTCATCTGAGTTATCCCCTCCAACTTCTTCTTTGCTCTCTTTGATTGATTTGTCATACTCTCCTTATCTTCTCCTTCTTCCACTTTGCCTTCTGATTCTTCCTTATTTCTATCTAGTTCTTTCTTTTTTCTGTATTCTTTTTCCTCTTTTTGCCATTTATTTTCTCCCTCCTTTCTTACCTCCTTCTGTTTTATAGTTTTCGCCTTCTTGTCTTTTAATAGCTTTTTGGAAATGTCCTTTGCCTTCTCTACCGAATTAATTCTGTACCTTTTATGTTGGTACATAAAAGAGACTCCTTCTATTCTCTCCCATCAATAACTAATTTTATTCTGCACCAACA
Organism: Gambelia wislizenii; assembly: GCA_030847615.1. Lineage (NCBI taxonomy): Eukaryota > Metazoa > Chordata > Lepidosauria > Squamata > Crotaphytidae > Gambelia > Gambelia wislizenii. The sequence goes on from JAUMIR010000001.1 coordinate 363,248,033, forward strand.
ATTGTGTAAAGAATTTATAATCCTGTCTTTTTTAAAAAAATTCAGGTGGAATATCCTTAAATATTTTCAGTTCTGTTCCCTCTATGTTTAAATTTTCATTGAAGCTTTTTTGAATGAATTGTTCTCTTAAGTTAGTTCTTGTAAAGCATACCGAAATATCCCTCAGGACTTTCCTTTCTCTTGCAATAATCGAATTAATCCTAAACATTTTATCAATTTGCAAACCAAGCCTTTCCTCAGTTCTTTCAATAAATTTTGCCATTGGGGTTAACAATCTTTCCAATAGATGTTCATTGTCTTTTTCTGGTAACCCCCTAATTTTTAAACATTTTTCTCTGTGTCTCAAATCATTAATTAACAATAGCTTTTTCTCATTTTCTTGTTCCTGAGTTAATAAGTTTGTTGTTTCCTCCAATGTCTGTTTGTCTTTATATTTTGTACCTCTTTTTTAACTAAATCAATATCTTCCATCAGTTTATTTAATCTTTTCCCAAAGTTTGCCATTTCCTTTTTTAGATTACTTTTCATCTCAGCCCTTATCTCTTTCATTTCCTTCCTTATTCCCTGTCGCATTTTTTTCATTTCTTTCCTTAATTCTTCCAATATAATTGAGCTTAATTCTGTTGGTTTAGTAGTTCCTTCTATCGATGGTCTTCTTTGCAGTACCAATTGAGTTTGTTGTGTTTGTGCCTGCATGTGTCTTCTAGTACCAGTTGCCATTTTTATTTTACTTCAAGGATTAAAATTATAATTTTAATTGATAACCGAATAATTATATCCAAGATTTTATGGGAGATTAGTAGGATTTAGCTTATACCTAGCAATATCTTTCACTCCAAACAGAGATCACTATCCCTTTTTCCCTTTTTACTTCACACTTCTTTATTTTTTATCCTCTTTCTTTTACCTTTTAAATCTCCTACCACTCCCGCCTTCTCTCAACCGTTTCCTATTCCACCCTTATTAACTCAAGATAATGTACATTATGCTTTCAGTAATACCAAATAAGCCTCATAAAATTTTCAAGGGTTCTCAAATAATGCTCTTGTTACCTTATATCCCCTTTCAATTTACTCCCATAGAAAAGAAATCAAGTTTTCCCTATTTCTCAAATTCAAAATTTATAACATGCAAATTGAGTATATTCCTGTTGCTTTTATAATCAGCTTGTTTTAACAGTCTCTGAATCCCTCCCTCACCAGTATAGTATTATAATATTATTAACAATATTTTCAGGATTACAGGATTACAGTATTACCTTTTTAAACATTAACAGTTCTAATTTCTCATAACACACATCAATCCAAAATTCAAACCTTCAGGCTTTTTCAAACTTCCCACCACAGAGAGCTTTTCTCAAATTCAAGCCTTAACCCCTGCAGCAAGCGTCAATACTAATCCTTTTACTTCTCTCAAATTCAACTTTTCACCTCTTCCCTTCTTTATACTATAAGGTTTATGTGTTTAAGTTTTCACAATTTCACAGCTTCTCACCAGTTCTTACAACACAGTCTCTCACACCTCCGTCATTCTCTCTTTCTCTTCATCTTACTTCCCACCAGGTTTTTACTCCACACCAGTTCTTTCAGCTTGCTCTCTCAACCCTCTGTCACTCCTTCTTACTTTTCCTCTTCCTTTTACTCCCCTCCAGTTTTAACTCCATGCCAGATCTTACAGCTCTGTCTCTCATGTCCCCGTTGTTCTCTCTTTCTTTCTTTCCTCTTACTCCCCACCAATTTTTGCTCCACGCCAATTCCTGTATAGTACACTCTCAACCCTCCATTGTTCTTTCTTTCTCTTTCTTTTACTCCACCCAGACTCTTACAACTCCACTCCGGCTCTACAGCTCCGCTCACACCAAATCTCACCAGTTCTTACAGCCCTCACTCTCCGCCCTCTTTCAGCTTTTGATCTTTACTCCACTCCCAAACACAACCATTTATCCTCCAAGATCTTCCATTTCTTCCCCCTCTGCTGTATGTATATTTCCCCTTTTTTTCTCCCCTCCTCACACCATTGTTAATCTCAAATTAACAAATCTCAAAAACTTTTTCTCCCTCCCAAAAATAATAGTCCGTTGGAAACAACTCAATAAACTTTTTAAACTCAGTCATTTAGCTTACTCCAGCTCTTCAAAATAGAATATTAAAATAAAACGTGGGTGTTTCTCTGGCCACTTCTCTGCAACCACTCTGGGTCCCATTCATCCTGGTTTTTCGGTCCCTTCAACCCGTTCACCCTTCATTAATTGTGTCCCTTGTGGAACACAACCCAAAAGGTCAGGCAGGACCCCCGATGAACCTCGACACCACCCCTTACCAGGGGTTGGTGGACCTTGTTGCTGTTTCAAGGTCTTTTTCAGAGCCCAGATAGCAGCTGGAGAGAGAGCTCCTCTCCCCTGCTGCAGCCCGCTACGCCATCATGCCGGAAGTCACGGATTTCCTTTTGTTTAACATGCACATCACTCACAATTGCAACACCCCCCCCCCAGAAAGCATACTGCAAACAGATTATATTATAGTTTCACTTTCTGAATTGCTTATTAATATTGATTGTAGAGATTGGGAATTGCCATTGATTATATCAACAGGAAAATAAATCTATTTAAACAGGAAAATAAATCTAGAATAAAACTCTCTATGACTATTGACTTAATTAGTGGCCTGGGCTAGTATACTTACCAGCACATTGGATATTGTTCAAAATGTTGTTACATAGGTCGCACACACCCCCATATCCATGGTATTGGTAACTGTACTTTCATTTAACCATGGTCGGGGGAGGGTGTCTCTCCAGGCATCTGGAGGTTCCACTGGAAGTTGACCATAGAGTCACACCAGAGAATCTCCAAATGCCTAGATAGGCATCTTCTCTTTTCTAGGTCCTCTAGAATGATTCTATGGTATTCTATATAGCGGTTCTCCATTATCTGTAGTTCCAATTATAAATAGTAAGCCCAGGAACATATCCCACACAAATGCTGCAGACACAACAATTATTAATATAACCTTCTAAGTGCCTTCTAATTCCTGTACACATTTATTTTAACTAACATCTTACTCAGCAACTTGATTCAACTGTGGTTTAAAGATTAAATATATGAGAAAAAGTAATTCAATTACTTAGCTATAAATATTATAAGGAAACTGGTAACTGACTAGTGGCATTAGTGTGCCTAAAGATGCAGTGTTCTCTTTCAAAAGATACTTAGGCACAGCTAGATCTGTGTGAGTTAGTTGGGGTTTTTTGGTAGTAACAGCAGGGAAATTCTTACATCTTTCCCCAGATACATTCAGAGCCATTCCTATTTCTTGATCATAATGCTGGCTGCAGTAAATCATACTTCAGCATGACCATAACGATGTGTTTAAACCAGGACTAATTGCTAACCAGCTGCATTCCTGTTTTGAAATACAAAGGCAAATGGAAACATGGGGTAGAATCCAATGGTGTAGGGCAGCTTTTGATCCAGCACATGCACTTACTAATGTAAGAGATGGGGATTTCTGCCAGTTCCCCCTCCTTTGATAGCTTTCTGCATCACCTTCTATACTATTCTGGAGGGTCCCCAAGCAAGAAATGGGAGTCAGTGAAAATTGCCCCCTTCCTTTTTCCATTAGGAGAGGCATTCAATGGATCAAAAGCTGTTCCACAAGCAGAATGGCACTGCTGGGTTTAAACCACAGGGAATAATATTCCTATTACACTGTTTAAATATATGCTGAAAAATCCTTGGACACAAACTATATGATTTCAAGGATGTTTACTTTTGTCTTTTCTAATTTTTCCTATGTAGTCCAACCCAGTGTCACAGAGTGTCAGTATGAGGAGTACATAAAGCCCTAGATTTTTTTGTTTTAACTTACGTCACAACAAACTAGTTCATATCATGAAGACAAAATTAGATTTAGACTGAAATCCTATGACCATTTATCTGGGAGTAAACCCCACTGAACTCCATTGTGATTTGTTTTTGAACAGACATATATTAAATTGAACTTCCAGGCTGCAGTTATATACATGCAAATTCAACTGAAGTCAGTGAAAGTTCTTTCTCAGTAGGCAGGCATAAGACTGCATAGTTAAGCATTTAAACAATGTATATACACTGGGGAAGTATCACTGATTTAAACAAGTTAATTTGTCCAGCCTGGTTTATTGCATTTTTTCCCCAGAAGCACCATTACCAGAATGCATCTTTTAACACTTTCAAATGCTCCTGAGATCTGTGAGATTAATAGTGCAATCTCACCTTTGTCTACTCAGAAGTAAGTACTATTGAGTTCAGTGGAGCTTAATCCCAGAAATGGGGATATAGGACCAGTGGAATACCTAGTATATTTGACATCCAGTGCAGATCATTTTTTCACACCCCTTCCTCTCTACAAAAAATAAAAATAAAAAAAAATGCAGTGATAATCATGAAATGAAATAAATACTAATAATGGCCAGAAAGGAAATGCAGACAATGAAAATTCTATCCCACAGTCATTTTAAGACCCACAGTAAACATCTGCCTTTCCTAAATGAGGTTTTATCTACCTATCTATGCATTTATCTCCTTTCCATCTGGGAGCATCCAGTTCAGCTCTTAAAAAGTCCTGGGAAAATAAAACAGAACTGAGATTTTTCTGGAAACCCTGTAATGGTTGCCATGTCTTTGCAATTAGTGCTAGTATGCTTATAGCTCTGTAAAACAAAACAAACAAAAACCTTTAACTTCTTCCAGAGACCAGGTTTCTCCATTTTAGCAATGTTCGAATGCAACAGGAATGCAGAGTCCAACATTGCAGACCATTTGGTGGACAAATTACATTTGATCCCAAGCACTCAAGTTAGGATTGAAATTACTGCAATGAATGATAAAATAAATGTGCTGGATGAAGGAGGTTCCTTTTTCCTTGTTGTTAAGTGACATTTACTACCACTTTGCATAGAATAACATGAAACATTCCAATATACATACTGAGAAGTGCTGTGACAATCTCCTCCATATTCTCAAGGAAACTGCCAAGATGTTGAGTGAAGGTGAGGTGAGGAGATGTGATCTGAGCTATGACTGCCGCTGCTTCAGCATGGGTAGCTTGGGTGTGGGTACTGTCTGTAAGGATGTCAGCTAAGCACAGTACTCCATCAACCTAGGAGGAAAAGGAAGCAAAACTATTAAGAGCATATCTTGACAAGAAAAGGACAAACTTTAACCAGCCCCCAGGAACATGAAGAATATTAACACTATTTTTTCAACGTTTATTTGTATTTATTTTGGATATTTTCAAATCACTTCTCAGGAGTCCTCTCAAAGAGGCTTGCAGAACACAGAACAACGTAAAATTACAGTTCTCCAGAAATAAGTAACAACAATGTAATACAACAGGTTTCAGACACTTCAGTGCAAACTCTTCAAAGTGCCTACTATAAACAAACACGTTAAAATGAAGACCAAACATTTTGATGGCCAGAACCGCACACTGTTGGAAGGGAGTTTCACAGATTAGGGCAAGGGTAGAAACTGTACAGCCTGCAGGCCACATGTGGCATACCAAAGTTGCCAGTGGGAGCCAAAGCCCTACCCCACTGTCAGGAGGGAAAAAACACCACAAAAGGAGGATCATACACCCAGAAGTTAGCATGAGAATCCATTTTAAGGTTGGAGGACATATCTTTGCAGGGGGTAGCCTTTTCTCAAACATGGTGAAAACTGATAGATGCAGGCCACAGACATCCCCTCTCTCTCTGGCTTTTCTTCGCATATGAAGATTCAGGAAGGACTCATCCCATGCTTTCTGCAAGCGCGCTGATGACTAAAAAGGCCAATCTGAGATAAACAAGTCCAGTTGCAGAAAGCACAGCAGAAGGTCTCCTTGGGTGATGTTTCCGAGTTGTGATTCTTTCTGCATTGTCATTTCTCTTCAAGACTTGTTCGGCGTGAGTTCTCAAATAAGGCTGCACCATTGTGGACAGTGCGTCTCCATGCCTCCCGATGTGAGGCCAGGGCGGACCACTGTTGGTGATCAATTTGGCTGAGCCTGAGATATTGTTTCAGGGAGTCCAGAGGGGCACAGTCATCCAGAAGGCTTGAAAATATAGTGATTATGGCTCCCAGACTTTCCATAACTGACTAACCTTGGATTAGGAAGCACCACTGTAATTTTGTTGTCTCTATACAAAATTACCCTAATGGTGTGGTAGGATGATATCAGATGCAGCAAAAATCATGGGATTATGATGTCAGAGTAGTGTGAATGGGCCCTAGTATCACACAACATGGTTGTCTTCCCATTCTTACTCTGTGCTCTAGCCGTGAAAAAGGTGTTATTTCCATTCATGGGACAAGCCATCAATAGATCATCAATAGTGCTTTTTTCATGGTATTGACTGTGTGTGAAACCACGTACCATTGTAATTGCAAGATTACAGCATGAATGGGCGGTCCTCAGTGAGAAAACTTCCAGGTGAGAACATGAAAAGAAAGCATAGGATGCTCTTTCTATGAACTGTCCCCTTTATTTGTAGGTTTGTTTCAATGCTTGTGTGTTCATTTACTTTGTTATTTAAGGGGTTTTTAGAGCTTTAAGCACACCCACATCTTCTTGCGAGAACCACCAAAATCTCGCCCATGCCAAATCATGGAAGTAAAATCCCATTCTTGAAGCACTACTGGTGGTTGTGCGATAATTCCATGGCGTTTCTTTCACATGATTAGAGCTATGTGCAATAATAAGTGTTATAATGCCACAGTGTTCCCACTATCTTCATTTCGGGAATTATAGCGTTTTTAGACGCTAGTCAGATAATGTCCTTAATAAGCAATGCCTCCAGTACTGATCTTAGGGCATGGGCAGATAACTACATATAAGTGCTACCAGACCTTCAAATAACCTGGACCTAAGCCACTTATGAGTTTAAAAATCAAAGCCAGCCTTTGGATTTAGCCTAGAAAACCAACAGAATCTAGTACAAGAGGTACAAGATCATGATCCAATTACCTAGCCCTAACAAGCAGAGAGACAGAGAGAAAGAGAGACAGAGAGGAGGAGGATTACTAAAGCTATCATTTCCACTAGGAAACTAGACAGGTGGTATACCAATAAAATCTGTCTCTACATTTTAACACAAGATACATAACAGTTACAGTGAGACATGATAAGAACTGTTTCCTATAAGCAAAAAAGAAATATTAATAATGAATCTGATATATGCAACCTTTTTGATTTCTGTCCTGGAGAATCAAGCTTGATCAAGTACTAGGAAAACATACACTGGGTTATACTAACCAGCCAAGTCTTCTAATTCTCAATGGGTTGGCATTCTTCCCCAAAATTAAATAATTGGGGGTTTAAACATTGGCTTTCTTTTGAGGTAGGTAGCCTCTCAAGTGTTTTTTCTAAACATGGTGCAGAAACTTCACTGGTATGTTGGTTGCACATTATTCCCCTGACTCAAGATGTATAGAATATTAACAAATGTTCTCATCCTTGTTAAAAAAAAAATGTCTTGACACACTGAGACATTCCCAACCATTGCTAGATTGTTTGTAACTCAGGACTTTTTGTGTATGGGGGGGGGGGAAATGTTTGTATAAAAGATTCGGGTTTCACACAGAAAACATCTCCTCTGCACCAAAACTTTTGTGTAGAGAACAGTGTATTTTGTATACCATGCAGTTTTTTCCATTCAAAATTTTGTACAGATAAGGATGTTAAATTAAGTTTTTCTGTGTGAAATTTTGTTGTTTTTTACACAAAAATGAGGGGGTTTGCACAAACAAATTTTTCACAAAAAGTCTCTGCTAAAAAAAAAATTGAACATATCCCCAAACTCGCTTAATCTCACCCAGCAGGAAAACAACTTTTGAAATTATTCATTCTTGTATGGAAGAATGAAATAATAAAAGATTTACATCCCTGCTCCCAACCTTCTTTTACCATGATGTTTCAGTATGCAATAAGCCATTCATCATGCACTGTTCAGCGCCTATGTTCAAAACATCTTCACGCCTTCTCAGTATTTAATGTTCTGCCATTCATTTTTTTAAATTGTTTGTTTAAAGCTTTTGTTGCTCTCATTTCAGTTATTTATTAGTAAACAAAGCCAAGTTATCTTAATTAAATATCCCTAGCTCGACATAAATTAAAACATTTGGTTTCTTCTGTCAATAAGAGGGTTTTATGAGAAATGTTATCTGGCTTGCAGAAAAGAAGTGCTATTATCTTAGCAATGTTTATGATCACAGCAAGGATAAATATAACACTGGAATGTTTATTTTATAAAATGTAAATAAAATTCAGCATATGAGGTTCAGTGAGAAATGAAAAAGAAATAAATGTTTCCAGTGCTTAGCGGGGGGGGGGGGGGTTGGCCAAGATTTCTGCATTCATCTACTTACAGCAAAATTTCTTCTTACAGAAATTTCTTCTTACAGAAACATTTCTTCTAGTCCTAACAATGGAGGTCAAACCTGCTTTTTTGAATGTGACAAAATACTGTGTCTTCACAGATTGACTTATCTGTCATCAGATGTGTGCATCAGAGGCTATTATAATGAAGTCACCTTGGGAATAAAGTAGAGTCAAAAGTGTGGACATATGCTAATTTAAGTAGTAAAAAGTCAATCAACAAACTACGTAAACTGTTTTTATTTAATATGTGCTAAGAGCTTTCCATGTTTGCTCAGCCTCCATAATTATGGGAACTGCAGCCACTAAGAGCCACACATTATTTGAGCAATGTGGATATGTTATGGTATTCTGTGCTTGGTTAGGTTCAACTTCACCACCCCTCTGTAAATGGATGTCTGTCAGTGGCAGAGTGATGGATCCAAGTACTCAGGTTTGTCTGTTCATTTGGAACAGGCATATGAATTCTATGTATGTACCTCAGGGCAGGAAGCTGTGAAGGGGGTGAGGGGGAAATTACACCTTCACACCCCTGTGGCAGGCCACACCATCTTGTTTCAGTTCACTGGAAGTGACACTGTGTCACTTCCAATCACCATTTTGGCTGATTTTCTGCTGACTGCAGTGAGCTCTAGAAGAAAATAACCCATTACATTTCTGAATCATACTCAGGGGTAGCCATGTTGGCCCTGCAGTGAAATGTATTTTGTACATTTTCAATGGTGAATAAGGGTATCACTGTTTTGTGAATTTTGGATTTTGTTGTACATTATTACATTTGTGGTCTGTTTTTAATTATTTGGTCAGTTTTGTGGTGAAAAATAGCCTGAAAACTGGCAGGATTTTTTTTTTTAAGAAAAATAACAAATGGGGGCTTTGAGGGTCTTCAGGGGATTCATTGCCCACAAAAGTGGGCTCAGGGACCACATGTAGCCCATGAGTTGCACTTTTCCCCCTTCCCCTAATGTAACTGGTAGCTATCATTCAACAGAAGTTACTGTTCTCTGGAAGCCACAAAATGACAGCACATAGCACATGACAGCACATGAATGCACACAGATGACTGTTTCCCTATAATAGCAATATACATATATATATATATATATATATATATAAACAACAACCACCACCACTACTACTACTGTAACTTTACAAGTTGTTTTAATGCCTACAGCATGGGGGGAACATACAGAGTGTGGGAGCCTCTTGACTAACCTATGGAGCCCTGGTGGCGCAGTGGTTAAATGCCAGTACTGCAAGTCACCACATTGCAAGTTTGATCCCAGAGGGCTCCAAGGTTCATTCAGCCTTCCATCCTTTCGTAGGTCAGTAAAATGAGTACCCAGGTTGTGGGGGCAATAAGCTAACACATATTGGAAACGGCTTAATGCAGTGTAGATGTATAAATTGCTATTGCTTAAAATAATCTGTAAGCTGTTCTGATAGCCTTGTGGCTGAAGAGCAGGGTCTAAATAAATAAATAAATAAATAACCTCTAGACCTATTTAGTTTCTATGATTTACAGCCCCCTCCCCCATATCCACAAGGGTTTGGTTCCTGGGCATACTATGGATACTGGAAACTGCGGATAATAGCAAACTCTATTAAGATAAAGGACTTCTGGTACGAACATACCATAGATTTGTGTTGGAGGACCTAGCAATTCTTAGAGAAGATGCCTCTCTAGGCATTTTCCAGCATGACTCTATGGTATGTGTCCCTATTTTTTCAGCCTTAGATAATTAACTGAAACCGTGGATATTGTTTCTGCGGATATGGGGAGGTAGCTATATTAATTTTTTTACACTGTGTAATGTTTTATTATTTTAAAGATGAACCAAATAAAGCCACTCAGTTTAGAATGATGAAAAGAAACATTTTACTGATTACATAAATTGTGATAAACTTGCCTGTACTAAGAAAGAAAATCTGGGTTGATATTGTGGCATTTGTGTGTTGAAAAGGAAATAACTTTTGATCAGGCTGGGCAACTGCAATGGGTGTGTAGCCCGATTTTGTGTTCTTAAGGACCTCTGAGAGCTTCATGGGGGTACTCAAAATAACCCACCAAAACTCTTGGAAGTAGCTAGAAGTACACTTCTGGTTTTGGAAAACAGCTGTGTTTTAAAATAACCACCACCACCACCACAACAATGATGGTGGTGAAAATTACCCTTTTTGCCAGAAAAAAAGGACAGTCTGGTTAATCTGAGGCCCTTTCTTATTAAGCAATTATAGCACTATTAATCTACTTTAACTGCCATGACAACATCCTATGGAATCCTGGATTTTGTAGTTTTGGGAGGGCTGTTTAGAATTATCAGCAAGAGTTCTCCAGTTCCTCATCAAACTACAAGCCCCAGGATTCTACAGGATACAGCTATAGCAGTTAAAGTGGAATAGGTTTGGATGTCACAAATAGCTATAGGACCACACTTTGCCCACCCCTTGCTTAGATTATGGGATGAGATTTAAAGCAGTTGTTCCTTTTTAATGTTAATTACGACAATTTATAGTCTGGTAGACTGTACAATATTATATGGTGTTATAAAATAAGTTTTCAATTTTTTTTTAAAGAGTCATTTTTAAACAAGGCAACAGGTAGTAAACTAACAGGAAATTCAGTACAACAGTGTGCTATGTCAGACTTGTTAACCTAACAGAACACAAGCTCACCAGTTGTGTATTGCAGCCACATCAGGGCTAGATAACCTCCTTGTTTTTGCAAAACACGTTTCAAAAACAGGAGGCCTGTTGAACCCTAGTGCAGGCTACTAGTCCATTTGTAAGCAGAATTCAAAATGTTGGTTATTACCAACATACACCAGCTCCCCACTGGTGTATCCTAGCCATGGATCAGGCCCATTTTCCCCCTGTTACCAGCATGGAATGGGAGGAGGTCCAGAAAGACACACCGGCTCATCACTGGAGCTACCACTGCGCCATCACCCTAGATCTCCTGGAAGCTAGGAAGCCGGCCTACAACATGTGACAAAGGCCCCCTGCATGTTACCAGCCTTGGTCATATGCTGCAGGACTCCTTCCTGCTTTGGAGACAGTGAGGGAAACTAGAAGCTGCAACAAGAGGCTGGCCTGCAAGGATGGGCACCTACAGGCACGTGGGGTCATCCCTGAGGGATGGATTAAACCAGGTGTTTTTATAAATGCAGTAAAGGGCCCTACCCCATCTTGGCCGCATATCTGCCCTGGGGATGGTGAAGACTGCTCGGGGGCAGAATGGGGCAAAAGCTGTGCATTGTTAGAATTGTAGAGCTATAAGACGTGGGCAATATGGGATATATTTACCATGTAGACAAGCCATTATATAGCTTGGGTCCAGACAATGTGAAAGATGATATCTCTCTATATGAGCTTGCCCAGGTTTTCAGATCTTAGAGAGAGGGATTTATGTCATTCCAACCACCATTATAGGCATGGTTGGTGAGGACATGGGAGAGAACATTCTCAGTGACTGCTCCCAGGTTGTAGAACTCCTTTCTATGGGAACGTCAGTTGCCCCCCTCTCTGTTCAATTTCTGCTATTAGGCAAAGACCTTTTTATTTAGGCAGGTCTTTGGCCCATAACCTTTTGTGATAGGAAGAGATTTTAATGTAGTATGCCTTCAGCTTTTTTTTGTTGTTGTTTTAAATATGTTTTAACCTGTTTTAACTTTGTGTTTTTAACAAAATTATTGTTTAGTTGTATTTTTAACTTTTGTACTAATAGGCTTTTTGCTTTACTGTGCTTAATTTTTTTTGTAAACTGCCTTGAGTGCTGTGCTAGAAGAATGGCAGGATATAAATTAAATAAAATTAAATTTAAATAAAATAAATAAAATAAAAATATAAGTGTTTCTGATCTTTGACATTTTTCTATATGTTCACTCATAACATGCCTTCTATCTCATTTCTGTATTATCTGCATGTGTTTTTTTAAAAACACATTTAAATATGTATTTACGTATCCAGGGAATATTAAGTATATAACTATGTGATTTCTGACACACATATCTCACATTTCTAAACTTTCTAAAGTTGTCCTCCAGCTTCGGAAAGATGTTGAAAAGTTATTTAAAAAAAAAAAACTACAGTTACCACTCTGAGCCCCACAGCCAGCTAGTTAGTATTATACTTACAGGTTCAAGCTGAGGCCAAATCTACACTACACAAATAATCCAGTTTGAAACTGGAGTATTTGCCATGGCTCCTTCCTATGGAAGCCTGAGAGTTGTAGTTTTACAAGGTCTTTAGCCTTCTCTGCCAAAGAATGCTAGTGCCTCAAACCTACTACTAATCCAAGGAGTCCATAAGAAGGAGCCATGGCAAATAACCCAGTTTCAAACTGGATTATTTGTGTACTGTGGATTTTTAAGTCTTTACTTTTTAAAATAAATAGTAGCTTAAAAGTTATTTTGGTTCCTTTTTACAATATCTGAATGCTTCAAGACATTATGGTAGAATTCACACCTAAGTAGTGAGTGACCCTTTGTAATTACAATAGTAACTAAACACGTTTCAGCAGGAGTAGCAATTGTATGGCTTTCCAGATATTATTATACTGCAGATCCCTGCAGCTCTAGCCAACCCAACCAATGAGGAGGATGCTGAGAACTACAATCCAACAACACCTGGAGGACCACATGATTCCCAATCTGCATTGCATTTATACCACAAAAGGAATGAAGGTATACTTTCTTACAGGACAATTGTAATGTAATTTAGTTCTGCCTCAGATATTGGTGGGGGGGGGGGAAGAACTACCAGCCCTATCACACTGTATAATTAGACCACTCTTACTTTACTGTAACTGCCATGGCTGCATCCTGTGGAATGATGGGCATTGTAGTTTGATGAGGCACCAGAGCTCTCTCGCTAAGACTTCTAAATAGCCCTGCCTAAACTGCAACTCCCAGGATTCCGTAGGATGGGTGGAATCATTGTGCTATAACTATGTAGTGTGATAGGCCCTTATTGTGAATTACTATTTGTAACAAGTACCTTCCAGGCTAGAGAAAGGCCTCATAGCCCCTTTCAGAGAGCTGCCATAATGTATCTGCCCAGTACCATCACCACCATCAATGGTGTTGCCTGAATCAGGATGCATCTCCTTGCTGCCTAGTGAGGTAGGCACTAGCAATGAGAAGAAAGGAAAGGAGGAGAAACATGAAAGTAGGACCTTGGAGCCAAATGGTTCAGTAACTTTAAATGGTTCAGTAACTTAAAAAAAATCATGGATGAATAGGTAAAAGAGAGCAAAGGCTGCCAAGAAGGAAATTAGTCTCAACACAAATGGGATTATCCTGGATACCCAGGGGATACTTCAAAGTGCTCTAGCTTGCAGGTAGAGGCACTGGGGGAAATAATAATTTAAGAGAAATGGCTTTGTGTTTCCATGCCATTAACACTGGGGATGGCGAACAGTCATTTTGATGCCAGGAGACTAAGATTTCATTGCTAATGTTTCAGAACCTGATTCCAGAAGTAAAACATTCTTAATATTTGTTACCTCAGCAATGAAAGAGGGAAGATATCAGGGGCGCTGGTAAAGGATTCGGGTGCCTAACTTTAAACATACACAGTTGAACATTTTGCCAACAAATCAATACCAATTCTCACACTGCTGATCTCACTGTGTATTATTGTGATAGGCAAGACTGGTTGTACATTGTCTCTGCAGAAATCATATACAGTAGTCCCCTAATGGATTCTTGTTCATGTCCACAGGATGAGATGCAACAGGCTTCAAATTAGATTATCAGACGAACCCAAAACATTGACATGGCCTCTGTACTAATATTTACAGGGCACTAGGGGTGTAGCTATGGGGGGAGTGCACAATAAGGGTGTTGGCCCCCTCTCAAATAAGAATTCTTCTCCCCAATACATTTTCTGTGAGTCCTCAAATTTCTAGCACTGCAGGAACATAAAGCTTCAGTTGAGCATTTATAAATACAGTTTAGGCATCCAAAGAAAATGAGGCAGGCAAAGTTACCAAGGGAATGTGAACATAGTAAATGTAAGAGTTCTAGGTATGAAGGATTTTCAGTGTCTCCCTCTCTGCAATGCTAATAATTTGAAGGGAAATTTCACAGAGGAATTCTTATTTGGAGTTGTAATGTCCTCATGTTGCTCCTCCTTGTAGCCACAACCTCCTGGCCTCCATAGCATATACTGCCTAAAATCTATCTGAAAATTTCCCCAGTGAAAATGCATTGGAGCCTCCCCTTTCTGTTTCAACTAGAACAGCATCAAACAATCACAGAAACAGATTTTTCCAAGAAAATGTATGAGGTTTTAAAAATTTCTCTTTCACACACTCACAGAGAGGGGGAGCACTTTACAATTCTCTCTGAACAGTCTTCACCATATTTGGTTACCATTTCCCTCTCCCACAAAATGCCACATAATGACATTAGTTCCAAGGCATTAGGAAGGATGCAAAATGGTGGCCAGACTGTCAACACAGGGGCTGCTTAGAAAAAAAAAGTAAGAAGAAGCTCTTGCTATTGTCACTATTAATGGTGAGCCCCACCTCCAATGAACTCTTAGACAAATTAATTACCGTCTTCTTTGCCAACAAATTGGCTGCAGAATTTCAACAGGCCACACGCACACAATTCTACTTTTAACATTCAGATAATTTAACTAGAAAGGACACAAATCCAGGAAGGCCAGTATGCTACCAAAGAAAAAAGAAATATTCACATGGCCATCAATTCAGCCATCCTGCAGCTGAGAAGCTCTCACTGCAAGCTCGCAAGACTGGAAGCTATTGGAACCCACAGACTGTCAGGAACAGAGGGATCCTCCCACTCCAAGAACTGCAAGATTGAATGAACATCCAATCATTAGCTTGATCTGAAGCTGGCTTTATCAAAATACATTGTACATTCTCAACATCCCCATATATTGTTGTATGTCTGCCATTGGCAAGCACATCCATCTACCCTTTGGCCTGTCTCTCTTCCACAATCTGTCATGATACTGGAACAGTATCTTTGATGTTGCTGCTCTTCTGATGCATCTCCATCATTGGAGATTACATAAAGCAGGGTTTCTTCTCCAGATGCACCACATTTAAGAAATGTATGTATTTATTTATTTATGTATGTATGTATCTGATTTATATCCCTCCTTTATCGCAAAAATGTGATTCAAGGCGGCTTACAATAATTTAAGAAGATGTCACTAAAACATTAATTTACAAACTTAAAAAGGAATTAAATATCAGTATTATTAAAAACATGCTTAAGGATAGTTAAAACATTTGAAACATATTTCAGTAAAGGATTAAAAAAATGAAAACAGCACACCACTTACACACACTATAGCTCCATAATTAAAAGCCAGCATTCAAAATTCAAAAGCCTGCCTAAATAAAAATGGTTTCACCTGCTGGAGGAAAGAGAGCAGGGAGAAGGCCAACCAGACCTCCCATGGAAGGGAGTTCCACAGTCTGGGAACAGCCACAGAGAAGGCTCTCTCCCAAGTCCTCACCAGTCATGCCTTGAAGGTGGTAGGACTGAGAGAAAGCCCTCCCCTACATATCTTAATGCTCATGCTGGTTTATATAAGGAGATACAGACTTTCAGATAGTCTGGACCCAAGCCGCTTAGGGCTTTAAAGGTCAAAACCAGCACTTTGAATTCTGCCCAGAAACAGACTGGTAGACAATGCAGCTGTCTCAACAGGGAACAGTGGGTAACACATGGGTTTTGTATGGCTATTATTATATTATTTCATATAGTCACAAGTAACTCTTAAATATAGTTTAGTCCAGTGTTGTTAGCCCTGTTTCTTGGTCTCAATTCAACAAAGAAGCCACACAATCCCTGTAGCCAGCCCCAGTCAGCAGCCTGGCCGCAGCTGCAGTTTCCAAAGGCAACCCCACATAGAGTGCATTACAGTAGTCCAAATGGAATGTGATCAGGGTATGAGTGACCATAGCCAGAACTGACTTCTCAAGGAATGGGCACAGCTGGCACACTAGTTTTAATTGTGCAAATGCACTCCTGGCCACAGCCAAAACCTTGGCATCCAGGCTCAGATATGAGTCCAGGAGATTTCAGGGGGAGTGTGATCCCATCTAGCACAGGTTGAATCCCTATTCTCTAATCTACCTTCTGACTAACCAGGAACACATCTGTCTTGTCTGGGTTAAGTTTCAATTTGTTCACCCTCATCTGGTCCATTACTGGTAGCAGACACTGGTTTAATACAGAAATAGCTTCCTTGGAATTAGATGGAAAGGAGAGATAGAGTTGTGTATCATCAGTATGCTGAACCCCAAAACTCCAGATGACCTCTTCCAGTGGTACCATGTAAATGTTAAACAGCAGGTTGCACAAACTGAAATGCATCCAAAAACACTGGACAAGCAGGGGCCAAGGTTACATCCACCAGACCTGTATCAATCACAACATCCAAGTCAGAGCAGATCCAGGTTATTTTATCCATGAAGTGCTGTGCAAACTTTTCACAACAGGCTGCTAAGTGGTTTATATACAGTTCTTGCAGGGCAGAATGTAAAAGGCCCCTGATCACTCAAAGTAGCTCCATAGGATGACACTGTGTGGATGCAATGGTGGCTGTGAAGGACTCACTCCAAATCTTCCGCATCTTTTGCTCTAGTTTCTGTCCCACTTGTTTCATTGCCACCAGCTCCCTAGTGAACCAGGGTGCTCACTTAGCTGCACCCCATGAGAGGGGATGCTTAGGAGCAACTGTGTCCACTGCCCTAGCCATTTTCCTGTTCCCTATTCCAGAGATCAGCCACGACTTCGACAGGATCACCAGTCAAGGCAACAAAAAACTCCCCAAGAGCAATCAGGAGTCCAGCCACATTCAGAAGACTTCTGGGGCAGACCATCGTAATCAGCCGCTCACTCCTGTAGACACGCTGAGTTCCCAGTGTGTCTAAAACCCAACAGGTAGTGATCCATGACACAGAACTATAGAAAGTTCCTTTCCACCTGCATCTCCATCATCCTGCCCCACACAGAAAACCAGGTCCAGAGTGTATCCTGCAGCATGGGTGGCACCAGATACTACTTGAGACAGACCTACTGTTGTCATGGAGGACATACTGAGCTGCTCCTGACAGAGAGGTCTCCTCATGGATGTTGAAGTCCCCCAGCACAGCTAGCTGAGGAGACTCCAACATCACTGCAGAGACCAACTCTGCCAGCTCAGGAAGGTAGACTGTTGAGCAGTGGGGTGGGCAGTATACAAACAAGAATCTTTAGTTTGTCCTGCCAACCACCTTTAAGTACATACATTCAAACCCAGCAGACTGTGGGACAGGGTGAGGGAGATGGAATCCCAATAGACCACTGCAACTACACCTCCCTGCCTCCCAGGTTTTGCCTGCTGCTATACAGAAAACCCAGAACAAAGGTGAGAGAGATTCTCTCACACATGTGCACACACACATGCACCAGCTTCATCCAGCCTGGTCTCTGTAATACAAGTCAGGTCAGCATTCTCATTCAAGATCAGGTCCTGGATCAAGGGTGTTTTTTCCATTTATCAACCTGGATTTAAGCAGGAGTATTTTCAGACCAGGGGGCTACCCAGACTATTTGAAGTTGGGGAGAGTTTAGGGACAACCAACACTCTATGGCTTCCAGCCAAGTTCTGGCTACTTCCATCCTTATTGAGCTTCTGACATATAATCAAAATGGTTGTTTTGTTCAGTCTTTAGCTTTTAAAATCATTAATCTTTTGTCTCTGTAATGTTTTTATAGTACGGTTTTGTTGTTGTTGTTCATTGCTCTGAGGGCCCTAAACTGTTATGTTGCTTCTTAACCTTTATTGTTACTTCCATCATTGTTGTTGTTGTTGGGGAAAAACTAGGGTTGATAAGAGAATGGCATAAAACTTGCAAAAGTCCTGTCAGAATGGATATAAAATGGCCTTAAAAGTAATTTCAATCAGTAACTAAAAATGAGTGGTGCCAGGTGATAAGGAGGCAGTACCAGAGCTAAGAAGGACCAGGGTAAAAGGAGGGCAGATCAGGAGGGCTGTGGTTTTTCCACTTTTGAGAAAACTGGAGCAGTTTTAAGTGAAGAATCAAAATACCTTGAGTGTAATATTTTCTTCTGGTGAATGTTGAGTGAAATGACACTGCAGAAGACAGTTGATCTAGATTAGAAAGAAAAATGGGGGGGGGACTGAACTGTTGGCCTAGAAAAGAATACTGAAGAGGAAGATAGAAGCAGCAGCAGCAGCTTGCTTCAGGATACAAGAGAAGATCAAGTATGATGGAGTAGAAAAATACAGATCCTATAGCCCCAGCTATAGGATCTGCTGGTCCTTGGCATCCAAGAATGCTAACTGCATGGAACATAGCATATTTGGGACTCAACAGGAAAATGCCATGGATCCCTTTACTATGAACAGTTGCCTATGTTTACATTTTTTAAAAAAAGCATCTTAGAAAAAGAGAAACCATACCTCTCTACCAGGTTGTACCAGAATTTTATTCCTTGTGTGGCAAAAAGGGAGATGGTGTGTGGTTGGGTTTTGCCAAGACTTGCCCACCTATTCCCAGTGCAGTGGAAATAAGTAGTAGTGCTGCCACCAAGTCCTTCCTGGGATATTTAATCTCCATTTCCTTCTCCTGGCTCCTGAGGATGTAAGCACTCAACACCCTCCCCCTCTCCCTTAGGTTTACTAGGAGAAAGAAAAATAATGTTTACAGAGTTCCTGGTAGATCTTGTCATGGAGACATGTAACCAGAACATCCCCCTCTGTCTTCGTCAAGGAACAGAGCAGGCTTTTTAAAAGTGAAAACTCTTTAATTAAATATATATGTGTGTATATATATATCTGTGTGTGTGTATATATATGTGTGTGTGTGTGTGTGTGTGTATATATATATACACACACATATACATATATATATATATATGCACACACACACACACACACACATACCTCTTGTTATATATATATATATATGAAAATGGCATAACAAGAGGTATCTGAGAGTTTATCCAGCAAATTCAACTTGCTTAAAGCCCAGGGCTTTCCACACACCTTCCAACTGGTTGAAAGAGGAAAAACCAAGGGCTCAGTTACATGGCGGTTTTTATTGAGATAGTTTGTGCTTTAGCACTTTTTCACACCAGTGCCATGATTTAGTGAGAAATCGGTTGATCTGTTTATTTTTCCACTTTGCAGTTCACACAGGCAAAGGTGGGTGGCATGGCTTCCCAAGCACATCTGGGGGAAGATGCCAGGAAGATGAGAGGGAGGGAGGGAAAGAGAGAGAAAGAGGAAGTGCTGGGGTCTTTCCCTCCTCTGATTACCAGAGGAATGACTGCTAAGTTTTCATGCCTTAGCACAGAGTTCTCCCTCCTTTTCCCAAAGCAAGAAGGGTGGGAGGAAGGAGGCAGCCTTTCAGCTCCGAGGAGGCATCCCCCCAAACCCCCCTTCCCCTCACCCACTCTTCCTGTCTCTCTCTCTCTCGCTCACACACACACACACGGGTTCACAGGACTGCGAGGGAGCAAACAGCTGGAGGAGCAGATTGCTAGTCAATCTCTCTCTCTTTCTCTCTCTCTCTCTCTCTCTCTCTCTCTCAGACACACACACACACACACACAGAGAGAGAGAGAGAGAGAGACTAAGGACTTTTTCGGACGAAGAAAAATAACGCAAGCAGCCTCTCCAGCTTGCGAGGCTGCTGCGCTGCAAAGCGCCCCTTTCGTATGATGCTCGCCCCTGCCGGTACTGTTGCAGTACCGCAGGGAGAGCTGAGCGTCATATTTTGTTGATTTTTACTCACGATCAACTTTCGTGAGTAAAAAATCAACGAAATATGACACTCAGCTCTCCCTGCGGTACTGCAACAGTACCGCTAGAGGGCAGCAGCATCCAAAACTGACACTTTGCAGTGCAGCAGCCTCACAAGCTGGAGAGGCTACTTGCGTTATTTTTCTTCGTCCGAAAAAGTCCTAACTGGGGATTCTTCAGCTGCAGCAGCCAAGCAAGCCGGGAGGCAACAACAGTGACTGGATCTTTTCATTTGAGGCTCTTCCATCCCCTCCCTGGTCAGTCCAATCCCCTCTGTGGTCAGTTCAACCAATCACAGCTCAGTCTGCTGTTGTTGTTTCGGAAAGATTGCTGCTAATTCACACAGACTTTTCTGAAGTGATAGTTCGCACAATCGATAGTGCACTAAGTCATGCTACTTTTCAAAAAAGTCAGGAAGAGTTCCGAAATCCTTTATTTCGCTACTAATGGGGTTTTGTGCCCCCCTCCTTCTGAAAGAGGCGACTTTGTGGTACAACGTGTGTAAACAATTAGGAATCTTAGCAAATTCTTCTTGCGTTTTTTCCATCGTGTAACCGAGACTCAAGATTAATAGGCACAGACATATAATGAGTTATTCTCCAACTCCTCATGTTGCGATTCCAAGCCCTCCAAGCCCTTTCAAAAGAATTGAAGACCTAACTCATCTGCCTAGATAGTCCCTGGGTTTCCGTCAGTCTTTTCCTGGGATTCCTTCCCTCATTCTAACATGAGGCAGTTATATGCCTGCCCCCCTCCCATTGGCCAGCTAACAGAACTCATGTGGGTGTCAGGGCCAATCAGGTCTCTCCACCGTCTCACCTCCCCTTGGCTAATAGAAACCATGTGGGTTTCAGGGCCATTACGCCATGCTGCTTACAGTCTTGCATGTAGGCCAGTAGGTCTGGTAAATGTTGGGCTATTCTGTTTCTGGATTTCACACCTTGTAATGATGGTTCCTGCTCCCACATATAATCATGCCTTAAACATCCTGGGATTTCATCCACTTTTTCATTTCTGCTGAAGGTGTGGTTAACTGTGGGGTGGGGTGGGTAGGGTTTCCTTCCCTCTCCATCATCCCCTCCATGAACTCAACACTTCCCCACATGGTCCTCCCCCAGGCATGTCTCATTTTAAAAAAATGTAATAGTGCTAAATTGCTAGCTAAAGTGCTGTACCAAAACAGCACTATTAACTATAAACAAAAGTGTGTGTTGAGGAGAGGAAGAAGAAATATTAAGTCTGATAACCAGAAATGTAATGAGAGAAGGAAAGTCAGAGGAAAACCTCTGTGGCAAAGGTCACACCCACTTTCAACATCATCAGTAGGACTGCCCAGAAGTACAGGAGGTACTAAGACAATGGAGATTAGCAGACACGTCCAAAATGTACCTTAGCAGAATGCCAGGACAACATTTCTGTCCCACGAATGGGACCCGGTTTTAGACGTCCCCATTGCATTCTGCTCCTGTGCTGCAGCTATTAGTAAGACATCACTTATCATTGACGGGGAGGTCCCATCAATGAAAAGTGATGCTTTACTAACAGCTGCAGTGCAGGAGCAGAATGCGATGAGGATGTCGTCATCTGAAACTGGGTCCCATTCATGGGACAGTAATGTCATCCTGCCGTCCTGCTAAGGTACTTTTTGCTGCATCTGATAATCCCCAGTGGATACACACATGGGATTTTACCTCTGACAATATTAGAAACTTGTGGGACGGGGGTAGGGAACACTCCCGCCCTAGGTTTAAAAAGCCATAGCTAGTCTCAAACATTCATGAGAAATAGACTAGACTAGGAGATATGTCATATGAATATTTTAAAAAATCCCAATAAGTACAAATACAATTCCCACCAAATCCTGAAGGGTTTGGTCAGTCTGATTAAACCCTAAATGTATTATAAGTTAGATCTCTTGTTAGCGGGCTACTGGTATCATAATTAAAATAATAAAACAGTCTCTTTCAGGTGTTCAGGGGCATTGTACTGACCTGCTGCTGCTCTGGGACAGATTTGCTGACCAACAACCTTTAGAAATTAAGACATGATCCAAAAGTGGGAATGGTTCTATGAGCAAGAACCTACAGTGGCTGCCCAGCAACAAAAGATTATTTGGGGTTCATAACAGCTGTGGTCAGGACATTTCCTCTCTTCTTTATATAATAATCCAACACACTAAGGTATATTTTATACTGCTTTGGCCTAATCCAGAAGTGGGAGGAAAAAATTAAAATTTCACTAGGCCACACCATTTAGAAATGTCCAATAATAAATTTAAAGAGGACAGGAGAACAATCTAATAAAAGCACTTTAACATCCAAAAAGAAATTGCTGTCCAAAGCATTTATATAATTAGCTTTCACACTGAAAGGAACGCTGGAATGTTGCCCTGCTGTCTGTTTAATTCTGGGGAAGTAATCAGCTAAAATGTCAAATGTGTTCAGTGCTTTGGCAATACAAGAGAATGGGTCAGCTGTATAATACAAACAAAAGAATTCTATGAATGCAACAGGATGCTACAAAGACTTTGCATTTGAGGAATATTATGTGGGGGGAAGCCTGATGGTAATGTTGATGATTAAAAAGCATGAAGGCTTCTGGTTAAAAGGCCTTCTTGTGAAACTTAACTGGTATGATGGTGACAAGGTTTGGAGAATGATCCATCACTTCTGTCTAGTCTTATTAAAGGCTGGGAACAACTGCTCTTCCCCTCCTCACTATAGCCTCAACAAGATTGTCCCTGTCACTGCAACTGGCCTCTTTTTTGGTTAATATTACTTCCTACTGTTTGGTTAATATTACTTCCTACTGTTCTCTGCTGCTGCTCCCAGATTATGGAATGGCCTGCCGGACAAGATCCATCTTATGGATCTTTTCCGGCAGGACTTTCCTGAATAATTATCCCGGCCCAAGACTCAGCTGCCCTTTCTAGGCTATGATTGTATGTTTTAATTTTTTTTTCTTCTAAGTTATATATATATATATATTAATTAATGCATGTTTTTAATCCTTCGTAATTTAATATTATTTTAAGGGGTGGGTGGGCTAGGGTATTGTGAGTATGGGGTTTTTATATTGTAAGCCGCCCGATTGCGTTGCAGAGGGGCGGGATATGAATAAAATTTTATTTATTCTTATTCTTCTTCTTATTATTATTATCATCATCATTTCCTTGCAATGCTCGCCCTCCCAATCTTGAAGTGCATTTAGAAAGTTAAGTGACCCAGTAATTTCACATTTAATATGTAGGTTACAGCCCACATTCAGAGGTGAGTGATGATTTCCATGTGAGTGGAGTACTGACTCATCCTATGGTCCACTCCAGTCTGAAGAAGTAGATGAACTGTACAATAGCCCCCCCCCATATCCGCTGATTCACCATCCACTGATTCAATTATCTGCAGATGGTGACAGGGGATGGGTGGGGGAGGAGGAGAGATCTCACCTCCCTTCTCCCTTTGCCCCCAGGATTGCCCCTTGGGATCACTCCCGTGGTGGGAATGGCAACAGAGGACATTCGCTATTATCCACAGATTTCATCATCGGTGGGATGGCCTGAAACCAACCCCCCACAAATACTAGGATCCTACTGTATCTCCAAATAGGTTTGGCACCTTGGATAACTTCTTTAACATTTGAACTAAAACCTGGAGCAAGCAGATGTGCAAAAGACCACTCTTTAGATATATGAGCCCTGTTTCTAGCAGTACATGGGACAGATAGCATTCAAATAGTAGACCAGGATAACATGGGTTTCTGTGCATAGGTATGTTGTAAAATAGAACAAGAAGGAAAAAAAGAAGTGGTTTTAAAAGGCAATAAGGCAAATTATTGGAGGAGAATTAAGTTTCTCAAAAGCTAGTAACTATGATAATTAATAGAATCTTCATGCTCAGAGCCATGTTGGGTTCAATATTAGATGCTAGGAGACAACTGTAGGGACACATTGTTGCTGTCACATCCTATTTATGGGTTTTCCAGAAGTATCTGCAAGGTTTCTAAGCTGAGTAGGAAATAAAAATCATCATTTATTTTGTACTTTTATGGAAAGATGAATGTTTCAGAAGTAT
Source organism: Gambelia wislizenii (assembly GCA_030847615.1). Classification (NCBI taxonomy): domain Eukaryota; kingdom Metazoa; phylum Chordata; class Lepidosauria; order Squamata; family Crotaphytidae; genus Gambelia; species Gambelia wislizenii. The sequence continues at coordinate 363,272,298 of JAUMIR010000001.1, forward strand.
TCTCCACCACTTGGCAAAATTAAGAGAGTTTTGCGCATTTTTATTGTTTTTTGCACGTTGGGATTTCATTGGAAAAAAATTGTTTCTGCAAAAAACCCTTGTTTTCCACAAAAATCAACATTTTGCATAAAAAAACAGTGCACTTTCCACTTTACATATTTTTTTCTGTGCAAAAGATGGTTTTGGATGAAGTCCATGTTTTTGTGTCGAAAACTAAAAAGAATTGTATGAATGATTTATTTTTATTTTTATTGCACAAAAATACTGAAGCATGTAATTCCATTTTTTTCAATGGGGCATTTCAATATGTTTTCTTGTTAAAGATGAGAAAATGTGCAAGTATTATTTATAACCCTAGGCAGGACCGGTTTAAGGAATTTTGCCCCCCCCCCCACAACACTTTATTGGGGGGGCATATCCTGCCTGCCTGCCGAGCCCAGCCAAGGTGGCCTCCCTCCTGGTGCTCCTGCCGCCCCAGCTCTGCTCGGCCACAGAGACTGCGGCCCGTGTGCCGCCCCCTCCCTTCGCCAAGCAGCCCACAAAGGTGCCCACAAAGGTGCGCAGCTCCTGCAGGGACTCCTCCCATGCCAGAAGGCTGCTGAGCTGGGACCGGAGCGCCGCCCGCCTCCCTGCCTGCCTGCGCAGCACCTCCCAGCAGATGTGCTACTGGTACCTTTCTGTTGCAGCAGCTGCAGCAGCAGCAGAGCCCTGAGGGCAGCCGCCGCCTCTTCCTCCTCCACTGCCACCTCCCGCTAACTCCCGCTGTCCCCGAGGCTGCTCCGTCTGCACTGCCTCCTGCTCTTCCTTCCCTGAGACCTGAAAATTATTTCAAGGGTTCCTCCACGGTAAGACTGAGAAAAGCTGATATATACACTGGGCCCTTGGTATCTGCTGGGGTTTGGTTCCAAGACCCCCCTCCCCCATGGATACCAAAATCTGTGGATGCTCAAGTCCCATTATATACAATGGCATGATAAAATAGCATCCCTTATATAAATAGCAAAATCAAGGTTTGCTTCTTGGATTTTTTTAAAAAAAAATTGTAGCCACACATGGTGGAATCCATGGATGCCAAATCCGTAGCTAAAGAGGGCTGACTGTATATATATGTACACACATGCACATTTGCCTTTGGTAAATAGTTTTTATAGGGTTTTGTTGTTGTCATGTGCCTTCAAAATTATTTCCAACTTATGGTAACCCTAAGATAACCCAATCTTGGGCTTTTCTTGACAAGATTCAACTGGGATTCTGATGGTGGTAACTGCAAATAAACTGGGCCCTACAGGCTAATGGTTACGCAAGATCAGACATCACAAGAGCAGCCAGACCCAGAGAAAACCACAGGAATGAAGAAGAAAAACAGCCACCCAAAGGGAAGGTATTTTTACCATACATCAAAGGAGTCACAGACAGGGAAACTGATGAGGAAACACAACCTCCAAACAATCTACAGACCAAGCAAGAAAATCCAAGAAAAGAGATCCTCTCACAGCTGCAGGAGTTTACTGCATACCATGCAGCTGTGGACAAGTTTATATAGGGACCGCTAAATGCAGTGAGCAAACACAAATCAAGGAACATGAGAGACACTGCAAACTGGGCCAGCCAGAAAAATCAGCAGTAGCAAAACATGTTATAAATCAACCTAGACACAAAATGTTATTTTAAAAGACAGACATTCTGGACCAGGCCAACAACTATAATGTCAGAATGCACAGAGAAGCTACTGAAATCCAGAAACACCTGGACAACTTCAACAGGAAAGAAGAAACCTTAAAAGTAAACAAAATCTGGCTTCCAATTTTGAAAAACAATAGAATCAAAACTCAACACTTACAAAAGAATTCCTCCCAGAGACAAGGGGATTTCCAGCAGATAATGGCCCATCAATCAACCATTAGCCAAACAGACACTAATCATCCTTGCATTTCTATACCCAGAAACTAACCAATCAATTACACAAATTTACATAGCCTCCCCGACAGGGGTTCACAATATATAAATCCCACACACACTCCTATCCATCAATTCTCAGAAGATGCCAGCCACAGATGCAGGCGAAACATCAGAAAGAAACTATTCCAGAACACGGCCTCAGAGCCTGGAAAAAAACCAAGGAAAATCTATAGATGCCGGCCGTGAAAGCCTTTGACTTCACATTGAGAAACACAAGAGCTTTCAAGATGTTATTAATTGATAGCAGCACATCTTTAACATGTCTGACTGAAGCAAAAGCAGGAGATGATTACAGCTCAGGGAGGACAACCGAGTCTTGGGCCGGGATAGTTATTCAGGAAAGGCCTGCCGGAAAAGATCCGTCTTGACGGCTTTTTTAAAGCCGTCTAAGGTGTTAATAAGACGGATCTCATCCGGCAGGCCATTCCATAATCTGGGAGCAACAGCGGAGAAGGCCCTCTGGGAGGTCACCGACAGCCTTGTTTTCATAGGCTGTAACAGATTCTTCCCAGAGGACCGAAGTGCGCGGGGAGGGTCGTACGGAAGGAGGCGGTCCCGGAGATAAGATGGACCCAAGCCATGCAGGGCTTTAACGGTTATAACCAACACCTTGTACTGTGCCCGGAAACGAATAGGCAGCCAGTGGAGAGCTTTTAGCACAGGTGTTATATGCTCTCTTCTGGAAACACCAGAAATCAACCTGGCTGCCATGTTCTGAACTAGTTGAAGTTTCCGAGTTAAGCACAAGGGTAGCCCCATGTAGAGCGCATTACAGAAATCCAGACGGGAGGTTACCAGTGCATGTACCACAGTTTCGAGGTCCCTAGTTTCCAGGCAAGGGCGCAGCTGGCGTATCAGCCGAAGTTGATAACAGGCACTCCTGACCGTCACATTTACCTGATTGGACATCTGGAGCGTTGGGTCCAGGAGCACCCCCAGACTGCGAACACAGTCTTTGGAGGAGAGTGTAGTTCCATCTGGAAGTTGTATTCCCAGACCTGGTTTCGGGCCTGTAACTGTTAGTACCTCCGTTTTGTCTGGATTCAGTCTCAATTTGTTTTTCCTCATCCAGTCCATTACTGCTTTAAGACAATCATTGAGAGGAGAGATGCCATCTGAAGTCGAAGCTGATGACCGAGACATGGAGAAGTATATCTGGGTGTCATCAGCATACTGATGACAACACACTCCATGCCTCCGAATGATCTCTCCCAGCGGCTTCATATAGATGTTAAATAGCATCGGGGACAGGATGGCACCCTGAGGAACGCCACAGTTAAGCTCTATTCTGGTAGAGCAGCTGTCCCTGAGCCTCACCCTCTGAGATCTGCCCGAGGGGAAGGAACGGAACCACTGCAAAGCAGTGCCTCCAATTCCTAACCCCCTCAGGCGATCCAGGAGGATGGAATGATCTATTGTGTCAAAGGCCGCTGAGAGGTCCAAGAGCACCAACAGGGTCACACTACCCCTGTCGATACTCAAGCGGAGGTCATCAGCCAGAGCAACCATGGCAGTCTCCACTCCATATCCCGTCCTAAAGCCAGTTTGAAATGGATCTAGATAATCGGTTTCATCCAAGACAGCTTGGAGTTGGGAAGCGACCGCCCTCTCAATCACCTTGCTTAGAAAAGGCAGCAAGGAGACTGGTCTATAGTTGTTCCTGTCCAAGGGGTCCAGGGAAGGCTTTTTCAGGAGCGGCTTAACCACCGCTTCCTTCAGACAGGGTGGAACGGACCCCTCCCTGAAGGATGCATTGATAATATCCCTAAGGAGTACTCTCGATGCGTCTCCCCCTTGGGTGGCCAGCCAAGATGGACAGGGATCGAGGGGACAGGTCGTCTTTCTCACTCTACCAAGGAGTTTGTCCACGTCATCGGTACTCACAGATTGAAGCTGATCCAATAAAATTTCATCAACGGAGTTGCTGGACACCTCGTCTATAGATTCTGTCATAACACTGGCATCTAAGTCGGCTCTTATCCGAGAGATTTTATCTGCAAAGTGGATGTTAAACGCATCACAGCAGGCCGTTGTCGGGTTGAGTAAGGGGTTCTGCGCAGGTGGAATCTGCGTCAGCTCCCCCACCACCCTAAACAGTTCTGCTGGACGGGACTCTGCAGACGCAATACGTGCAGAGGAGAAAGACTTCTGCGCTGCACGTATCGCCTCTCGATAAGAATCAAGGAAATTCCTATGACGAGTCTTGTCGGACAAGAGTCGAGTCTTCCGCCAGGTGCGCTCTAGTCGTTGTCCAGCCTGCTTCATCTTCCTAAGCTCCTCTGAATACCAGGGCTTACGGTTAGGAGCAGGCTGGATTACGGTTAGGAGCAGGCGCTCTAGATTATCTCCCGCCCTGCCAAAACCTCCAGCCACTACTCCAGTTTCCAGCTTGCCAGCAGTTTGCAACAAAAGGAGTGCGGTAGGAAGGGATTTCAGCTGGGAAAGGTCCTGAGAATGAGGCTGAAGGATCCTGGTGGCAAATTGGAAACTGGAGTGAGTGGCTGGAGGTTTTGACAGGATAGAAGATATTTGGGAGACGGAGGAAACTGAAGGAATGGGGTAGGAATGGGGAGGAAAGTGAAGGAATGGGGTGAGAATGAGGCTAAGGCTGGTGTGCCTTCAAACACGGATAGCTTCACATTCAATAGATTTTGCCAAAAGACCATAAAAACAAATTAGTGCTGCTGCAAATTTGTGAGAATGCACATCAATCTGCATTAAATCTTTTTCATCTAGACAAGCCCCTAGTATTGTAGACAGTGATTAGCAACAGCTCTACAAAGTTTCATTTATAATTCTTTCCCAGGCCTACCTAGTGATGCTAGAGCTGAACACTGAAAAAACTCTGGACTAGGATGGGCAATTACAGAGGCTCCATGGGCTTGTATAGTTGTCCCTTCACATTCACGGGGGTTACGGGAACAAGACCCCCGTGAAAGAGAAAAAACCATGAATAATGACTGCCCTCCTCCTCCCCTGCCAAAGCAACCATGAGGCCCCATGGGTGCTTTCCCCCACCTTCCCCCTCCCTCCCAAGGTCTACACGGGGCCTCCGGAGCATCTCCGGAGACCCCTTGGAGGCCTCCCCGACCTTCCCCCTCCCTCCCAAGGCCTACACAGGGCTTCCGGAGGCCCCGTTTCGCTGCTTTTGGGTGGGCGGGGGCCCTCCTAAAACCGCAAATATTCAAAACCATGAATGCTAAGTTCACGAATGTGGAGGGGCAACTGTATCTGCCTCATTTTTCATTACAAGCTTGGACTTCTGTAGGCCACCTATGCCCATTTTTGTTTCAAAGCAGACAAGAGTTACTTCACTTCCAATTATTTTTAAAGGTTATTTCTGTCCCATGAGGTATCTGAAATACCATTAAATTGAACAATCACATTCCCTGGAGGTTTCTTTAGGTGGAATTGTCCATTTTACATCATTGTGGTCAGTAAGGATCTGGGAAACCCAAGGAACTCAGGTGGGGGGGGGAGACTGGAGACCTCAGCAGATTACATGTGGTCCATGGATTGCACAATTCCAATCTCTGCCTTGATGGCTTTAGAAAGGAATTAGATAAACTTGTAGAGCATATATCTAACCATGGGTCTTAATCATGAGGCTCTATTAAACTCCATTCAGAGGCAGCATGCAAAAAAAATTGGAACAGGTTAGGAAACAAAACTGGGATAGGTCTACCACATTCATCCCCTGCTTGTGGGCTTCCCAGAGGTACCAGGTTAGCCACTTATGGCAGGGCTAATCGAGAAATGGCCCTCCAGATAGTGCTGGACCATAATTCTGTTTATTAGTCACCATTGGCTATATTGTCTGGTCTGAAGGACGTTGTAGTCTCACAATATGAGGAGGGCCACATTTTCAACAGCAAAATGCTCAAGTAAAGTAAACTCTTGGTCTGATATAGCAAGGCTTCTGCTGTGTAATACTTGACAGAGGTCACATAGTAAAATGGATGACTAACTGGGGATGGAAAGAATATTCAAAAATATATGGAAAACAATAAGAGTTTTTTTTTTTTTTAAATCAGAAAACTCTGATGAGACAAATCCCAGACTTCTGATAATCTTCACAGTTCAAGACTTATTTGCACAAAATTCACATGTGGCATTTTTGTGTAGAACAACTCTCACACTCTAATAATCTTTGAAAGTCTTTCTTGTAGTAGGAAGAAATTGCTAAAATTATTCATTGCTCCCTTCAAGAAAGAAATCAGTGAAGAAGTACATCCCCAGCTAGTGAATCGGTTTGGCTATATTATGATGTCACTCAAGGCCTGTGAAATATCTTGTTGCTATAAACAGCTCCCACTTACGGTTAAGAAACAGAAGCTCAGAGCATAGCTCACTCAAGGCATCTTGGGGAAATCCCAAGATTAGCAGAAATTTGTAAAGATTTGTAAATCATTATTAAAAAGAGGTTTGAAAGACACATGCATGCATGTGCACACACACCAGCAAGGTCTAAGCATGTTCAGAGGGCACTGAGTGCTGATATACAGTCGGAAAAGGAAGAAGAAAAGGAAAACGACAAGCAAGTTAGCTCTATCACTAGGCACAAAGTGAAAGTGTGGCTTCAGACAGTAGATCTGGAAAGATCTGCAATTTGTCTGTTATTTGTTATTGTATTTTACTCCCTTGAAAGGGAGGTGGGATTTTTGTGGGATTAAAATAAGTGGCACTACTGTCCTGGTTCAGGCAGAAAAATGGATTGTACACTCCTGACTAGAAGGGAGGGGGTCAGAATAAATCTACTGGGTCCACCTTCCAAACCCCTTAACCCAGTTTACCACTCCAAAAAAGTTGAGTGTGACACACTTAATTAGGAAATAATGTTTGCCCTTCGTTGGTGAATTTGTTTGATTGCCATAGCTTTTTTTTTCTTTTTTCTTTTTCTTTCTTGTTTGTTTGTTTGTTTGTTTGGCCAATTGCTGCCACTGCATGTTTTTGTAATATAAAGATGGTTTAATTATAATTATAATAATAATAAAATTTTATTTCTATCCCGCCCCTCTGCAACGCAATCGGGGCGGCTTACAATATAAAAATTTCATAGTCCCAGTACCCTAACCCACCCACCCCTTAAAATAATATTAAATTATAGAAGATTAAAAACATACAACAATTTAAAATATATAAATTAAAAAGACAAAAATTAAAACATACAATGGTTAATTGCTTGTTTGGTGTGGAAACTTTGGCTACCAAGTCAGATTCCACCCAGCACTATGTTGTTAAATAAACTGATGAGTTCAATTTACTATCAAACTCCATACATGAACCTTAAAGAGGTAAAAAAAAAATACCCTTCATTACCTAGCTAAGGGGCACTTTAATAACTTTTTCCAAGCAGAAGTGGAAGCAGAAGGTGAGTCCCAGAAAGTAAAGGTAAAATGGGTCAGCTTCAATTTACTGATAACTGAAGTACACCCATTCATATCAATATAATAACTGTGGGTTGCTGTGCTATGAACCCTCTTTTCTCATTTTTCTTCAGCTAGGGCTACCATACCCTTGGTTTGGCTGGGTTTTACCTGGATTCTGTACTTGCCACCTGGGGCCTGTTTTGACCTTCACTTGGCCAGATTCCAACTTTTTATTTTATTTTATTTTATTTTATTTTTAAAAGTAAGTCTTTAGCTCTGTAGGAGCCAAGGTACAAGGCAAAATGTGGAGGCATTCTGCTGTATATGCAAGAAACAAATCTTTTCAGACACAAGAGAAGGGAGAGGTAGAGGTGTAGGTGGTGGAGGAATACATTGTGAGTGTGTGAAGTAAGGGTAGGGATGGAATAGGAGGGAAGAGAAGGTGAGCAATGTAAGTAGCATAGTACAAGGAAGGAGGGAGAGGTGCACTGTGCTAGTGGGGTGCTAGTGAGGGAGGTGAGGCAAGGGAGGGAGTAGGAGAGGAGAGCAAGTGGTGCCACTGGCAGAGGAAGGAAGAAAAGGAGGGGTGCATTGCAAGGGTATGAGGTGAGGTCAGAGTGAACAGGAGGGAAAGGAAAGTGCACTGAGGGAGGGGAAAGGATATAGTGGCAGGGTGCAAGGTTCAAAGGTGGGATGCCTCATGAGAGTAAGAGGTGAGGCAAGGCAGAGAGAAGCAAAGGGGAGTGAGTAATGTTAGCAACAGAGTGCAAGAAACAAGGGAGGGCCTTGTAAGATGGTTTTGTTGAGAGATAGTGTTGGCCCAAGATCATATGGCAAATTACACAGCTTAGCAGAGATTTGAACTTGGGCCTCTCTGTTTCAGGTCCAGCAATTTAAAAATTACTTGGTACTGTTTCTTTCAGGTCAGCTGTAAATGTAAAGGTGGTATGAAGGGTGAAACATAGGGGCAGAAAAAAAGCTACTATGAATGTGTTAGATGTGCATAATCACAATGCAAATTAATTTGCATTCTGATTAGAATAACAATGAATTAGAATATTTTCCTGGACTGGAGGAAATGGAATATGGCAACCCTATATTCAGCTGGATAATAAAGTAAGTCAGGACAGTGTAAACAAATAGGCAAACTGTTCTTGAAGAGAATTTTTCTCTTTTATAATAACATTTTTTAAAAATTAAGAGTTTATAACATCATTAAAACAAGATGATGATGATGATGATGATGACATCTATTTCTTACCCACCTCTCCCATGAATCAAGGTGTGCAAAAAACAACCGACCAGCATACAACATACAACATCAGCTAAAAGTACACGACATCAGTAAAATACATAACATCAATTTAAAAGAACAAATAAGACAAATACCCATTAAAACAATGAATCAATACTTACAATTCAAAGTTAAAAATTCACAATTTAAAAATCATTTGGATGGGCTTGCCAGAAGAGACTGGTCTTTAATGCTGTTTTAAATATGTAGTCAGCTGTCAAATCTCTTCTGGCAGGTCATTCCACGGGGGGGGGGGAGGAAAACAACAAAAGTATAGACATAAAAAAAGTACAAAAAAAGAAAAGAAAAAGGAAAGAAAAAAATCTTTTACTTTCAACTTTCTTACCAATGGCTACACACAATATAAAGTTCTACTTCCCCTACATGACTATAATTCATACTTCTACAACTTATTTACTCCCACTAGTTATCAAAACCCACAGTTAATATTATGATTCTACTAATAATTGTTTACCAGTCCTCTTATGCTGGTATTGCTATATTAATCCACTTAATTCCCAGGACTTCAATATAGAAGCTAACCATTGTTATATCTTGCACATAATAACACTTAAATTTCTTATTTCTATACCCAACAAAATTATCCCACTTTTAAAATACTCTCTTTGCATTTCTCTCTCTGGCTTTCTTTGCAAACGAAGATTCAGGAAGGACTCATCCCACACTTTCTGCAAGCGTGCTGATGACTAAAAAGGCCAATCCGAGATAAACAAGTCCGGTTGCAGAAAGCACAGCAGAAGGTCTCCTTGGGTGATGATTCTGGGTTTTGATTCTTTCTGCGTTGTCGTTTCTCTTCAAGACTTGTTCGGCGTGAGTTCTCAAATAAGATAGTGGATAGTGTGTCTCCATGCCTCCCGATGTGAGGCCAGGGCGGACCATTGTTGGTGATCAATTTGGCCGAGCCTGAGATGTTGTTTCAGGCAGTCCTTGTATTGCTTTTTTGGAGCGCCCCTCTTACTCTGACCCATGGCGAGTTCACCGTAGAGTACTGTTTTTGGGAGGCGATGGTCCTCCATCCTAGAAACGTGCCCGGCCCAGCGCAACTGTGTTCTCAATATCACTTTACATTTAGTATCATCCTAAATCATCCTTATATACTAATTTCTTTTTATGAAATCATAAGTCTGACATCCAAACTTCAAAGACCATACATGTTAATCCAAAACCAGATGAAAGCCAACCAATACTCTAACATTTAAACTATTTAAATTTAAAATGAGGCTTTCTTCCAAAGATCAGTTTTAACATGAGATGGACTAATTCCCCCAAAACACAAAACTTGGAGGCACATAAATTCTCTCATTAGTCTTAAACACTGCTTATTTTTCTTTGGGCTTGTCTACATTAGCCAGAATAATCCACATTCTGGCCAAAGTATTCTACCCCTGGGCCCCTCCCGCCAGCAGTTACCTGCCCTTTCATTGCAGCAACAGAGGGGTGTCCTCACACCCATGGCCCACATGTGAACCAGTACTTCTCTTCCCTGTACCAGTTGTGTTTTCCAAGGCTAAGAACAAGGTGCCCAGCTATGGTCACATGCCCGTACACCTTGCGGTGACCTCAACAGACATGGCACATGCACCAGCTGGGAAATGACTGTGCTGGGCACCCTGTGGGACACATGTGTGGACACACACACACCCATTGTGGTAACAAAACTCACTGTTTTCTCCAGAAGAATTGGAGACAACAGTGAATTTTAACACATTTCTGCACCATTTTAAGGGGGATATTTGCCCCAGATTCTTGCCAGAACTGACTGGATATCATCTGGACAATCTGGACTAGAAGCAGAGCAAAAACTTTGCATCATCTGGACTCCTGAGAATGGGAACCAGGGGGAGGTCGTTTCATTTGGCCATCTAGACAAGCCCTCTGTCTTTTCCCTGGGCATACTGCTCCCCCTTTACAATTCTGAATTCCAAAGTCACCTCTGCCTTTATTTTTCAACATTTCCAATAATTTATGTGCAAACAAGCTCCTTTTAGTTTCTGCTCGGTGCTGCATGCTTTTGCCATTGTATAATCCTATTTTAACAAATTTATTCACTCTACCACCTTCTCCTCAGAGGGAGAAGATCAGGTGGCATTGTGGAGTCCCTTGTCAGCTGAGTGGTGATATTTTTCCCCAGAATACCCTGGGAAGTTCCACCAATGGTCTTCTGGGATAGACTGGATTCTGGTGTTTGGTTGTGATCCTCAATCATTATCATTGTTACTGTGTGGATGAAAATCTAGGTGCCGTTTACACGATGAAAATGTCCCGGGAAGAATTCGTGTCGATCCCTGGCAGTTTACACGTACATCGGGTCGGGTGCGTGATTTTCAGAAAGGGGGGCCACCTTTTATCCCCCAACTTGCGGGACTTCCAGTCCCGTGGGTTGTGCCAGTTTTTTAAAAAGTCACGGGAGGATTTGGAAAATCGGAAATGTAAACGGCCTGGGACAAAATATCTCGGTACTAGGGGATGACCGGAAATGGTGACTGGGGGCAGGCTTAGAGATCAGCGACCAGAAAAGGAGGGGTCAGTCACCCGTTCAACAGATCCAGCCTCACCAGCTGAAAATAAAGGCATCCCTTCCAGCTGCACGTAGGTTTGTGTATGTGTGCTCATGTACTCAATCACCTTTTTAAATGGATTTCTACACTGCAAACCCTTCAGCTTTAACCTCTTCCTCAAGTGCATGTTACAAAGAGATCGTGGTGGGCAGAGGGTTGCCCATTCATCCCCTGCCTTGATTACCTCCCTGGGTCTGAATGGGCACAGTAAAATATTCCAGCCTCTGAGCGAATGAACACACTTTTATTCCCCCCCTCTGTGTCTTTCAAAATGCCTGTCTGTCGCTGGTTTGAAATCTTCACTCTGCAGCTAAAACTCTGCTGTAAGGGTTAACATTTTAAAGAGGCAAGGGGAAACCCAAGCTTCCCCTGCCTACCTCACTCGGCTTGATTTCAAAAGGAAAGCACTTCCTGCGTCTGAGCGAAAGATCACATTCTGGGTCTTTCAAACTGCAGCTCCCTCTGCTTTAAGCGTCAAGATTTTAAAAGAAATCCCAAGCCTCTCCTCCCCCACACACACCACTCGGCTTGATTTCAAAAGGAAAGGACATGGTTTAATTTTTCCTCCGTCTGAGTGAAAGATCACATTCTTGGTCTTTCAAAATGCCTTCTGCCTCTGCTTAAAGGGTTAACATTTTTAAGAGACAGGGCAAACGCAAGCGTCTGCCCCCTCTCTCACCCCCGCCCAGCCAGCCAATAGCATCGCTCGTGGCGCAGAACTCTAAAGGAAGTACGTCACCGAGGTTGTGAAAATACGACTAATCGCATCCTTGGTTGACAGCCAAAAAAAAAAATCCCAGTAAGCTAAACATGTGTAAACAGCAAAAGCATGGGATATAAGAGTGCGGGACCAATAAAAACTTTTGTCGTGTAAATATCAATCACGGGATCTTCCAGGATTTCCTAAAGAGTGACAAAAATCGTATAAACAGCGAGGGACGGATACGGGATCAGGAAGTCATGGTAAGCTCCGTGACAATTTTTGTCATGTAACTGGCACCCTAGGGTTCTCCCATCCCTACAAACCCTCTTAAAAAACCTAGCCTCTTATAAAACCCCTTCAGACACAGAGAAGTGGGTTTCATTTAGCCTTATTTTAAACAGCTGTAACTCAGACATTTTATATCTATGCTTTCTGAAATTTAGCAAGGTTGTCTACTTCATCAGGTAAATTGCCACCGGATTTATGACTGATAGAACAAATCTTATAAATTTTATACGTGACAAACTTTCTGTTAAATGATAAAAAACACTACCAAGAAGAATCACCCTACTTCAACTATTGCAGTGCTGTAGCTGTCATTCTGGCTGCACCTACACTGTAGAAATAATGCAGTTTGACACCACTTTTAAGTGCCATAGCTCCATCCTATGGAATCCTGGGATCTGTAGTTGTGCATGGCCTTTAGCCTTCTTTGCCAAAGAGTTCTGGTGCTTCACAAAACTACAAATGCCATGATTCAGTAGCAGTTAAGGTTGTGCCAAACTGCATTATTTCTACAGCATAGATGCACCCTCTGTCCTATCATGATCACAGGGCTACACTGACATAACTAGTCACTCTAGCCCATTGACATTTCTATGGTGACATTTCTAATACCCCACAGCTGGCACTGGGACTTTTTTACTCTCAGAACAGTGAGACCCAAGAACATCCACAGTGGAAAATAAGGAAAAGGTTGGTCCAGAGGGAATGAGAGCCCACATTTGTAACACTTCATCTTAACAACTTTTGGGGGTGTGAAAGGAAGCAAGAAAGAACAAGTATCATTCCAATTCTTTCCTATTTTTCCAGAAGAGCAAGAGGGGCCTTAGCTCAGTTCTACAGTATATACAGAAGGCCCCAACTTTAATTCCTTGTATTTTCAATGTTTAAAAAAAAAAAAAAGATGAGGTGATGAGAAACACCTTTGTCTGTTTGACAGCACTTGGGAGGTCAAGGCAATGCTGGTTTAGATGTATAAATAATCTGACCTAGTCTACATTGTGTCCTTGTGCTCTCTCCCTTTGGGATCTCAGCAGTCATAGTGGATGTTCCACTTTAGTGGTGTAAGAAGTGCTCAAGACATACAGTAATCCCCAGCCACTTCCAGAGATGCCCAAGCTGAACTTGTATTGTTAGCACAGCTTCACAAAACAAGTGCAGTCCAGGAAAATTGCAGCCTGTTCTACATGGCAGAGTATCATTCTAAATATTACAAATAACTGTTACAGCCCTCATATCCACTGGATGTCACTGTTACACAGCCCTATACTTTTGGATGCTACAGAAAATAATTGATAGAGACAACAGCCACTTTGATATGTTAAGCTGATGGTTGTTTCCTACTAGTGTTTCAGTCGTCATCCTGAGAGCCTTTCTTCATATGCCCAGCTATTAAAAGGGGGTTTTAGAATAGAAACTGTTCCTCCAGATAATCAGAATGGTGTCCCCAAATTTATTGTGGAGATTTGCTTTGCAGCATACTGTAGCTTTCCTCTTTATCTCAGTTAGGAATGGTCAGAGGTCAAGAGAAAAATGCATACTGAGCTTCACCAAGAGTTTTAATCCTGTTAGCAGTTGCTCCAAGCCTGGCACAGGATCCCTAGAGCCATGATGTGAGCCTTAAGAAATACCCCTTGGTTTTCCTTTGATGTGAAACATGCATATTTGTTCTTATCAATGGATATAGTTATGGGGGTGGAGGGCATAGCACCCCCAAATAAGAACTCTTCACTCCTCAATATGAACATTTCCTTCAGTCCCCAAACTTTTAGCACTGCAGTAACTTAAAACTACAGTCAAGCATTTAAAAATAGAGTTTAGGCATCCAAAGAAAAGGGTATGGTAAAGGAGCCATATCCTGCTTGGTGTACATGAACCCAAAGTCTCAAGTTCCATTAATGCTAGGGTGGTTTATTGTCTACATTCATAATTGAAGGAAATTTATGCTAGAGGTTAGTGAAAACAAATATGTAATTTTGTTCTCTCATTCAAGGTCACAGAGCCCCTGAAATCTATCCATGGACTCACTGGCAGCCCCTGGATCCCAAGTTAAGAACCCCTGATTTATGGCTTTTAAGGCCAAACCCATGATTTTAAAGGGGGCTTGGAAATGCCCTACTAGCTAGTGCAATATAGGAGTTATGCAGTCCAACCACCTAAACCACCACCAGCCCCAGCATCTGGGCACTTGTGTCCACCACCAGATGACCATTCGAAATTGTCTTCTGAGACAGCATATATAGTTCAACTGGATATCATAGATGCAGGGATGGAAGTCTGCTCTTACTGCTGACTAAACTGTTATCTAAAGGCAGCATTTCACCACTGTACTGAGACAATGCTTCTGGCTTTATAAGATATGGTTCCTTGTGAGCTGTGGTCTAAACAATGTTATCTATCAGTACCTGAAAAGAAAGGTGTTGTCTGCATAGTTCACATGGAACCTGCCATTGTCTAGAACAGTGTCTCTTAACCTTTTCTTTACCAGGGATAGGGATGCCATAATTCTCTGCCACAAAACCAGTACAAAGGCAGCCACATTTGACCGGGGAGGGGGAGGATGGCTATCCCCTCCCCACTTCCTGCCACTGTGGCCAATTTCTTCCAGGGGATATAGATGAGACGGAAGAGACCCATCCAGCTGCCTTCATCCAGCAAGCCTGTGAGCTTTGATCAGAAAGTGAAGCCCTGCAGGTCAAGGTGGTGGCCGGGCAGGATTGGGGGGTTGGGGGGAAAGGGGCACGCAGCTGCCGCTGCTGACCAAGTGAGCCAGCCCAGCAGGGAAAAGGACCCACCACCCCGCCAGGCCATTGGAGGGGAGTTTGGGGAGTGAATGTGAAGCAGATTCCTGTGACTGAAATAAACAAAATTGTGTTTCTAGCTGCCGCTGCCAACCAAATGAGCAGGGAAGAAGACCAGCCGGGGCATCCTGCCTCCCAGCAATGACCAAAAGGCACACACACACCCCAGGAACTTCTATACAGGCACTTAGTTACCTTGAGGCCAGACTCACCGCACACACACACACAAGTAAATTGCTGGCCTTCTTTCCTCTCTTGATTTTCCTTCACTCTCTCTCTGCTGCTCCCTGCTCTACACACTCTGCCTCCTGCCTTTACACACTGCACTCTCCTGCCTAGCCTAGACTGCACTCTCCTGCCTTCTGCACTCACTCCCCACATGACCCAGAGCAGAGAGCCTGCAGACAGAAAGCTGGACCTGGGATCTGGTGCTTGAAGCAGCCCAACCAGATGTGACAACTATGTCCCTCTAATTGGGGATTTTCCCGGTTTCCTGGGACTTATGGCAACCCTAACCAGGGACCCCTTTAAACATCTTCTGTTGCTGTGGACCCCCAAGACCTAAATCAAGATTTAAAACCCTAATAATAATACCTGATGATAATAATAATACAATTACACTATCCATTAAATTTTCCTTCAGAGGCAATGGAGCAGGGAGGGAAGACTTTTCTCCTGCTTCTTCCTGCAAGTTTGTCTGGAGCGAACTGAATGGCAATGCTCAGGCCAAGCCAGCCAGCTAGCCTTTGCCTTGGCTCCTGTTACATGTCCACTCCACTGCAGGGAGGAGGTGGGCCGAGCAGCCTTCAAGCCTTCACAGATCCCCATGACATTGTGCCCCATGGGGTCCATGGGCCACAAATTAAGAACCACTAGTCTAGAAGAACCAGAAAAATCCTCTTCAAGTGGACCACAAACTGAACATGACTCAGCAGTGTGACTTGGCAGCTAAAAAAGCCAATGTGATTCTAGGGTGTATAGTGTCTAGATCAAGGTAAGTAATAGTGCCACTCCGTTCTGCTTTAGTCAGACCTCACCTGGAATACTGTTCTGGGCACCACAATTCCAGAAGAATATGGACAAGCTGGAACATGTCCAGAGGAGGTCAACCAAAATGGTAGGAGGTCTGGAAGCCATGCCCTATGAAGAGTGGATTAGGGAGCTGTGTATGTTTAGCCTGGAGAAGAGAAGGTTAAGAGGTGATATGATAGCTATGTTTAAATATTTGAAGGGATGTCATACTGAGGATGGAGCAAGCTTGTTTTCTGCAGCTCCAGAGACAAGGACACAGAGCAATGGACTCAAACTACAGGAAAAGAGATTCCATCTAAACATTAGGAAGAACTTCCAGACTGTAAGAGCTGTTCGGTGCTCGGAATGTGGTGGAGTCTCCTCTTTTGGAGTTTTTTAAGCAGAGGCTGTCAGGAATGCTTTGATTTTGCATTCCTGCACAGCAGGGGGTGGGATTGGATGGCCCTTGTGATCTCTTCCAATTCTATGATTCTATGGTTTTAAGGAACTCAACTGATTTGAAAGTGGGGACAAACTATTAGAAAAGAAATAAGGAGGGGACTAAAATTCCCCCAAGGAATTTATTTTGAGCCTTCCTAATTAGGCAATGGCATGCCCTTAAAAAAAAAACCTCTGTAAAGGTATGTGCTATTTTGCTCAAGTGCACTCTTAGGTTAAGTTTAGGTAGAAGAAGATTTTCAGAGCACTCCAAGGGAAATGAAAAAGCAGCCAGAGACCTTCTAGCCACCAGAGGGCTGTGGGCAAGCACCAATGACTAGATACATCCACATGAAAACAAGCAGAATTTACACAGAAGCATAAAATGAGAAGGGACTTTACAATACAGTCAAAAGGAAGAGGGGCATTTATGTTGGACTTCACATTCAGACTTAGACTGTTACCTCTGTCTCAAGATTTTTCTGATAATCACAAAGTCAGCAGTATGGTTTGTAGTGAGAAACAAAGCTAGCGTGTCAGCAAGTCTACTTCATTATAGTAGTGTGTTTGGCTCCTGTTCAGAATATGCTTTGGCAAGAAGATTTTATGCTAACTGATCTGGCTTTTTTATGAACAATTTCAATCAGTTCTTGAAACACACTGACTGCTATTGGCAGATGCTTCTAATGTGCAAGGCCCAGATTCATAAATGTCCATAAGACCTGACATTAGCCTATTTATGTTAAACCAGTGTGCACATATGTTCATTGCTGCTTAACCAACAGGGCAGCTTTGCAGGTGCAACCACTGCAGTCATTTTCACACATGACAGTCGTAGCAGGCCTTATTCCACAATATACATATACATATACATACACACACACATACAGTGGGCCCTTGGTATCCACTGGGTTTGGTTCCAGGACCCCTTGTGGATACCAAAATGCATGGATTGTCAAGTCCCATTATATGCAATTGCATAATAAAACGGTGTCCCTTATACAAAGTGACAAAATCAGGGTTTGATTATTGGGTTTTTTCAGGGGGGGGGACTTTTTAAGCCATGGAAGATTGAAGCCATGAATACAGAATCTGTGGATAAAGAGAGGACCAATTCTATTCTGTCACATGTCTACAAGATGTGTACCCTGCCATTGCAGTCTCCTTTTCAATGGAGCAATTGTAGGCTGTGCAAACAGTTACACTGCAGACCAGCAATAGAATGTGTGTCAAACTGAAGCTATTGTATTTTGGACATATCATGAGACGGCATGACACATTAGAAAAAATGATAATACTTGGTAAATTGGGAGGCAGGAGGAAAAGAGGGCGACTGCATTATCGATGCATAGACTCTGTCAAGGAAGCAACAGCCTGGTGTTTGTGGGACCTGAACAGGGCTGGTCATGAGAGGGTGTCTTGGAGGCATCTCATTCATAATGTCACCATAAGTCAAAGCTGACTTTATGGCCATTAACAATAAATAGCAACAGACCAAAACTATTATGATGCAGCCCTGCCCCACCTCCTCACATGCAGTGGAGAACCTAGACATTAGAAGTGGGCTTTGCTCAGCATCTATAAGCTTATGACAGAAATTTTTAAGATGTGAGTGTTATGTATTTTGAGACATGTTCATTTTAACTCATCGTAGATATTACTTTATGGACCACAACTCCTGCAATCCCTGGGGGATTCTGGCAATTGTGGTCCAAAATATGGGGGCTGCAGTCCAAAAATATGGGAAGAGATATTCCTATTTCCAAGACCTAACAAGGTTTTTGAGGCTGAATCCATATTAATTTGAAGAGGGCTGTGATATTGTTATATTGATGTTTACTGGTGGAGGTTTTTAAATTGTTTTCCTATATTTAATTATATACCCTCAGCCACCACATCCTCATCCTCTTCTCTCAATTATTCCTTTCTTTTGATTATTGGTGGTCTCCTAGGATGTGATCAGTGTTATAAATATTTTAATTTATTAATACAAATAAGTGACAGAAACTGAGAAGTGTCCTCCTGTTGTGTCTTCAGCCTACCTGTGGATTTTTTAAAAATACAAGAATTTCAAAAAACTGATCTGTTTTCCTTATTGTCTCTTTCAGTTTCCATCACTGTCTGCAGAAGAGGGGAGGGAAACTTTATGTCTTGCTGTTGTATATCCATTATTGATTTTCATTAAATGCTGTCCTGAGTGTAAAAGCTAAGCAAGCTTTTCCTTTCTCCTTAGGAAAATCAGCTTGCTTGCCAGGTGGGTTTCCCTGAGCTATAATAAAACAAAGTTATCATTAGTCACATTGGAGATGATTTCTCAGATGCTGATTGTGGACCATTTGTCAAACCTGATTATTGCCTCTACTTTATCCATTGTTATAAAATCCCTAAACAAAATCCAAAACATTATCAGGTGACTGTAGGCTATTTCTCATTCACAAGAGACTATTAACATCCCTATATAATGGCAGTATTTCCTGACATAAATCTAGTGCTAGTTACAGTTCTACAAAATAAAATGTTCAGCAGATGACAAAAATTAATTTATGGTATAAAATACCAAAGAATTACCATACAGTTCTTTCCCTGCATACGCCAAACAAAGTTCTTGAAAACAGGATTTGGAGAAAATACAATTCCATTAGCTAATACTCCTTTCCCGATTATTTGTGTTCTAGGTGTTGGACCCCTTCCTGTCCTATGTTGGTGAATGTGAGAGATAGTAGTGTACCTCACAAGCAGAGTAATTAGTATTCTGCAGCAGAAGGTGAGCAACAACCCATTCCACAATACCAACACACACACACACACAAAGTCTAGCAGAGAAATAAAGCAGGCTTAGCCTTTTTTGTAAAAACATATGAAAAAACTTTCCTTACAAATCTAAAGGGTTACATAACATCTCATGGTGAGAGGCTTTGTAGCCTGTTCTCTTCAAGCATGGAGGAGCGAGAGAGAGAGAGAGAGCAGGCTAAAAAATGGAGGCTAAATTCAGACTAACTGCAGAGTAAGGACTTTATCAGATGCAGCAAAAATAGTAGGATAACGATGTCACGGTAGCGTGAATGGGCCCTGCTGCTGCATGACATCGTGGTTATCCTGTTCCCCAGCTGCAAAAAAATGTTGCCTTTAACTGATGGGTTAACCTGTCAATAGATCACCAATAGTGTTGTTTTTGCGGTATTGAAAGTGTGCAAAACCATGTCCCATTGTAATCGGGAGATTACAGCATGAATTGGCAATTGTCAGCAAGAAAACATCTGGGTAAGAATGCAAAAACGAAGCACAGGATGCTCTTTTTATGCACTGCCCCATCTCGCTGGCAAGTTTTTAGGTTTGTGTCAGTGCTTCTCTGTTCATTTACTTTTTAAATTGAGGTGCTTTTTAACTTTTAAGTGTGCTTGCATCTTCTTGCAAGGACTGCAGAAATTTCATCCATGCTGAATCATGGAAGTAAACTCCCACTCTTAAAATGCTAGTGGTAATCATACGATGATTCTGTGGTGGTTCTTTTGAGTGATTACAGCTGTGTGCAATGGTAAATATTATAATGCCATGAGGTTTCCAGTATCCACTTTTGCGGAATTACAGCATTTTGGGGTGCTCGCCTGATAAAGTCCTAACTGAAGCAGGAAGAGAGGCTGTGGCTAAGAGCAAACAACTGAAAATGAGATGAATATATATCATGCCTAAACTTTTAGAACAGTAATTTCCAAACTTTGGGCCTCCAGTTGTTTTGGACTTCAACTCCCAGAAGCCCTAGCTGACTTGGCCAACAGTCAGGAATTGGAGCTGAAGTCTAAAACATTTGGAAAACCAAAGTTCGGGAACCACTGAGACATGCCAACTAGCAACTACTGAGTATAGGCATGCTAAATAGCTGCCTGTTATACCCTAGTATCTGTAGCACCAGGCAGTTACCCATAATTACTGAACACATACCATGGAAAGATAATTAATTAATTAATATCAAACCATTCAGTTAAGTTTATAAACTCGTGATTTGCAAACACATTTCTAATTTAGATTAAAATCTTTTTCACCCGCAAGATACATTAGGCCTTTGACCTATCTTAATAGGCTACCTATTTCTATATCTGGATGTCACTCATGAGCACCACAGTTTGGGGACTGTTAAGAAAATATTTTGTTTAAAATAAAAAATTAAATATGTGTCTCTTGAATACAAACAACATTAAGGTAGGTCAAAGACTGGGCCCGCCAGAAAAATCAGCAGTAGCAGAACATGTTATAAACCAACCTGGACACAAAATGCTATTTGAAAACAGAAATTCTAGACGAGGCCAACAACTATCATGCCAGAATGCACAGAGAAGCTATTGAAATCCACAAACCCCGGGACAACTTCAACAGGAAAGAAGAAACCTTAAAAGTAAACAAAATCTGGTTCCCAGTTTTGAAATACAATAGAATCAAAACTCAACACTTATAAAGGAATCCCACCCAGGGACAAGAGGATTCCCAGCAGATAATGGCCCATCAACCAACCATTAGCCAAACAGATATTAATGAGCCTCACATTTCTATACCCAGAAACTAACCATTCAATTACACAAATTTATATATACTCCCCAACAGGTGTCCACAGCACATAAACTCCACACACACACCTACCCAACCATTCTCTGAGGATGCCAGCCACAGATGCAGGTGAAACGTCAGAAAGAAACTATTCCAGAACATGGCCTCACAGCCCAGAAAAAAAACCAAGGAAAATCAGTGGTATGATTGTCTGGGAAGAAAGGATCAAGTGATGATAGGTAATCAATAGTTTCGTAGCCCACCAGATTTCATAGATTGCAAACTATTTTAGTATACTGTCAGTTCTGTGGGTCTCCATTCTAAGCAACAACCTTGTACGATATGCTTTCTGGATTATTGTGCCAATAAAGTTTTATGCTTAACTCTGAAACTGCTGGTTGCTGCCTCTGCAAATGCAAGTACATGACAGTACATTTGGGCAATCATTTGCAGGGAGATATAGCAAATTACAGGAGGGTCACAAAGATAAATAAAGGTATATCATGCCCAAAGTCAGCCAAGTTATTTTGGGGGAGGAGGCAAAAAATTATTCATCCCCACTTCTAACATTAAAAATAAATTAATGACAAACTGAATGCTTAACAATTGCTGCCCTTTTGTGACACTTCAAATATGTTGCCTCAGGTAGCTGCATGAGTCTGCCTAACAGTAGGGCCCTATCAATTTTGAGAGTATACATAACATTTATACATCCTTTTACAAATCATCTGAGTTTTTCTCATCTCTTCCTTGGATTTTTCAGAATATTTATTTTTTTCAATGGTCAATAACGCTCTTTGTGATTATTATTTTTTTGGGGGGGCAATAATTTAACCTTTTTGCATCAAACCACTTCATGTAAAAGGTAGCAAAAGGTTTAAAAACCAAGCCCAATAAAAATTGACTTAAGAGGTTGGATATGTTTAACTTGGAGAACATTGAGAGCAGACATGATATCCATTTTAAATATCTGAAAGAATGTCAAATAGAAGATGGAGCAAACCTGTTTTCTGCTGCTCCAGTGACCAAAACATGAACCAAATGAATTCAAGTTTTAAGAAAAGAGATTTCACCGAAACATTAGGAAAAACATTCCAACAATAAGAGCTGTTCAACAGTGGAACTGACTGCCTTGGAAAGTAGTGGATTCTTCTTCTTTGGAGGTATTTCAATAGATGTTTTATGGCCATCTCTAAGGTGTGCTTTACCTCTGTATTCCTGCAGTGCAAGGTTGGACTCGATGACCATTAAACTCTATGATTCTATGTAAATTTACACAGTGCCATAAGACCATCTTTTTTTCAATTCCTGTTGAAAATTTCGGTCATCAGCTCTTTGGCTCCTTCTCAAGTCAGATGCTGAAAGCTGTACATACTATGGCAAATAACACCCTGGCCATAAACTAAAATGAATCATGCCACTATCTGCGACATACAGCACATTTTCCACTGCTAATTAATTGAAGAAGCTTTTTGGGAGGTGGCATACAATAGATCAGGAAGGAGGATCGTGCGGGTGTCCAGATACTCCTAAACTGCAATTCTCATCAGCCCAAGCCATCATAACTAATGGTGAGGAATGCTGGGAGTTGCCGTCCGGCAGCAACTGGAGAACCACATGATTCCCACCCCTGCAATAAATAATAGCCATGAGGTCGGGACTTTAACATGATCTTATTTTGCCCAAAGAGTTTTTCAGCCAACTTGATTCAGAACAGAGAAGAACTTTAGGAATCATCCTCCCACATTAAACATCATAATTTGGTCATTTGGAGTCTGCCAGCCTGACTTTCCATTAGCAGTATGACCTATGTAACACTGAACAAAGGAAACTGTGAGCAACTGTGTTGTCAAAGTCTGATGATCAGACTGGGATGCTCCAGAAACTTAATGAATAGCACCATGGAAGAAGAAAAGAAAGACATTCCAGTGAATCAACAGCATGACCATAAGGTCAGTTCTTACCATTATTTGTAATATTCTCACTTTTAAAAAGTGGGAGTGATCTTCAATAATTCTAAGTCATGAGCAACAGGAGCAATTTAGCAATCTAAGAATATGCCATTTATTTACTTATTGTATGTTTATAGCATAATGCAACATTAAGCTATAATATTTAACAAAAGTAGCAAACTACAGATTAATAAAATGTTTTTTTTAAAAAAACAGGACAACAAATAGGCCAATTTGCAGCTCAGTCTTTGAAAACTTAAAAAAAAACCACACACACAATTGTGGGTTGTTTTAAAAAGGTCTGAGTGGGGCCAGAATTAAAATAAAGAAGGTGCAATGAGAACCTCTCTGTGAAGGCTATACAAGAACCAAGAGGAAGGGGCATCTCACTAGTAGCTACCAGCCTCACTTCACTTGGTGGGACATCTGAAGCAGGTCCATTGAACTGTAGTATGTGGGAAATTATTATTATAATGCAATACAATCTTGTGTATCCCATGTTAAGTTCAGTTTAGGAATTTCCCTGCATGCATGAGTTCTTTCACTCCCCCTTCTTCTTTGCCCAGGCAATTTCAGCCAACTGGAGCAATGGGTCATTCATCACATGACCTAATTTAAATATTATATTACATTTTGTTTAAGTTTCCTTTTAAGTTTTGTCTCCATGTGGCTGTAGCCATCTTTGAGTGCCGTCTTAGAGTCTTGTTTTACTCTTTCACCATGTAGCGCTCATCACTTAAGGCTGGGTGAGGTTTTTTTCCTAACCTAAATCCTCTTAGTTAATTAGGGACCTTTAACTTTGTTTTAATATGTAGATTAAGATTGATATACCTTCAGTAAACTTTTGATATACATTTTTAAACTGACGTCTTTGTTGTTTAATGAGTCCAATTGACTGGGTGATCAGACCACACATTTAAATGTTAATTGAGTTGTGTCTGCATTCCAATGCCTTACTCTGCTTACTTTGAAAGAAAAGTGTTTTTTACTTTTAAAGAAGATATTTTTATTTTTAAAAAAGGGCCAGATCCCTGGAATTTTTAATACATTTTTAATTTTAGACTCATACCTCTCAACATGAACAAGATTTTAAAGTAAGTGTACATATAAACCAATGAAGACAGTCATTTGGTTAAGCTTGTCTCAAGTTAATTAAGGCAGTAGTGGGAATGATGCAAGCCTTCCAAATGTTCCTGGACTGCAACTCTCAGCATTCCTCACTATTGACTAAGCTGGGTAAGGCTGCTGGGAATTGCAGACCAACAACATCTGGAGGGCTGCACATTCCCCAACCCTGCATTAAGGGCCTAACAGTTAAAAGCAGTACTATCAATTGGATCTGGAAACTGACAGTAGGACTTTATCAGATGCATCAAATATAGCATCATAACAATGACACATAACTGAGAAAGGGTGCTCATGTCAGACAATGTCACCCTTTCGTAATTATGTCCCCTTAAAATTCTGTACTTTTTAACTGACAGCTTAAGCCATCAATTGATCCCCCCTGCTGTTTTTTCCTCGTGTCCTCCCCCCCCCCGTACTTACCCCATCAGTGGCCCCTTGGCGCAAACATTTCCAGGTGAGATTGCAACATCCTGGTAAGTGGTGCATTTTATATGACCCTCCTGGTTTACTTGTAAGTTTTAAAGTGTGTTTGTGTGTTTTTTAAAATGTTTTTCATATTATTTTTGTTTGTTTGTTTTTTAATTTTCCACATGATCAAGTCCCACGATATTTTGTGGGATTTAAAAGGAGGAAGTGAATGCAGCTTTCTTTCATTGCCAGAGCTGCCTTTGCCCGGATTGGAGGTAAGTGCGGGGGGAACGTTCTTTTGCTGGCATAAAAATGGTGCTTTATTTTTATGCCAGCAAAAGAGTGCTTTAAAGTTATAGTCTGATAAAGTTCTAAGGCTCAATGACACTTTATGTTCAACTAGCTGTACCAGGCATAACATATGCCATTAAAAAACTCCCTAAACAACACCCAGTAAATCTCACAACAACCCTGTAAGGTGGGTTGGTGGATTTTTAAATTCTTCCTCCCCTTTCTCAGTGTTCCACATTTTTCCCAGAATTGCTGAGGGTGACTCGCACTGTTGTCCGGCCGCTGCCTGGGTCCTGTCATAGGTGGCCTGTCACTGCCACTGCTGCTAGTTGACTGTCTGGGTCCCATTGCAGTGGCAGCAGTGGTGTTCCATTGCAATCAGTTGGCTGTCTGGGTCCTGTTGCAGTGGCGACAGCAGGGTCCCATCACCACCACCAGTTGACTGTTGGTCCCATCACAGGTGGCCCGTCGCAGGCAGTTGACTGTCTGGGTCCCAATCTGAGCCACAGATTGAATGTCAGGAGTAGATTGTGAGATGGAAAGGGAATTTGCATGTGGGTGGTAATTGGTTGGGTGTGTTTCTTGAGAAGCCAATCAACACACTGGGAAAGGCAACGTATCCTAGATAGATAGATAGATAGATAGATGGGCTATAGCTATGAGTTGCCATTTCACTGTAAAGTAAGGGCCCTGATCCAGATTGGAACCATCTTGCACAAGGAGGAAAAGTTTAATCTTTTCTGTCCTGGCTTATCCACACTTAAACAACCTCTTCCCCGCGATATAATTCTCGGTCTTTCTTTCTTTACTGCTAGATAGTGGGGATTTGGAATGGGAAGTATCTGGGAAGAGAAAGATCCAATCTTTTTTCTCCATGCACAGTGACCCTTATCTAGTTCAATTCTCTAAAGAATTTACTTTGGAGTGGGGCAGAATAGATAGACAAAACACTGCATTCTATATCTTCTTTGATTGCTGTCCTAAAAGCCAGAGCTCCAGAATCTCCTTCAGACTGTTTGTGGGCTATGGGACAGTGTGAGGTGGCAGAGACCTGCCATGCTAGCCTCCCAGTGCACTGGTCTTCTTCTCAGGAACCTGTGCACCATTTTGCAGGCCTAGGAAAGGATGGCCAATTGGAAGCCAAGGGAGGCAGGGCTTCCCAAGCACCTGATATTGAAGCTGCAGGCTTCACTCAGGTCCAGTTGGGAAGTATATGTTTGCAGCCCCAAAACTGTTCCCAACATTCAGAATTGAACTGCCTTCCTACCCATGCACCCCTCATTTTTATTTTTATTTTTTGCTGTATTCCATCAAGTCTATCATTTTATCACAACTTTGGCAGGTGGTCTCAAGAAAATTCCAGTTTTTGCGGGGAACAGGTGATGAGCTTTGCGGGATTCCACAAAGTAGTGGTGCACTCACATGGGTTCCTCGGCTGTCACTTTCTGACAGTCAATTGGATAACAGTTGGGTCATCCGGTTACTAGATCAGTGCCTCATTGCCAAGTCAATGCTTTGTATCTGTAACAATAAAGTTGTGACCTTTTCACCTCCAGTCAAATTGCCCTGTGTTTCTTGGGTGTGACCATGCTGGCATCTTGACTCTAGGCCAGCAGGAGTACATTTTGACAAACACATATAGAATCACAGGGGTCGTTTACACGGCAAAATAAATCCTCAAAGAATGCGACAAGAAGCCTGATAGTTCCCATGCATTTCAAAGCAACAGCGCCCTTTTCAGAAGGAGGGGGTGCAAAAAACCCATAAGTTGCGCAGTATCAGCTTTCGCTAGTTTTCCACACTTTTTTGATTAAGTTTGTGAAAATGTGCATAATTTATCGTGGGAACTAACGATCGTGTAAACTGGCATCTGCCTTTTCGAATTACTGTGAGCAGAGCTGAATCCTGATTGGTTGGAGTGACCATTCTGCTTTATCCGAATAGACTGAGGGGTTGGAGAGAAGAAATTCACCCTCCTTCTGCTTGCAACCCACTTTGGAAAATCGAGCCCTTCCTGTCTGTCTTTGGGGGGTGGGAAGATGTTTCGCTGCTTCGCTGGTGTGAGTGTGTATGTGTGTGTGCATTCGTGTGTGCTGGGAAACAGCTGATCGCATGTTCGTTCTTTTGTTTGTTTGTCCTTCCATTCACTTGCCTTTATTCAAGGCTTCGGAGGGAGGGAAAACAATTAGGAATGAGGCAAGCCCTAGTTCTGTGGTGTGTGTTTGTGTGTGCATGCATGAAGGGAAGCGAAGATCACTCCACCATGCTTTTGCTTGTTCGTGCTTTCATTGACTCCTTTCTTTATAGAAGCCTTTCAGGGCTGGGGAAGACAGGGGGAGTTTGACAGATCGCTCTTTCGATCCCTTGTTTGTTTGTCCTTTTTCTTTCCTCTCATTATTTATGGTCTCCATAACCCCCTCCTTGCTCCCTCCCCGCCTCCTGCCTGGCTTTAATCATCTGGAGGCGATGCCCCCCACCTTTGCCTGTGTGAACTAAGGAAAACAGAAAGTTGCTGGATCTGGCTTCATCATCTGAAAATGCCAGGAGTCATGTGATTTATGCACTCCTGATGCGAAAGAATGGTAATCCGGAATCTTGTGAACTTTTTCCTGTCGTGGAACTGGCCCCATAGAATCAATGAAGATACCACTAGGGCCATCCAGTCCAACCCCCTGCCATGCAGGAATACACAATCAAAGCCCACCGGACAGATGGCCATCCAGCCTCTGTTTAAAAATTTCCAAAGAAGGAGACTCCACCACACTACAAGGCAGTGTAGTCTACTGTCTTAATTGTTGGCCAATACGAAAAACTCCATTTTATCTTTAAAATTCTGCATGAAGAGAGCTATTCAATACACTTGGAACAGCACAGGAGAAAATGAGTACTGCCTTTCTGACAGGCTTGGTGCATGTGTGTGTGTGTGTGTGTGTGTGTGTGTGTGTATGAGAGACAGAGAGAGAGAGAGAGAGAGATGACTTCCCCAGTCATGATGTTTAATACATTTTTCTGCTCCATCTCCTCCAGATGTTGTTGGTCTGCAACTCCCAGCAGCCTTTTCTGCTGTTCTTTATTTAGAAAAAAAAATAAAGGACAAAAGTATAAGTGCTCATTTTCTATCTGGAAACTGAATGAGGTCAGAAACATTATGGTGATGCCAATGATGATGTTTTGGTTTGTCAGAAGTCATTAGTCAGCACTGTATGTAGTGTTTTTCTCCATCACTGTGGTAAGACGTGGAAAACAAAATCAACTAGGGAAAAATCTTGTCTCTGTTTTATAGTATTCAAAACAAAAAGGAAAGAATATTTAGCCATTTAAGCTTTTTTGTGTATACGAATTTGTATTTAATTATATTGAATAGGCAAGGGGGTTACAGAACTACACAACATAAAAAGTCTTCCATATTCAGTTGACACTCAGCAGTAGTCCTAAACCTTCTTGGCTGCAATAAACACCCACCGAACTAGGAAAAGATGGGTATACTGTTACATTGCTGGTTACACAAAATTCCTCACCCACTTCCTTGAATCTGCCACAAGCCTGCTTTATTCCCCTTACAATTCATTCACTTTGTCAGTACATCCGCAGCAGTTCCAGCTACTCTTTCCTAAGGTGTCTCTTATCCACTCCTGGATATTTTTACATTCCCTAATCTTTCCAACCAAATTGTCTCTTTCGTCTCCTCCCCAACTGATACTGCATAATCTTGTCATGGATAATTCCCTTCTTATCCCATTTAAACCCTTCCTGTGGCTAATTCCCTCCCTTATCAGGGCCTAACAACATGGAGATTGAGAACCTTTGGCCTTTCAAATGATTTGGATTATAAATCCCACAATCCCTTGCCACTGGCAATGCTGGGTGGGGCTGTTTAGAGTTGTAGACCAAAACATTGAAAGCCCCATGGCGGGAGGTGGGCAGAGAAGGGAGGAAGGAGGTAGCTCACCTCCTTTCTCCCTTCTCCATGGGAGTGGGGCCCGGTGGCAGCAGTAAGGGCGTTCACTATTATCCACAGATTTCACTATGGACTTTATCAGATGGGCTTAATGAAATGGAACAGAAATGCCACAGGATCACTAAAGAGGGTTGTTGTTTTTTTTCAGACGATGTCCTCCTCACCCGTTCTGACCCTGTGTGCTTTCCATTTAGGTTTATTCATGGGGGAAAGTCATCAATAGATCTCCCATTCCGTTTCTGTAACAAACTCATGGGTGTGTGAACTGGTTTGCCGTTATGCTGGCACGATATTAAAACACTTCCGGGTACAATCGTGACATCCAGGTAAGTGACAGCCTTTTCTGTACCCTCCCCATGTTGCTTTTAAAGCTTTAAAAGTATTTTGGTGCTTTTTTTTTAATTTTTAGAAGTCTGCCTGTATTTTTATTTTTAAATCCCCCCCCCCTGGCTGCCTGCCTCTGTAAGGTCCTGGAAGGTAAGTAGAGAACACTTCTGGTGGCGATCTGGACATCCAGGTAAGTGACAGACTTTTTTGTACCCTCCCCTGTTTACTTGTTTCTTTTAAAGGCTGTTTAGGTAATTGCTCTAATTTTTTTATGTCTGGGTTTTTTGTTTTTCTTTAATTCCCTGCACGATGCAGGGCTCCCTGTAAGGTTCTGGGAGGTCCCTGCAAAACACTTCCTACTTCGATTGGGACAAAGAGGTAAGTGACAGCCTTTTTTGTTCCCTCCCTGGGTTACTTGGGTTTTTTTAAGGGTGTTTAGGTGCTTGGTGCACTTCTTTGAGGTTTGGGGGATTTTTTATTTTTAAATTCCCCATGCGATTTGGTCTCCAGGAAGGGGAGGGGGCTCTGTGAGAGCTCCATTCCCTTCCTGGACAGCCAGAGGAGGGGTGAGCAGGTTCTGTCCCAGGATTAAGGTAAGTGTGTGAACATTTTTTTTATTCAGTTACAGGGACGGGAGGAGGGTGGGAGGGTGGGTAATGGAACAGGAACGGGTTTTAAGGGCCCGTCTGATAAAGTCCTATCTGCTGTGGGGCCTGGAACCAATCTCCTACAGATGTAGAGGTACTACTGTACTGTTCCCTTTCTCTAGCAGCTATAGTCTTTACTCATGAACATAAATTCTATTAATATAAGAACCAACAGCCATTTTCAGCCTTTCTGTGACAAACACACACAACTTTCTCTTTCCCTCCTGTTAACTGCCATTTCAGTTTATAGGTTCCAGATGTGGGCTCTTCGTGTCAATTTAAACAAGCATGCAACAATCAACAACAATATTTGAGCAGGTGTTTGAATTAATATTTGCCATGGTAATATGCTGCAGCTTCTTTGCTTTTAGATGTCTCGAAGAGATGGGGCTATTGACTGTATTGCATTCTGCACAAAGCTGGGGTGTTAACTTATATTGCTATCAATTACTAGTATGATATTACCATCCTCTTACTCTAGTTAGACATTACCCGTTCAGTAAGAAAGAAATCACCAGTTAAATCCTGACCCAACTCATGACACAGGCTCTGCCATGGGTGTACAGTGCTTTGGACACTACCTTAATAGAACCCCCTCCCCACGATATATCAAAATTGGAAATATTAGACACTTTTCGGGCTCAGGTTGGCTGGGGTGAACCAAAAAGGTCAGGTGGGGGTTACAATAACCTGTGATATGTCTTAGAAATATTTTGGCAAACAAGCCCATGAATTGTCCAGAAGCCCCTTAGTAAACACAGTTATTAAGAAGGTATGTGCTAATATCTTTCCTGGGCACCTCAGCAATAAGTCATTCAACCAAACAATTAAGTGACCATTCCCAAATCTACTCCAAAGGAAATCTCACCTCATACCCCCTCCTGTCCAGCATTGTGAGGTTGTCATAAACCAGGCAATTCCTATCTCCTAGCCATAAATGCAATCAGTTAAGTTTCGGATTCCTTTGTCTATCTGGTGGGAAAGCCATCAAGGCTTTGTCATAGCCAGATTACCCTTTCAGGATATGAAATACGGTATAAATATTAGTCTTCCAACAATAGAAAAGTGTGCCATGGTAGCACACCTGGTCACTCTCTTTCTTACACGCCCCCAGATCAGAATCTCCCTTGCCATCCTCACAGCTCTTCAGACTGGTAACGATCACCCTACATCCCTGGATCTCTCCCTCTGTCCAATCTCTCTGCCTTACCCTTCTATAGCCTTGTATGGTTCTTAGGAATGTGTGTTGCATGTTTGAGTTCACTTGGTGTTATTTCCAACAAAAATACTTTCTTTCACTTGATACTGGAATACTCTTTACAGATAGTACTGGTATACATAGGTGAAAAGATCCCTCCTCTCGCAGGCATACTGTTTGAACTAATAATCTCCCAAGATAATAATATAGATTTTGCATCATGTGTGGAGCTCTAAAGCACCCCCCATCTCTTAGGGTAACAATGCCCTAATTTTAGTGACCGACCTAAGGCTGATCAGCAACTCACCAGAAAGTATGATAGATAGAAGACTACGTCCTTCAGTCCCATTTCTCTAATTTCCTATATAGAGCTACTTTCATCTCAAAGGCATTCTATTTAGTAGTAGTAGGTCTACATACACACTTATGTAGTCAGGATTGAACTGTTCTCTGCTTGTACTTTTCTCCCCTTACCTTGCCACTGTGTGAACTTTTGTTATATGTTCTCAATTGGAGACAAGATCATTCCAGTCTTTCTCCACCTTCTGGGCCTGATGTGAAACCAATGCACCAACAATATATATATATATATATATATATATATATATATATATATCAAAAGCCGTAAATTTCAAAACTACAACTAATTTCAAAATACTGGGCAGCGGGGGGGGGGATGCAGCTTTTGAAAATCCAGCCCTCCTTGGTTCAGCATTTTCCAACTAAACTGTGAAACAGACACCTTTACATCTTTGCTTGTCAGCGGGGCAGACTACTTGGATTGTGTTTATTCATGCACAGCAAAGAATAACAGGCATCAGATCTATGTGGGAAGTGCACATGGCCTGCAGAACTTGAACATACTGGATGAGCACACTCAAACCAGGACAGAAATAGGATTCAAATGTCTGTGCCTTAGACTCAAGGTTCAGTAAGCTTTACTTTGGGATGGAAAATCATTTCTAGGATGTCTTACAGTTTGAGAAACTCATGGAGAATATTTTTGGTACCTCTGGTAACTATTTTTCATTCACTGAGTATGTCACTCCTAGTGACCAGAGCACAGCATGAAACATCCCATTAGGTAATTCATCCTATTTTATCTTTTCAAATAGACTTGTCTAAATATTTCTGGTTTAGAAAATTCATTGACAGCAAAATCATTTTGACCTATTGTCTACATTTCACAGCTTTCCCCCAAACATCTTTTGCTATCATTGCTTACTTTGCCACTCAAAGTGATGTTCTGAAATCTAATGCACTATTAGGTATTGTATAACATGTACTGTGAAATTAGTTAACATTATCACCATGTACTGACACATAGGGAAGTAGCAACACCTGCTTTGGGAGGCTTTTTAAAAAACAGAAAGGGATGTAGCTAAACAAACAAACAAAAATATCATTCTTTTTCTTCCAGAAAGCAGAATGATTGTCACTAGTTGATGTTTCTGAGAATTTTCATGTTGATGTTTTGTTGTTGTATTTATTTATACCCTCCCTTTTCCCCTACATTGGGATTCAAGACAGTTTACAGAATATTAAAATCAGAACAGATGAAAAAAGATACAAAAACTTCAGTAACATATGTGTGTTTGTGTGTGTGATTTTAACCAGTATTTAAACAACCCATATATTTGAAATCATATAAAAATGGTTAATTATGAACAGAACATGTTGTGCATTTTCTATATTTAAAGCTTCCCAACTATATTCAGATTTTAAAAATGCAATTTTGTATCGCAAAAACATTATTTTAGCACAAGAATGACTAATAAAAAGTGTATTTCACAGTAAAATGGTATACTTTTCTACTCAAAAGTAACCCCCATGGGGTTTATTCTCAGGTAAATGTGGACTATAGCTTCCTCACATTTCCCTTTCCCATAGGCATTACTGGTAACTGGAAATGGCTTGGAAGGTTTCAATGACTTTGTGTAACAATTGACTGCCTACTGAACTGGAACAGAGCGAATCATCTCAACTACAAGATTCCTTGTTACCCAAAATAATAACCATAAGCCAGTGCTCTTCTTGTTCATACCACATATGCAGAGGGAGTTCAAAGCCGCCACCACCACCACCCAACATCCCCATATGTCTGCTTTTTTATTGTGCCAGAAAAGGTTTGAGGGATGTTGTGAGAATAGTTACAAACTACCTTATAATCAAGATTTATCAAGGTTCCCAGTCATGGAAGAAGCCAAATACACATCCTCCCCCACATGGCAGGGAGAGTGCAAGTAAAGTTAGATAGGGGTGGGTGGGTGTCCGTGTGTCTGTGTTTGCACATATTTGTGGCAGAGATGAGACAGTGCTGAAGAGCAGCTGGAATGGCTGCTCTTTTATAAAGAGTGGGCACTCTTGGGATTACAATGATGGATGGAGTGCATCCATTTCTATTTCTTGCTCCTTGTTTACTACTTGTTTCTTGCTTGTATCCCTTTTTAATTGTGTGTCTTGGTCCTAAGAAATTTCTTCTGAAATAACAAGCTAACACTATAAATGTTACATGGTATATTTTGTTTCCTATGATGCCAGGGGACTAGGAAATGGGTTCTTTAGCAAGGACTGGGGAATGGTTGTTGACCTTAAAGGAGGCTGTATATAACCAACTGACACCCAGGCTAGAATCAAAACCTCTATCAAATTTGTTAAGTTGATTAAAAATTTCCCAGCACCTGCACTTTGCAGTAGTGACTCAGTAACCTTGACAAACTGTATTAGAGTGTATGATCTCAGGGCTCCACTTTTGTTCAGATTCTGGTCTGTCAGGGTGGGAGACAAAAGTGCATTCTTTCCTATCAATAAAGTTAGACTCTTGATTCACCAGCATGGTTTATTAATCTTTCATGGTGTGGCTGAGGGCTTGTCTACATTGGCCAGAACATTCCACCAGAGTATTCTAGCCCTGGAGCTGGCCCAGATCCCTCTATTACTGGGACAAAATGGGTAGAAGCCCATATGCACATGCTGGTCTGTATTGGTGGGCACTGTCCCGCTGTCATACGTTGCACTTTCTGAAGCTGGGAAGGAGCCCCTCAGCATGTGAACAAGGTTGGTCATATATAGGGGGCCTTGATCTTGAGCTGGTGGCCTCGATCCTGGCTTCAGAGTGATACAAGTCAGGATGCAGGTACAGACCCTGTGTTTCCATGCCAGAGACATCTGAGTTTTCATGTATGCTGTGGGTTTTCCTGGCGGTTATTTTAAATGGGTTTACCCCATCTCCCCCCTGGCTTTGTCTCAGACATCAGCTGCTAATCTGTGATCAATCTCTTTGTCAATCTTGGCATCTGAGGAGATGATGCTTCCCCGGTAGGTGAACTGCTGAATGGACTTGAGCACAAATTTGCCGATGGCAATGTGGGGGTGGTGGTGTTCATCCTGTGGTATAGGCTGGAAAAGAACTTCCGTTATCTTCAGGTTGACTTCCAGCCCAAACAGCTCTGCAGCTGTTGCAAAGCAGGATGTTAGGGACTGCAAAGCTGCTTTGTGTGGGCAAAAAGGGCAGCAGCAGCAGCGAAGAGCAGCTCACAGACTAGATAGTTTAGAGTCTTAGTGTGAGCCCTCAGACGGCTTAAGTTAAACAAGCTACCATCAGTACAGTAACATATATAGATGCCGTCCTGTACTTCAAGCTCTGCCGTAGCTTACCAGCCTGCACCACAGGATGAACACCACCATCCCCACATTGCCGTCGGCAAATCTGTGCTCAAGTCCGTTCAGCAGTTCACCTACCTGGGAAGCATAATCTCCTCAGATGCCAAGATTGACAAAGAGATAAATCACAGATTAGCAAAGGCATGTAGCACATGTGGAAGACTTCACAAAAGAGTCTGGAGTAATAAACATCTGAGGCGAAGCACAAAAATCAGTGTGTATAGAGCCATTGTACTGTCTATTCTCCTTTATGAATCTGAAACATGGGTCACCTATCGCCACCACCTACGACTCCTCGAATGCCTTCATCAGCACTGTATATGCACAATCCTAAATATACAATGG
The DNA here is from genome assembly GCA_030847615.1 of Gambelia wislizenii. NCBI lineage: Eukaryota > Metazoa > Chordata > Lepidosauria > Squamata > Crotaphytidae > Gambelia > Gambelia wislizenii. The sequence continues at coordinate 363,307,190 of JAUMIR010000001.1, forward strand.
ACTGACTATGTGATGAATGTTGCTGTCCTTGAGCAAGCAGGGATCACCAGCACTGAGGCCATGATATTGAGAACACAGCTGTGCTGGGCAGGGCATGTTTCTAGGATGGAGGACCATCACCTCCCAAGAATAGTACTCTATGGTGAACTCACCACGGGTCAGCATAAGAGGGGCGCTCCAAAAAAGTGATACAAGGACTCCCTGAAACAACATCTCAGGCTTGGCCAAATTGATCACCAACAATGGTCCACCCTGGCCTCACATCGGGAGGCATGGAGACACACTATCCACAATGCTGCAGCCTTATTTGAGAAATCACACCGAACAAGTCTTGAAGAGAAATGACAACGCAGAAAGAATCACAACCCAGAAACATCACCCAAGGAGACCTTCTGCTGTGCTTTCTGCAACCGGACTTATTTATCTCGGATTGGCCTTTTTAGTCATCAGTGCGCTTGCAGAAAGCACGGGATGAGTCCTTCCTGAATCTTCATTTGCGAAGAAAAGCCAGAGAGAGAGAGAGATTTTAAATGGGTTTACCCCATCTCCCCCCTGGCTTTGCCTCAGACATCGGCTGCTGACACTGTGTAGAAATAATTCAGTTTGATATCACTTTAACTATCATGGCTCCTTCCTTTGGGATCCTGGGATTTGTTGCTTGTTTTGACACCAGAACACTCTGACAGAGAAGGTTATCTCACAAAACTACACATCCCAGAATTCCATAGCATTGAGCCATGACAGTTAAAGTGGTGTCAAACTGCATTATTTCTGAAATGTGGCAGCAGCCATCATCAGGACTGTCCAGAGGCAAATGGAGTGAGAGCCCTGCATTGTTTGGACAGGGGGAAGCTGAGATAAATTGTCCATCTAGACAAGGCCTGGGAGAAGCAATTTCTTATCACACCCAAAGATTTCAAGAGTTATAGTAGAAGCAGGTGACAATGGTTTCTTGTTCATTGGTTTTGTTGCTTTTAATTTGTAAATTTCTTCAGGAACTTTAGATTTTAAAGAATGACTACAATAGATTTTTAATAGTGTGTTTTTCATTGTTTTGTATCTCCTGTCTTTTAATGAATTTTTAAAAGGTTTTACTTCTATAGGTTGATTGCTTTTTAAAATAACTTTTATATATTATACTGACATTTTTGCATGTTTTTAATCTGTTCTGGTTTTAATTATCTGTAAGCCACCTTGAGTCCCAATGTTGGGGAAAAGGCAGGCTAAGTGAATATAACAGTAACAGTAACATTAATAATCCACTTCTGGTGTGGAGGGAAGCAATACTGCCAGATCCACCCATTCAGACAGAGAGCTTTGGGTGTTTCGCTCATACAAGTCTGACTTTGAACACCTGCATAATCTACTGTTTTCAGTGTCAGGATACTGGGACATATAGTAGTTAGATTTATTCTCTAAAGAATGTGTGTAGCAAATAGTTTGTTCAGATTTGCAGAGCTGACAGTTTGAAAATGAAAAATTGATGAGCTCTCTGAGCTGGTGCACAGCTCACCTGGGGGAAGTGCTAGGAACTCTGCAGAGCTGGGTGTTTTAGTTTTGTCCTATGACATTGGACTAAGCAGTTCTGTTTTGAATCCTGAAGTATGAAGATGGTTTCTCTTCTGTGGATGCTGTAATATATTGTAAATAGTCTTTATTGTGTTCAAATAAAGAACAAGAAGATTTTAGACATAAGCCTGTGTCTTCACCTTTGTTCTGGTGCCTGAAGGAACATTTACTCTGTTACCATTTATTGCTGCCTGGACCTTTTGAAGAGGGTCCCAGTGTGTACTATCACCTAACATTCAGTGTTGAATTAAGGTTACCACCTCTCTTTTTCTGAGAGGCTCCTCATATTTACATTGCTAACAGGTAAAACACAGTCCTCTCTGCATTAAGAAAGACTCTCCTCATTGAATTTAGTGCTAGAAAAATTGGTTTTCTTTGGTTTTGATATGAACTTACCAAAATTCATATATATCTCATAAATGAAATAAAAAGAACTTGAGAATTTTAAAACAATGTTTGACAAAGCAAAACTGACAGATGTGTGTACTCCTCAGCAGAGATCACCTAAGCAACTCAGGCATCCTATTTCTCTAACATTCACACCATAGAACACTCCTCTAGCAATTCAGATTATACTGTTTGGCTTTTCTACAGAAATTTTGACCAAGAAGATTTTGTACACTCTTCCCATTTAAAAGTGTTGTAATGTTAACTTCACTGTAAATGTAGTGAAGAAAAGAAAATGGCAGAGCTCTTTGAATTAGCTCCCAATTCAACCAAAATATGGGCATTTTTCTGAACAATTGGCCAACAGATCACACTTCTGCTGCAGAATAATGTTCTATCTTTTTTTTCAGCCATTCTAAGCATTAAAATACAAAGTGCATCATTGTAAAGCAGAATGACATGGTTTATCATTAAGCTGAAGAGCCACGTTACTCAAATACACAAAATGTGTTTTATGAAAATACAAAGGATGAGGTTGTGTGACTGATAATTTTCCTCATTTTCCTAAGTTTAAAAATGCTCTTCTGAGAGGAGAATGGGGACCAATGAGCAATCCAATTCATAGGTGATAACATTTCCATGTTTATCATAAAAGTTAATCAAGCATCTGTCCCTGAGTGTTAAAATTAGTTTGTGAAATACATTGCTGAAAGCCTCTTCTTAATGTTCATCTGTTATATTTGTCTCAGAACTGGCACAATACTACCCCTTATGTGCCACCTCATCACCTCAAAACATGACATTTTGCAGAGAAAAGCAAAGGATTTAATCTACTTAAGCCTCTCCATATTTCAGGAAATTTTATTTGTTTGGAGCACACACATTTCTATGTAAACTCATTATACAAACTCAGGGACAATCAGTTCAAATACTTCTTGTCTGACAACCCTTATTTTACTTTCCCCATGCAACTGCTAACTTACTTAGATATGTTAACATTTAAACTGCACACAGTTAAATAGGTTATCATGTTAATGGAGCAGGAAAATAATGAAATTACACCAGCTGCCAGAAATTGAATAAATTATCATCACTAAAAATAAAATAGAAAAGCAGACATTATTTAGAGCTTGATGAAAATGCATCAAGGAGGAATACAGCTTTTAATCGGGGGAATTATTTGTATTATTTATTTATATATTTATTTATTTATATCACACTTTTCTCCTGAATGGGATTCAAAATGGCTTACAGCATAAATTAAAACAGAGCAGTTAGAACAGTATGAAGTACAAAAAATACTACATTCAATTAAACCACTATTTTTAAACCATTAAAATTTAAAACAATTACATTTTAAAACATACAATGCACATTAAAACAGCACACCCAGTTACACATTACTCTACCCTGAAGGCCTGTTTAAACAAAGTCTTTGCCTGTAGGGGAAAAGGCAACACAGCAGGACAGGTCAAACTTCACACAGGCTTCCAAAGCCTAAGAGCAGCCACCAAGAAGGCTCTCTCCCATGTCCCCACCAAGCAAGCCTCAGGGGGTTCTGGGATGGAGAGAAAGCCCTCTCAGTTAAGACTTGGACAGGCTCATATAAGGAGATATGGGTTTTCAAATAGCCTGGGCTGAAGACATATAGGGCTTTATATGTCAAAACCATCACTTTGAATTGTGTCCAGAAATGTACCAGTAGCCAGTGAAGCTGTTTCAGCAAGGGAGTGATATGCTCCCTATAACCAGCACCAGTCAGCAGTCTAGTAGCAGCATTTTGAACCTGCTGAAGTTTCCAAACAATTTTCAAAGGCAGCCCCATGTAAAGTGCATTACAACCAGGATGTAATCAAGGTATGTAGTACCATGGCCAGATCTGGCTTCTCGACAAACAGGTGTAGCTCACCCACTAGTTTTAACTGTGCAAACGCATTCCTGGCAACCATTGAAACCTGGGCAGAAAGGTTTAGGGATGAATCTGAAATTTCAGGGTTGAATTCTTATTTCCTGATTAGCCTTCCAATGGATTAGAAGCAGCTCTGCCTTGTTTGGATTAAGTTTCAATTTGTTTGCCCTCAGCCAGTTCAATGCTGGCTTGGTTGATCCAGACAAGATGCCAGTGTTAAGAACAGGAGTGGGAACTGTGCAGCAACCTAAATGCTGTTAAACTTAGTTCCCAGCATTCCTCACTATTGGCTATGCGCAGCCCAACAACATCTGGAGGGCTGCACAATTATCACGAGGTTTTGCTACCTAAAGAATACATAGAATCACTGAACAGAGAAATTAACAAGAAAAGAAAAGAAAATGCAGTTGGCCCTCCAGATCCACAGATGCAACCATCCACGGCTTGAAAATATTTTTTAAAAAATCCAAAAGGCAAACCTTGATTTTACCATTTTATATAAGGGTCACCATTTTACTATGCCATCATATATAATGGGACTTAAGCATTCATGGGGTTTGGTATCCACGGAGGGTCCTGGGACCAAATCCCAGTGAATACCAAGGGCACACTAAAAAAGGTCAGTGAGATCAAATCAAATGACAGTCAACAACTGCCCACCCCTCACCATGGCTCTAAACTATGAACACAGAACAAAGAGAATCCTGGAGATCATTGATTATGTAACTTCAATGACTTCACATCATCTCAACCCATAAGCAGTGTTACTAGTGTGGTGAGATTCTTTCACCAGATTGCATGATAGAGTGAGCAAAGCCCAGCTCCCCTCTTCCCCATCTGTTTTGTGCCAACTTGATGTTTTCCTTATATGGTCATGTTGGAGACACAGCGTCTTTTTTCTGTTTATTTTTAATATCTAGATCAGCCAGAAGTGGCTTGGACAGTGCTGTTCTCCCCCCACCCCCACCCCAAAAATCTGAATTGAACTACTCTGTTCTGGAGCTTGTACAAATTGGTCTGAATCAGCCTAGTTCTCTTTGTTGTTTAGGGTTTTGCCAAACCAGTTGCATAGCCCTACTTATTATCACTGAAGCCCTAAATAGGGACTAGTCTACTTGAAGGACCATCTCCTCTCCTGGGAACCTGTTGGCCTATAACATCAGATGCTCTATGTGCCATTACCTGTAAAAGCACAGCTACTGCCAAAGCATGAGAAGGCTTTCTCAATAGTGTCACCCCACATGGGGAATCCCATAGAGGGTGGAGATGTTACTTCTTTTTGGAAGGATTGCAACTCCAAGAAACCCTCAGCCAGCAAAGCCATAACCCTGGGAGCTTTAGCCCCCTCAAAGTAACTTTACCAAGCTCTTGCACTCTCTGTCTCAAGAGGTTATATCATTTCCCCCTTTAAACAAGCATGCATCTGCCTCTGCTAATTTAACTTTAGTGTTCCTTCAATGACTGGTGGTTTGGATTCTTTCTGAGAGGAGTTTCATTGTAAATGCATTTTTTAAAATTACTTTGCAGATGCTTTGAGCAATTCTATTTTTGGGGAGGGAGAAGTAGAGCATAAATTTATAATATAAAACAAGCCTTTCCAACTGTCCAGGGTGCTTACAATTTGTGTAGTGATCTGGATCTATAAACACAGAATGCCAGCTTAATGAAAGTGTGGTTCACAGCCATTGGCTTACTCTTGTATTTCAAGAGATTACATTTTAAACCTTAACCTGTACCTACCTCTAAGATACAAAAAAAGGGGGGGGGCTCTTGAACAATTCATTGCCAAAGACTGAACATTTGTGAGAAACTGTTCTTGGGATTCAAGTTCCCCCCAAAGAAAGGAAGGAATGCAATGGTCTCCTAGGCTGGATGAAGCAAATAGTAAATAATCGCTAAGGAAAATATATTGTTTTCAGAGAGTGCTGAGAGAATACCTTTTCTAGTTGTTGGATTCCTTCCTCCACACAACATATGGATGCCAGTGTCCTCAGCGTCTGAGGGTATAGGCCTCTGAAGCAATCCTGGCGACAGATCTTAAAGAGAGCGACAATGCCTCCTTCCTGTAGGAAAGTTTCAGTAAACAAGATGAAGTCAATTAACCTCCAATCCAGCATTACTCAGTAAATCTTACATCAGGACTGACCATGGCTCATGTAATAACTTCTTCTAAATACTGATTAGGGCAAAGTTGAGAGAGCTAACTTTGCAGGCAAGCAGATTAGCTTTTATAAAGTAATGATCAAAAAGAGATTTTAGGTTCAGTGAGAGGTGTGCTAAAGCCATGGACTCTTACCTTTTATACTAATCTTTTAAATTTAGAGATCATATAGTGAAACACTATTAGCATTTCAAATTTTGAGATTAGAGCATTCTCTTTAAAATGAAAAAATGCTTTCCAGGTAAAATGCACATATGCTAAAAGTAAATATACGCCATCTGCAAATTCTGCATACTTGCCCAAATTCTGGTTCTCTAATCATTATCACTACTCATTTCAGGTTTTTAGAACAATATGGAGGCAGGCATAAAACCTACATCTTCTTGAGTACCTGTGTCAAACCTTTTACGTGTGCTGAATTAGTGCATTAGAAATAGGTGTGCTTGCACAAGCATATACCCCTAAACACTACATGCATTGGATATAGGATTTCTGGATCCTGTTGTGATGAAATAATCTATACAATGTAGACCACAGTGGTAACTAACAGGTCTTTCAGAGTCATATTTCCTTCCCAAAATATAGTGTATCAGTATGTTGTTGTTGTTGTTCTTGTTGTTGTGTGTCCTCAAGTAATTTCTGACTTATGGTGACCCTCAGGTTTTCTGAGGCTGAAAGTGTGTGACTCTAAATCAAAAAATGTGCTTCTGTAAAATTTCCTTTTACTGCCAAAATATTTCTTTATCTCATTATTATGATTTATTGAGTAGATTCGCAATAGTATCTCATGACACATTGGTATACATATTTTCACTATCCTTAAGCACTGATTACGCACACTTGCCAATAATAGTTGCACACAATATATCTAGAGACAGATGGGGACTTCCATGTCACTGAGGCAGTGAATCTATTCTGGATTTCAGTCTGAAATTTAAAGAGGTATCCAGGGCGCTGAACCTATGAGAAGGTGCTAAAAAGTTCTTGGCCCAACCTACTTTCCAAAGTCTGAGTGTAATTTTGTCACTGTAGCTTGAAAGAGTATTGTAAATTGTCAATTTGCAAGATCGTACTTCTAATTACTGAATTTCTCAGATCATTGATAGAACCATGTCAACAAGAAGTGTGAAATTTTCAACTGCTGAACTCCAGGCCATCATTATGTTCCTGTTCCTAAAGAAGAAAACTCCAACGGAAATCCACGAGTGCATGATGCAAACATTGAATGACAAATGCCCATCATATTCAACTGTGGAGAAGTGGTGTGCCAACTTGCAGCATGGAGATTTTGAGACTGAAGATACAGCAAGGTCTACAGTTTCAACTCCTGGAACTATTGAGCATGTTAGTGATCTGATTTTGGCAGAGTGGTGAATTTCAGCTAAAACAATTGCTGAGACACTGGAGATTTTCAGACCGCGTTTTACCGTGGCTCATGCGGGAGGAGCTTCTGGGAGAGGGACGGCGGTCTTGCACGGCAGAGGTTGCCCGTGATTAAAATATGGCGCTGAGGCTTCCGAAGCTTCACGGAAGTGACATGGATGGTTTCGGGAGAGGGACGGCAGCGTCCGAAAACGACCCTCTGCCGCGCAAGACCGCTGTCCCTCTCCCGGAAGCTCCTCCCGCATGAACCACGGTAAAACGCGGTCTGAAAATCTCCACTATCTCTGGGATGCATTGGGTTTATAATTCATTAGCAGTTGGCTATGCAGAAATTGTCAGCCAAGTGGGTGCCAAAATGTTTGAATGCTGACCAGAAATGAAATCGAATGGATACCTCCAAATTGATTTTTGCAGTATTTCTTCTAGTAATAATTTTTTTTTAATAACTTGCCACTGTTGATGAAACATGGTTATATTACTATGATTCAGAGACCAAACAACAGTCCTTTCAGTGGAGGCACTCAGGTTCTCCATGGACAAAGAAATTAAAGACTCAAAGGTCAGCTGGAAATGTCATGGCCAAACTATGGATTTGCAAGACATGTACGACATTATCAGACTAGCATCTAAAAATGCTCTAATTCTGTGAATGATGATAGTGGGAACATTGTGGCATTATAACACTTATTATTGAACATAGCTGTAATCATGTGAAAGAAACACCATGGAATTATCCCACAAAGACCAATAGCACTTCAGGAATGGGAGTTTACTTCCACGATTTGGCATTGGCAAGATTTTGGCAGTTCTCGTGAGAAGATGTGAGTGCATGCATAAAACTCCAAAAACTCCTTAACTAACAAAGTAAGTGAACACACAAGTACTGAAACGAACCTAAAAACGTGCATATAAAGGGGACCATTCATAAAAAGAATGTTCTGTGCTTCATTTTTGTGTTCTTACACAGACGTTTTCTTGTCAAGGACTTCCCAATCACACTGTAATCTTTCCATTACAATGGGACATGGTTTCGCATGCAGTCAATAGCACAAAAAGAGTGATATTGACGATCTACTGACAGCTTGTCCCATCAATAAGAAAGAACGCCTTGTTCGTTACTGGAACACAGAGTAATAACGCAAAGACAATGATGATGTGTGATATTCGTGCCACCCTAACATTGTAATCCCATGGTTTTTGCCACATCTGATAATGTCCCTAGATACATTTTGAAGCCAAGAACAGCATTGCAATATTCAGAGAACGGCAAAATTCAAAGGAGAACTGTACTCTGAATTACATATGGATCTAGGAGTACCAAAGTGCAAAGTAAATGGAATCCTTAAGGATTCCTTCATAGAACTAGATTGCCTTGGATTTCTGTCCTGATTTTGGCACCATTGTATGAACCGTGTAACCTTTGGCAGAAAACATCTTGTCTCACTACCTTTTCACTTTAATAGAATCTTTATACCTAGCAGCTGAATAGCAGTCATCATTGTACATTCTGCAACATTGTACCATCATGCTCAAATTAGTAAACAGGCCATATGAAAGCCATTTCAAAATATACTTGCAGTACATCTAAAAATGCATCTTAGAATTGTTTTAAAAGTACTGTAAAGTATAGTTTTAAAATAAACTTTGAACTTAACCTATGAATAGCAGTCAGCACTGCAACATGAACCCAGTATCCAAGTTAAAACCATTTCTACATATCATTCCAGCCAATTATTGAAAATATCTATTCAAGAGCAACAGTGGACTATCCAGCATAGACACCCGCCCTAACATCAGGAGCTCCTTCACTGGAACCACTTGCCAACAATGCCTTTGGCAGTTTACACAGGAAAGACTCCGCATTCTCTACACAAGACAAAAATGAACACTGATCTGACATCTGAAATATTAAAAAACGAGAGGAGGAAATTTCAAATAGCCACAATGCTCTGCTCCTGCACAAACCCACCACACTCCAATAAACAACTACAAAGGGATGTATCAGCATGAAACAACTGAGTTAGAATTTACCAGCAAGTTGAATTCTCTGTTCTTATGTTCAGGATCTGCATAGAAATGTCACAGACCTCTTATTGTTTGCATTCCTTTACCTTTTGCCTTAACATATGATATTCCCCTTCCTTCTCCATCCAAGGCAATGTGTCTATGTATCTGTCAAATGAGGTTAATTTATCGGGCATCAGATAACGTGGGCTCTAGTCTGGGAAAACCTATGCAACAAAGCTGTTAGTCTTTAAGGCACCAGTCTTCATTGTTTCTTGTTGCACCTAGCTATAGGAACAAGCTATATTTACCTATTTTGTGAGGACCTTTTTTTTTTTCAATTTAAAAGCACAGAGGAGAAGAGGGATGTATTGTTGAAATTGACCCAAACGTGGCATTGTCACCCAGAATTCTAGAAATACTAAGATCCAAATATCGTGACAGGTCCTATTGGTCCTGAGGGATGCCTTTGCCCCACCAAAAAATGCTGGAGAATTTTGTATGATCCATATTTTTAAACACTCCATTAATGTGGATTTTACCATTGTGATATACCGATCAGAACACAGTTATTCTCTGGACCATTCACATGTCTGAATTTTGTAATGCAACTCTGGACTCAAAAATCCTGCACAAAAATGTGTATATTAGGGGAAACAGCAAATCAAATATCTACATGTTAGGGAGAATTACAGCCAAAAATGAACATGAATTGTGTTCTTTAAAAAAAACAAACAATGAATACATTGAAGATTGATGTGGAAAACAGGATAGAATGGACATTACCAATGAATATCTACTTGCCTAGAGCCAGACCTGAGATGCAGTTTTTATTTGTTTGTTTATTTCTTTGATTTATATTTATGAGATTTATATACTCATGCTTTCTCCCAATATGGGACCCAAAGTGGCTTACACTGCAAGTGAAAACAAAATAGCTAAAACAATATGTGGTATAAAAAATTAAAAAGCAATTAATTCAATTAAAGCATTAATTTTAAGCAATTAAAAACATCTTAGGAGATTTTCAGACACGATTTTCGGCAGGATATATTGCAAAACAGCTCCGTTGCTGCCGTGCGGCAGGGGAGCTGTTTCGGACAACACTGTCCTTCTGCCGAAACCATCCATGTCACTTCCATGACAGAATGGAGGAAACCGCGTTGTATTTCACTCACGGGCAACAATCGTAAATGAAATACAACACGGTTTCCTCCATTCTGTCACGGAAGTGACACGGAGGGTTTCGACAGAGGGACAGTGTCATCCGAAACAGCTCCCTTGGCACGCGGCAGCAACAGAGCTGTTTTGCAATATATCCTGCCAAAAATCGCGTCTGAAAATCTCCTTAGTCACATATTACATACTTTTAAAAATGGCACATCCTTCTACCACAACTAGTTAAAGGCTGAAGTCATGTTTGCCTATGAAGGTATTTGCCTGTTGGCAAAAAGAGCAGTGGGGAGGGGGTCAATCAAGCCTCCCTGGAGAGGGAGTTCCCCCAAAGATTGTAAGACTTGGGTAATAATTGCAACAGGTCACAAACAGACACCACTATGAGGACCAGAATATGCCACTCAAAAGCAACTATAATGGAGCCTTTTGCCAGTACAATAATGAACCTATGCAGAAATAACTGACAGTTCAGAAGATGCAAACTATATTACACTACAACTGGAGACTGCATCATCATCATCATCATCTGATTTTTATTTCTTACCCACCTATCCCTGTGGATAGAGGTGGGGAACAACAAAGTAACATATAAACATAACATTGGTTCAGAGCCGGTTTAAGGGGTTTGCAGCACCTGCAGCCGCAGGGGGCTACATCATTGGGGGTGGCATCGTAACCCTCCTCCTGCAAAAACTTTATTAGTAGGAAGGCTTCTGACCCTCGCTGCATTGGACACTGGCCAGCCGCAGAAGGGGGAAGCCACCGTGGAGGGGCAGCAGCAAGGTAGGGAGGCATCTTCGCCCCCTCCCCTCCCTCTGATGTCTTCTTGTACAGGGGGAGCAAAGGTTGTGCTTTGAAAAGGAAAAGGAAAAGAAAAGCGCTGGGCGAGGTCAAGTTTCCCAAAGGGGTGGAGATGGAGATAGATGCACAATGTCTGGGGGAGCTGTTTCTCCTGGAGTGACGGAACTGCCTGAGGGAAGAGGTGGGAAAACTCTGAGAGGGGTGGCAAGGGACAAGAGTGCCTGGCAGGCAGAGAAGCTGAGGCGAAGGAGGCTAAGGGGCTGCCTAAGGGAGCGTAGAGAGGAGCCCAGTGCTGGTGGGAAGGGAAACCCTTTTGGTGGTAGCCTCTGGGAGGTCGGAGGAGGTGCTAATGGAGGTGTGTGCTCCATGCATTTCAAGGGTTTACTATTTGTCATTTTAAAACTCAGCCTAGAAATGTGAGTATCTAGGCCTTTTCACTTATGAAGAAGAGGACTCCCCACTCTAAATTTCCTTTAAACATATTTAATGCCAGCTCAGTGGGTTTGCCAAGTGGTCTAGATGGAGTGAAGAAGGCCAGCCTTCAAGCTAGACAAAAGAACTAAATCATCTCCACTTTCCAACTGCATATATTTGTCAAGAACCAAGCAGATAAATATTCAAAAATGGTCAATTGCTTTTCAAATAAAATGAAGTATCAAATTAGCTAACTAAAACCTAATAAGCTCACCAAGGCAGCTGGCAGGTACCTGAAGGACTTCATAATCTCAGGGTTCTTATCACACTACACTGTAAACAGTGCTATTATTCCACTATAACTGCGCTGGCTGCCTCCTGTGGAATTCTGAAATTTGTAGTTTAGGGAGGCCTAAGAGCTCTCTGGCTGAGAATGCTAAATGCCCCACCCTAAACTGCAAATCCCAGGATTACACAGGAGGCAGCCTTAGCAGTTAAAGTGGAATAATAGTGCTACAACAGCATAGTGTGATAATCTTGACTCTTTGCCAGAGACTAAAAGACAAAAGAAGAATTCCTACACAAGTATATTTCAATGAGAGCTGGAAAAGGGAGAGGGACATTCAAACTGGCCAATCAACAGCCAGGGAGGACCTGGACTAAGAGGCCTTTCTGTAATAGCTGTGGTAAGGCAGATAGCACATTCCTTAGACAGTGAAAAGTTAGTGAAGGTGTTTGCTGCTCAAAAAGCAAGACAAGTTAAGATTTAGGTGAGTATTTTTTTAAAAAAAATTCAAAGAAGCCAGAAAAGAAAAGTCCATTTTATAAATGTTGTAATTTTAAATTATTTGAATTTTATGTAAACTGGTTAAAATAATTTTAAAAGAATAATTCAGGCTATACTTTTGTACAGTTGTCCATCTGTATTCATGGATCTGGTATGCATGGATTTAAGTACATTCACGGCTTGAAAATATTCTTTAAAAATTAATAATCTTAAAAACAAACCTTGATTTTGCCATCTTATAGAAAGGACACCATTTTTCTATGCCATTGCATATAATGGAATTGAGTATTCATGGATTTTGGTATCCTGCAGGGGTCTGGGAACCAAACCCCAGCGAATATGAAGGGACAACTGTATTTCAAAATTTACAATATAAGATTGTAAAAGTAAGAAAAGACAAAATGCATTAAATATACTAAATTGGACTCAGCTCTTCCTTTTCCTGCATTCTGAATTCTGCATGCTGAAACTAGTGCTGCATGCTAAAACAGCATGCTGAAACTTAGTGTTTTGTGATTTTGATTTAGTGTGAGTGGGCTAGTCTTTTGAGATTTGTTTAATAGAAATGATCTGTTTTAAATATTAGGAGAGTGTTGCATTAGAGCATTTTGTAATATGTTTGTATTCTGTTTGGCTGAGGAAATCTACACCAATATTACATTAGTGCCTATAATACTGTTTTTTAAACTAAATTATTGGTGACAAATTATGTAATAATCTGAATATCCTGTACTGTGAATAGATTAGATTACGTTGACCTGGGGTAAACATATGGAGCCTCAAAAATAAAGCATTGCAGGGTGCCCCAAAATTCCTTAAATCGGACCTGCACTGGTTAAAAAAACACATATGAGTTAAAAACATATATCAATTTAAAAGAACAAGTAAGACCAATGCATTTTAAAACAATCAATACACAATTTAAAATCATCCATTGACCAAGGACCACTGAGAGGCTGTCTGCCCTGGGTCACAAGAAGAAGCTCAGGGCAAGAGAAGACCATTCTGGCCCCATATATCAGCCATAAAACAAAAAGATGTTGGGAACTTTCTTCACCGTTCCTTGACCAAGGTTGCCTTTTCCACTTCTCTCCTAAGTCCTCTTCCTTTTGTGTCATGCCTTTTGCACTGTATGCCTGATGACAAGAACTGTCTTTTTATTAATGACTTGGGTAGCCTTTTCTTATTGAAGAGCAGAGGTGACATGCAACAGATACATAAATAAATGTAAGTCCACTTAGCCCTGCAGAAATTCTGGTCATCAGTAATTTCAGAACGGTTTTGGTTAACACCATCTGCAGATACTGTAAGTAACCAGGCATGAATGCTTTGGTTCAACTTTAAAGGTTTTCAGGCTTTGTGAAATTATTTCTTTCCCCTGTTTAAATTGCATTGCACAGCAATAAAGCAACCCAGAAAGCATCATTAGCATAAGAACAGCCAAAGGAAAAGTGAATGAAACTATTGATTTTTTGGAATGAAAACTAAATGCAGTCTGCCATCCTCAAACCACTTCTTCTTCAGTAGTCCAAAGATATTGGCTGGGGACAAATGAGGAATAGTGGTACAAGGACTGCAATTATAATTTGCTTTACTCAGCCATTGATTGTAATTTCTTCTTAGGCTGATTTTAATCAAGATTTTAAAAATAGTTGCAATATATATGCAAAATTAGTTTTAGGTATGCCTCCAAAAGAAGTTTCTATTTCTGGTATTTGTTTTTATTATGGTGGTTAACAGAAGCATTGGTTGCATCCAGGATCTGCCTTCCATGAACAGAAGGACTCCACTCACCGAAGATGACTCTGCCCAGTTTGGGGGGTGGGTGTCTCCCTTCCCCCCTCATCACAGCTCACCCCTTTTCCAGGATCCCATAACTCGTGTAGCATTTTCAGGGAGCTGGGGAAGCTGCCATGAGTGCCCTATGCTCCAGTCAACAAGTGACCAAGGAGCAAGGTGGTTGGAGTTTAAGGACATTTTCGGACTAGTCTTACTGCACAAGAAGACTCTGGGAGAGGCACACTGCTATTGCGCAGCAGGGGGTCCATTTCAGATGACACCGTCCCTCGTCTGTGTCACTTCCGTGTTCCATTGAAGGCAACCACACCATTTTTTACTCACGGAAGTTGTCCATGAATAAAAAATGGCATGGTTGCCTTCAATAGAACACAGAAGTAACATGGACGAGAGACGGCGGCATCCGAAACGGACCCTCTGCCACGCGATAGCGGCGTACCTCTCCTGGAGTCTTCTTGCGCAGTAAGACTTGTCTGAAAATGTCCTAACATTTGTCAAGGACTTAATTCAGTCCAGATCGTCACAGGGTATTCAGCAACATGAAAGGAGAAGCAATAGAATGGATGTCAGCCAGTCCAGAAGTTGTTCAGCAAGTCATGGCCCAGATAAACAAAGCCGGCAAGAAATAAAACAGAGTTGTAAATGTCAGGGAATGATAGGACACTCAATCCCTGGCAGAAGCAAAAAAAAAAAAAAACACCTGTCTTAGCAGACTTAGTAGCAACCCATTCCCAAGAATACTCACACACAGAATGTTTGACATCCAAATAAACAGGAGGCACTTTTATCTTCAAAGTCAAACAGTTGCAATATGTACAAATATTTACAATTGAAGGACAAACTGCTTCACCAGGCATCAGCATTCACAAGAAGAAGAAAGAGTGAGCTTTGGCCTAGCTTATATATAAAGTCTCTTTACTGCCAACCGAGTTGTCCAAGGCTCAGGTATCCAACATAGGATACAAAAACCAATGTAAAATGAATTGGACATAGCTCCCACTTTCGAAAAGACCCTTAAGGCCATAGAGCAGATGAAAAATGGCAAGGCAGCTGGGATTGATGGCATCCCACCTGAAGTTTGGAAACACGGAGGTCATGTACTCCATGATAAATTCCACAAACTCCTTGTGAATTGCTGGGAAAAAAGGGAACTGCTATCAGATCTCTGAGATGCAGTTATCATCACCCTGTAAAAGAAAAAAGGAGCAAAATCCGATTTCTCAAACTATCGAGGCATAACACTGCTATCTATTGCTGGAAAAATCCTTGCAAGAATACTTCTGAACAGATTAGTTCCTGCTATTGCAGAAGAACTTCTTCCTGAAAGCCAATGTGGCTTCAGAGCCAATAGGAGTACTAGAGATATGGTATTTGCCCTTAGACAACTGCAAGAGAAATGTAGAGAGCAGAACAAGGGTCTCTATGTAACATTTGTCGACCTCACCAAAGCCTTCGACACTGTGAGTAGAAGAGGTCTGTGGCAGATCCCGGAAAGACTAGGATGTCCCCCCAAATTCCTTAAAATGATTATCTTGCTACACGAGGGCCAGCGCGGTCAAGTCAGATATGGCGATGCTCTTTCAGAGCCCTTTCTAATAACAAATGAAGCAAGGTTGTGTCTTGCTCCAACTTTATTTACAATCTTCTTCAGCATGATGCTCCAAAGGGCTACGGCAGAGCTTGAAGAAGAAGACGGCATCTATATACATTACCGTACTGATGGTAGCTTGTTTAACTTAAGCCGTCTGAGGGCTCGCACTAAGACTCTAAACTATCTAGTCCATGAGCTGCTCTTTGCTCATGATGCTGCCCTTGTTGCCCACACAGAAGCAGCTCTGCAGCACCTCACATCCTGCTTCGCAACAGCTGCAGAGCTGTTTGGGCTAGAAGTCAACCTGAAGAAAACGGAAGTTCTTTACCAGCCTGCACCACAGCATGAACACCACCATCCCCACATTGCCATCGGCAAATTTGTGCTCAAGTCCATTCAGCAGTTCACCTACCGGGGAAGCATCATCTCCTCAGATGTCAAGATTGACAAAGAGATCAATCACAGAATAGCAAAGGCATATAGTGCATTTGGAAGACTTTACAAAAGAGTCTTGAGTAATAAACACCTGAGGCGAAGCACAAAAATCAGTCTATTCTCCTTTATGGGTCTGAAACGTGGGTCACCTATCGCCAACACTTACGACTCTTCGAATGCTTTCATCAGCGCTGTATACGCACAATCCTAAATATACAGTTGTCCCTCCACATTCGCGAACTTGACATTCGCGGTTTCGGTTATTCGCGGTTTTGGGAGGGCCCCCCCGGGCCCCCCCAAAACCGCGACACGGGGCCTCCAGAGGCCCCGTGAAAGACATAGAGGGAGCGGGGAGGCCCAGGGAGGCGTCCACGGGGCCCCCGGAGGCGCTCCGGAGGCCCCATGAAGGCCTGGGGAGGGGTGGGGAGGCGATCCTGGGGCCTCCGGAGACGCTCCGGAGGCCCCATGAAGGCCTGGGGACGCGGTGGGGAGGGCTGGGGAGGCGATCCTGGGGCCTCCGGAGCATCTCCGGAGGCCCCAGGAAGGCCTGGGGACGGGGTGGGGAGGGCTGGGGAGGCGATCCTGGGGCCTCCGGAGCATCTCCGGAGGGCCCAGAAAGGCCTGGGGACGGGGTGGGGAGGGCTGGGGAGGCGATCCTGGAGCCTCCGGAGCGTCTCCGGAGGCCCCAGGAAGGCCTGGGGACGGGGTGGGGAGGGCTGGGGAGGCGATCCTGGGGCCTCCGGAGACGCTCCGGAGGCCCCAGGAAGGCCTGGGGATGGGGTGGGGAGGGCTGGGGAGGCGATCCTGGGGCCTCCGGAGCATCTCCGGAGGCCCCAGAAAGGCCTGGGGACGGGGTGGGGAGGGCTGGGGAGGCGATCCTGGGGCCTCCGGAGACGCTCCGGAGGCCCCAGGAAGGCCTGGGGACGGGGTGGGGAGGGCTGGGGAGGCGATCCTGGGGCCTCCGGAGCATCTCCGGAGGCCCCAGAAAGGCCTGGGGACGGGGTGGGGAGGGCTGGGGAGGCGATCCTGGGGCCTCCGGAGACGCTCCGGAGGCCCCAGGAAGGCCTGGGGACGGGGTGGGGAGGGCTGGGGAGGCGATCCTGGAGCCTCCGGAGCGTCTCCGGAGGCCCCAGGAAGGCCTGGGGACGGGGTGGGGAGGGCTGGGGAGGCGATCCTGGGGCCTCCGGAGACGCTCCGGAGGCCCCAGGAAGGCCTGGGGACGGGGTGGGGAGGGCTGGGGAGGCGATCCTGGGGCCTCCGGAGCGTCTCCGGAGGCCCCAGGAAGGCCTGGGGACGGGGTGGGGAGGGCTGGGGAGGCGATCCTGGGGCCTCCGGAGCATCTCTGGAGGCCCCAGGAAGGCCTGGGGACGGGGTGGGGAGGGCTGGGGAGGCGATCCTGGGGCCTCCGGAGACGCTCCGGAGGCCCCAGGAAGGCCTGGGGACGGGGTGGGGAGGGCTGGGGAGGCGATCCTGGGGCCTCCGGAGCATCTCCGGAGGCCCCAGGAAGGCCTGGGGACGCGGTGGGGAGGGCTGGGGAGGCGATCCTGGGGCCTCCGGAGCATCTCCGGAGGCCCCAGGAAGGCCTGGGGACGCGGTGGGGAGGGCTGGGGAGGCGATCCTGGGGCCTCCGGAGCATCTCCGGAGGCCCCAGGAAGGCTTGGGGACGGGGTGGGGAGGGCTGGGGAGGCGATCCTGGGGCCTCCGGAGCATCTCCGGAGGCCCCAGGAAGGCCTGGGGACGCGGTGGGGAGGGCTGGGGAGGCGATCCTGGGGCCTCCGGAGCATCTCCGGAGGCCCCAGGAAGGCTTGGGGACGGGGTGGGGAGGGCTGGGGAGGCGATCCTGGGGCCTCCGGAGCATCTCCGGAGGCCCCAGGAAGGCCTGGGGACGCGGTGGGGAGGGCTGGGGAGGCGATCCTGGGGCCTCCGGAGACGCTCCGGAGGCCCCAGGAAGGCCTGCGGAGGGCTGGGGAGGCGATCCTGGGGCCTCCGGAGACGCTCCGGAGGCCCCAGGAAGGCCTGCGGAGGGCGGGAGGGAGGGCCGGGGAGACCTCCGCGGGGCCTAGCAAGGTCCCGCAAAGGCCTGGGGAGGGGGGGAGGGAGGGAGGGAGGCCGGGGAGGCCTCCGCGGGGCCTAGGAAGGCCCCGCGAAGGCTTGGGGAGGGAGGGGGGAGGGGGTGTCGTTATTCGCGGTTTTTTCACATTCGCGGGGGTCCGCGGAACGGAACCCCCGCGAATGTGAAGGGACGACTGTACACTAGACTGACTATGTGACGAACGTTGCTGTCCTTGAGCAAGCAGGGATGACCAGCATTGAGGCCATGATATTGAGAACACAGCTGCGCTGGGCAGGGCACGTTTCTAGGATAGAGGACCATCGCCTCCCAAAAATTGTATTCTACGGTGAACTCGCCACGGGTCAACGTAAGAGGGGCGCTCCAAAAAAGCGATACAAGGACTCCCTGAAACTACATCTCAGGCTTGGCCAAATTGATCACCAACAATGGTCTGCCCTGGCCTCACTTCGGGAGGCATGGAGACGCACTGTCCACAATGCTGCAGCCTTATTTGAGAACTCACGCCGAACAAGCCTTGAAGCGAAATGACAACGCAGAAAGAAGCAAAACCTGGAAACATCACCCAAGGAGACCTTCTGCTGTGCTTTCTGCAACCGGACTTGTTTATCTCAGATTGGCCTTTTTAGTCATCAGCACACTTGCAGAAAGCACGGGATGAGTTCTTCCTG
Source organism: Gambelia wislizenii (assembly GCA_030847615.1). Lineage (NCBI taxonomy): Eukaryota > Metazoa > Chordata > Lepidosauria > Squamata > Crotaphytidae > Gambelia > Gambelia wislizenii. Next base: position 363,326,346 of record JAUMIR010000001.1, read on the forward strand.
AATCTATGTTTGTGAAGAAAAGCCAGAGAGAGAGAATATATACAGGACATTGCCCTCTAGTGGCCTGACTAGGCATGACTTGGTAGTTCATGCAGTCAGCCATTATGACTCAGCATGATTCTGCAGTTGTTTGGTCATTTTAAAATGGGGTTCAGTCTCTAACTCCTGACAATAAATTGCAGCCAGTACAGGATCAGGAAAATCATGAACACTGAAAAGTAGTATTAGTCACCGAGAAGCAATGTTGAAAGCAACAAAGCTGCCAGGGAGTAGCTAGGGGATTTATAGGTAGCCTTTAATAAAGTTGTCCTTTGCTATTAATACAAATATAGACTCTGGCTCATTCCTACAGAATAAAGATAATTAAAGTCAAGCTACCATAATACACTATCCACACATTTAGGTTAAAGGTATGCCCTTGGTTTGAAAGAGGAACTAAGGGAACCTTATAGGAATTTAGGTGGGAGAGAGAGAGGGTAAAGAGGCAGCCAGACTGAATCCTGAGATAAAGTGGGCTGGCATTTTGAATTGCCCTTGACCACCTGGGTGTTGTGAGTTGTCACAGGTTTGGTGGCAGCGTCACAAGCATCTCCTACTTAACTGCTGGGAATGACACAATCTCACTTTGTCTCTCTGTTGTTCGCCTCCTGCTAGGGAGTAGGGCCCTCCTCTGCCTCACCCCCGGTTCCTCAGACTCAGAGAGACCATCATTATCAGGAGCTGCAGATTCCTGGCAATCTGCCTCCTCCTCTCTGTCTGAATCATCTGACTCCAGAGGATGAGTTACAACAATGAGGAGCGATCTTTAATCCACTGTACACACAGTTCCAGAAGAATCTATTATTTGTGCACAATGGGCAAACTAAAAATGCTTACTAATTGATGCAGACTTCTCCCACACAAGTTTGCCTGAGGTCTGCATTCATTGCCCCTGAGAGGCTCTCTACTAGTCTTGTGTGTGATGAAATGCTTACTTGAGGTATTTGGCCATGTGATCAATATTGGCAGGTACAATTAGGGGTTGTATGCTATAGTGTTCCTGTTGGAGTCCAGCAAATGCGTAGGTGAATATGCTTATAGTTCAAGTGAACAGCCAGAGAAGAAATCAAGGACCCATCTTAATATTTTTTTAAAAAAAAACAAACTCCTCACAGAATGTAAGCCATGTCATTCCGCTGTTTTGTGAAGGAGGGGGGCCAAAATGTCAAAAACTACATAGGGAAAGCTTTGTGTCCATTCTCCTTATTGGGGTAAGCAATTCAATAGGAATTGATGTCTCATATGAGAGGAAGTGCAAAGCTGATTGGCTGGATGAGCACGGGGGGCAGGGCTTGGTAACAGGGCAAGTGCCCGGCACTGCCATGTTTAATTTTTGTCTTAGCAAGTGAACACTAAGGTGAGAAAATGTGATGTTGTTTCTTTACCTTTTTATTGCAAAGGAAAAATATCACTCCAGCACACAGTGTAAACAGTTTTTTAAAAAAGTTTGGCAGCAGATTACGGTAGGTAAAAATGTAAAACCCTGACCCCTGAAGTAGATGAGTCAGTAAAATTATTAAAAGGGTGACAATACCCCACTGAAAAGTATGCAGATGCTAAAAATAAAATATTATAATAATGGTAAATAATAAAAACTCAAGGCCAGACGCGTTTCGACAACAGTCTTCCTCAGTGGCCTACAAGCATTCAATATATATATATATATATATATATATATATATATACACACATATCTCAACTCAACAGTTCACACAGTGTGACTCTGCTCAATTCAAAAGCAACAATATTTTATTTTTAGCATTTGCATACTTTTCAGTGGGGTATTGTCACCCTTTTAGTAATTTTACTGACTCATCTACTTCAGGGATCAGGGGGTTTTTTGGCCTTGATTTTTGGTTTTTTTATTATCTTTAGATACTTATTTGTAGCATTTGTAAACTTTCTAGTGGGGTATTTTTACCCTTTCAGAAATTTAATTTTATTGGATTCTCTGCTCGAGGGTTTAGTTATCCTTTTATTTCTTCATACTGTTGCTCTTTTATAATTGGAAGTGGGATTCGTTTATCCTGGTTATTTTTTGAGACATCAAGGTCCCGTCTACACGATTTAAATAATACGTACGGCGTGCGGAAGTTCGCACTTCGGTATGAATGGCCGTTCGGATGCACACAAATGCAAAAGAGGGGTGCGGTTTTCCACCCTGAAATACGCACACACAGCATTCGGGAGGGAAAGCAGATCGCGAAGAGAAATCCGTACGCCGTTTGGATGGCTGACGGGTCTGTACAGTCCGTTCGCACACATACGAACAGGCAGGGTAATCTGATTGGCTGGCTGAGTAGAGGGGGCGGGGCTAGCACGGAGGGTAATTGGGAGCAGCCGCCATGTTGGTTTCCCGGCTAGTGAGCATCTGGTAAGTCCGTGAATTTATATGTTTATTTATTTTTATTTTATATTTTAAATACGGAAAACCGACTGTCCGCAAACCAGGAACCTTTAAAAAAAAAAAGTGGCGGGAGATTTAAAACTGCCGCTTGGCTTGCTCCCTGCAGCCAGCTTCAGGAAGAGGGAGTCATACGGAGCTTAGGGGGCTTAAAAATCGTATAGCCGGTTCGTATGCATACGAACGATAGGCTGTTCGTATTTTTTGCCCCCCATACGGATTTTTTAATGATCGTATAGCCGCACCCCAAGAGGAGGCACAAACATGGTCTAAGCAGGGTCCAATGCCATTCATGGAGTAACCAAGGACAATACCGGTAATTCAATGAGCTAGCCAAAGTCCAGAATCTTTGGCTAGTTAAAACAAGGAACAGCAAACACAGTAGCACAGAGTTTTTTGGCACTGTTGTTCACAGCAAAAGGATGGCTCTTGTTCTAATTTATATGTGATTGTAAATCAACACAGCTGGCCTAATTACTTCAGTGTGCTCCTTTTGAAGCTGGTTTTCTTTGCAGCTGGCACTGTAGTCTGCAACTCTCCAAGGGGTGAAGTGGCTCATCACGTAACCCTTGCTCTTGAGAAATATCAAAAGCAACATGGGATGGTCTGGGCTCCACATCCAACAGTTTTATAACCTCCTCTGTTTCTAACTGTAGCCTATTTTCTTTGCTTTTTTCTTTCCCTTCCTCATCTGGGGAGGCCTCCTCCAAGTAAAACATGAGAATTCAGGTGTTCATGTCTGATTTGAGAGATCCAGTTTATTGTCCCCATTGGGCCATGAAACTCCCTGGATGACCTTGGGCCAATCACTCTCTCTCAGGGCTTGTCTACACAGGCTATTTACCCCCACCTTGGCCCTCTCTTTGACTCCTGCAGTCCAGACAATGCAGGGTATTTTCCCCATTTTGCCCACAGGCAGTCCTCTCAACCCCTGCAGCAAAGACATCACACCATTTTAAAATAATATCTGTGAAAAACCACTCCAGCCAGGAAATAACAGATTGGGTCCCACATGACCACAGGAGCCCCTACCAGCACACCAGCACATCACTGCAGCTGCCATCGGCCAGTTCTCTTCCACAGCCAGGAAGCAGGGTCACATGCAAGGGTCCTTGCTCATGTGCTGTGGGCTGGCTTTCTGGATCCAGAAAGCAGGATGCGGGTGGCAGTGGTGGCTGCAGAGATAGGCCGGCATGCCTTTCTAGACTCCATCCCATTCCATGCAGGTAACGAGGGAGGAACAGGCCTGATCCACAGGCAGGATACACCGGTCTGGAGATGACCCCCCCTTCTTAAATACCTCAAAGACTGTTGTGTTCTGAAGTAGAAGTGGAGAGGAAGAAAGTCTTATATACCATCTTGAGCTCACTGGAGCAAAGGGAAGGTAACATACAACTCATACATTACAAAAAAAAAAAAAGCAATGTCTAGAGATCAGAAATACAAGTAAAAAGCCTAGGAGTGTGGTGGGTATTTAGTGGAATGAAAAACTGAGAGTGGCTATATAGTTTTAATAAAGGTTTGCACACATCACTAACAAGCAAATACACCACATATATCCCAAATTAAAGGCAAAATGTATCTACTGTCTAGAGTCAGCCACTGAGGATTTAAAAACCTGTACAATCTATCAGCATACAGAGTGACACCAAGACTATCAAGCTTTACTGAAGGGCTATCTTTCTTTTCTACAGCTTTATTAAGTGGAAGCCTTAAATGGATAGCTCCACTAGATCCTTACTGACATTAGTGCATTAGCTGCAAACAAGTGTGTGACAAAATGCTCCATGTAGTCATCTACCAGTGATAAAAAGTGAACTGTCAATATCTAGTAAGCAAGAAGCACAGTATATTAAATGTAGTCATTTGCACCTTAGCAAAGCTACCAGGAGAAGAGACTCCAGGTTCAGTACTCAATGGCCATCTTTCATGGCCTTTGTCTGCAAGCAAAACAGATATAACCCAATGTAGATAGAAGACTGATTATTTTAAAAGCTGCCCAAGACAAAAGCACACAATAATATTAAACATATATTCTACATCCAACAAACTCTAGGTGAATGCAGCAGGATTTCCTCTTCTCCTCTCACAACCACCTTTTGAGCTGAGGGAGCGTTGAGAGTGACTCAAGTCAAGGTGACTCAACAGAGCTGAGAAATAATCAAGGATTCATATCCTATTATCTGAAGTCAAAAAATTTCTATGCTGCCATCAGACCACATTGGATTTCAGTGCACTGAAAGAACAAGTAAATATGTAGATTCTACACTGTAGAATGTGCTATGGAACCAAACAAAATTTGACATTACTTTAGCTACATAATTCAGCCCTTGAATGGAAAGGCATTTTATAAATTTCCAGTGTGGGGACTCTTATCTGGACCAGGACCCATGAAGACCATCAGCGTAAGCCCCATCTGGAACAAGTTCCTTCCTCCTGAAATGGACATTGCCAAATAAAGGATCTATTCATTAGACCACTTTTGGATGATGCGAATTGAAGGCAACGTAGGGTTGACATAGCTCGGTCCACAGCTAGGAGCTAAACTATCTAACGTCTATGCTAAGATCCTAGTCTTGGAGCAAATGGGCAAACTGGGGGACTACAAAACCCCACACTCCACTAGGGATGTAACTCTTCAGCTTTTATCCTCACATGTAATTTCTGTAGTTTTCTGCCTGTTGCTGTAGAAAATGACTATTTCTAAGCAGTTTTCACCCATTATCACATTTCCCAGTGTTCCAGGAAATTATTCTGCAGATAAATACATGTGTTTTGGGGGACAAAAAAAATGTTTTTTCTGCCAAAAACCTATTTTCATACAAAAAAGATAGCTTCCAGAAAACAATTTTTTTCTGCAAAAATGTTTGCATGCCAAAACATTACATTTTTCATAAATAAATATATTTTGTGTAAAAAACACATTTTTGCACAAAAAATTTGCACAAGTTTGCACAAAAAGTATATGTCTTTGCAGAATAATTTTTCAAAACACATGGAGATGTGCAAATGCAAGGTCAAAACTGCAAAGAAATTCATCTCTGTGTTATTCTTCCCAGCTGGGTTTCCCAGGTGTGAGGAAACACATTTTCCATCCAGAAAACAAATAACGGTTAATTTTATTTCCATCTCTACCTGGCACTCAAAGCCAGAATGATGCAACAATGATAATGTGTAGTCTGCCCCACAGGGTTATTAACAGTAGACAGCTGAAGATGTGAACTATTATACCTGCTCTTCCTCACTGATAATTTATTTTTTTTGTATGAGGAAAAAAAAGAAAGTCTGATTGAAACATTTCACAACAATCAGGTATATTGTACATAAAAAGCAGTGGTCATGTAGTAGCTATCTTTAGGTAGTAATACTCTGTTTGTGAACAGAGGTTCATCATGGAACCTGAGCAATCTCCACCACACTATTCCAAAATCTGAAAATAAGACATTGTGATAGAAGTAAAAGTAGCTTTCGTAGAACAACTGTTATACACATATCCCCCTTGGAAACATCCATAGGTGAGGAGGGATTGCCAGCTTTGATTACAAAAATGGCCTGTTATCAGATGACAGAAATACAAATATAATGTTTATTTATTTATTTTTATTTATTAGTTGCATTTACACCCAACATTTCCTCCAGTGAGCTCAAGGCAGCATACATGGTTCTCATTTTATCCTCACAACAACCCTATAAGTAGGTGAGATTGAGAAAGTGTTATGGGCTCACAGTCACAGTGGGGTTCTGGTGTCAATGGTGACTTGAACCTGGGTCTCCCAAGCCCCAGTTCAAGAGTCTTAACTGCTACATTACCAGGCTCTAATGTAATTTCTCTCACACAATGATCCTGTCATTTTACCCTCAAACTACTGGTAAAAAAGATCACACCATGGAAAAAAAAAGACGAAGAATAATTTGGGTGTTGTTATTGATCTGAAAGTTATGAATGTGAATATTACTTATTTGTTTTATTTACACCCATCTTTCCTCACAAAAGCCAAGGGTGGCTCACAACCTTACTTAAAAATGTAGGGTTAGAAAAACAACCTAAAATATCTAAAATCACACATCAAAAAATCACAACACTACGTATCTAGAAGTACAAATATCTAATATCATAAATTACAAATATTTGCTAAAATATCATAATGCAATACAAACAGGAGCAGCCAAAAATAAATTGATCACTTGCATTATTCTCAAAAGCTTGTGCAAATACATATTTTTTTTAACTGGCACCCAAAAAAACTGAAGTGTGAGGGAACACTTACAGAAGGAAGTTCCATAGCCAAGCTGCTACCACTGAGAAAACTCTACCATGTGTGGTGGCCTTATAAGACACACTACTCTGGCACACCACCATCAGAGCTTCAGACCCAATTATATTATTTATCTTCGAAGTATCATATGTCCTATACTTTAAAAATGCACATACCGTATATTCCGGCGTATAAGACGACCCGGCGTATAAGACGACACCCCCAATTTTTAAGGGAAAATGCAGAGTTAGTGATATATTCGCCCTATAAGATGACCCCCCTCTTCCAACGCATAGCCCCCACATGCCCCTCCTGCACTCCCTTCCAGGAGGGAGCGCAGGAGGAGGATGCGGAGGCTGTGCGCCCAAAAGGGGCACGTTCGCCCCTTCTCCCCACCTTCCAGGAAGGTGGGGAGAAGGGGCGAATCGCGGGTTTGGCCGTGCAGCCTCTGCATGCCCCTCCTGCGCTCCCTTCCAGGAGAGATCGCAGGAGGGGGATCCGGAGGCTGTACGGCCAAACCAGGCACGTTCGGCCCTTCTTCCCACCTTCCAGGAAGGTGGGGAGAGGGGGCGAATCGCGGGTTTGGCCGCGCAGCCTCTGCATGCCCCTCCTGCACTCCCTTCCAGGAGAGAGCACAGGAGGGGGATCCAGAGGCTGTACGGCCAAACCGGGCACGTTCGCCCCTTCTCCCCACATTCCAGGAAGGTGGGGAGAAGGGGCGAATCACGGGTTTGGCCGCGCAGCCTCTGCATGCCCCTCCTGTGCTCCCTTCCAGGAGAGAGCGCAGGAGGGGGATCCGGAGGCTGTACGGGCAAACCGGGCACGTTCGCCCCTTCTCCCCACCTTCCAGGAAGGTGGGGAGAAGGGGCGAATCGCGGGTTTGGCCGCACAGCCTCTGCATGCCCCTCCTGCGCTCCCTTCCAGGAGAGAGCGCAGGAGGGGGATCCGGAGGCTGTACGGGCAAACCGGGCACGTTCTCCCCTTCTCCCCACCTTCCAGGAAGGTGGGGAGAAGGGGCGAGTCGCAGGTTTGGCCGCGCAGCCTCTGCATGCCCCTCCTGCACTCCCTTCCAGGAGAGAGCGCAGGAGGGGGATCCGGAGGCTGTATGGCCAAACCGGGCACGTTCGCCCCTTCTCCCCACCTTCCAGGAAGGTGGGGAGAAGGGGCGAATCGCAGGTTTGGCCACGCAGCCTCTGCATGCCCCTCCTGCGCTCCCTTCCAGGAGAGAGCACAGGAGGGGGATCTGGAGGCTGTACGGCCAAACCGGGCATGTTCGCCCCTTCTCCCCACCTTCCAGGAAGGTGGGGAGAAGGGGCAAATCGCGGGTTTGGCCGCACAGCCTCTGCATGCCCCTCCTGCGCTCCCTTCCAGGAGAGAGCGCAGGAGGGGTATCCGGAGGCTGTGCGCCCAAAAGGGGCACGTTCGCCCCTTCTCCCCACCTTCCAGGAAGGTGGGGAGAAGGGGCGAATCGCGGGTTTGGCCGCGCAGCCTCTGCATGCCCCTCCTGCGCTCCCTTCCAGGAGAGAGCGCAGGAGGGGGATCCGGAGGCTGTACAGGCAAACCGGGCACGTTCGCCCCTTCTCCCCACCTTCCAGGAAAGTGGGGAGAGGGGGCGAATCGCGGGTTTGCCTTGGCCGCTACAGAAGCGATCCAGCGGCGGCTGCGGCAAACCGCAATGTTCGCCCCCCTCCTCTTTCTTCCGTTGCTCCCCAAAGGGGGAGAAGGCAGAGGAGGGGGGCGAATGATCTTCAAAACACTTTGCTTCACCCCCCTGCCCCATCTCCTGCCTCTTCGCTCCGTTTGCGAAGAGGCAGGAGATAGGCAGGTGGGCGAAGCAAAGTGTATCCGGCGTATAGGACGACTGTCAATTTTGGAGGGCACTTTTGAGTGCTCAAAAGTCGTCTTATACGCCGGAATATACGGTAGGTTGAAATCCTTAGCTACATCCTGTCTGGATTACTCTAATGAGCTTTATGTGGGGCTATGTAGGCATTCTATGTAGGGCTGCTCTTGATGAGTGTTTGAAAACTTCAGCGGGTCCACAGAGCTGCAGCCAGATTGTTAACTGGGGCTGGCTAGAGGGAACACACAATTCCCTTGTTGCAACAGCTCCACTAGCTGTCAGTCTATTTCTGAGCACAATTCAAAGCACTGGTCACTGATTATAAAGCCCTGTAAGGCTCAGGTGAAGGTTATTTGAAAGATCATATTCTCCCTTACAGACCTAGGACATTATCAGACAAGTGTCTAAAAATGCTGTAATTCCACGAATGAAGATAGCAGGAACATCGTGGCATAATAACACTTATTATTACATGTAGCTGTAATCACACGCAAGAAACAACACAGAAGTATCACACAAAGACCACCAGCACTTTAAGAATGGGAGTTTACTTCTGCAATTTGGCATGGACGAAATTTTGGTGGTTCTTGTGAGAAGACAAGAGTGTGCTAAAACTCCCCCAAAAACCCTTAATTAACAAAGTAAATGAACACACAAGCACTGTAACAAACCTAAAAGTGTGCAAACTAAAGGGGACAGTTCATAAAGAGAGTGTCCTGTGCTTGGTTTTCACTTTCTCACCCAGAGGTTTTCTCGCTGAGGACCGCCCATTCATGCTGTAATCTCACAATTATAACAGGACGTGGTTTCACATGCAGTCAATAGTGTGATAAGACCACTATTGACAATCTATTCACGGCTTGTCCCACAAATGAAAAAGAATGCCTTTTTTGCAGCTGGAGCACAGAGTAATAATGCAAGGACAACAATGTTGTGCAATAGTGGAGCCCATTCCCATAATTTTCACTGTGTCTGATAATGTTCCTAGCCTTATTTTGCGATCTTCTGAGAAAGCCCTTGTCTCTGCCCTACCACCCTCATGGGTACATTGGTGGGAACATGGAAAAGGACCTTCTTGGTGACTGCTCCCAAGCTCTGAACTCTCTTCCCAGAGAGTCTAGACTGGCACCTTCCTTACTATCTTTCCACAAGCACATGAAGACCTTTTTTTTCTCCAGCAACGTGGTATCACTCTGAGGAACTGATTGCTTAGGAAGCCCTGGTGGCGCAGTGGTTAAATGCCACTGCAAGTCACCACGTTGCAAGTTCGATTCCAGAGGGCTCCAAGGTTCACTCAGGCTTCCATCTTTTTGTAGGTCAGTAAAATGAGTACCCGGCTTGTGGGGGGCGATTAGCTAACACACATTGGAAACTGCTTAATGCAGTGTAGATGTGTAAATTGCTATTGATTAAAAAACAATTTGTAAGCTGCTCTGATAGCCTTGTGGCTGAAGAGTGGGGTATAAATGAATAAATAAATAAAGGGAGAGTGGTCTTTGCATAATATGCTGGATTTTCTATTTGCTGCTTTCTTTTTAATAGTTTGTGTTTTTAACCAGTTTTGATTCTTTGGAGATTATCAGACCAAAAAACACAACAGGAGCACGTGAGGAGGATGTTACCGTCCCGGAAATGGGTCCCAGTTTCAGAGATCATCTTCATCCTCACATGCATCGCCTGTGCTACAGCTGTGAACAAGGGGAGGTGCCATCAATCGAAAGTGACACCTCATTCGTGGCTGCCGCACAGACTAAGCACGTGAGTATGACAACGTCAACTAAAACTGGGACCCATTTGTGGGACAGTAACATCATCCTCACATGCTCCTGTTGTGTTTTTTTGTCATGTCCAATAATCTCCTTTGATGGTTTAATTACATTTTTAGCTTTTGTATGTTGCTATGCTTTTTAAAAACCCTTGTAAGTTACCTTGAATTCTGAAAAGGAAGGATCAGGAGGAGGAGGAGGAGGAGGATGTGGGGGGGGGATTAAGGCTCATTGGACACAATGGAACTTACTTCTGAGTAAAGATACATAGAATTGCACAGAGAATTTTACTTTGTACATTGATGTCTTTCCTTTTCTCCTTTAAATAGTGGTTCATGATAATGTAATGATAGGTCATGAATTTAAGCTCTTGTATTTTAAAGTGCATAATTGTTGTTTCTTTTGCTGTTTGCTTTCTTTTAGTACCAGAAATTAAAGGAAATCACAACAATACAAAATCTGATAATACATCTACAATATCAAAGGGAACAATGCAAGATGAGCTAGTGCCATTTTAAATTGTATGAAACATGAGCAACATTTGTTAAACCTGGAAATAAACAGGATGGCTTGCCTTCATACATATGATGTTTTGCTTAGTCTAATGGGTCAGACCTGGGAACACTGCTCAAGAAGGAAGTTGGCAATTTGGAAAAGGTTCAAAGGAAACTTAGAAAGATAATAAAGCATGAAGGAAGCTAATCCTATGGTTCAATGACTCAAAGAAACTGGATGTCTTTAGCCAAAATGGAAAAGTATCAGAGGAAATAGGTTGCTTGAGGTTGTTAAGATTCTTGTAGTCAAGCATTAAATGGTATTTCTGGGCACAACCTTCAGTGCTACAGGATGAACAAGCCAGTGTGATATAAATGGATTCCTAATATCAGAGGTGCTGGTCTAAGTAAATTTTTAATGGCAATCTTCTCTACTTTCTTTATTAAAACAGCATTGCTTTTCATAGTGTCACTTGCAATAATAAAAGGGTAAATCAATCTTGTATATGAGGATCTGGAGTAGAGTGTGAGTTCAACTGCCTAATTTAAGTCCCTCTTTTGCATCCTCCCAGTCAAGTGTAAAGTTATACTGTTTTGTAACAGAAACAACACAATGGGACCAGCTTTAGAAGACTTAACTCCAGCTTCACTGGTTTGGAGATCAGACTGTACGTCAAGTAATTACTGCTTTGTTATATTACTCTCCTTGGATATGTCTACTTGATGACAATCATATACATACTTAGGTTTTTAAATCTGCTGTGGTTACAGATTTGCTTTGTTATTAACTGTGGCAAAGCTAAACTAACTCATAGATGTCTTGGTCTAATAAAGCACATTTTCTACAAGCATAAAAAGCCTTCTTTAAGATTGATAACCTCACTTTACTGAGCTCCCACTGTGATCTTTAAAAAGAAAAGTTGCTTCTGCAAAGAGAGTAAGATGTATGGGTTTGGAAAGGATAGTCCACAAGACAGACTCTAACAGACAAACTGTAATGTGGCTTTATTCTAGAACTGCTCTTTTAATACAACTGATTTTTTTAATGTATTATATGGATGATCTATTTTGCATGTCCAGGGTGAATTCTGCTCTGCATGTAATAACACACCAACACACATGACATACAAAAGTGGAAGGAGCAGGAAACAACTTTTATCGATTACACCTGTAAATAGGGTTGGCCTATGCATGGGTCCAGATACATGCATTGACCAACCTGCCTGTTGATCAAGGAGCCCAAACCTCCAGCCCATTGCCAGAACCTTTGAGATGACAGAAATGGATCTACCTAGGCAGCTGCCCCAGTGTGGTCCCCCTCCCACCAGGGGGTGAGGAAAATATTCCACTGCTGAGCTGGGCAAGAATGTCTCTGCCCCACATACCCAAAGTCCCTTAAGGGAATCCCCATATCTTACTAATGCCAGAAAGACACTGGCAGTCAATATCCCAGATCCAGGACCCATACCAGCTGCCCCCACAAGGTTGTGATAATAACAAAGGAACTTGACATAAATGATAACATGACTAAATGCATCATATACATACAAGATGCAAGATAAAGTGGGGGAGGGTGGGTGGGATGACACTCAACAAAGAACTGCAGACTGTGTGAGCAGGCTGAGACTTGATGAGTGAGCAGAGCTGACCAGAGTGGAAACTGCAAGCAGCTCATTCCAGTCAAATTTGCTAGCCAATGCATTCAAACACAGGTTTAAACTCATTGGCTGAAGGTTCTTACCTCTCACAAGGGCCAGGCCAAACCATTCAGACTCCTGGGAAGAAGGAGCCAGCAGCCCAACATGCTGAGAGGACCGCCAGTGCTCTGCTCCCTCCCTGGACTGCAATGATGCCACCCAGTAAGTCAGGCAGCATATTTGTTTTCAACAGGAAAAATGTTAGAATGGATTACAGCATGCTAACAGAACTAGTTTTGCAGACTCAGAAAAGTTAGTTTTCTGTACTGCATCTCTCAGAATCTCCCAGCCAGCATGGCCAATAGACAAGCAGGCTGAAGGATTCTCAGAGCTGTAATCTAAACATGCACATTTTCCAATTACTGCCTTGCCTTGCCTTGCCTTGCCTTGCCTTTGGTATGCTCTGCCCTGCCCTGCTTTCCTTTTCTGCAGTAAGGGATGGACAGAACCGTCTCCTTCCCATCCGTGTCAAGTTCATATATATTCATTCATAGACCCATCACCTCCCATTTTAAAAACTTTTTTTAATCCACACAATTTTGGAAATGGATTTGTCCTTCGAGCCTGTGCAATGGATTTTTCTGGTGGAGCGCAGCGTGCACAGAACTGGCCTCACCCTTTAAACCAGAGATTCATCTGCCGTGGCCTTGCAAGCAAGGACGTGGCAGCGAGGTCCTCGGGCCGTAGGTTTGATTAGAGTTTCCTTCTCTTAGATGGTTGACCTTACAGGGTTGGACGAGCACCATCTGCCCGGGTTTGGGATTAGAGTTTTCCTTCTCCTAGGACGGTTGCCATAAGGCTAGAGAGCCCATCCTGCCCTTTGACGCTCTTTGTCAGACCCTTCGGTTTTGACCTGTCTGGCATGGGAGACCCTACCGGTGGCTATTATGCCACCGCCAGCATAGCTCAAAACGTCATTAGGGTACGCAAGCCTCTCTCCCACGACAAGGGGGCGTCAATGGAGAGGAATCCACACAATATTTACATTTAAACATGTGTGCTTTTGTAGTTACTTTCTAATAAATTATGCATTTCTAAGTGTACTTTTCCTAAAGTATGTGTTTTATACATATTTTCATATTATTTTTAGGTGAGAACAGCATCACAGCATTAAGAGAGGTGTGAAATCTGAAGGATAACTGCACTCTGCTCCACACACTAGTCCAAGAGATCAGACCTTAACAGAATTCACAAAAGGTGTCAATGACCACATAACCAAATTTGACTTTAAGAGGTATCAAAATTCAGAAAGAATTAATTCTTCAAGCATCTCTATATGCAAGTAGCTACTGATGGAATGCTAGAGCCCCATCATTTGTTTTGTCTGAAGGATAGGAAAAAGGAATACATTATCATTGTTGTTGTGTGCTTTCAAGTTGTTTGTGACTTTTGACAACCCTAAGGAGAACCTATCACAGGGTTTTCTGAGGCTGAGAGTATGTGACTTGCCCAAGGTCACCCAGTGGGTTTTCATGGCTGAGCGGGGATTCAGACCCTGGTCTCTGGAGTCATAGTCCAACACTGAAATCACTACGGCACACTAGCTCCATAACTTTGTCATATAACACACAATTCATTTATCACCAAATATTAGGATGGCCAGGAAGCCAGAGTGCTTCTCTGGCACTCAGTGCTTCTAAGAAATTGTTTCTTCTGACACAATTTAGGACACAGTTTTGGGCTGCATTTCCCCACATCTGATAAAGTCCTTACATGCTATGTGTAAGGAACTAGCATTTGATGCATATGTACACAATAGGGAGCTAGCTAAATGTGGCTTTAATCATGTATTTGAAACCTATATTTTAAATTCTCCTTCCTTTTTCTTAAAAACAGGTGTGCAAGTTATCCTTTCCTCTGGTGTAATTTTCCAGCTGAAAAATTCTCTCCCTCCAGGCTACTGTTTACTTCAAATAACAGATTTGAGGAAGGGATTTGGGACAGAAAGGCCAGAGCTTTTAAAAGCAAGGTAATTTTATGTGTGACATGATATTAATATGTTGCTGTTTACATTATTAGTTTTTATAATTAAAAATTGCCCAATGGCTAATCTACCCCCCCAAAATCTCCCCAAATGCAACAGTTCTGTAATGAATAGGGTTACCAGATTGAAAACTGGAGAGAGGCCCCTGTACCTTTAATAGTTGTATGGAAGAGAGAACCAAGTAACGAGCAACCAGGTAATAAGCAACACCTGTTGAAATTCCCTCTTCTATACAATCATTACAAACACAGAAGCCCTCTTCAATTTTCATTCTGAAAACCCTAGCAACAAAGAGTAAACATTACACATTATGTAAAAATCTAAAATGTGCCTCTTTTTGTTTAAAATATTTCATTAACACTTTTTCATCAAAAAGTAATAGCATTGCTTCTTGTTATTCAAAACAGTCATGATTAACAATTTTATTTTTAACACATTCTTTCCAAGTCCTGAGAAAAGTAACACAGGAGTAAGGGAAACACGACTTTTAGTTATAAAAAAGAGAACAATTCAAGTCATGGGATTTGAAGATGTGTTTAGAACTGTATCCACTTCAGTCTCTACAACATGAGTTGGGACTATACAGTTTTCACATTTGAAAATCATCTGTACTATTAGGACCAATCCAAAGTGGAGTCACTAAGGCTGGTGTCTCTCCTCCCCACCCCTGGTGTCACCTGGTGCAGTTCAGCCTCTCCACACACCCCTACTTGCATTACTTATAGCATATTCCTATTACAGACATTTTTGTATCTGTTTTTTCTATTTGAAAATTTATGGCAGAACTTAAAAAAAACAGGAGTGCTACCTGTCTCTTTACTTGAATTCGGGAGGGGGGGTGTCTAAATGGTGAAAATAACCCTCATGGAATCCGCTGGGAATACGACCTTCTATATGGTATCCCACATCAATCTACTGTATTCGGAAGGAGCGGGGGCCAAAATGGCAAAAAAAAAAAAAAAAAAACACCACAGGAAAAGCTTTTGCGGCTTTTCCCATAGTTTGTTGCGTTGGTTGTTTTCTTTAAGAACAGCGAGGGGGTGCACATTCCTAATTGTTGGGACAAGTGATTAGATATGAATCGCTTTCCCATAGGAGAGAAAGCGCAAAGCTGATTGGCTGGGTGAGCACAGAGTGAGGCTTGCTAACAGGGCAATCACTAAGGTGATAAAACAGGGTGGGTTTTGCTTTGCTTTGCTTTCCAGTTGAATTGAAAAATTGCTCTGGAGCACCTTAGACATCTTTTTTTTAAAAAAAAAGGGGGTTGGCAGCAGCACATTGAGGTAAGTACTGTACAAATGCAAGTAAATCACTTGCGGCTGCCATCTTGCATGCAAAGCTTATGGAGGCAAAAACACCATTGAGGACCAGTCACAGCTGCTGTGAAAGGCCATTGCTCTGAGGCACTCTGGGGGGTTTTGCCTCATATACATGGGCCCCAGATGAAAGATGGAATGCTGAAATGCTTTAAGTACCATTATTTTCAGAAGCAAGATGCATGGTGTGTGGTGAAGGGTCCAATGCATGGAAGCCCCATGCCTATGGAAATGTCTTCTTCAAAAGGCCCATCTGACCATTCTCCTTTTTAAGAAGATGGTTGTTTTAGGATTTTGCTGTTTTTACGTTAAGTTGGACACTTACCAGCTGCTTTGGTCTCATGCTTTTAAGACTGTAATTGTTTAACTGCATGTTGCCTTTGTTGAAACACATTTGCTAACCTCTGTAACCAAACACCTTAACAGTTATTATGGCTGATGTGTGATTTTTTTAAAAAAGAGAAAGAATAAAAATAGATACATAAATGATAGACAGAAAGATAGACAGATAGATAGGTGAGAGAGACCCTTACTTTCCTATCTTAATGCAGAATAGCCCAGATATTCTTTGATACAAAGCCCTATGGAATTTCTTTCCAAACTTAAACCTATGAAAACACAGTGCACCTTACCTTAGCAATGATGCGACACAAATGAGAGCCTTCCTGGGTCAGACTGAATAAATTGCTTGTAGCTGATTCAGCGGAATAGAGATTATCTGATGAATCGATTTCCCTCACCAGATTCTGTGTGACACAGACCAAAATAAATTTCATTTACTTCCACACATGACACAAAAGAAGTGCTGTCCAGACAGCTTGCAGATTTAATCAGTTTAAAACTTTGCACTGAAGAAGACTTATTGCAGATGCTGTCTCTTACTAGTAGCCAATACTATCATTCAAACCAAGTACTAGAGTCTGTATTATAACAGATTGTATCCAACTGTGCTGGCAGAAGGTCAACCTTTCTCTTCACCACTCTTTTACCCTGCATTCCCTGTGCCCACCCCCAAGAGCAGACCTAATAGGTTTGGGGGCCCAAGGAAATAGACAAAAGAAGGAAAAGATAAGTTGTCCAAGCAGCCTTGCACTTGCAGAATATATATTTGGTGTAGAATTTAATGCATAATATATATCATAGCATCTTTAAAAAAAAACATATAGATTTGTATCTACAGGACTATGAGTAGCAAGAGAAAATGCTGGAGTGCCATTTTGTTAATTCTTGTGGAAGGACTAACTCAAAGCATCTGTCAGGGATGCTTTGATCAAGATTTCCTGTGTGGCAGGGGGTTGGACTGGATGGCCCTCGTGGTCTCTTCCAACTCTACATTTCTATGATTCTCTGAATACTGACTTTATCAGATGCACTATATACGGCATCATAACAATGCCACATAAACATAAAAGGGTGCACATATCAGACGATGTTGTCCTTTCATGTTTATGTCCTGGCCAAAACCTGTACCTTTTTATTGACAGCTGAAGCTGTCAATTGATCCCCGTGGCGCTTTAGTGCCAGCATTGCCAGCGTATGAAACTTCAAGGCATTTAACTCACATGTATGCAGTGTGAATGGCCAGTCCAGCATGAACACTTCCAGGTGAGATTGCAATATCCAGGTAAATGACACACTTTTTATGACCCTCCCCGGGTTATGTGGAAGTTTTTAAGTGTGTGGATGTGTTTTTTTTTAAAAAAAAAAACTTTTGTGTATTATTTTTCGTTTTATTTTTGAATTTCCCATGCAATGAAGTCTTGCGAGAATCCATGGGATTTTGAACAAGGAAGTGAACGGAGCTCCATTCACTCCCTCTTCATTGCTGGGGAAGCCCTTGCTGGGAGACAAAAGTAAGTGTGGTGAGAGGCGTTCTTTTGCCAGCATAAAAATGGCTTTTTTTTCATACTTTTTTTAAATTAAAAAACAGTTTCAATAAAATAAAACACATAAATAAATAAACATTATATACATTTTGCTTGCCCAGTAAGAAACATTTATAATTTATGAGTGTGTGGTTATTGGAGTTCATCAATAAATCTTAGTTTCTTAGACAATTCGTACAGTTGGATCATGTGTTCTTTTCTCAATATTTAGAAATTTCTATGTTACTTTTATAAATATACTCTTACTTGTTATGGACTTAAAACATCTTAATAAATCTTAAAGAAAATAAAAGAAACAACTGGAAAAGAAGAACAGAAACACCACCACCTGCTTGTTTAACTTCCCACCTTCCCATTTCTGATGATTAGCGTCTGTATATCTACTCCAAAGTTTGAAAAATTACTGATACTACAAGATTAAACAATGTAGTAACAATGTATACTTAAATTTATTCATCCTCATACTTCCCTTCGTAGGATTATTTATTAATGATATCTTTTTCTTAATCTGATTTACAGTTTTATATGTACTTATCTTAATTGATTTAATATAATATTTGGACCCCATTTCTTTTCCATATAATTTGTCACTTCTTTCCAACTCTCCTGATGATTAGTTAAGGTACCATCTTTCAAGTAATAGGAGAGTTTATCCATCTCAAACATGTCAAAAACCTTCATAATACCACTTGCTGTTGGTATTTCATCTGATCTCCATTTCTGTGTGAAAACTAATCTTGCTGCCATTACCAAAAATAGCAGAATTTTTTCTTTTGATTTTAAACTTGAATCTTCCATCATATTTAAAAGGTATAGTTCCGGGTTTAATTGTATGTTAATCTTAAATATTTCCAACAACATTGTATGAATCTTTTTCCAGAACTTTTTTGTTTCCTTACACTCCCACCATAAATGGTAAAAAGTTCATTTTTCTTTTTTACACTTCCAGCACAAATTACAGTAGTTACCATACATTTTGGCAATCCTGTTTGGAGCAAGGTATCATTGGTAAAACATTTGATTAAAAAATTATCTTATTCTTGTTGTATTTATTATTTTTACTCCTTTAAGGAGTAAAGCTGCTGGCCAGGTTTTCAGTCACTCAGAGCAGGGCGAAGACGGCTCCAAACCTTTCAGTCTCCTGTCCTCTGAATGGGGATCTTCAAGCCTCCACAGGATCCAGTTGTGCGAGTCTTCTTTTGATTCCCCTTTACCAGGGGGAAATTTCAACACCACAATATCACTGGGGTGTCTCTAACCCTGTATGGAAGCTGTCTCTTGTCTCACTCACATTAAGAGACTGCCACTCACTCCACCATGCCACCGTAAGTGGAAAAGTGGCTTTAATTATGCCGGTAAAGGAATGTTTATAGAGGCTAGTCTGATAAAGCCCTACATCTCATACTGTTTACTGGCTGGGGATGGTGGGAACCAGGGGTATAGTGATGGTCATGGAGGCTATTTCTGGTGTCACACACACACACACATATTCCCCACAGTGTCACCTGGTGCAGTTTGGCCTCTCTGCACACACACACCCCAGTGCTGCCACTGGGTGGAGAAAAACAAGGGTATCACAGCCAAATACAAAATATCCCTTCAGTCTCCAAATTTCTAGCATTGCAGCTGACCTTTTAGAAATATAGCTTATATATAAAAAAAAAATTTAAAAAGGATATGGTAGAATCCTGCAATGCCCCAAAACTAACACTTTCATAATCTTACTGGAACATTGTCCATGTAAAAGGAAGCCTTTCCATGCAGGGACTCTTTGTATGCTACAGAATTCACATTGGATACATCTACAGCTATGTGAGAAAATTCATGCTCAACTTTGACAGGTGTCCAAAAATCATTTGGCATTCAGTGCTTTATTAGAGGAGTGCAAATTTAGTAATATTGGTTTTTGGAAGTAACATGGTTTGCAAAGAAATGACGGGACTTTACTAATAGTTCATATCATTATAATAGGATAGCTTTCACCATAACCATTTACTTCCTAGATGCTGTTATTTAGCTTACAAAAATATTTTGCATGTGGAAAATACTGTATTTTAAATTAATTTTCTTTTCTTTTATGGAGGCTTCACAACATACTTTCTAATTAAAATGCATTAATTGGGTGGTATGTTTGTTATTACCTGGGAAAACCTTTTTCTACGAAACTTCTTTCATAGCGACCAATTCTCAAACACCCACACATGCAATTTTTGTCTTTGCCCTCCCCATGAAAATTGTTTCACTACACTCCTAGCAGGTGTTATACAACATGACCTGCATCCATAACCCCAGGAAACGTGGAGAGCCAACTGTAGTCACAATATTAAAACACTTCAAATCTCTAGTTAAAATAATAAAACTATATTTGCAGTTCCCAACATTAAAACTTTGGCAGCGCCTCCTAGGAGATTACAGCTGCTTCAGAAAATCTTCAAGACATAAAAAGCTAGACAAAGATTTAAATGCTTCCAAAACATTTTCCTTATTTTTAAGTGGGGGGAGGGAGGTATGCTTACCTTTATCTCATGGGTTAAAGCTAATTCTATCAACTGGCTGAAATACTGTGCAACTGTGGTCAGTGTATCATTAATACAAGATTTCATAGACTTTAATATTTGTTCATCTTCAATCTGTATGCACCTGAAAAGAAATATTCTTTTAAAAGTTGCATTCACCCTCATGGTGCTTAGATATACGAACTATGCCTTAATTAAGGTGTGAGATAAAACAGTAGCTGACACATAAGTATAATGATTAATTAAGGGTGTATCCAGATGACACCATTAAAGCACTTTAATACCAGTTTGAGTGTCATAGCTCCATCTTAAGGACCCTTGGGACCTATTGTTTTGCTAGAGAACTTTGGTGCTGTAGTCCAGGGTACTGCACCAAAGAATTGTAAGTAGCACACCAAGCTACAACTCCCAGGATTTCATAGAATGGTAGTTAAGGTGGTATCAGATGTCTGAGGAACATGGATGCACTCTGACATGCACAAGCAAGAGATGATGAGACAAAGCTCCACTTGCACTTCTGTTAAGAGGAAAGTACATTGCCTTCTGTTAAGGGAAATACTCCATAAAATACATGGAGTGTTTCTCCAAGTTTATCCAGCATTCCCCTATTAATAAAAGAAATTACTGCATGCATCAGAGTTTGCAGATTTCATGCAATATCTGAAAGGGTAATTCAGGGGTGGGAATCATGCAGTCCTCCAGATGTTGGACTGCAACTCCTAGCATCTCTCACTTTGGGCAATGTTGGCCAGGGCTGTTGACAGTTGAAGTTCAACAACATTTGGAGGGTCAAAGGGTTCCCATCCCTGGCATAAAGCAATCCGTTTATTTCAAATACATTACAGTACCACCATTCTTCAAAATACTGAACATGGCCCCAGTATTTAAGAACAATTTGCTATGGTGAAATGATTGTAATGAACAACATTTGATTTTACCTTTCAGTAACTGTTGTAAGTTCTGAACATTTTTCTACCAGCATTTTTTCATACTGCAGAAGAAAGGAAAATATACTATTGGCATTTTCTTTTGTTTTAAATATCAAATATATTTTCTTTTTGTATGAAACAGTAAAATTACTATAATTTAAGTAGAATCAAAGAGTTTATTTTAAAATAGTTTAAATCTGTGGGAAATGTAGCATTCTTCTTGCACCCCTGCTTAGTAAGTTTAAGAAATTCCTTGCATGCTCAAGTTTCTAACCCCGCCCCCTTCTCATCTTAGGCTATCTTAGCCATTTGGAGCTATGGGGTGACCATTGAGTCATTCATCACATGCCCTCCTAATTTAAATGTTTTATGATGCTTGGTGTCCCTTTTTGGGATTTTTGCAGCTTCTCCATGCTGCTGCTTCTTCCCTTTTCCTCCCCCTTCCTACCATGCATCTGACTTCCAAACACAAAGAAAAGAGATGAGCTCTTGCTTACCTATAATCACCTCTTTATCTGAGGAAATATGGATATTACTGCTGTAATACTTAGAAACTTCTGATTTTATTATCCTAACCTGAACTTCCCAAGATTGGGTGAGTTTTCTACCCTGAGCTGTAATCCTCTTAGTTAGTTAAGGACCTTAGATTTGTTTTGAATATGTAGATTAAGGTTGCTATACCTTCAGTAAACTTTTGATATGCATTTTAAAGCAACCGTCCTTATTGTCCTTGATTTGTCTACTTGACTGGGTGATTTAGACCACATACAAATGCAAATTTAGTTGGGTCAGTCTTCCCTGAGTTAACTCTGCTTACTTTTAAAAGAAACTTTTCTTAAGAAGATATTCCTAAAAGCTTGCTCCCTGGAATCTTTAATAAATTTTTAATTTTTTACTCATACACCCCAATAAAATCACATTTATCTTATGACTACATGAAAAATATGTGCCTAAAATTAAACCATTCCCAATGAACTAGGTCAAAATAGGTAAGTGAGTAAAACCCCATAGAAGAAAAACAACTTTGGCTAGTAAGAGCTATTTAAAACAGGGAAGCACTATTTAAAAAAGGGGGTCCCAACTCCAACTTTTCAACTCAAAGTGACCTCATCTCAGGTCCTTTTCTAAAATGAAAGTGTTTGGTTATAAACATTAGTATATAACATCAGCCTGCATGGTAAAGATCTTAATTTTAGAACAATTCAATCAGACTGCTAATACACAAACCATGTTTAGAATCAGTATTATTCAAAGAAATAATATCAGCTAGTAGCATAAAAAGGGAGGGGCATAGCTCAGTAGCAGAACATATGCTTTGCTAAGAGAAGGTATCAGATCCATCCCTTGACATCTCCAGTTTAAAAACTTCAGGTAAGGTAGCAGGTGATGGAAGGAAACTTTCACCCAAGAAGTTTCCTACCAGTCAGAATGACAGCACTGTGCTAGATGAACAAATACTTGGTAAAGTTGCTTCCTCTCACAATAACATGATATTCAAAAAGTCTGTCAGGGCACCATGATGTAAATTGCATACTTCCAAATTCCAAAGGGATTAGTTATATGTTTTGCTATGTTTAAAATAAGATGCATTTTAAAAATTAATTCATAAAATATATGCATATAAAACAATCCTTGGCATCTCCAATGAAGGCTGGAAAATCTCCTGCCTGAAATTCTACAGAAGTGCTGCCAGCCATTGTTGACAATACTGGGCTCCACGGACCAGTGGTCTGATTCAGAGTAGGACTGCTCTCTATGTTGCTCTATAAACTTTTCTCCTCTCCAAGTTCATGAAGGTTCTCTTTATCTGAGTCTATATAACGATCCTGAATACTAGCAATCATTTCACAACGATCCTTGTTTTCACTGTATGCCTACCTGGTGCATTTCTTCCCACGAATTCCGTGTGAACGTGTTGTACTCACTTATCATTGAACGTACATGGCAATTGACCCTTACTGTCATGCTATGAACCCTCTGCCATCTGTTCTTCTCTAGTTTCTGTACAATTCTGGTCAGCTCAGTGCTTATAATCCAAGCTCTTTTCAGCAACAACTGCAAGTTGTCACAGGCGCTGTGTTGTGATGAAAGGGAAAATTCACTCTGCACATCTTCTTCTATGCTGATTGGTTTGGACTGAAGAATAGACATGCACTCAGAATCCGTCATGAACTTCAAGTCTTCCATCCACCGCTGGACAGAGTCCATCTGGATTAAATGCATGCTAATAAAAAAAAGGGAAGGAGAGGCAAAGAAATACTATGGGTCAGTTCATTGTCATACATAATGGCAATGTATTTAACAACTGTAGTCCAAAATCAGCTCCCATTTAACAGCTGTGGTCCAAAATCAGAGGGTTCTGGTGCATAGAGGCTCCATTTCTGTCACAAGGATCTATATAGGATCCTCTTCATTCTCTTCAAAGTTAGGACATATGCACAGTGATAAATGAATGCTCATAGATTTTCCAAGCATTAAGAGAACAGGGAACCACCAACACCATGAAGCTCTACGTACATTAATTGTTGTTGTGTGTGCCCTCAAGTCATTCCGGACTTAGGAAGACTCTAAGAGAACTTATCACAGGGTTTGCTTGGCAGAATTTGTTCAGAGGGGGGTTGTCTTTGCCCTCCTCTCAGGCTGACAGAGTGTGACTTGCCTAAGGTCACCCAGTAGGTTTCCATGGCCAAGTGGGAATTCGAACCCTGGTGAAGTGACCCAGTCCAACACTCCAACTATTATACCATGCTGGCTCTCACATACATTACTATTCAGGGTTTATTCTAAGTTTTTTCCATAATGCACAAAAAACCAAAAGGCTAGTACCAAGAAGGCAGTTCTTCCTGATTCACTTGGACCACATATTATTTTGCATGACAGTCTTGCTGCGTACTGTAGAAAGTGACAGAGGCAGCCTCCAAGACATTGACTGAAGGAAGATGCATTAGCTCTGTCCCTGTGGTGCAAAGGCACTGTGCAAAAAAGAACGACCAAAATTTATGTAATGGTGAAAGTCATTAAATTCTGGTTCTGCCTGTCAGTACTTTCTAGGTGCCAGAGAATTCTACAGCCATGATGCAAAGGTGGTACTGGATGCAGTAAACAATGCCTGCAGCGCCACTGTTCGATCAAAAACAGCTAGACAGATCGCCCTTCATCACAAATAGAGCAGTCAGACAGTTGACACCAATCACACACTACCTGTATTATTATAAGGTTATGAACAGTAAAAGATTAGTTTTCTACATTTTTATTTTTCTTTCCCTCTTCTGTTTGTTTTCTGGGCTACAGCTAAGGATGGGCAAAATGAGGACACTTCCCCCAAATAGGAAGTCTGCTCCCTGATGAAATTTTCCAGTAGTCCCCAAATTTCTAGCTTTGCAGAGAGTGAGCCACTGAAAATCATTCACACTTACAACCTTTGTATTTGCTGTGTTTGCATCACCTTGGTAACTTTCTCTGTCCCTTTTCTTTGGATGTTTAAACTGTATCTCTAAATGCTCAACTGAAATTTTAACCTACTTCAATGCTAGAAATTTGGAGACTGAAGGCAACATTTTAAGAAATATCCTTTTCCCTGATTAAGGCACACATTGCCAGCTGCACAAATCATATTTCCTACTGCATCTTTTTTTCCTATCACACAAAAGGTGCCAAAAAGGTTCCTGCTGCAATTCGATAGAGCTTTGAATCTAACACATGACAATGATCCCTAAATCAGCCCAGAACAAGAAATCTGAGAGTGATAAAAGAAATGACTTACTAGATGCACTAAATATGCACCTTGTTGCATTTCCAATAAGGAACAGCTAGATACCATGGGAATTTCACAGACAGGGGTCTGCTGCCACTCTGCAGAAATAATGCAGTTTGATACCACTTTAATTATCATGGCTCCATCCTATGGGATCCTGAGATCTGTAGTTTGTTGTGGTACCAGAGGTCTCTAACAGAGAAGGCTCAATATCTCACAAAACTTCAAATCTCAGAATACCATTGAGACATGGCAGTTAAAGTGGTATCAAACTGTATTATTTCTGCAGTGTATCAGCAGCCAGGGCGTGGTGAAGATAGCCATGTTCTACTATTGCTATACACAGACACATATGAGACTGTCTATTAAATAACGAAACTGTATTTCTACCTTTCAGACAAACCAGGGAGAACTTATTGTGAACACTTGAATGGTGACCTTGAACCTGTCTGAACCTGCATGACAAACATCAATGCTCTAGGCTGTTCAGTTAATTGTCAGTCATCATTTAAAGCAGCTGTGTTGTCTGTTGTGTGCTGGAAAAATGCTCAGTTTAAAAGTCAAGCAACATGTCCATTTGTAATTTTTAGTAAAATTGAACAAAACAACAATGGAATTTTTTCGAATGCTTACTGAGGTCTATGGGGAAGACTGCATGTCTTGTGTGCGTGTGTTTGAATGGCACAAAAGATTCAGAGAAGGAAGTGAGAATGTGGGAGACGATGAACGTCCTGGATGACCTTCCACTTCAATAACCAAAATAATTGTGGAAAAAATCAGCCAGATTGTTCAAGGAGACCACCAATTCAGTGTCCAAATGATAGCTGAAGCCACAAACATTGACAAAGACACTGCGTGGAAAATTTTGCTTGAGGATCTCTACATGAGAAAAGTTTGTGCCAAGATGGTCCCTAGGGTTCTCACACCAGAGCAAAAAAAGTGCCACAAGGAAATTTGCACTGACATCTGCAGCAACTTGAGGCAGACCCAAACCTTTAAAAAAAAATCATCACTTCTGATGAAAACCTGGATCTTCCAATATGATCCTGAGACAAAACGACCGTCAATGCATTGGACAAAACTATCATCACCAAGAATGGTTTCACTGATTTTCCTTGGGTTATTTTCCAGGTTGTGAGGCCGTGTTCTGGAAGAGTTTCATTCTTCATCACGACAATGCACCTGCTTACACAGCACTTTCTGTGAAGCAGTTTTTGGCCACTAAACGCATTACTACACTTGAACATCATCCATATTCATCAGATTTCACACCATACAACTTTTTTCTTTTCCCTAAAATGAAATCAGTGCTTAAAGGAACACGTTTTGAGTCAACTGATGCAGTAAAGAAGAAAACAACAGATATGTTAATACTCATCTGCTCCACGCCTTCGACCAGGAGAAAACAAGACTGCATCAGTGTGTGAGTGTGAATGGGGAATATATTAAAGGGGACAATCATTAGAATTTTAATACATATAAATAAAAATGGGTTATTGTATCAGTCTCGTTATTTAATAGACAGGCCTTGTATCTGCCTCCTGCCAAATTTAGCATACTGCTTTTGTTGTTGAGGTCACTTTTTTTCACTGTCAGTATTGTTAGCCACAGATAAACCCATTCTCCTTCTTTAAGGATACCAAGATTTAGCAGGCAACATCAGTACTTACTATGTAAATAATTTTTTTAAAAAAACACTCCTGAACCAACTACCAATAAGTTTCATGGACTGTTCTATTACTTTGAGGAGGTAAAGAATTTGGGTGTTCACTGGCTCCATTTCCTTAATAATTATAAAAGAAGATTTGTTCAGAGCTTGGAAAAGTTCCTTTCTGGACTACAATTGGCAACGTCCCATAGCCCGTTCATCTACTGACTAATCACAGAAGCTCACTAGTCCAAAAAAGTTCTGAGCTTATTATGTGCCCCAGAAGGCTTCTATGTGTTTACTAAACTGCAAGCAGAAATATATATGGAGCAATTGGAAATCTGTGTTGAAAGATGTTTTCTTCAGTTTTCAGAACAAAGTTGAAGTATCCAGGTTTTTTAAAAAAACAAAAACAAAAACATTTATTTTTTTAACTGAACCATAGCTACACATAGCCTATAATTTGGCTGCAGGACAAACTGTGCGGTAGTTTCCATTTCTAAAACATCTGCCATTTGAATGTAATGTCCTAATGTGGTACAAAACATCCACAACATTCCAAAAATTATTCAATCCATTATACTAATATAAATATTAAAATTATCCATAGTTTTATTTCTATTCACAGCAGCATTTGCAACACTACTGAAAAGATTGGTATCAGTTTCTTCTGAACTAACCCCCACTCCCAACATTTTGCTTACATGCATGTAAGATAGCTTGCCATCTCTGGGATAAGGCTGCTTATTATCTAACAGTCACAATTTTGGCACTCAGTTTCCAGACTTATTTCAGTAAATCCTGCTTTTAGCTAGATCCCTACACAGGCACTTGTGAGCAGACAAATATGTAAGCGTTGTGGACAAGTGAAAAAGAACCACCACCAATGTCCCACACATCTAGATGCACTTTAGCTCTCCATGCATACGGCACATCTGGGGGGGGGGAGCATTCTATACCCAGATTTGGGTTCCAGGTGCCTTTCCAGAGTTTCCAGTCATAGAAATGCTGTAAATACACTGCTGCCAAAAGTGGATGCAAAGAATTCAGATCTTCATGCCAAGGATAAAGATATAGGAGGGCAAAATGAGTGTGCTGCCTGCCCCTGCCCCATAACAATTCTGCTCCTCAAAATAAAATTTTCCTTCAGTCTCCAAATGTTTAGCATTGCAGTAACTTGAAACTGCAGCTGAGCATTTAGAAATACACTGTAGGCATCCAAAGAAAAGGGGGCAGGCAAAGTGACCAAGGGAAAGTGAAATGAGCAAATAGTTCTAGGTGTGAATTATTTTCAATGGGGTTGTCTAATGAAGAAAATACTCCTCATGGAAAGCGAGGAGAATATGAGCTGTCTTAATGGCATCCTGCATCACTTCACCATATTCGGAAGACGAGGGGCAAAAACACCAAAAACTGCAAAGGGAAAGCCTTTGCAGCTTTTCCCAGAGTTGTAAAAAAAAAAAAAAAATAGCAGGGAAATGTGCATTCCTGCTTGTTGGGTCAAGCAACACGAATTGTTTTGCTTTCTCATATGAGCGGAAGCACAAAGCTGATTGGCCAGATGAGTACGGGGGCAGGGCTTGCTAACAAGGCAAGCCCCTGAAGTTGCCATGTTGGATTTTCATCTTAGCGAGCAAGTGCTAAGGCAATAAAACAGGGCGAAATAAAAAGGTGAAATATCATTCTATTTCACATTGAAAATATTTTTGAAAAATAAAATGGCAGCAGCAAATTGAGGTAGGTAAAAATGCGAGTAATTCACTCACGCCTGCCATCCGATCCGCAGGCATGCAAACTTATGCTTACAAAAGGGAGCCCTGGTGGCACAGTGGTTAAATGCCAGTACTACAAGCCACAAGGTTATGAGTTCAATTCCAGAGGGCTCCAAGGTTGACTCAGTCTTCCATCCTTCCATAGGTCAGTAAAATGAGTACCTAGCTTGTTGAGGGCAATTAGCTAAAAATCATTGTAAACTGCTTAGGGAGTGCTTCAGCACTGATAATCGGCATATATATATATATATATATATATATATCAATGCTATTGCTACTGCTACCAAAAAAAACACAAAAAACATTAAGGCAAATTGCAGCTGCTGTGAATTGCCCTTTCTGCGGAGCAACCTGCTTCTTTTTCCCTCGTATAGACAAGCCCTCAGTCTCACTCTCTTTAGCACTAGAAATTTGGGGTTTGAAGAAAACTTTTATGTGAGGGTCAAAAATTTTATTTGGGGGAGTGCCCTCAATTCACACAAAACCACAAATTACATCCACTAAGATCGGCAGAAGACTCCAATCATTTCATGTCTGGCTATGTGGTTCTAGCTTAGATGTTTCTCTAATCCATTTCCACCAGGCACAAAATGGCCATGGGGGGGTGGGATGCAATGACTCTTCAGTACGTCTGAGGATCAACAAATAGCCAGATGTTGTGTAGCCCCACAACTGCTACAACACTATTCTGGATCACATAGAATTGAGGCCATCATCTCCTCCATTTCACAAATGTAAAAGCCCTATAGGAAGAGTTCTGCATATAAGTAGTCTGGTTCTCATGTATGTCTTGTACATACATGTTCAAAATAAAACTCAGCCATGAACAAAATCTATGAAATTGCTATGCTAGGTATAATTCATATTTCTAATTGGAACCTTAAGCACAGGTACCATTTTGCAATTTAGAACGTACAGAAGCTGCAAGTACATAGCTCTAAGCACTGCTCTGTCTTGGATTACTTTACTTCCTTGATTTCAGTTAAAATTAAAATCAATAAGAGAAGCAGCAAACAGAAACCTTTACAGGGGGGAGAATAGCTAGGTTGATTTTCCTGAGCCTATTAGAGGTATTAGAATAGCAATCATTCTGAGCCCAAACTAACAACCATAGAAACAGCATTGACCTTACTGTTCCTCTTTGTGGAGCTCTTGGTTCAGACGCTAATGAGATTTCATTAATCCACGCAGGAAGCGCTGCAAAGAAATAATGGTACTCCTGGAAAAAAAATTGGAATGCAGCCTAGATCATGGGATGTTCGTGCTGAATATTTTTGATACATTTTCAGTAGTGCCATGTTGACTTGAATAAAAACTCTGGTGTGAAGACTTGTTCGGTCTGCATGTTTCACCAAATAGAATCTATGGGATTCAAATATATTGTAAAACGTTCATATGAAAGAGCTATAGGAGACTATAATGCTTCTCTGTATCAGGAATAATGTTATGATTTCCCTTGTAAGGGAGGGGGAGATAAGACACACATTAGCTAACACACATTGGAAACTGCTTAATGTAGTGTAGACGTGTAGATTGTTATTGCTTAAAACAGTTTGTAAGCCGCTCTGATAGCCTTGTGGCTGAAGAGCGGGGTATAAATAACTAACTAATAATAAGAGAATTAAGCTATGAACATACTCGCAGTGGCTGGTAGTGACACTCAGTAGCTGTTACAAATATTTTAGTAAGCACACCCAAGATAGGATTAAGTGGAAACCCTTAGTAAAGAAAATTGTTAAAGAGGTATGTGCTAATTCCTTCTTGGGCCCCTTGGCAGTGAGTCATGCATCCTAAACAATCAGGTGACCTACACAACTCAAATTCCCAGGAAATATCCCTCGGAAACCCCTCCTATTCTTCAATGTGACGTTATCATAAACCAATCAATTCCTGTCTCCCAGCCATCTAAGACAATCAGCGGAGTGAAGTCGAAGGCTTTCACGGCTGGCATCCATAGATTTTCCTTGTTTTTTTTCTGGGCTGTGAGGCTGTGTTCTGGAATAGTTTCTTTCTGACGTTTCACCTGCATCTGTGGCTGGCATCTTCATCTGATGCCAGCCACAGATGCAGGTGAAACATCAGAAAGAAACTATTCCAGAACACAGCCTCACAGCCCAGAAAAAAACCAAGGAAAATCTACAATCAGCAGAGTTTCATTCTCCTTTGTTTCTCCTGTGGGAGAGTCATTTAGCCATTGTAGTAGCCAAAACACAACTTCAAGGCACGAAATGGGTTAAAAATATCATGGCCTAAACAACAGCAAAGTGTGCCACGGTGGATGACACCTGCTCACTCTCTCTGTTAGTGCTCCCGTGGATCAGACTTCCAGTTCCACCCTCAGACTTCTGTCTGAGTACTTCACTACTGGTAACTATTGCCCTATTGCCCTATTTCCCAAATCAATTCCACTATCCAACCTTTCTGCCTTAGCTCTTTGTGTTGTGTGTGTGAATGTGTGTGCTATTTTCCAATAAAAACATTTTATTTCACTTTAATCTGCAGTTAGTACTGGTATACATAGGTGAAAAGGTCCCGAAGTTACCCATCTCTCACAGCATTCCATTTGAGCTAATAATAATTCCCCCAGATATTAATATAGTTTTGGCATCACGAGTGGGCTTCTAAAGTACCCCCCACCTGTTTGGTTAACACACAAATCCACTGACCTTTAAGTCAGCCCATTGTGCTGTGGGCAAATGGACAACCACTTGCATAAGGAGATAGGGATACCATCCCACACAGGCATAAGAAGAGTACAATAACCAATGAAACCAGGTGTTAACACTGGTCTAATGCTCCAACAGGAATCCAGCCTTAATTGCAAGGTGCATGTATGTGCATACAGAATCATAGAATCTTAGAGTTGAAAGTAGCCACATGAGACACCTAATACAACCCCCTGCCGTGCAGGAAGACACAACTACAGTGCTCCTGAAAGATGCCCATCCTTCAGGATTTGTGAATATGAAATGAAAAAGTATGTCAAGGGAAGATACTATTGTTTGACACAATCTGAGATATGAAAATTAGAGTGCTGTGTCCAGTCCTACAAAAACCCAGCTACTTAACAGATGGCTGGCCATGTCAACTTTGACAATATTGACCTCTTGTTTGGAAAGGTGGAGACCTTTAATTCAGCCTTTTCCCTTCACCTCCAACAAATACTTGGTCCCATCCAAGCTCATATTTCACTGCTGTTCAGTATATGGTTTCCAACTGGGTGTCAGAAACACTGACAGATACAAAGATACATAATTTAGTGTGTGTAGTTCCTGGTCCGGCAATGCATGCATCATCTTCCATAGATCCAGATGCACTTTATTGCAAAATAGCCTTCAGCAACTGAATTTCCAATATATGCCAAGTAATCCAGTCTAGAACACTTCAGATAATAAACCAAAAGTGAAAGAAGGGACAGTTATGTTTTCAGAAAAACTAATGTACCACTGCATTACCCTAAATGCTCAGGAGTCTTAAGGACCCTCAAAATGTTGATATAAATTTGGGGAATTAATATACAGTACTCAGCTTGGCTATATGAGAGGGGGAAACAGATAGCAGGACATTTTGACCTATGTATACCGGTAATCAGGAGGAGACATTATGCCAGATAGTACAATAAACTAATCTTTATTCAAGGAAATAATAATAACATTCATGCACACACTCAGGCTTTAAGCATTCATGCAAGGCTAGCAAATAAAGTAGGAAATATTGGGATAGAGGAATAGAGAAGGGAGGTTTCTGGGATATACAACACCTGTTCTGTAGAGAACTTCCTATGGCAACAGAGTCTCAGAGTTGTGCTCTGAGGGTCTGTCAGCAAACTGGCAGCATGGATGTACGCTGAAGACAGTTTGTTTTGTTTTGAAGAGGCTTACATCATCCAGAATTTTCTTTGGGAGGGAATTTAGAATGAAAGACAATGCTTCTTGGACATTCCCAAGGTAAGACAATGGACACTCTGGATATGCTAAAGACCATTAATGTGCTGATACTTTGTAATTGAAAAGAGGAAGCAACTCTCTTTGTTTGAGGAAAGGTAGATGGTATCTATGCTTAGGCTGATAGGATTAGCCAGATGATCATGCACGATGTTGCCCTGCAAATTATCTTTCTTTGGAATTTGGGCTGGCCCCTCCTTCGTGCATTCCTGACTTAGTCCCACCGCTAGGCTTTTGGGATTCCTGCTTTGGAATTTCCCAGCTTTAATGGCCACACTACATGGAAGGCCACATTTGGCCAAATCATTAAGTATTGCCAATTATTACAGGTATGAAGCAGCAGCTGTCAGGGTAGGTAACAACTGATTGTCAATGTCATGAGCTCCTAAATATTGCCATTTCTTAGAATGATTTAGATTGCTGCTCTGAATTCCCCTGCTTTTAAACATAGACAGTGAAGCCCAAATGAAGCCAATCGGTCTAATCCAAGTGAATGGTTTGAATGTCTTTATCTTTTTATTTATTAAAATGCCTTCATACCATGTGCTTCCAGCTGTTCCAATGGTTTGCTTCAAATCAAGAAAAAAAAATGAACAAAGGAGTTTGTTATTGAGCAGCATATATATGTCATGCGTGAGTAACATGAGAAACAGAATCACAATATTAACATTGCCTTATATTTAAAATAGCCACATAAAACTAACTCCCTGATAAAAAGCCAGGCAAGCTAGGGCCATCATTTACCAGGCTTAATAAGCCCTAAATTCATTTACATGCATAGTCACATCAAAGGCAGTGAGCCTAAGCACATCAATTAGGTACATGGCTGCAGTCAAGACTCCTAGAGACATAGAATCATAAACCATCATGCTTGTAATTAAGTCAGTTCCCTAAAGACAAAATGTCTTGCAGGTAATAGCTCAGGTTTCATTGGTCAAATCATGTAGGCTGCTGCAATCCTATACAGATTTACTTGGGAACAGGCCCCACTGAACGCAGTGAGACTGGCATTTGAATATAAATATATATATTGCCAGGAATGCATAAGGCAATATTGAATACTTTTCTCCTTGGTGTAGCACTAGGACTCGTTTAACTGCCACTCTGAACATTTAAGGTTTCCCATTATTTTTAATGGATCCATAGAGATCTATTAAACACAGAGACCTGGCCACATATTCTGCATAATTCCAACTATCCTGAATTAGCAGGGACAGCCCTGATAAATCCTCTGCCATTCCACTTTTTCAGTTGCTTTTAAAATGTCCCTGTTTCTCTCTCTTCCTCCCACTTCTCCTTTTGTCTTCACTTTGCCTCAGTTGTTGCAAACTGAGTTCAAACTGCAAAAGTAGTTTGCACTCAGTCAACTCAGCAAGGGAAGAAGACAAAAGGAGACAGAAGAATCTTGCCCTTCCTTACAACCTGAGACAAAAGCAAACTGCTGAAGCTTCTCCTAGCTTGTATTCTTCATTAAGCCACAAGCTTCAGACTTACCTGGGGTTGATTTGCAGGCTGCGGCAGCAGACAGGAGGGAGTGGAGCCACCATTTCCCTCCTCTAGTGAATCATCTTCTTCCCAGGTTCCCCTGCATCATTTCACAAGCCTGGGAAGAGTCTACCAATCTGTGTCTGAATTTGTGGTTGCTTCCCAACTACCACACCTAGAAGCTGAAGGCTTCCATCTGGTCCACCAGAGAAGTATATATTCAGGGCAAGCCTGCCCAGTAAGGCATTCCACTTGGGCTGCCTAAACATTTGAGGTCAATTGATTCCTGTTGTTTGAATTCTGCTTGTTGCTTTATATGTCCTCAATTGTCAAAAAACTTGGTAGTGTGACATGAGGTAGGATTCAGCTTGTGGTAAGATTGGGCTTCAAACCCATCTTCTCTGCAGGAAGGATCCCTTTCAGGCATGGTGGGAGAGGCATGCTGGCTCACATCCAGCTTGTGAGTTGTGACCTGCCTAACTCTGGACAGCATCAGAACCACAAAGAGGCAGTACACCCATGTGGCTTCCTGGTCACCATTGCCTGGCTGCCTTCTCTTTCTGGTCAGGTCAAATGCTTTGGATCATTCAACACTTGGTTTCCATTTTGGATCTATGCTTCATACCATGCCAAATTGTACAGTTGTAATGTCAATAAAAGTTGTGGACATTTCACTTCTAACCCAGTTGTCTGTGAGTTATTTGCTGTGTTCTGGGCTCCTTCTTCCTCAGACCAAAGTCACAGCTAGGATCACAATAACTGTTACCATCTTGACCACACTCTGATCATAAACTGTCTTCTATAGTCTCAACATGCAACAGCTTCAGGTTTAAAAAACAGTAAGCTTTTATTACAGATAGAGTATCTACAGAGTTACTAGCTCAGGGTTGTTGCTTGGAATGGAAAACAAAAGGAAATACAGACATATAAAAAGTATTTACAAACAGTCAAGCCTTGCGTGGCTTCCATCCATTGGTCAGTTTAAACATTTTCCAATCCTTTCTTCACTCAGTGCCCTCCCCCTTTGTTATTTTTAAGTATTTACCATTTGGCCTGTTCCCAGTCACACCAGTTGTTTACTCCCTTAGCATTACAAAAGGAGGCAATTTAGGAAGGCACTTCAGTTATCATGTAGGCAGAGAGGATGCTACCTTGCACATATCAAATGGTGGTTTGAATGGCAGGAACAACCTGTCCCTGACACTAACTCAGTTGTCTGTGAGTTATTTGCTGTGTCCTGGGCTCCTTCTTCCTCACACCAAAGTCACGGCTAAGCCCACAGTAACTGTTACCATCTTGACCACACTCTGATCTTGCTTGGCCACTTATGCTCTGGTTTTTGTCTGTGCTATATCAAAGCTCATGTATTCTATACCATCAAATGATAGCTCAGAACTCCTTAGCAGAAATGTGCATTTTGCTCCAATCACAAAATTTGGTGGTTGGGGGAACTGTAGAGTTTCTCCGCTATTTGACAGTGGATAGAATAAGAATGAGGACATTGTGGTTGTATGTGTTTTGTTAAAGCAAATTTAGATAATTTGACCCAGAAAGCATACATCATTTGACAGGCATAGTTTCGAACTAAAATATGTATAAAATATACTTTCTCATTCAAACTTCTATTTTATTGTCATTTTTTTAAAAAAAATCCACAAATATCTATCAAACATGGTTTAATAACTATTCACCATCTGTCCTAACCAAAATTACATGCTTTCACAGCATTCTCAAGCACTGCTTAGAGAGCACTAGAGAGGTCAACAGAAGAATCTTCCAGAACTTGGATGAATAATATACAGCCCAAACCTACATTAAGTTATAGAATGCTTGCTCTAAAATTCACATGCCCTAAATTTCACATTTTAACAGTTTACATATACAGTATCAAGATTTATTTAGATAACATGTAATTTATTAAAGAAATTTAAGAAATGTCTTTTAGTTACACTTCCATCTAACCTTTTCTCCAGTGAGATCAAGGGTAAACATATGTCTTTCTACCTCTGCCAAGGTTATCTTCATGATATCCCATTGAGATGAGTCAGGCTAAGGAAGAGTGAATGTTCCAAAGTCACCCAGTACGTTTCATGATTCAGTGCAACTAGAACCTAGATCTCCAAAGCCCTAGTCCTACCAAGCACCTACCAAGGGACTCAGGTTTGTACCCATCCCAATACCCCTGATCCCTGTGGGCCAGACCTGCCTCATCTGACAAAATGCTAGTAAGGTATAGAGGGATTTAGCATTTAATAGATGGATCACACACCCATGAGGGTTTGGGAAGCATGATTCTCAACTCTCTCTTTTTCTTTTTTGGTGGAGAGAGGCTCCAGGGGCCACACAAAAGGTCTTAGCAGGCTTCATGCAGCTCACATGCTGCTCAGTTTCCCTCACTGCTCTAACCACTACACTAGACTACCTAGCTACCAATCTACCAAGCCCAGTAGAACTTCTAGAAGAGGGACAGATACAAGGAAGACAGTTTATACAAATCAAAACAAAAACTGTCCTTTCTAGTCTATCAAATCATAGCCCCAGTTCAGCAGAGAATCTATGGAAGATGATGCATGCATGGGCGGACCAGGAACTGCATACACTGAATTGTGTCTCTTTCCATCTATAAGTGTTTCTGGGTTTTCATGTCCGAGCAGGGATTCAAACCCTGGTCTCCAGCATTGTACAGTAGTTCAATACTCAAACCACTACACCACACTAGCTCACAAATCTGTTCTAACTGGGACTAACAATTTGATTTCGGTCTTACTTTTTAAAAGTAATGTAACCCATTATAAAGCCCCAAATAGTAATTTCTTACTGTTACTCCCCCACCCCAAAAATAACTTAATACATTACTCATCACGGTACTCATCATTTTTTTCAATTAAAACAAAACGCTACTATCGATAAGATAATTTAATTAAATTACTAATA
Source organism: Gambelia wislizenii (assembly GCA_030847615.1). Classification (NCBI taxonomy): domain Eukaryota; kingdom Metazoa; phylum Chordata; class Lepidosauria; order Squamata; family Crotaphytidae; genus Gambelia; species Gambelia wislizenii. Next base: position 363,363,013 of record JAUMIR010000001.1, read on the forward strand.
TGACTGGAGCATAGTGGCAAATCATTCCTGACAGACAGCCATCTAGCCTCTGTTTAAAAAAACAAAAAACAAGGAAGGAGACTCCACCATACTCTAAGGCAGTGTATACCACTTCCGAACAGCTCTTACTGTCAGGAAGTTCTTCCTAATATTGAGGTGGAATCTCTTCTCCTGTTGTTTGAACCCATTGCTCCATGTCCTAGTCTCTCGAGCCACAGAAAACAAGCTTGCTCCAGCCTCGGTATGACATCCTTTCAATATTTAAACATGGCTATCATGTAACCTCTTAACCTTCTCTTCTCCAGAGAGATGTCCAGCTCCCTAAGCCACTCCTCATAGGACATGGCTTCCAGACCTCCCACCATTATGGTCACCCTCCTCTGGACATGTTCCAGCTTCTCAATATCCTTCCGGAATTGTGGTGCCCAGAACTGGACACAGTATTCAGGTGAGGTCTGACCAAAGCAGAATAGAGTGGCACTATTACGTCCCTTTATCTAGACACTACACTCCTTTAATGCAGCCTAGAATCACGTTGACTTTTTTAGCTGCCACATCACACTGCTGACTCATGTTCAACTTGTGGTCCACTAAGACTCCTAGATTCCTTTCACATGTACTGCCATCAAGCCAGGTGTCACCCATCCTGTATCAGTGCTTTTCATTTTTACTGCCCAAGTGTAGTATCCTACATTTATCCCCGTTGAAATTCATTTTGTTAGTTTTGGCCCAGCTTTCTAATCTGTTCCGGTCATTTTGGATTCTGATCCTGTCCTCTGGGGTATTAGCTACCCCTCCTAATTTGGTGGCATCTGCAAACTTGATAAGCATACCCTCTATTCCCTCATCCAAGTCATTGATAAAGATGTTGAATACCGAGGATGAAGCAAGCTTGTTTTCTGCTGCTCCAGAGACTGGGACATGGAACAATTGACTCAAACTACAGGGCAAGAGATGCCACCTAAACATTAGGAAGAACTTCCTGATGGTACAAGCTGTTCAACATTGGAATTCGCTGCCTCTGAGTGTGGTGGAGTCTCCTTGTTTGGAAGTTTTAAAGCAAAGGCTGGGTGGCCATCTGTCAGGCATACTTTGACTGTGTATTCCTGCAAGGAAGGGGGTTGTACTGGATGGCCCTCATGGTCTCTTCCATCTCTATGAGTCTATCAAAGTATATGAACAGACATTCTGAGAAGAGTATCCTGCCTAAATACCCTAAAGGCACCAGATCCCATCTGGTCTTGGCAGCTAAGCAGGGCCAGCCCTGGTTAGTACTTGGATCGGAGATGACCAATAAATACCAGGTGCTGTAGGCTACATTTTAGATGAAGAAACTGGCAAAACCACCTCTGAGTATACCTTGACTAAGAAAACCCTACAAAAAATCATGGGGTTGCCATACGTTGACAGGCGACTTGAAGGCACATACACACAGACAGAAACAAAGAATAAATGAATAAATAAATGTATTTATTGAAAATAATTGATATATTTTAAATGAATAATTAAGTGTAATTGAATTTAATAAATCAAACGGGTATGTTCAGAATAGTATGGGAAGCTGCAAGTTCTCCAGTCATCCCTAATTATCTGAAGAGCTTCCCCTCCCAGTTTGTCCACATTTCTAGCAGTCATGTAAACCCAAAGAGAAAGAAAGCTACTCCCATGTAAAAGATTCAGTACAATAGCAACAGCCAAAAGACCAATCACCTTGGGAGTTACTGAAGCGATCAGGACATAAGAATGAGGGCTCTGCCAGGAAGCACTCCCGAGTGTGACTGCATGTTGACACAGGCAATGCAAGTTGGGCATATTGTGTCTGGACTATGCCATAGGGTTCATTGAACCTAATGCTAGGATTAAGGAACACGGGATGCCAAGGGAGGATCTAGCTGTCCAGTTCAGTATGGCTGCCTGTGTATTGTCAAAACAAGAAGAAAGACATCACCAAAAAAGAGCAGAAAAGAGGGCCCAGGAAAGGGTTATGCACACCCACCAGCTTATTCTCCACTGCAAATGGCTCTGAGCACCATCATCTCCACCATTTTAGACTATTAAATGCTGTTATTCTTTCTTACTAGTTTTGCCCTGGGTGTTTCATGAAGGAGCACGTAGTCCTGTTTCCATTACACTGTGCAAGAAGAAGTCAATCAACATGAGCTTCCATGTTCCTGTATTACAAACAGGAGTATGAGAAACAAAATCCGTTTCCCCAGTTTCTGACTGAGTTCAATGCATTAATTTCTTGGACATTTTAAAGACATACATATTACATCCTTCAATTTGTTCCTCAAAAGTAATATCGCTCTCTAGTGTGCCTACCTGCCACATTTACATAACAAAAGAAGAGGAGTCACTCTAGGAAGGGGAAAGGTTGTTTAATTAAATAAAGGAATTGTATTTCTCAAAGCTCTCTGCACCGGCTGCAATTCTAACTTAGATTATGATGGATATTTCAGAGGATCCAAGAGGGCACAAAGAAAAATATGTTCTATTTTTGAAATTCCTAGGATCAGCTTGTCAAATTGGATGTGAGAGAGTATTTAATTATTTCAAAATATGTGTTTAGGTTCTGGGGTTTACAGAGGATACCAAATATCCAAATTATTTCAAATGTGTAGGTTCTAAAATCATCTGAGCAGTGGAAATATGGCGTTTTCAACAGTGGTGGCCCTACCATCACTTACTGTTGAGTAAGGCAATTGCCCCAGGTAGCAGATTTAGGGGGGGGAGCAGTGATAGTCCCCCTATGAACTCTTTGTCTGTTCCTCTCTTTTAGGACACAAAACTCCAACATTACGTGAAACTGGTACTGCAGAGTTTCAATTTACATTTTATGTATAGGCATCTTATAATTTGCGGCCCTAAACAATGACTATAGTTTATTTTATTTTATTTTTTGTTCTTATTCAAAGAGAAACATATATATAGTATATATACATACAAAATATACATAAACAAATATAACAATAACAAACTAACACAAAAGAGCGTTAACATACAACTAAAAAAAGAAAATAAAAATAAAGACATAGTGTACTTCCTTCCTTTTGGTGTTGGAAGTTAAAAGCACCATTAATCTTTCTTAATAGAAATATTTAACAGATTACCTACTTCTGAATCTATTTTTAGTATCTTATTGTTAAGGTACCGTAAGTCCAAAATTTACACTTAAGAGAGTTTTATAAATGTAATAATGTGGACCCAAAAGTTATAAGTAGCAATTTTTATGAAGTTGTCTACCGTATATTCCGGCATATAAAATGACTTTTAAACCCCAAAAAATAGCCTCAAAAGTCAGGGTCGTCTTATACGCCGGGTTTACGGTTTGCCTCACCCGACGCCCGATCTCTTCCCTCTTCGCTCCCTTCGCAAAGGGAGTGAAGACGCAGGAGATGGGGGGTGAGGCAAAGTGTGTACTGGTACGTTCGCCCCTCTCCTCTGCCTTCGCCCCCTTTGGGGAGCAATCGAAGGTGGAGTAGGGGTGTGAAAGTAGTAGCTTGCCTAGACTGCCACCCGATTTCCTGTGTCTTTGTTCCCCAAAAGGAACAAAGACACAGGAGATCGGGCGAGGAGCAAAGAGGTTACATTTGTGCTTCTCACCACACACTGTTTGCACACAACCCCCCCCCCACATGCAAATATCTGGAAGGCCTGGCATTCCCCACCCCTGCCATTTAGCTTTCTGGACCATCTCTCTCAAGGCTCCGTGAAGGCCCCAGGGAGCGAGGGGGGAGGCCCGGGGAGGCCTTCATGGAGCCTTGGAAGGCTCCGTGAAGGCCTGGGGAGGGAGGGGGAGGGCCGCGGAGGCCTTCATGGAGCCTTGGAAGGCTACGTGAAGGCCCCAGGGATCGAGGGGGGAGGCCCGGGGAGGCCTTCATGGAGCCTTGGAAGGCTCCGTGAAGGCCTGGGGAGGGAGGGGGTGGGCCGCAGGGGCCTTCACGAAGCCTTGGAAGGCTCCGTGAAGGCCCCGGGGAGGGGGGGGGGGGAGGGCCACGGAGGCCTCCACGGGGCTTGGTAGGGTCTCCAGAGGACCCGTGAAGGCCTTGGGAGGGAGTGGGAAGTCCGGGGAAAGCGACTATGGGGCCTCCGGAGGCCCCATGATCGCTTTGGCGGGGGAAGGGGGGCAATCAATATTCACTTTTTTTGACATTTGCGGGGGTCCGTGGAACCTAACCCCCGTGAATGTGAAGGGACAACTGTACTCACCATATACGAGAAGGAGGGGTCTTCTTATATGGCGAGTATATCCCAAACTATATTTTGACTTAAAAATTGGGGGCGGTCATCTTATATGCCCAGTCATCTTATACGCCGGAATATACAGCAATTATAGATATACAGAAAATATAAAATGAAGAGAGAAAGCATAAAAAAGAGAATATAACCTAATTATGTGTATTAGTTTTGGTAAATGCAGTAATGGGTTATGTTATATAACAGAAAGAATTATATAAATTTTCTGCTAATTCTTCATCTAATAGATCCTTGTTGACAATTTTGCTTGTGTTTAATCTGTAATGTTTTCACATCTTTTTTCCCAATAAACCAACACACATTTCCAATCATCTTTATGTTCCGATAATGATTTATCCTTAATCAAAGTTGTCAGTTTGTCTAGTTGTGCCATATCGTAAAGCTTTATCATCCATTCCTCAGTTGTTGGAATTTTATTGTTTTTCCTCTTACGAGCAGAAATTATTCTTGCAGCAGATACCATATATAATAGAATTTTCCAATTTTCTCCTATCTTATTCTTTCAGCATATGTAGCATGTTTAACAAATACATTTCTGGTTCCATTAGAATGTTAATTTTCAGAATTTTAGATATTTGCGTATGTATATTTTCCCAATTTTTTAGCTTTGCTACATTGCAACCACATATGGTAGAATGTTCCTGGTTTCTCTTGACACTTCCAGCATCTGTCATTTCTGGTTTTATACATCACATTTAATTTAGCTGGCATCAGGTACCACCGATAGAGCATCTTATAATAATTCTCTCTTAGTTTGTTACAAAGTGTGAATTTGATGTTCTGCTTCCACGTTTTCTCCCAATGTTCAAGCTGAATAGAGTGTCCTATGTTTTGCTCCCATTGAATCATATTTCTTTTAATAACCTCTTCTTCCATGTTTAAATTCAAGTGCATTTGAGAGATTTGATGGTTATCTTTTGAATTTACAATGGTTCCTAGCTGTGATGGTTGAAATTCAAATCTTTCTAACTTGTTATCTATTTTAAATCTTTCTAATAACTGTACAGGAACCATTGGCAATTTAGTCCTTCAGAAGATAGTTCTTCTCTAGATTTCATTTTGAAACTACCTTCGTGCTTTTTAAGATCTTGATATCTTATCCACTTTTCTTCTGGACTTTTCCATCTACCATAATGGGCTTCATGGGGGGGGGACCCACAATGGTATATTCATGTATACTGTAGTTTCTTTTTGTACTTTAACCAAATTCTTAATAGTGGTTTTCTTAAGTGGTGATCATTAAACTCTGTTTACTTTAGCTTTTTCATACCACATGTAACCATGCCAGCCATATTGTATGTTAAATCCTTCTAGATTAAGTATTTCCCCCTTTTGTTAGTGCTATCCAGTCCAGTATCCATGATAAAGTGCAGGCATGGTAGAATAGATTTAAGTCAGGAAGTCATAGACTTCCTCAATCTTTCGAATCTTGCATGATCTTCCATCTTATTCTTGGCCCAAGTAAATTTTGAAATGTCTTTATCCCATGAACAATGTCTATAGTTGATGTATCTCCAAATCCAGGAAACACATTCAGGGGTAGCTGTGTTGGCCATGAAGCAAAACAAAATCCAGAATCTTCAAAATCCAGATTCCACTGTGACTCCAACATCGTCACTTTTCTTTCTTTATTATTTTTAACATCTTTTGCCTGATTAAGAAGCCAGCAGAGCTTTGAAAGCTTGCATCATGTGTTTTGCATTTTGGTTGGCCAATAAAGGTATCACCTTTTTGTGGATTCTGGATATAGTTGATGTGTAAGTCTGGTGCCACAGGGGTGCAGCCTTGTGATGAGGCAAAATAACGGCATTATCCCCCCGCCCTCCACTCCCAGCAATAGGAATTCTTCTCCACAGATGAAGTTTTCCTTCAGTCCCTAAATTTCTAGCATTGCAGAGAACAGAATACTAAAAATCATCCACACCTAGAACTCTTATATTTGCTGTATTTGCATTTGCTTCGTACCTTTGCCTGCCCATTTTCTTTGAATATTTAAAGTGTTTTTCTAAATGTTCAACTGCAATGTTAAATTACTGGGACTGAAGGAAAATGTCATGTGAGTAGGCAGAATTCCTTTGCGGAGGATACCCTCATTTTGTCCTCTCTCCTTTGTTACACCCCTGCTCAATGCTGGTGGAGCTAGTAAAGTAAAACTCACACATAGGATTTTATGAAGATGGAAAGGTAAAGGTGGTTGAAACCATGCAAGGCACTGAAGTTAAGGATGAGAGATTTGTGCTTGATTCAGTCAGGAACAGATGGAAAGCCAAGGCGGGGATTTAGGGAGGGGCGTCATATGACCTGAGTGCTGGAAAAGGTATGTGGTAGCTCTGTTAATGTAGATCCATTGATGTTAATTCTATTAAAAGCATAATGCATTAAAGTTACTACTGTTAGAGTTTCAGAATATACACAACAGTATGTCATGTTGAGAAAGGGGCATTTAAAAAAAAGGGGGGGGGAATTTCGATAGATAAAAGGAACAGTAAAACTAATTCAGTAGAAAATTAAACCTTAAAGGAAATGCATATATTTCACACACACAGAGAGGCATCATTCTATTTCAAATGAAGGCAATAAAAACCAACTCTGCTTAACATATGAATAACAATGATCACAGAGAGCATACCTCATACTATTGCAGCCTTGGCTGTGCACTAGGTAAAGCAAGGGGAATAGGGTCTTTTGCCAACTCTGCAGGGATGGTCTTAACCATTAGGAAGGGTGAATAAGAGTCACCTCAGGCAGAAAATGCCACGGGATGGGGGGCAGCTCCCTGGCCATACCTCTCTGTTTAAGCACAGAACTGCGTATGAGACATAGCCTGTCCTATTTGCGTAACTGACCTGATGCTCTCAGCTGTGATGGAGGCTGTTATTCCATTAAAAATATTTATCTGGCAGCTCATTCAGATGCTGAATGTGGAACTGGGGAAAGGGCAACATCTCTTCCCTCGCTGCAGGCAACAAAATGAATTGGGTTGCCTCTGTATGTGCATTTCTCTACTCAAAGCACTGAAAAACTGCGCTGAAAGATGAAGTACATAGAATAATGGCCACGAGTGAATAATAGAGCCCCAACATCATTTTAACCTTGCAGCTTTCTAGCTGGAGAACTGAAGATACTGGAATTTCTTGGCATACCTTTCTTGTACATGGCCAGTGAAAAGTAAAAGCCAGTTTGGGCCAAGCTGACCACACCATGAGCTCAACCAATCAGTCACACATGGCTATGCAGTGCCCAGTTAAAGAAGCCATGCTCTACTAGACCCTGCCTACCAGCGCTAGACAGCAGCTTAGCTTGGGTGGGTTCACCAGTACAAAGCAAGAAGCACAGATGCCTTCTTATTGTTTTCACCTTTTTAGCAAACACAATTGCAATGAGTTGTGGTAAATGGCTTTACATAGTTCATGGAATCACAGAAATGTATAGTTTGAAGGATTCCCAAGAGTCATATAGTCCAACTCCTGTTAATTCAAGAAAGCTTCAGTTAAAACATTTTTTCAACTTCTGTTTAAAAAACACCAACAAAGGAGTAGCCCATCCCTCTTTGAGAATCTGAAGTGACAAATGGTTTGGGGGCTGGTAAATTGGCTTTACCATAAATGTAATACTTGATATTAGTCATTGTACGCCACATATATTTCTGGATTTATTACTCCTTTGCATCAGAGTTGGAAGTAATTATTTAACTGTTATGAATGAATGCCTTTTTCCAATAACAAAGTTAGAGCAATCTCATAACATTACAACTGTAACTTAATGAGTGATAACTTTATTCCTTTTGCAATGTAAATCCACTCCGTTAGCAATGTAACTGTAATTTTTAATTACTTTTTATAGTAAATGTAAATTGGCAAATAACTATCTTGTGGTTCATGTTCCGGCTTCCACTATACTTCATGTTTCTGCCTTGTCTTATCCTGAGGGTACTGAGGCAACAATGAGGTGTGTTACCTGCCCAGATAGCCCACATCTTGGAATATAAAATAATTGGCAATATTTAATAATTTGGCTCAACGTGGCCTTCTACATGGTTAGCAAGTAAACCAGGGACCCACAAATGCCAAGACTGGAGTTAATTAGTTATAACCAAGGGAGGGACCATTAGGAATTCCCCAAACAAATACTCAGGTCAGAGCTTAACACCTGGAGGTGAGTCATTCACTAATCCACTCAACAACAGCAGAGTCCCTGATGCTTATAAAATGGGTCCTTCCCCTCCTCTTCCCCTCCAATAATAAACTTTACCTGCTCCAATTCTAAATACATCAATCATTAATTATCATTAACTCTTAAGGAACACCCTTAGTTTAGTCCTGGAAATCTCTGAGAAACATTGTATTCCACTCAAAATTCCATCCCTTCAGGGGAATTAACACATATAAATATCAACAAGACTAAGCGAAACCGCAGATAATAACAAACACTACTGAAGTAAAGGACTTCCATTCCAAACATACCATAGAGTTGCATTAGAGTACCTAGCGATTCCTAGAGAGGACACTTCTCTAGGCATTTTCTAGCACAACTCTATGGTATGTGCCCCTGTTTTTCCATCCATGGATAACTGAAACCACAGAGATTGGTTCCATGGACACGAGGGTTGACCTGGGTCGACCTTGCCTCTCCTGAAAGCCTCTCAGAGAAGCAATTAATCCTTAAATGGATCTCAGCTCTATTGTAAAAGGTTAATTGCTGCTCTGAGAGGCTTTCATGAAAAAGTCCAGGGAGTCTGAAGGGGTCAAGAGTCACACGAACAGCCTTGGGGACACAAGTGGACCCATGGCCAACCCTGCCCTATCTGGAGCACACCAATGCCTTTATTATTTATTTTATTTTATTTATTATTTTTTATTCATTTCATTTACATGCTACCTTTCCCACGGCTTGGGACACAAGATGGCTCACAGAAGGAATCAGATAAAAACAAAAAGAAAATTAAAATACTATTAAAATCATCCCTTTCAAAAGATTTAAAAAACAGTATAAAACATACAAAATGTAAAAAATCAAGCACACCTCTTTTCCATAAGAAGCCTCCTTGTAAGTAATTACCCATTAAAAGCCTGCTTGAACAAAGAGGTCTTTCCATACTGGAGAGCAGGGAGGGGGCCAGACTAGCCACCCATAGAAAGGAATTCCAAAGGGTGGGAGCTGTCATGTATTTATTTATTTATTTACTATTAACAAAAACATACAATGCAGCTAATTATTTGTGTTTAGCTATTCTGTTTTTCAAATCATAATTTCTACCTGTTTGTCCAGCCTTGGCACCAACTTTCTAAGAATATCTGGGAAGCTTTTTAAAAAATAAAAAAATAAAAGTGTAAGAGCATATTAATAATATTCCAGGCCTGTTGTGTAGGGAACTTATATCAAAAAGAAGCTACAAATCAGAGTCAGCAGTTCACCAGGTTCATAGTTAAATTCTTTCAGTACTCTTGGGTGATTGCCATGGAGTCCTGGTGACTTATTGCTGTTTGATCTATTAGCAGCTTTGAAAAAGTTTTTAAATGGAAATGTTAATGTGTGACATTTTTTCAGATATATTAGCACAAAAGAATAATGGGAAGGAGAGTGCTTCTCCAGAACTATCTGCAAAGAGGCAAGACAGACGTGAAGTTCTCATTAATCTTTTCCAGAATATTTTCATGGTCCAAGAGTTTACCACTTACAGTATAACGGTCCAATTATTCTGCTCAATCCTGAAATGCATCTTTTGTCCAAATATATTTGTGATATTGATACTGTAGATCAACTTGTCTAAATACATGTGCCAAGGAACCATGGTCTGAGCAAATTTATAGAAATGTATTTCTTTCTATGGAGATTATCAGATGCAGCAAATATGGTGTTATGACAACATCAGTAAACCACAAAAGGGATTCCCTACCTCATGACATCATCCTCTTTCGTTCTGCTGCCATGAAGAGGGTGTTCTGTTTCATAGGCAGGTAAAAGCTGCTAATTGATCTCCCATGCTGGGTTTTTTTTTTATGGTACTTCTTGTGTGCAAAGCTGTTTCCCATTCTGCTAGTGTGATTACATTGTCAATGGACAGTCCCTGCCAGAACACTTCCAGATGAGAATGCAAAAACTAGGTACGGAACGCTCTTTTTATGAACATCTCTTCAAAGACCTCTAAAGATGGAGAGTCTACCACGTTCTGAGGAGATTATCAGACAGGAACAAAAAAAAGCATTCCTGTCCCTCAATCTCCTTTCCCGTCCTTGTCCCGCCCCTGTCCTGGGACAAGAACAAAAAGTTTCACACTTAACTTAATCGTGCTTGTGCCAGGCAGCCCAGGAAGTGAAAGGAGCTCTAGAGCTCCTTTCATTTCCTGGTTTGTAATCCCAGCTGCTCTCACGAGAAGAGGAGAGCCCAGAATTTAAAGGTACAAGCAGAGAGTGATCAGGAGGGCAATGGGAGGACGATCGGGGGGGGGGTGATCAAGGGGCAATTGGGGGGCGATTGGGCAGCGATGGGAGGAGGTGATCGGGCAGTGATGGGAGGGGGCAATTGGGGGTGATCAGGCAGTGATGGTGGGCGATCAGTGGAGCATTTGGGGCGATTGGGAGGGTGATCAGACAGCAATGGGAGGAGGCCATTGGGGGGGTTTCAGGCAGAGATGGGGGTGATCCCAGTGGCAGCGGAGGCCTGTTAAGCATAAGTGAGGCATCCGGAAGTGTTTTTGACACACGGACCTCCCACTAACGCTGGCATCGCACTAGCATAACGGGCACCTTTTTACATGACCATTGTTCCATTACAGAAACGGAACAGCAGATCTATTAATGGCTTAAGCCATCAGTGAAAAAATACAAAGACAGAATGGGGGCAGCATGGGAGCAGAACGGGACAGGGACGACAACGTCTGAAAGGGAAATCCTTTTACAATACTGTGGCATCCCTGTCCCAGTTGATTAGGCTCATCTGATAATCTCCTGAGGCAATCTTTCCACTGTCAAGCAGTTCTTACAGCAAAGAAGGTTTTCCTAATGTTCAAAAGGAATCCCTTTTTTTGTAATTTGAATCCAAATTATACAGCCACAGATAGGGCCTTTCCTTAGAATAGAGAGTTCTTGTTCTAGTCTCTGAAACAGCAGAAAACAAGGTTGCTCCATCTTCTATATGACATCCCTTTAGATATGTAAAGATAGATGTCATATCTCCTCTTAGTTTTTTCTCCAAGCTAAGCATGCCCAACTCCCTAAGTCATACCCAACTCATAAGGCTTGGTTTCCCAACCTTTAATCATTTTGGTCACCCTTCTCTGGGCATGTTCCAGCTTGTTATTCCTCACCAGAGATATAAGGATTAATTATTCTTTCCCCATACTCAACAAGACCTGGTTAAGAAGAGTCTTAGTTGTTGATCTTAGTTGTTATTAAATTAGAGTTCTCATCTACCCGATAATTGCTCTCACGTGGTGTGGGGAAAGGGTAGATTTTTCCAGGGCCCAGAATTCCAGAGAAACCCATAAGTCCAAATATGCCTGGCCTAGGCTGTAATCCCCATTATGAGGGGGGGGGGAATAGGATAAACTACAGATCATGTCAGGGCAAATTTAAAGAACTTATCTTTTTGTATGCATAGACAGATTTAGTGAGATTTTATTGAGCCAATCAGAAGCAATATTAGAGCAATCTCAAGCAAGATACGGAGCTGTTAGGCCTCCATGCTGCAGCCTAGGCCCTCTCCTTAGAATAGAGAGTGTGCCTGTATAGTTAGACCTCAACTGTGTGCAACTGAGAGACCGAGGAGATTATCAGAGGCAACTAATGTGGCACCAGCATACCGCAAAAGGACGCCGATATCAGATGACGACGTCCTTTTGCAGTCTGCTGGCATTATGCTGGTGTCTTTTTTTTATTGATGGCTGAAGCCGTAAATAGATCCCCCAGTTCCATTTTGGTGCCAGCATTACGGTGTGCAAAAACTCAGGCCATTGAAAGCTAGTCACTGCAGTGAGAATGGGTGGTCCAGCACGAACACTTCTGGGTGAGATCGGGACATCCAGATAAGTTTTGCTCTTTTTATGACCCTCCCTGGATTACTTGAGATTTTTAAATTGTGTCTAGGTGCTCTGTGTAACTTTTTATGCTCTATTTTTATTTTTGAATTTCCTGTGCTCACGTCTTTTCGTGAGAGTGGGCAGGATTTCACTCCAGGAAGTGAACAGAGCTGTGTTAGAGCTCCATTCATGCCTGGGCTGCCTCAATGACAGGAGAGAAGGTAAGTGCAGTAGTGAGGGGCGGGATTGGAGATTGTGGGACAGGAACACTTTCTGCATTCTTGTCTGATAATCTCCTGAAAGATTTTTCTGGCTAGAGGATTCTGGGAAATGTAATCCTTAAAGGTAACTTGCCCAAAGCTCTATGATTTTACGTAGTTTGTGAAACTTTCTTGTTGCTAAGCATGCATTAAAAAAAAACAGTCTTAAAGGTGCCACAAAATTCTTTTTCCCATCCTTCTCATCATCCCATTCTTTTTACTGCAATACTTAGTGAGTTATTTGGAAAGTTTTAGAAAATTTTAGAAAGTGAAGTGTAAACTGCACTCAAAGCACTTGGGAGAAATAAATCACTAGGAACAGATGACATACCAATAGAGCTGTTTTAAGCAACAGAGATAGTAGCCACTCAAATTCTTACTAAAATCTGTCAGCAAATAAGGAAAACAAAAGAATGGATCACAGATTGGTAATGCTCAATATGCATTCTAGTCCCCAAGAAAGGGGACACCATGGATTGCAGTAACCACCGGACCATTGCATTAATCTCCCATGCAAGTAAAGCGATGCTCAAAATTCTACAACAAAGACTTTTACCATAAATGGAGTGAAAAATGCCAGATGTCCAAGCTGGGTTCACAAGAGGAAGAAGCACAAGTGATCATACTGCAAATATACATTTGATAATGGAATGCACGAAAAAATTTCAGAAGAAAATCAGACTGCGCTTTATAGATTATAGCAAATCCTTTGGTTGTGTAGATCATGAAAAACTGTGGATCACTCTTAAAGAAATGGGTGTACCACAACAGTTGATTATCCTAACGTGTAACCTGTACTTAGGACAAGAGGTCACTGTTAGGACAGAATATGGAGAAACAGAATGGTTTCCAATTGGGAAGGGGGCAAGCAAGGTTAAATTTTATCACCTTATTTGTTTAACTTGTACCTTGAATGTATCCTATACAAAGCTGGATTAGACTCTGAGATGTGCATACTCAAAGACATGAATCATGGTAAAGCCAGACAGGAAGATTAGAGTGGATGGAGAATGGAAAGATGAATGAGATAAAGATGGAATGAATGTGTTTTAGTTAAAAGAATATATAATTTACATAAAGATATATAAATGAAGACAACTTTGGTATACAACGTAGATTTTATTGAGTACAATATAGATGTATGAGAAATTAAATCAAGATAAAGAAGGGGGAAACTTTCAATATACATATTACAGAAATAATGGAGATTAAGCAGTAAAGAAGCAAAAAGAAGGATATTATATGTAAATACTATGTACAAATGAAAAATGGTTGTATACGAAGTCTATTGTGAATAAAAAAATGAACAAAAAAAGAAGGAGATATGAAAATTGGAGTAAGGAACAGCAACAATTTAATCTATGCAGTTGACACCATACTACTAGAAGAAAATAGCAAAGACTTAGAATGACTACTGAAGAAAAGCAAGGAAGAAAGTGCAAAGACAGGTTTGCAGCTGAACATTAAGAAAACAAAAATAATGACCACAGATGATTTACCGTATATTCCGGCGTATAAGACGACTGGGCGTATAAGACCACCACCCCAATTTCCAGCCAAAAATCTAGGCCTAGGCCTATATTCGCCAGATAAGACCACCACCACCCCAATTTGGCTGGCTGGGGGAGCCTTGCCAGCTGATCCTCTTTGTTTCCCAACTCATGAGGATCTCCTCGTGAGTTGGGAAAGCGAACAGGATCAGCTGGCAGGGCAACATTCACCCCTCTCTTCAACCTTCCAGTCAAACTGGACTCGAAGGTGGAGGAAAGGGGCGAACATGCCCCGTTTGGCTCCATAGGGAGGATGCGGGGCCATGGAGCCAAACCCTGGGATTTGCCCCCTCTCCCGACCGTCAAGGGAGAGGGAGCGAATCTAGGGATTTAACTCCACAGCCCCATCCCTCCTTCTGGGCTCCCTCCACCCACAATTCCCCAACCCACAGGAGGCTGCCCAGTCTCCTGGTGGGTTGGGGAATGCATGATGGCCAGCTGGCTGGGGGGGTGGAGGGAGGGGGCTTCGTAGCCACCCCCTCTCCAAAGTGTGGCTTTGGGGAAGGGGGGTGGCTAGGCGGACGGTGAATGGGTGGATGGGCGGAGGGGGCTTCGCAGCCACCCCCCCTCTCCAAAGCACAGCTTTGGGGAAGGGGGGAGGCTGGGCGGAGGGTGGATGGGTGGCTGGGGGGAGGGGGCTTCGCAGGCACCCCCCTCTCCAAAGCGAGGCTTTGGGGAAGGGGGTGGCTGGCCGGAGGGTGGGTGGGTGGCTGGGGGGAGGGGGCTTCGCAGCCACCCCCCTCTCCAAAGCGAGGCTTTGGGGAAGGGGTGGCTGGGCGGAGGGTGGGTGGGTGGCTGGGGGGAGGGGGCTTCGCAGCCACCCCCCCTCTCCAAAGCAAGGCTTTGGGGAAGGGGGTGGCTGGGCGGAGGATGGGTGTGTGGCTGGGGGGAGGGGGCTTCGCAGCCACCCCCCCTCTCCAAAGCAAGGCTTTGGGGAAGGGGGGAGGCTGGGTGGAGGGTGGGTGGGTGGCTGGGGGGAGGGGGCTTTGCAGCCACCCCCCTCTCCAAAGCGAGGCTTTGGGGAAGGGGGGTGGCTGGGCGGAGGATGGGTGTGTGGCTGGGGGGAGGGGGCTTTGCAGCCACCACCCCTCTCCAAAGCGAGGTTTTGGGGAAGGGGGGAGGCTGGGCGGAGGGTGGGTGGGTGGCTGGGGGGAGGGGGATTACCAGCCACCCCCCTCTCCAAAGCGAGGCTTTGGGGAAGGGGGGTGGCTGGGCGGAGGGTGGGTGGGTGGCTGGGGGGAGGAGGATTACCAGCCACCCCCTCCCGAAAGCCGCGATGCCCCGGCTTTTTGGAAGGGGGTGGATGCGCGGGGGGTGGGGGGGGGGAAGGGAGGAGGGGGCTTCCCAGCCACCCCCTCCCAAAAGTCGTGGGTCTGTGGCTTTTGGGAAGGGGGGTGGATGCACAGGGGGTGGGGGAAGGGAGGAGGGGGCTTCCCAGCCACACCCCCTCCCAAAAGTCGCGGGTCCGCGGCTTTTGGGAAGGGGGGTGGATGCGCGGGGGGTGGTCAGGGGGAAGGGAGGAGGGGGCTTCCCAGCCACCCCCTCCCAAAAGTCGCGGGTCCGCGGCTTTTGGGAAGGGGGGGTGGATGCGGGGGGGGTGGGCGGGGGGAAGGGAGGAGGGGGCTTCCCAGCCACCCCCCCTCCCAAAAGTCGTGGGTCCGCGGCTTTTGGGAAGGGGGGTGGATGCGCGGGGGGTGGGCGGGGGGAAGGGAGGAGGGGGCTTCCCAGCCACCCCCCTCCCGAAAGTCGCAGGTCTGCGGCTTTTGGGAAGGGGGGTGGATGCGCAGGGGGTGGGCGGGGGGAAGGG
This sequence comes from Gambelia wislizenii, assembly GCA_030847615.1. Classification (NCBI taxonomy): domain Eukaryota; kingdom Metazoa; phylum Chordata; class Lepidosauria; order Squamata; family Crotaphytidae; genus Gambelia; species Gambelia wislizenii. The sequence continues at coordinate 363,378,904 of JAUMIR010000001.1, forward strand.
AGGAGGGGTCTTCCCAGCCACCCCCCCTCCCAAATGTCACGGGTCTGCGGCTTTTGGGAAGGGGGGTGGATGCGCGGGGGTGGGCGGGGGGAAGGGAGGAGGGGGCTTCCCAGCCACCACCCCTCCCAAAAGTCACGGGTCCGTGGCTTTCGGGAAGGGGGGTGGATGCGTGGGGGGTGGGTGGGGGGAAGGGAGGAAGGGGCTTCCCAGCCACCCCCCTCCCAAAAGTAACGGGTCTGAGGCTTTTGGGAAGGGGGTGGATGCACGTGGGTGGGCGGGGGGAAGGGAGGAGGGGGCTTCCCAGCCACCCCGTTCCCAAAACTCGCGGTTCTGCGGCTTTCGGGAAGGGGGGTGGATGGGCGGGGGGAAGGGAGGAGGGGGCTTCCCAGCCACCCCCCCTCCCAAAAGTCGCGGGTCCGCGGCTTTAGGGAAGGGGGGTGGATGTGCGGGGGGTGGGCAGGGGGAAGGGAGGAGGGGGCTTCCCAGCCACCCCCTCTCCTGAAAGTCACGGTTCCGTGGCTTTTGGGAAGGGGGATGGATGCTAGGGGGGTGGGCTGGGGGAAGGGAGGAGCACTTTGCTTCACCCCCTGCCCCGTCCCCTGCCTCTTCGCTCCGTTTGCGAAGAGGCAGGAGATAGGCAGGCAGGTGAAGCAAAGTATATCCGGCGTATAAGACGACTGTCGATTTTGGAGGGCACTTTTGAGTGCTCAAAAGTCGTCTTATACGCCGGAATATACGGTACATAACTTTAAAGTAGATGATGAAGACATTGAAATGGGTTCAAGATTTTTCATACCTTGGGTCAGACATTAATCTGAACAGAGATTGCAGTCAAGAAATCAAAAGATGACTAGGATTTGGAATTATATTTGTATGGTTGTGAAAGCAGGACAGTGAAGAAAGCTGACAGGAAGAAAATCAACTAATTTGAGATGTGGTGCTGGAGGAGAATTCTGCTGATATCCTGGACTTACAAAAAGAGAAATAAATGGGTCCTAGAGCAAATCAGGCCAGAGCTCTACTTAGAAACCAAGGTGACTAAACTGAGACTGTTGCACTTTGGCCATATCGTGAGAAGACAAGACTCAATAGAAAGGAAAAGAGGAAGACCACATTGCACATGGATAGACTCAGGGCTATCTGCACGGACAATATACCCCATCTTGCCTCCATCTTAGAGCCCTGCAGTGCAAACGACTTGTGCCCCATTCTTCCCCTGGCCAGTCCTTGTCAGGGGATGGTAGGACATTCAATCCCTGGCAGAAGCCAAAAAAACTGTCTCAGCAGACTAGGTAGCAACACTTTCCCAAGAATACTCATACACAGAGTGTTTGGCATCCAGAAAACAGGAGGTGCTTTAATCTTCAGTAGTTTCAGTATGTACAAAGTGCTACGCCAGGCCTCAGAGGATCATAAGAAAGAGAATGAACACTGATCTGATTCTCTATACATCTCAGCACAGCATTGGCTTACCCAAGCATATGGTTACATTGCATCAGATTTCCATACTCATGGCTTTGTACTCTAGTAACCCTTCTTCTGATGCAATCCTTCTCATGCAGCTGTAGCAGGATTATCATGACTGGCAGTTCATGGAGTCATGGAGTCAGTCATCATGACTCTGCTGATTTCTGCAGTTGTTTGGCCATTTTAAAACTTAGGGTTCAGTCACCAACTCCTGACAGTCCTCACGACCCCCGGAACTAAGACAGGGAAAGATGGGGCAGGGCCCATTACAGCCGCTTGGGAAACAATTGATTAGGTCCCGCATAACTGCAGGAGCCCACTCTGGCATGCCAATCCATCACTTTAGCTGCTGATCTGCCATCGCTCTACCACAGCAGGAAGGAGTCCTGCCACATTTGACCAAGGCTGGTCATATGCAGGGGAGCTTGGTCACATGTTGAAGGCTGGCTTCCTAGCTTCCAGGAGAGTGAGGGAGACTATGGCCATTTGCACTTCCTCCCATTTTGTGTAGGTAATGGGGGAGGAATCTGCAGACAGGATATGCCAGTGGGGAGCTGGCATATCCTGGCCCATGTAGATGAGCCTTCAGTCAAGGAAGCCACAGCCCAAAGACCAGGGCAGGGCTTTTGATGATAGGGTGACTTGGAGGTCTCTCATTCATAGGGTTGTCATAAGTCAAAGTTGACTTGACAGCAGTTAACAGCAACAACAAATGTAGTGGGTTTGCTATGTTTAATGATAGCCTTCATTGGTGTTCCTTAAACTGGATTTTTTCTCCAATACTCTTTTTATTAAATTTTGCAAAATGGCTGGTATACATTAGCTATATCTATATTTGTATCTTGTCACGTACAAATTAAAATAAATAAATAACATTTATATATTTATGCCATTTAAAGTGAAACTTCAGTTGCAGTTGACTTCCTTTAAGTTATCCAGTCATACAGAACTTTTTGTAATATATAAACTGTCTTTGTAACTAAACTACATATAGAAAGAACTGGTAAAACTGAAGGATGGTGTCTTGTTTTGTTTTGTTTTGTTTTGTTTTTCTACAATGATTTCATTTCTCTTTGTTCCCTGCCCTGAATCACTGGGAATGGTGATTTATTAACTTCTTAAATAATAAAATAATTGAACAGTTTCATACAGCATCCAGTAAAAATACATGAGATGATGGCATTTTGATTAACTACGGCAAAACTTGATCCATATGTTGTTGCATCCTGTGGTGAGTTTACAACCAATCATAGTCAACACAGTTTCTATCATAGGATGTAAGAGAGGAAAAACAGTGCAGTACTAGTAGAAAAAGAAGGGAGGTGTCCAAACAGAGCACTAGATAAATTTTCATGGATTCTAGGATATATTACAAGTTATTATAAAATAGAATCAACGTATTTTTTTAATTAGCAGGATGACACCAACCTGCCCTACACTCTTCAGTGAATGAGACCAAAGTTCATTCAGTTCCCAGTGAACTTTAAATACAAATGAGACACTCGATTTCCATTATTAATAAGCATATGCACAAAAAATATTCTGTAATATTATGAAAAGCAAACAATGTTTTCCAGGAAAACAACAGACAAAAATAAGCCCATTATCCTATGATAATTATTGCTTAGAGCTAAAATAAAATTGTGTATTATTCCACATGAAAAGAACATCAGAGAACAGAAGTAGGGGTGATCTCAGGCTGAAGGCTCTGACCTCTAATACTAAATATTAATAATGGGGTGTTTTCTCAATGGAAGCCACTTTACAATAGAACAAAGCTATTCAAATAAACATTGCTCCACTTATATGTCCACCTCTTTTACTCTAAGTCAACATGTATATTTTAAAATTAGCTCTCAGTCTTAGGGCTCATCTGCACTGGCCATAATATGCTGACTTGTAGTATGTGGGGAAATAATCATTGTAATGTAAAAGCAATCTTGTGTACCTCATTCACATCCTAAGATAAGTCTAGGGTTTTTCCCTGCATGCATTTGTTCTCCCACAATTCCCTTTCTCTTATTTCACTGGGCACTTCCAGCCAACTGGAGTGCTGGGTCATTCCACACATGACCTAATTTAAATTTTATTGCTCTGTGTAAGTTCTCTTCTAAGTTTGAGTCTCCATGAGGCTGGAGCCATCTTTAGCCATCTTCATCTTAAGCCTTCCTGAAACCATGCCATGATGCATCGCAACCCAGCCTTCTACCGCTGTAGGCTGAGTGAGTTTGCTTTCCTACCCTAAATACCATTAGCTAGGAACCTCTTTTTAAAGTTTGTTTTAGTATGTAGATTGAGATTGATATACCTTCAGTAAACTTTGATTTGCATTTTAAACTGACTCCTTTGTTTTGTAATGAGTCTAATTTAACTGGGTGATCCCAGATCTCTGAATACACTTTTCTTTTAAATGTTAATTGAGCTTTACAAGTCAGCATTCCTAAGTGCACTCTGCATGAAGTTAAAAGCGAATGAATGATTTTAACTCTTTTTAAATGAAGATATTTCTTGTTGTTTTTAAAAGGACTAGATCCTGGAATTTTTAATACAATTTTATTTTTAGACTCATTACTCCTACATGACTCCCCGCCAGCCTATTCTATCTGCAGATCTGGCCTGTTCCTCCCCCGTCACTGGCACAAAATGGGCGGAAGTGCAGACAAGCACTCCAGCCCAAACATGCAGCTCTTGCTGCTGCCCTCCACTTTGCACCCTCTGATGTCAGGAACTAGGGCCGTAGCATGTGAGCAAGGCCTCCTGCATGTGACCAGCCTTGGTCATATGCCGCAGGCCCCCTTCCTGGGTACTGAAGAGCAAAGCAGAGTACAGTTGCAGCAACAGGTCAGCATGCCACAACAGGCTTCTGAAGTCACGTAGGGCCTGATCTGTTTATTGCTGGCTGGAACTAATTTAAACAGGTATTTTTTTTTAAAAAAGCACTGTAATGGGCCCTTTAGCAATAGCATTATAGCATTAACATTTATATACCGCTTATCAGTGCAAAGCACTGCTTAAGCAATTTGCAATGTTTTAAGCTAATTACCCCCAACAAGCTGGGTACTCATATTACCAACCTACGGAAGGATGGAAGGCTGAGTGAACCTTGGAGCCCTCTGGGAACGAACTCATAACATTGTGGCTTGCAGTACTGGCATTTAACCACTGCACCACCAGGGCCCTACCCTATCTTCCCCTTGTCTTTGCTTCAGGGGTCATGAGAACTGTCCAGGAGCAGAACAGGTCAAAAGCCCTGAGTCTTCAGGACTGCAGGGGTCCCAGACAGAGGTAAGATTGGGTAAATTGTCCATGTAGACAAGCCCTTAGACATCTGAGATTAGTATTCCCAGTTCAGGATTGTCCCAGACCCTGAGGTTTGGGGATCAAAACCTGAGATCTAGGGACAGCCACTGCTGAAATAATTAAATGATATGCATTAAGTATCAGCCATAGTTGCTCTCTGCTAGTCATTCAAACATAGAGCCACACGCACAGAGGAGGGGACATATTTTCCTTTTTTTGAAATTGAGAGAGAATTTTAGCTAAAAAGGTTGTTCCCAGATTAAGATAAAATGAGATTATTCTTTCTCATTTAGGGAGAAGGAGCATTTAATTTAGCCTACTTGCTTTTAGCCAAAAGGCAGATATAGAGCTGAGTGAAGGCTGAATCCTAGTGCTACAATGACTGGGGGAGAAATTAAAAGCTAGCTAAGTAAATTCGTAGACCTCTTGGATTTTCTTTGAAAGTTGCAGCAACAAATCAATTAAACTTTGCAAATTGCACCAAACTGCTGCTCCACTAGCTTAGCTGGAGTTTGCAACCAGCTCTTTCCCAGAGGTGAGCCCACCAACACTCAAGAATTTGCACCCTTGTCTGGAGATGATCCACAAAAACTAGAAATTCTGGGCCAGGCCCTGAGATGTAGAAGCCCTACATTTAGATAAATAAACAAGTAAAGAGAGACTTCTTTACAGTTGTAAAGTAAAGCAGCAAATTAGATGCCTACAGCTCCAAAATTGGCTGTGTACCTCAGATGAGTATATGATTTGAAGCCCTGTGCATCTAACCTCTTGGCTTTTATTGACCCCTTGTGTTGGCAGGGAACAACAAAAACAACTGCTACAAATGTTAATTCAGTGTTAGAATCAGATGCTTTATGTGTCATTTAAAGATAGTTTTATATATCCTGGGCCTCTTTTTTGTGGTGGGGGGGGAGGACTTCCATACAGGGCATGGGGGGTTTGAGAGGTCCCAGCTGTGGGATGGGGTTGCACAGGTGGCCCTACTTAACATTGGTGGACAATTTCACCAGTGCATTTTGTCATTCAAGCTACACTGCCTCAACTCCCTCATCCATGCAACTACTATATCTATAGGATCCCTGTCCTTTTTTTCATGCGACCACTCTACCTTTTCCCTATCTAGCAAGCTACTGGAAAAGGTCGAGATTGGCCTTTGTAGAGGCCAAATAATCACATGGCAGAAGGCTTTTGAAATCAGGCCAAGGGCTGCAGGGGGCTTACTTCCCAAACTCTATCCATTTCCTAAGTCTATGGCTTCAAGCCAACAAGCTCTTCATCTCCTAGAGGCAAACTACATGTCACAGTGATGTCACACATACAGGGATACTATGACAGCATGTTCTTGTTGCAAAGAACCCTGGGGGAGGGAATACTGTATGTTGCAGAGGAAAAGGATCATTGGGAAATACTTAACCCTTTTCTTCCCAGACACTTTCTCCTTGAACCATAAATTGTCCTCTGTAATCAACCACTCATATAGACAGAAGACGACTATGGACATTACCAGACTAGCATCTAAAAACGCTGTAATTCCACAAATGAAAATAGCGGGAACACTGTGACATTATAACACTTATTATTGTACATAGCTGTAATCATGTGAAAGAAACACCATGGAATTATCGCACAATGACCACTAGCGCTTCAAGAACGGGAGTTTACTTCTGCGATTTGGCATGGGCAAGATTTTAGCACTTCTTGTGAGAAGACGTGAGTGCACTTAAAACTAAAAAAAAACAAAAAAAACCCTCTTAATTGACAAAGTAAATGAACACACAAGCACTGAATAAACCTAACAATGTGCAAACTAAAGGGGATAGTTCATAAAAAGAGTGTCCTGTGTGTCATTTTCCCATTCTTGCTCAGAAGTTTTCTCGCTGAAGACCGCCCATTCACGCTGTAATCTCACGATTACAATGGGATGTGATTTCCCACACTATCAACAGCACGAAAAGAGTGCTATTAACAATCTATTGATGGTGTGTCCCATGAATGAGAAAGAACATCTTTTTTTGCAGCTGGAGCATGGAGTAATAAGGTGACAATGTTGTGAAATAGTGGGACCCATTTGCACTACCCTGATGTTGTAATCCTGTGACTTTTACCACATCTTATAATGTCTTAGGACTTGGAGGAGCAGCTAGTATTGAGAAAGGCCTTCCTCCAGTGCCCAGGATCAAGCTCTGTGTGCTCTATATTTCTGTTTTCTTTAATTTCTGTCTTTATATTTTAAAATATCATATATTGTGCTGGACTTTACTAGTAGAATTCAAACTTTTTTTAAAAAAAACTGTGTTAATGACTAAAAGGATCTAGCCACTGAAATAATGTGGAAGATTTGGTTTCTTATCTAACAAAGTGAAAAGAAAACATGAACTGTGAACTATCCCAGCCAGCTTCCCGTAAATCTCTGAACTGTCATTCATTCCGTCTGTTCTTCAGTGAACCAGCTTCCCCTAAAACAGTGATAAATTGTAGAAAATTTGCTTCCAATTTACACTGTGTGCTAGTTGAAAATCACTCTGTGTTCAAATGTTAAGACATTTTTAAAAACATATAGTGGCCACATCCTGAAGTTAGAATATAATACACAGGTTATCTGGACACACATATCTGGGTTTTGCTTAAATATCAGTGCCCTGGCAGACTTCTGACACACAAGAGGTTTTTTTTCTTGTTGCTTTTAATATGAGTGGGCAGCAAATGTCACAATATTAGGAGGAAGATAATACCTAAAATCCAAAAGAACTCATGGCTTCAAGTCTCTGTTACTCTTTGGGGCCCACAGATATTTATTTATTTATTAGAATAAGTGACTGGGGCTTCAGTTACACAGCAGTTTTTATTGCGGCGCTGTTGCGCTCCAGTGCTGCATCATTCACATGAATTATTGCTGAATTGGTCTATTGGTTTAGTTTTCTGCTTTTTTCTGCTTTGAAATTCACACACAGACTAAGGCGGGGGCGTGGCCTCCCAAGCACATCTTCTGATTACCACAGGAATGCCTAATTTCTATTCCTATAGGAGTGTCAGCCGAACACACACACACACACACAGGCTAGTTTGGGATTATTCAGCTGGCTGCAGCCAAGCACGAAGATACCAAGGAGGAAGGGAGGGAAGGAAAGAGATCTCAGCAGGACGAAGGAGAGGAATGAACATACAGAGAGAGAGAGAGACTGGAAAAGGCTAGCTTGGAATTCTTCAGATGGCAGCAGCTAAGCCCGGAAAATACCAAGGAGGGAGGGAGGGAAGGAAAGAAATGGGATCTCAGCAGGGCGGACGAACATACACACACACACAGAGAGAGAGAGAGACTGAAAAAGGCTAGCACTCACTCTTTTCCGTAGCTGGAAACAACAGTGGATGGATCTTTCCTCCATCCCCTCCTTGTCCAAACTCCTCCCTGGTGAGTTCAATCACGGAGGTTGCCCGTGATTAAAATATGATGCTGAGGCTTCCAAAGCTTCACGGAAGTGACACGGATGGTTTCGGGAGAGGGACAATGGCGTCCAAAAACGCCCCCCTGCTGCGCAAGATCGCCGTCCCTCTCCCGAAAGCTCCTCCCACCCTAGGCACTCTAAAACGCGGTCCGAAAATCTCCAAAGTTACAAACACATATGGATGGATGTATTTATGGGCATGTGTCCTATAAGGGAGAAGCTTTCTGCCCATCAAATAAGGGGCATCCCTTATAATGAGGACTACCTGGAAATCCTAGTTACAGTGGTGGCAGCAGGAAGAGGTTAGAAGGATATACTGAGGCCACACACTTAGGACGTTGCCCATCTCTGTTGTAAGCATAAGTATACCAGTATGCTTTTCTCAATGTTTAGATGTGTTACCTTCTATGTAATGGACAATGATGCCAGGCATGATTTTGTAACCTCTTTGATTTTACAAAGTCCACCGTGTTTCTTGCTGGGCAGCTGTGATTATATTGCCTGTTTGTTTTTTTACTGGCTTGCTTGTCTGTCTGGCAGGATTACTATATCCATAGTTAATGTTGTCTTGTGAATCAAGGATGCCAAGTTTAAATTCTATTTAAACTGTTTAAATTCTGTAATGGATAACCCTGCCTGTGGGCTCAAAGTTCTGGAGCAAATCTGAATCACCAGGTTGTTCCTTTGAAAAGACAGCGATCTTAAATTGACACTGACCCTCTTAACTAACTTGTGACATTTCTTTCCTTGTGAGAAAATTTCAAGCAAACTGCTTTGCTCTGTGGATCATTCAGTTTTCTCCCTGCCACCGTAAAACTAACCTCCTGTACTATGGAAATAGAAAACAGATGTACTTGGGGGAGCTGGCATAGGTGAATGTCCTATGTTACCACAGAAATATGGAGCACATACTCCCCAGGTGGCCATTATTTTGGCCTCGCCTGGACATCAGCATTTAACAGTGGCAGGAATGGGTAACATCTGAGGTTCCAGGAGCCATTTTTGCCTTTCCCTGGATCTTTGTGGACCCAAACCCCTTGAGCTCTGGGGGGAAATGTCCCCAAAATGGCAGTCCCCCCCCCATCCCAGAGGCCTCCAGGTATGTGATGTTTGTTCTTTAAATGTAATTTCACTCCTGGCCTCTTGTTTTAACCTAAAAAGCCTAGAGGGATTATATTTGAGGGGCAAAATTTGACCTCACAGAATCTTCTGGGGGGTACAGTTTACCATTTGGAGGCCAGGGCCCCTGGGGGGCTTCATTCAGTCTGGGGGATGTGCTCAACCCCTCCTCCCCCCATGAATTAGTGTTTGTGAATGAACCTGGCTATCCTTGGTCTCATGCTCCCCCATTCTTTTCTGGAGTGGTCATGGGGAAGAAAATGAAAGCCTAGCATTACATCTAGAGACTAGGACATGGAGCAGTGGGTTCAAACTACAGGAAAAGAGATTCCACCTAAACATTAGGAAGAACTTCCTAACAGTAAGAGTTGTTCGGAAGTGGAATACACTGCCTCAGAGTGTGGTGGAGTCTTCTTCTTTGGAGGTTTTAAAGCAGAGTCTGGATGGCTATCTGTCGGGTATGATTTGATTGTGTATTCCTGAATGCCAGGGGGTTGGACTGGATGGCCCTTGTGGTCTCTTCCAACTTTATGATACTACTATGATCACTCCCCTTCCTTTAGATGAATATGAACCAAGAAAACAAAACACTTAAGAGACACCAAAATGAGGAGGGAAGGAGCAGGAAACAGAGGAAGGGGGGAGAAAATAACAAGTGACTTTGAAATAAATGATCTTCTAAGAGAAAGATATTTTTACAAAGAAAGAGAGGGTGGACACATGGAAAAATTATGATGTGGATCGCTGGTTTGTCAGACTCACTGCTGAAAAGAGGCTCACTAAACTTGCTAGATGATATGGAAGAAAGATGTAGTCAATTATAAGACATGGATCATGGATAAAAATGAACTGCATATTACATTTTTCACACTTAGTCATCTCAAATTCTGGTTAGATACATCATTCCCAACTTTGCTGGAAAAAAAATGTGTTTCAAGGGTATTAACAGCATTTCAGTATAATGTAGCACATAATAATACTTCATACTGAGAATTTTCTTCAAAGTGAAATATGGACAATGCTGCAAGGAGATAAGATGGCTTCTCTAAAACCATTCATCTACATAAGTAGGCGCCCAGCCCACTATTATCTTCCATTTTCCAATCCAGTACCAAATTCATCAGAATATATTGTAGCCCATGCACAAGCCTGCAGATTACCAGCAGGGTGCAGCCAAGGAATTGCTCTTTTACATTCAAGTTTTGTTCTGCCAACCCTCACTATTTTTTCATACTGAGACAAATTATATGCAAGCTGCCCATAGGATAAAAGTTAAGACATGCCTCTTTAAAAGCTCAAAAGAAATAGCCTGGTCCTTTTCTGACCTCTGTTTCTACAAGGTTTGCCAAAATATTAGCTGAACATAATATGGACACACCTTTCAAAGACTGTATATATTAATACAGTATTCAAAGATTCCTTACTCTGTTAGGGCTCTAGGCTGCAGCAGTGAAAAGTTCTAAGACAGACATGGGGAACCTGTGGGCCTCTAGATCAGGGATGTACAAAGAGAGGCCCAAAGGACCCCAAAGTGCATCCCCTGAATTTATTTTGTTTATTTATTTAATTTATATGCCGCCTTTCTCCTAGAATGGGACCCAGCACCAGACCAAGTTTAAAAAAAAAAAAAAAGCACCAATTTTCAGGTGATTTTTTTTTCACCCAATACTAGCCTAAGTGACCTGCAAACAGCCATAAATGTGACAGTTTACTTCCCCATCCCCTCAGAGGCCCTCATTAGTCTAGATGCTAATGAACTTCTATGCCCTTCATTCATCATCACAGACCAGGTTATCTGGTGTTGATGGGAAGTCCAACAACATCTGGAGAACCACAAATTTCCCAGCCCAGATCTAAGAGGTATAACATGCAAGTTAATGTGATTTGATTTCCTCTCCCCCTCCCCCTTTTTTCCTCCCTTTTGATTACTGGAAACTGTTACACACTTGAAAAAAATGAACATTTTTTAATTTGCCATGGGCCTAAATTTCTCCTCCTGCAGTAGTGTCCCTAAATGAAGCCTTACTCAGGATCAGTGGCATCCAGTAGATCTGTTGTCATTCTTGGTTTACTGGCCATTCCTACAACAGCCTCTCTGTGTCATATGGGAGCCATTCAGATGGTAGATCCTATTTCTGACAAAGATTCAGCAGTGGAATTGCTCCTGTATAATCCAAAGCAGCTGAGGGATGAGCTCCTGTAAATCCCAGAGTGGATACACTGCTCCTTCAACAATGGACCCACTGACAACCTCTGCTCTCAGGGCATGCAGGGAGAAGAAGCGACTTTGGTCATCCTCCTTGCAGCCCCCTTGTGACCCCTAAAAATATGCTCTGGTGGGTTAGAGGAGCAGTGGGGGCAGACAAATCAGGAAATATTACTTCCTTGCATCTTCTCCTATAAGACCTTGTGTTAGATCATAAGCCTTTATTGGGGGCTTCTATAGTTCTTCTCTTTACAGAAGGCTAAACTGAGGTTCAGTCTTTATAATAATGTATGAACTTCATGTGACAACTTCTTCTTCTTCTTCTTAGTGTGAACTACCATATCTGATAGAAAGCTTCCTTTCATATGTACCAAGATCCAAGATCGTTGTGTCTCTAAATTTAGCCACCTTTGGAGGCAAGGTGACTGTTTACCAGGAGTAAAAATTCACCTTCCCTCTAATGGTAATACCTCATGTGCAGAACTGTTTCCCCATAGCCACATAACTGGAAACTACTGTAATGGCTGTTAGTCATTAAGTGTCTGGTTGCCAGGATATTTAGACTGAAATTGTCCATGTTTTTTCATGGAAGGTAATCCCAGTGTGGTAAAGTCCAAGAAGCGATTAAAAAAAATCAGTAAGCAAAGGGAAAAGTGGCAGATGGGCACATCTTTTCTTTCTCCTAGACATCCCCCACAACCACCCCCCCCAAGGAACAGGTTTTTTTCTGATGTGTTCTGTGTTTTTCCCGTTTTCACATCGCCAGTAAAGCCCATTGAATTAAACAGGAACTACTTCACAGTAGGCATGTACAGGATTGCACCATAAGAATCTTTTAAGTTATATCTAATTGGTCTCTGCCGTTTTAATGTTAATGGCTCTATTTTGTATTGCTTTTAATTTCTATTGTAAACCACGTCAACAATTTTGTTCTGCAAGGCAGAATATAAATATTTTCAGTCCGTCAGTAAACTTTCCAGGTACATAAAACTGTTTCAGTTTTTTGATAGCAATAAAGAAGATGCAATACAAGAGAAATCAGTGTATTAGTTTCATTTGAAAACATGATTACATGTTGTTTTGTTTCAGGTTTGGACAAAACTTCATACTCATAAGCAAAATACTCCAAATAAAGCATTTTATAGGCAACAAAACCAAAAGCATCTGTGTCAGACAGTGCGTCATTGTCAACATCAGACATAAAACCAATAATGAGAAATCCCACTCATGGCACAACCTCATGTACACAGGTTAATAACATGATTGCAAAAACAATGTTCTTAAAATAGCACACCAGGGATGCAAATCAATAAGGATATTCGGTTTTGGACACCTAATGAAGACAATTCCAAAAAATGCCAGCATCCAAGAGCAAACATGAAAGAAATTTGAGGAGCGGAAAAGTTTCTTAAGTTACCAGATATATTGTTGAGATGTTTTAGCAGAGTGGTTCCGAAACATTTGTCCTCCAGATGTTTTAGGACTTTATCAGACACACAAAATAAGGTGTCATAACAATGCCACACAACCACAAAAGGGCACGCAGATCAGATGACGTCGTCCTTTCATGGTTAAAATCAGCCCCAAACCTGTAGTTTTTAATTAACGACTTAAACCATCAATTGATCACTGTGCTGCTTTTGTGCCAGCATTGTCAACATGTGAAACCTTGGGCCATTTAACTCTCGTGACTGCAGCAAGAATGGCCGATCTGACACAAACACTTCCAGGTGAAATCAGGACATCCAGGTAAGTTTTGCTCTTTTTATGACCCTCCCTGGGTTACTTGGGATTTTTAAAGTGTATGTGTGTGTGTGTGTGTGCTTTTTAAAACTTTTTATGCTTTATTTTTGTTTTTAAATTTCCCATGCGACAAAGTCCAAAGGAGGAAGTGAATGGAGCTGCCTTTGTTGGGAGAGGAAGGTAAGTGCGGGTGGGGAGGGGACATTCTTTTGCCAGCATAAGAATTGTGATTTTATACTGGCAAAAGAATGTTTTAAGGGGCTAGTCTGATAAAGTCCTCAGACTTCAGGTCCCAGAATTCCTGACTGTTGGCCAAGTCAGCTAGGGTATCTGGGAGTTGAAGTCCAAAATACCTGGACGACCAAAGTTTGTGAATCACTGTTTTAGGAGAATGCTTTCTCTCATTGGTGATTTTTGTCTTGCTTGCAAAACAATGTCTTTATTGCCATTATTAATATTATCTTTGATGTAAACGGCCCAGGACCTATAAGTATGGTAAACACAAAATTAGGGATGTACAGTTGTCCCTTCATATTCATTGGGGTTTGGTTCCAGGACCCCCCGTGGATACCAAAATCTGTGAATAATCAAGTCCCATTATATGCAATGACATAGCAAAATGGTGTCCCTTATATAAGATGGCAAAATCAATGTTTGCTTTTTGGGTTATTATTTTTTAACGAATACTTAAATCCATGGATACAAAATACCCAATACAGAGGGACAACTGTACAGAGTGTTTACAAAATCACTTGTCCTTGACAAGAAAGGGTGACTCAAGAGTGAGACCATCAATTGGTCTAGATGCAAATGAACCTCTAGGCCCTTGGGAAAAAAAGCCATCAAACACTAAAAGATTTTTTTGCCTCAGGCATCTGATACCAAAACACACACTCCTCGTCAAGGTCTGTGCAATTTGTTCAGGTAGCCTTTGTACGAAACTCATCTGTTTCCCCTTTCTTAAGCAAAGTACACACATACCATCGAGCACAGAACAGGGTTACTAATCAACAACCCCCCATCCCATGCTTCTTGCATTAGTCAAGGAAACTTGTATGTGACAAGGGAGGGGTGTGGCTACAGGGAGGCAAAATGAGGCCATTGGCCCATAAATAAGAATTCTGCCCCCTGCATAACATTTCCCCTTCAGTTCCCAAATTTCTAACATTACAGAGAATGAGAGACTGAAAATCATTCACACCTTTTCTACATAATTTGCTGTGTTTGCATCCCCTTCATCGCTTTGCCTGCCCCTTATGTTTGGATGCCTAAACTGTATTTCTAAATGCTCAAGTGAGGTTTTAAGTTACCGCAATGCTAGAAATTTGGGGACTGAAGGAAAATTTATTTTGAGAGATAGCAGAATTCTTGTTTGCAAGGGAGCTAAGTCCTCATTTTGCCCCCACTCCCCCATAGCTACAGCCCTGTGACAAGGCAGCAGCAATAGCATTTTGCCTAAAAGCCACTCATGTTAATTGTGCAGAGAAAAAAAAGCCTCTCAATTGTCAATATTGCCTTCAAATATGTGCAAAAACAACTCATCCAGTGAGGAAGGAAAATGTTGGGATTTTTCATTCTAGCAGGGATTTATATCCCCAAAACGAATAAATGGACACAATCGCATAAGAGAAAACCTCACTAATTTTATAGGCAGGACAGAGGTTGCTGGTTTAACACAGTGTTCTGCCTTTTTACTAGGACAGTGCAAATCTGGTCCTGTCTACACGATTTAAATAATACGTACGGCATGCAGAAGTTCACGCTTTGGTACACACGGCCGTTCAGATTCACATGCATGCAAAAAGGGGGGGCCCGGTTTTCCACCCTGAAATACGCACATGCGGCGTTCGGGAGGGAAAGCGGATCGTGATGAGCAATCCGTACAACATTCGGATGGCTGATGGCTCTGTACGGTCCGTTTGCACACAACGAACAGCCTGTGTAATCTGATTGGCTGGCCGAGCAGGGGGGGCAGGACTAGCATGGAGGGGAATTGGGAGCGGCCACCATGTTGGATTCCTGGCTAGCGAGAATCTGGTAAGTCCGTGAATTATACATTTATTTATTTTTATTTTATATTGTAAATAGGGAAAACCAACTGTCCACAAAGCAGGAACCTTTAAAAAAAAAGCGGCTTTAGAAAAAAAAAGATTTTAAACCGCTGCTTGGCTTGCTCACTCCAGCCAGCTTGGGGAACAGGGAGTCATACGGAGTTTAGGGGGGTAAAAAATCATGTGGGCGGTTCATATGCATACAAACGACAACCTATTCGTATTTTTTACCCCCCAAACGGATTTTTTTTATGACGCACCCTCTGTTTGAGGTCTCTCTAAACAGAGGCTGGATGGTCATCTGTCATGAATGCTTTGACTGTGTATTCCTGCATGGCAGGGGGTTAAACTGGATGGCCCTTGTGGTCTCTCCCAAGACTATGATTCTATGAAAAATAGATGCTCACATCCATCTCAGATTGGCAGACAGGTAGATTAGAAAAACAAAAGCAAGAAAATCTCATAACCCACAGGATGCTCTAAGGGTCATTGTGATGTCCAGCCAGGACTGTTTTAATCTCCCCTGCATTTTCCTTTGTTTTAGTTCAGGCCTTAGTATGTCTGAGCATAGGAATATTTCACTGTATTAGAGTTGTGGGAGGAGCTGAAGAATTCCCCTACATTTTTCCAGAGGCTGGTTTACATGGAAGGTTTTATTGCGTTAAGTTGCGCTGTAGTGCTTTCATGCATCAGTGGTGGGTAGTTTATACGGTAATTGTTTACACAGCTCTATTTTGTGGCGTTCCCACAGCCAAATGTGGTGGGGGCATGGCCAAGCATTGCAGAGGGAAAGGAATGCCATAGGAATGCCTGCCCTGGCCCCAACTCCGTGCTGAACAGCTTAGAAAGCTTTCTTCCTTGCTTGAAACAGCATTTTCTTCCAAATACAGGAAAGCCAGAGAGAGGGGGGAGGGAGAGCAGTTCAGCTTGCAACAGCCCTTCGTGAAATCGTTTCTCTCCCTCCCCCATGCACAGGAAAAAAAGTTGACAACTGAGGTTTTACATACTTTTGAAACAGCAGAGAAGGTGAGAAGGAATGCTCCCTGAATGAAAATTGTTGGGAATCCTTTTTGTTTGAAAACTGGCTTGCAAAATAGCAGACAGGATTTTTGCAAGTTTCCTCTAAACGCTACAGTCTTTCCTCCCTCCCTCCCCCTCTTTTAAGCCCACCCCTGCATCATCAACCAATCACAATGCAGCTGTGCTTTAACCCTTAGCGGAATGCTAGTTTACACTGCAAATAAAGCACTACATTGCAAATATACCAGCAAAAATAGCGACATGCCCTGCCACGCTATATTTGGGTGTTTTACCTTCCCCCCTTCTGAATGAGGCGATGCTGTGCTGCGATCCGTGGGAACTATGAGCTATCTTAGCGGTATATTTAGAGGAATATTTGCCCGTGTAAACCACCCCCAGGTTTCGTTTCTTCCTTCCCAGCAAGCTCTGTTTAGCTAAAAGTTTTTTAGTGGTTTTTTTTTGGTCAGTCTTTGCTGTGAGCTTGCAAAGAGCTGTTTTATTGGTGGCAAACAGGCCCAGACAGCCAGGAACGGCATTTCTTACACCATTTAGCCAAATTAGTTGCCAACAACAAAAAAGTCAAAGGAATCAGGAGCTGAAAGACCCTGCACCAGCTCCATTGAGTGAGGAGATCAAACCAAGATCAAACCCAGAGAGATGACACCCTGAAGATTGCTGAAACTCAAACTGTAAAGTACCTTTTATTTTAAGCTTTCAGAGCTGGGGAGGAGAAAGCCCTTTACTTTTATTCTTTAAAATAAACTTCCTTCTTTTTTGAACTCTATATTCAGCATCAGAGCCTTTTTGGGTAAAAGAGTTTGATCTCACCAGGGTACTGGCGTTGCATACCCAAACCTGCCACCACCTTTAGTTGGGTGTGTCTTCACAATCATGAAGGAAAGAACTGAAAAAGCAAGAAGACCATCCAACAATATACAGTGAGTCATCCCATTACCCCTCAAGTATTAATATTCAACAGTAAAACAAACAGAACAGTTTTTTTAAACCATAAGGACATGTCTCCCTGTCCCTGATACTTTCCTACAAGGAGATCAAGGCTGTGTACATCAGTCTCCTTCCTACCTTCCAGTTTATTCTCACCACAGCCTTGCAAAGTAAGCAAGGTTGATGGATGTGGCTAGTCCAAGATCTGTTTGATGCCACATGCTTGAGTCAGGTTTGAACCTGAGTCCTCCCAGCTTTAATCCAATGTTCTCAACACTACATCATGCTATTTATCATAAAACAGCAGTTTTTAACTGACAGAGCTCTCAGATGACTGGTTTCTCCCCCATGGCTTCACCAATTATCTGCAGAATATTCTCAACCAGACAATTTTAAAAATTAAGTGGGGGAAAAACTGCTGAAATAGAAAGAGGGTGGGATGGGCCATGTTTGTGCACATATTTGTCATCTGGTCAAAACATTTCTATCCTGTGGGTCACAAAAAAGTGGTCAGTCCTAAAAATAGCAAAACAAAACAATAGAAGCCATGGAAGTTCATGCAAAGCACAAGCCGGCTGCCCGGGACTTACTGCCAGCCGCATTTGCGGCTGGTGTCACCCCGCGCCCAGGCCTGGCCGCATGGCCGGCATGGGCGCTGCCATGCCAGCCATCCTCTTCCCGGCCTGCTCCTACAGGCAGGGTAGAGGATCGTAAGGTAGTCAATCGGTGGGAGGCAGCTCCCACCCGATTGGCTGGCTTACCCGGCCTTTGGCCAATTGGGGCCAACGCTCAGCGCGGCCACTGATTGGCCAAGAGGCAGGGCCAGTCCCCACCACGGTCCGCCAGCCGGCTTTAGTCAGTTGGCTCTTGCGAGCCGAAGACCCACCCTCCCCCCCTTGTGTAGTTAGGTTGTCTTTGTATTAGCTAGACTCTCTCTGTTAGCCATTGTAACTTTTCTTTGTCGCAACCTTCTGGTGGAGCGGTTGGCATGGGTTTTGTTCCTGACTGGGGGGGGGAGTTGGGGGGCCCTGGCTGACCCATAGTGGGCTTGCCGGGTCCTGGGCCAGGATTGTTCTTGTGCAACTCCCCCCCCCTCAGGGGAGACTATCAGGTCACATGGATCTGTCACATGATCACATCACATGAGTTCTACTTTTCCGGGCACGTGACCGGTCACGTGACGTGGTCACACAACCAGGCACGTGATTGGTCACATGATCTGCACGTGACCTGGGCACTGGGTCCGCTTTTCGGGGTGGACTCGGGTTTGGCGGTAGGGCAGGTTGAGGGCTCTCATCCTGCCCCCACTGTAAACTCATGCCCAAACCAACCTCTAACATCTATCACCAAACATAAAGTTGTGGCCTTTTCCGCCAATTATTCTATTATCTCCTGTAATAAACTTATTTTGTGCATGTTCAACTGTGTGTGTATCCTTGAGGGGGCAAGGCTTGCGGGGCGGGGGCTCTTCGACACTCGGTCGCAAATATCCCCCAAAACAGCTGCATCTTTCTCACTCACCTGAAGGTAAGGATTTGTAAAGTCTGCAAGACAAGATTCTGTAAGTTAAATGCCATCAACTGAAATAACTCTGGCTGTGTTTACATGGGCAAATATTCCCTAAATATACCGCTAAGATTGCTCATTGTTCCCACGGATCGCACCACAGTTTCGCCTCATTCAGAAGGGGGGAAGGAAAAAACCCAAATATAGTGTGACAGGGGATGTTGCTGCTTTTGCCGACTAATTTTAAAAGTAGTGTGACTTAGCTCATTATTGTGTATACAACCAATTCGCTAAGGGCTGTGTGAATTACCAGCAATCTTCCCGATACATTTGCAGCAGAGCTGCACTGTGATTGGTTGTTATGATGAAGAGGGGGTTGAAAGAGGTGGAGTGAGGGAGGGAGATGCAGTAACGATCAGCTGTTAACCCATTTCCCCCCCTCTCATAGTTCTTTCACAGTTGTTTTCCTTTTTGGAAGGAGAAATAAACCCATGGTCCGGCAAGCCTGCCTTTAAATTTATTTTGTTTTCACAAGAGGAAAGTCATAGCTGACAATGATACAAAGTCTTCCCGCCATGTTCTCTTCCTCTCTGCCCCCTCCCTCCTCCTCCTGACCCCCTCCTTCTGCCTTATTGGTGTGCTACACTACACTCTCTGCCTTTTAAGGGTTCCCAACCAGTCAAGCTAAAGTGATGCACTGGGGGGGGGGGGCGGTGCCACGGTCTGCTCTGCAATGGATCCTTTCACCAGTCTATCGCCTCTTGGCCTGGCTGTTACCCGTGAGCCAATGAAGGGGACCAATGGAGGTAGGGGAGGGGGTCGATGAGCCCAGGAGGAGGGAGGGGGCATGTGTTCGGGAGACCCTCTGCTCGGCAAGCTGCCACTGCTCTTGCTGCACACCCGGCCCCTGCTGTAGCTCTTGCCACTTGGTGGACGGACCAGGCATGCAGGATCTGTCGGGGCCTTTGGGTTGGTGTCGTCACTTTGGTGATGGTGGAGGAGGGAGGGGGCACCCTCTGCTCAGTAAGCTGCTGCTCTTGCTGCACGGCTGGCCCCTGGTGTAGCTCTCGCCACTTGATAGACTTAGGAAGGAAGACATTATTAGAAACAACTCTTTAGGCTTCCTAAAAGAAAATTTTACATGTTACCAGGATCTCCTTTTATTTGAGCCTTGATGCTTGGCCACGCTCCCCCAACAATGGCCTGTCTGAACCACAAAACGGAATTAAAAAAAAGAGCAACAAAATACAACTGTTTCCTCCACAAACCGTGTAAACTACCCACCGCTGGTGCAAAAAAGCGCTAAAGCGCAATTTATCGCAATAAAACCTGCCGTGTAATTGCAGCCCTTGTCTCTAGTACCCATTGCCCCTGAGATGCTGGGATTGTATTTACACTTCACAGTTAATAGCTGTTTGATACCTCTTTAATTGCCATGGCTCCATCCAATATTACAGAGCTTTCCTTCTGTAGTTCAGGAGAGTTTTACAGGAGAGAATTCTAAGTACCAAACTACAAATCCCAGATTTCCATAGGATGCATCCATGGCAGTTATAGTGGCATCAAACTGCTGTAACTGTTTCTCATAGATACAGTCTGAGGGCATAAGCATTTATATGGTAATTGTCCTTCAGATACCATTACTCAGACCTTTTGAGAACAAAAAAAAGTTTGTCCACAAGGAACATTATAAATACACTAAGGCTTGCATTGTGTTGTGTTTAGCTCTCTGCCGTCTCAATAGTATGAAAGTTATTTCTTATTTTAAGGATTTATGCTCTAGTATTTCAGTAAACTTACCAGAGCGGGTGAAATGTACTGTAATGCAACAAACATGTGGAGTTAACCTTCAGTTCTGGCTGCAGTCAGTTTGAACTCTGAACAGAGATGAGTACTTGGAACACATCTTTGAAGAAGTGAAGGAAGGCAATATGGAACTACTTACAAACTTCACTAGGTTGTAGCAAAACACAATAAATCACGCAAAGTGTTCCATAATCCTTTGAGTAAAAAGTCTGCCTTGGCCATCTGTTCTACATCTCTCTGTCTCTCTCTCATGTCTGTTGGTCTGCCTATCTACCTACCATCATCACTGTACCCCCCACCTTTGGGGTCAGCCTTATTATTAGGTAAAGTGAGGCATCTACTTCAGGCAATAGATTTTGGGCATCACAACAAGGCAACATATTGCTAACTATTTCAGTTGTTGCCATTGTCTTTTATTGCCAGGGAATATAAGTATATTGTTGTTTAGCTTTAGGCAGCAAAATGTCTTGCATCTGCCCTAATTTCCCTCTCTGTCCAATGGACAGACTCCACTTGAGGTATTATACTGGTTATGCTGAAAGTTGCATTTTTACACATTTGCACAATCCACTACCCCCCTTGTGCAAACAGGTTCCTTTTGTCCACCACACAATGGGGTGGATTAAAGATGGGTGGGTTGTAAGGGCACACCTATGGCCTCCCTCTGTGACCAGAACAGCAACCAGAAAATCCACCAGAATGTTTTTGCTGCCTCTATCATTCCAGTCATCTGCAGGCAGAGCTTTATGTTCCACACATTCACCAGGAACTTGGCCAGTAAGTCTAGCTGCCTGTCTGTCCATCATCAAGACTGTCAGCCTGCTTCCCTGTTTTCTCTGCTTTTCAAAAATCTATCATTTCCACCTGCCTTTGTGCCCTACACAGGCACGCCTGCCCTGCGCTTTTCCACTTTTTATCTTTCTGACTTTTGCATCTGTCCATCCACTCATGCGCTGTGTCTCCCCATCCATTTCTACCCATCCTCTCATTGTGCACTGGGTCTTTCCTATCTGCTTATCTACACATTCTATATGTCTGTACATCTGACTGTGCACTATGTTGTTTGTCTATTCAGTGAATGCCTGTCCCTCCACTGTGTCTGGTTGTCAAACTAGACATGACATAGAAGCTCTGTGACTGGAATTCCCAAATGTAATTTCCTTCTACAAAAAGCAGCTGTGGGGGAACTGGCTGAACTGGGACTAGGACAGGGAGACAGGGATGTAAATCTTCCGCTCCATGCTTCCCTGGCTGTCATTTGCCCCCCATTGAAAGGACTGGCTGCTGTCTATAGACTTTATCAGATACATCAAATATGGCATCATAACAATGCCACATAAATGTGAAAGGGCATGCATACCATTTTATTGGTATGCTATTTTATTGTCAGGACACACCATCAATAGATCAGTTGTGACACTTTTTTACCAGCATTGCTGACATTTGAAATCTTGTGCCTTTTTTCTCATGAATACAGTGTCAATGGCCGGTCCAGCCTGGCCAGAACACTTCCAGGTGAGATCATGACATCCAGGTAGGTGACACTCTTTTTGTGACCCTCCCCAGTTTACTTTGAAGTTTTTCAGTGTGTCCATGTGCTTTTTAAAAATTCTTTGATTGTTATTTTGGTTTTTTAATTTCCCCGCTCTGTCTTCTTACAAGAATCTGCAAATTTCATTCCAGGAAGTGAATGGAGCTCCATCATTGCCAGGGCTGCCTTTGGACAGCATGGAAGGTAAGTGTGGTAAAGGGGGTTGTTTTCCTAGCATAAAAACATCACAAACTATGAAGGCAAAAGAACAGAAAAGGAGGGTGGCATGATAAAGTCCTATGGCTGTATCTGCACTGGATTCCCAGAATTCCATAGTATTGACCCATTGCAGTTAAAGCAGTCTCAAACTGCATTATTTCTGCAGTGCAGATGCAGCTTATAATTATCTGACTATCAACCTACCCAGACCTTTTGGGGGGGGGGGAATGCTTTCTGGACTACAGCTCCCAGAAACATCCAGTCAGGCTGAGAGATTCTGAAAGTTGTAGTCAAAAACAAATAACATTTCCAGTCTCTGGTCCTACCCAAAGCATGCCAGCATCGTGCTTATATGCCTTCCTGCCTTCTGCTCCCTCACTCTGGCCAGGTTTATGGCTACCAGCTGGATGCCCATTGCATCCTTTTGCCTAGTGCCTGTCCTATACCTGCTTCTTTTGGGTCTGCTGCAAATATTCTGTCCACTTTGGTCCATTTCGAGTCAGTTTGCCTACTTATTGAGTGTACTGTAGCCTATATGTCCAAGCCTGCTACTTCAGTACTTTTATCTGCCCACCTCATGTACCTGCCTGCCCTGTATCTGTCCGCCTGCTCCCTGCGGGCATCATATTGTGTGCATTTGCACACCTGCTCACTGTTCATTTGCTTCTCTTTCAACTGTGTCTGAGAATCTGCTGGTGTTTCTTGAGCCCATTTCCTTGGTGCCTTTACGCCCAATCTGCTCATCCTGTCTATCTGTCCTGTACCTGCTCTTTGCTTACTGCAACTGCCTGCTTATTTACAAAGCTGTGGAAGAATTAGAAGCCAGTATATTGCAATGGCTTGAGTGTTTACACTAGGACTCCAGGAGACCAGGGTTTGAATCCCTGGTCAGCCATGGAAAGCCACTGGAGTGACCTTGGACAAGTCACACTCTCTCAGCCTTAGAAAAAAGCAATAGCAAAGCTTCTCTGAATAAATCTTTCCAAGAAAATCCTATTATAAGGCCACCATATCAACTTGAAGGCACATGCCAAGGAGAAGCACAGCATCCCAGAATGAGATAAAACAAGCTGGGTTTTGTTTGCTTGTTTGAGAGCCAGTGTGACTTAGCATTGGACTAGGACTGGGGGACCAAGGTTCAAATCCCCACTCAGGCATGGAAATGCACTGGGTGACCTTGGGCCACTCATACTGTCTTAGCCTTAGAGAAAAGCAATGGCAAACCTTCTCTGTAGAGAAACATGCCAAGGAAATTCTAGGATAGGGTCGCCATAAGTCAGGGTAAACATCAAGGCTCAAAACAGTAACAAAATGGAACAATTCCTTTTGGATTTTTGGACCAGGCTGACTTGGGATTGAAGCCCAAAAAGTATCTTTCTCATACTGCTTGAAGGTTGTTTCTCTCTGCCTTTCCATCTCTTTCCTGTGCATGTTCATTATAGCTGTCTGTCATGTGTCAGCCTGCTTACCCCATGACTGTTGGACCAATGTCACATTGAATGTGTCCCCTTCTGAGCTTGTCTGTGTTTCATATCTTTGTCCAAGCACACTCTCCCTCCACTCCTGAAGAGGCTCCAAATTTTACTAAGCCCAGCTTCTACATTTGGATTCCCCATATATTTAAGATTAAAATGTTTGCAGAGTTCAAAGAAGTTTATTTTATAGACCAGAATTCCCAGAATGGCCTTGCTAGCTAGATGATTTGGGGAATTCTGGTCTAAAAAAGTAAATTTTGCAGGCTCTGGATAAGAGTGAGTGTGTGATACTAGAGATTTCATAAGCCTCAAAAAGATTATAAATTCTTTCCAGCATGTGCAGTACGCATTACTCGTGAGGCAGAGACAGCCCCAGCTACAAAACAGAGAGCTTCCTTTAAATGAAAAAAACATTAAGTGAATTTATTAGCTCATGTGGCTGCACACATGCTGTTTTTTTTTAGAAAAAAATCATCCATCCTCACTGATGAATATGAAAAATGTGCAAACACTCATACAAGAGAGAGATGCAGAGCTGCTGCAAGAGAAAGTGCCTTATAGTTTATCTACATTTTTTTTTCAAAATGAAGATTTCAGTCCATTTACTAATGGGAGTGGATAGAGCCATGGACAGGCTTTAAGAAACTCCTTTGTATCAGCATTGGAAGGCAAGCATTATGACAAGGAAAGCTATTTGATGATCATGGGTTCTTTCTGTCTCCAAAGATCCAATTATACAGGGACCTCTGAAGAATGAAAAGGAGAACAAGGACTGGGGAATACAAAGAGTTACTTTTGAAGAGCTTTGGCTACAAGAAAAACAACCCCCCTTAGTCTTTTTGATAGACTGGCCATTCCTGCTAGTTGCAGATAAATTGTAAAGCAGTGTTCCGTACTTCTGTACAGTGGGTAAAGAACCCTACCTTAATTAATCCTCCCAGAATTCTGTGTGAAAGCTCATTTAGTGCCCACATCATAACACAGGATCTCATCCAGTATCCACAGCATAAGTCTTCTACAATCTGAGCTACAGTTTTGCTTTGATTGAATTAGAAAAGAGAAAAAGATTTGCTATTTAAAGAGGTCCCACACCACTGTATAGAGCAGAAGTAAGGATTGTGCAACCCTCTAGATATGGTTAGACTACAGTTTCCAGCTTTCCTCATCATAGTCTATGCTGGCTGATGGGAATTGCAGTCCAACAGCATCTGGAGGACTGCACAACCCCATTCCTGGTATAGAGCATTCACCAACAGAAGCCTTTGTCTGTTTCAATAAAGGGCCTGTTAACAGAGGGGAACATCAAAAAACAATTTTGTCCAGTCTTATTACATGTTGCTAGCCGTGACTATTTGCATAGGCCTTGGAGGTAAAACTACCAATAGCAGGAAAGTGAAGGAGGATTAGGATGGAGAGCCATTCAATAAAGTATACTGATTATATTAAGGTGAGAATGGTTCCTTAAGCAGTGTCACAAGAAACACTAACTACCTTTTGCAGCCAAAACAGAGATTTCTGTGTCAAGATATTTATGCAAGGAGACAAAATGGAGGCAGCTGGTCCCCTCTGGCATTTCCCCCCCCCTTTTTTTTTTCTTTTCTTTGAATATGCTCCCAATTTGTAAAAACCTCGAGTGCCTGTCTACACTACATCCTCACGCCCTCTCTTCTCAGGGTGCCTTAGGAACTATGTAGCAGATAATTCTAACTATTTCATCTAACTATGGGTCCCAGGATCTCATGGGATAGAGCAGATACACCCCAGGTTAGGTTGTTGCATGGATTTCCTGAAACAACAACATGTTTACCAGCTACCAGAATATTATCTTGAATTATTTTGGGAAGTAGACACAAAAAGACCTCAGTCCTAACCCCTAAACCCCTGCTAGAATATATACCAGTATCCTAAGTACCTATGGCCTAAATCCTATTGTTAATCTTGACTAGAGGTATTAAATCAGTTGGATGTACCCATGCATTGATTCTCCATTTAACACTTGATTCAATGAGTGCACAGTTGTCCCCCCGTATCCACAGATTTAAGTATTCACAGCTTGAAAATATTCTTTAAAAAATAATAATCCAAAAAGTAAACCTTGATTTTGCTATCTTATATAAGGGACACCGTTTTGCTATGCCACTGCATATAATGGGACTTGAGTATTCACGGATTTTGGTATCTATGGGGGATCTATGGGGGATCCTGGAACCAAACCCCAGCAAATATGAAGGGACAACTGTACTTTGGTTGGAATTAACCAGCAGGGTTCTCACCTATGTGTGATATATAGGCCAGGAAGGGAAGTATTTGGTATAATTCACATAAGAGTTGCCTATCCAAATGACACCAAGATGTGTGCAGAGGTTACAATCAATGGACATAACACTAATCCCTCCACATACACCTCTTTACACATTCCCACCTCCACAGAAATGGCTGGCTGTATGAGGCCCATGCCAGTCTGGCATCTTCCAAATCTTTCAGCAAGCAAAACGAACATCTGGCTTGAGATTAGAGTCAAGTCAGTAGTTCATAGTTCTTTAATATCAAATACGACATGTATATATGGCAAAGGGATATAACTCCAGATCAACTCCTCTACAGCAACAACCATTTATTTAAAATGCATTATGATACCAGTGAATTATTCCAACAGTAGGGAAGTGTGGCTTCAAATGTTCTCCTCTTCCGGATGATGCATTTCTCCAACAAGCCCAAATCCATAAATTAGTTTTAGATCAATGGAAACATGATGGCTTTTTTCTGCTTTTCAGGGAAAGCCAAGGGTTTGTTTCTCCCCATTTATTCCACTCAAAAGTACAATTAAAGTTTGAGATGGTACAGTGCAGTGAATTTGCTGGTGTATTATATAATGCTAAGAATTAAGGATGGAGAAATCTGTTAGACTTCCATTCTGTTGCATTTGGATTTTATTTTATTTTATATAACTTACATTCTTTCCATCAACATGGAAAAAATGCAAATTTTGGGAAATTCTTCAAAAAGGAGTGGAAGCATAATCCTACCCAATGCCAATTAGCAAAATTCAGAAGATGCAGATATTTTTATCATTGAGAAGGCCACATTTTACCAAAGCTTGGCAATGTTACTTTTTGAATTACGGCTCTGAGAAGCCCCCAGCTGGCATAGAAGTAGCTCTGGGAGTGATGCTTCTCAGCTTTAGCAACTGCATAAATGGGTAGTAGATGTGGTAGCCCTGGAACCATTTTGTACTATGCAATTAGAGTAATACAGTGGTACTTGGTCTGCCATGGCTGCATCCTGTGGGATCTGTGGGTCTGTAGCCTGATGAAGCACTGGAGGGGCTCTCTGGCTGAGAATTCTAAATGCCCTTCCCTCACTCTCAACCCCAGGATTCCATAGGATGCAACCATAGATGTTAAAAGCGGAATGATAGTGCTATATTTGCACAGTGTTGAAGCGGAATTTTCCTCCCCTGTAACTCTAGGAGAAATTAGAAGACTAGGCCTGGTGAATCAAGGATCTAACTTTATTTAGAGAAAGAAATGCATTTCTGTCTCCCGCTCTGACAAACCCAAATATTAGGAGAATGGGAGTCCTGGCCATGAGCTCTTACACCCTAATATAGTTTGCCAAGGTTGTCAAGTCACAACTGCAAAGCACATGCACTGGGAAGCTAACTGATTCGATAGAAGTCAAAACTTCTAGTCATCAGTTGTCTGTTGCAAGGTAAACAACCATTGCTCTACAACCTATTACCCAGTCTCGTGGCTTTGTAGCATAATAAAATATGCAGACTTTGTAGTGTCAGCTTGTTCCTTTAGAAAAACACTTTTAGAAGAACACCAAGATATATACAATAAATAACAGAGATGCAAGCATTTGGGGGGTTAGTACATTGTAAAGCCATTTTCGTTTTTCCCCTACAGTGTCAATGGGCCCCTGATCTGACTGACCCCTGGTGACAGTGTTTATGCTATGGTTTCAATTAAGACTCCCATACCAGTTATTTGCATTGGGGAGGGGGGAAAGCTTCTACTGGAGCAAATGGAACTTTTCATACACCTGAGGTAGTGGATGAAATATGAAAGATCTGAAAAGCTTGGTGGGTGGTAATTTGGAGTGGACAGGCCTACTAACATTTGTATCTTAATAGTGGTGCCATCAGGGCCAGCCTTTGAGGCAAAAGTCCAGAGACTCTTTCACACTGCACAATTATAGCACCATGACACTACTTCAACTGTCATGGCTACAGCCTATGGAATACTGAGGTTTGTAGTTTGGTGAGGGACCAGAGCTCTCTGGCCGAGAATTCTAAATCATGGTATGAAAGAATTCCAGGATTCTACTCAGCAAAATAACATACCCTCCAACTTTTCACAGAGGAAAATCGGGACACATAGGGACAAGCAAATCAGAGTGTGGTTAAAATAGCAAAAGTTATTAACGAGGAAGAACAGAAAAGCTAGGAAAGGCTGCAGCAATTTACTTTTGCCTGAGCCTACTAAGAAGGGCAAGATTCCACCCCTCTTCTCCACTCCCCCCTGCTGAGTTAATTGAGTGCAAACTACTTTCACACTTTACACTCAGTTTGCAGCAATTGAAGTAAGACGGGGGACAAAGGGGGGAACTGGAAGATGGGAAGAGAAACTGGAACATTGTAAAACCAGCTGAAAAACTGGATGACAGAGGGCTAATTGGGACTGTTCCTACCAAATTGGGACAGTTGGAGCATATAAAATAATAACTAGGACTCAAACCACAGTAGGAGTGATTTATCACATTTGAAATAATGTGATTTACCTCAAATGAAGTATCATATGTAACAATTTAAAGTAGGAGAAGGCAACTTGTGGCCCTCCAGATGTTGTTGGCCTGCAATTTCCATAATTCCTCACATTGATTATGCTGTTTAGGAGTGATGGGCACTTAGACCAATAATATCTCATGGTCCACAGTTTGTCCATCTTCATAAGATCCTTAGGTCCAGAATCTAAAATTAGCTAACTCACCTTCGCAGATGTCTGATACTGGCCTCTGGCACAGGGTTGGTTTGAAGACCTTTTAACACATAAAAGTTCTTTATGAATGCTAACTACTAATATTTGCTTTTAAGTCTTCTTCTTTCTGATAGTAAGAACATTTCTTCAAACTAGCTATACCCAGCATAACATACACCGTTATCTACATATATAATACGCTTTGGTATGTTTCCATTCCCACTACGCTGATCGGCCACTTAGGAAACATGTCAAGAGTACAACCATTTGATGCATTAGTATATAACCTTTCAAATCAACTTGAATGGCTACTTTCATGTTGAGAGCCCCTCTGCCGCCACCATGCTACCATGCGTACACACAGGCACATAGACACACACACAACACTAGACACACACACACACGATGCATGCCAGGATGTGAGGACCTGTCCACCACAATGGAATCACGTGTATGCAAACACTATGCTACACACACACCATGTGCACCAGGACATGAGAGCCCCTCTGCTGACACTATGCAACCACACATACACACACCATGCTACACACACACACACACCAGGACATGAAAGCCCCTCTGCCACTGCCAAGCAATCACACATACACACACCACGCTACATACATACCACACACAGCAGGATACAAGCGCTCCTTTGCCACCGGCATGCAATCACACATACACACACACCATGCTACACACACTATGCATGTTAGGATGCAAGATCCCCTCTGCTGCCACCATACAACCACACATATACACACTGCCATGCTACACACACACACCTCACTACACACACACCACACATGTGCCACAATATGAGAGCCCCTCCACTGTTGTCATCAATCATACAAACACCCCATGCTACACACACACCATGTATGCCAGGATGTGAAAGCTCCTCTGCCACTACCACACACAAACACACACACCACACCCCAACACTACACACACGCACACAAACCATGCTAAACACACACCACATGCAAAGGACACAAGACCCCTCAACCACCATGTTTAGAAAGGACTTGAAGCTTTCCACATGTTTCCACCCCAAGACCCAAGAGCCAGCCACAGACAGCACAGATGGCCCAAGGCACATCCACAGCTACAAGTGGACCAAGGCCCCAGGCCCAGCCACAGACAGCACAGAAGACCATGTTGTGGTGGCCAAGACTGAGGGCTGAATGCCGCTCTTAAATAGTAGTTCCCCTGGCTGCTTCAGGTGTGCTGCAAGATTGCAGCTGGCTGAGTCTGATAGCTTGGCCCTGGTTCTTCCAAGACTCCCACAGCCAGGGCCTGCGTCTGCAAAGAGGCTGTGCCGGCTGCTGCAGCCAGGGGCCTAGTCCTGCGAGGAGAGGCAGATCCTGACAGCCAAGCAGTCAATCAGCGCACTGAAAATGGCAACATACCCAAGAGAATTATAGAGAGAGATAGTCCAAATTCTTTTATTTCAAAAGACATGGTAACCTTGAATCTCACACTTCCATTACAACTAACTTACATGCTGCGATATGGTGCCAATAATTTATGCACTTAGATTTAACACTACCAACTTCACATTTACATTATAAATATAAGTTAACAATAAAAACTTGGATGAACACCAAGAAATACCCATAATAAATTTAAACGATACATGAAATTTTCAGTATTAATCCAGAGACGTGAAAGCTATCTCAAGCATACCTTTCTCTGCATCAGAGGTCGTAGAGATGTTAATTTATGGGACAATAATTTTAAACAGATTCCTTACTTAGATAAATTACCAAGCCATTTCTAGCAGTATTGTGAAAACTTGTACCATGCTATAAATATGCATGAGGTGACCTTATCTGGATTGTTCCTTCTTATGGCTTTGTCCAAATCTCTAGATTAACAAAGAAAGGAAAACTGTAGAACAAAGAGAGGAAAGACTATAGTGTCTCTAAAGCACCACGGAGGGTATCAGAAATCTATATTTATTTTTGGACATGCCATGGATTCTTGTTCTGGTTTCTATCAACTCACAATAGCCAAAGATTTTGAGCTTGTGTAACTTCTTTCTGGGATATAAAAGCAAACCAGATGAT
Organism: Gambelia wislizenii; assembly: GCA_030847615.1. Taxonomy (NCBI): domain Eukaryota; kingdom Metazoa; phylum Chordata; class Lepidosauria; order Squamata; family Crotaphytidae; genus Gambelia; species Gambelia wislizenii. The sequence goes on from JAUMIR010000001.1 coordinate 363,409,789, forward strand.
TAAGGACGTTATCAGACACATTAAACACGGCGTCATAACGACACCACATAAATGTGAAAGGGCATGTATACCAGATGGTGTCACCCTTCCACATTTATGTCTTGTCAAAAACCCACCCTATTTTATTGATGGCTTAAGCCACAATACTGCTAAGTCATGCTTAAGCCATCAATAGATCTCCCCTAGTGCTTTTGGGCTGGCATTACTGGAGTTTGAATCCATGCGCCATTGTACTGACATGAGTGCAGTGTAAGGAGATTTTCAGACCTGCCAAAATGCCGGTTTGCCGCGCGAGCAGCCTCCCGAAACTGCTGCGCGGCAAGGGTCTACTTCGGACGACGCTGTGCCTCTCGCGAAACCGTCTGTGTCACTTCCGTGAAGCTTGGGACGGCTCAGCGCCATATTTCAATCACGGGCAACCTCCGTGATTGAAATATGGCGCTGAGCCGTCCCAAGCTTCACGGAAGTGACACGGACGGTTTCGCGAGAGGCACAGTGTCGTCCAAAGTAGACCCTTGCCGCGCAGCAGTTTCGGGAGGCTGCTCGCGCGGCAAACCGGCATTTTGGCAGGTCTGAAAATCTCCTAAGTAGCTAGTCCAGCCAGAACACTTCTGGGTGAGATCACGACATCCAGGTAGGTGACACACTTTTTATGACCCTCTCCGGTTTCCTTGTATATTTTTAAGTGTGTTTTTGAGCTTTTAAAAACTTTTGGAGTGTTATTTTTGTTTTTATTTTTGAATTACCCACACTACGTAATCTTGCGAAAATATGGAGGATTTTGAATGAAGAAGTGAACAAAACTCCATTCACTCCCTCGTCATTGGCAAGGAAGCCTTTTGTTGGGATAGAAGGTAAGTGTGGCATGCGGAGTTCTTTTGCTGGCATAAAAATAGCAAAGTTATGCCAGCAAAAGAACGGGGTTTGGGAGCGGGTGTCTGGAAGAGGTCTTCTTCCTCACTGTCCCTAACCTTGAGTGGGAGAGGCAAATGACATAACTCTGTGGTGAGACTCTCATTTGTGGAATACTAGATACCTGGAAATAGCATTTATGCCTATCTATTGCCAAATTAAGACTCTCCCTCCCCAACTCTAACCCCCTCTTGTTTATTTATTTATTTATTTATTTATTTATAACTACAGCCCTGGGTTTTATGGCTGTTATTTTTATTCTCTAATTTTATGGAGACCTGTGTTTTCACTGCATCTGTCCTTCAAGCATTTTTATCCACGCTTTTACTTTTACTTTTTATTAGATGCCTCAGGCCTTTTTTATTGGAATATGGATCCCTTAGAGTGACCACCAATCAACATGCAACAAAACAGGGAAAGAATGAACATAACTTCTTTTACCTAAATATTTTAGGGAAATATTTTCTCCAGATTTGAGAAAGTACCTTATTGATGTTGCTGCATGATAGCACTGCGACTGGAAATGACATCTGTCCACTCCCACCCCCCAGCCCAAGTAAAAATGTATTTCAAGATTAGGTCAGTTTTTACAACAGAGTGCTGTGATCTCATTGTTCCTTACAATCAGGTTGAACAGTGAGACACTACAAATATAATGAAATTATATGGGCATAAGCATAGTAAGTGAACAGCATACATAATGGAATTCCTGTTATTCAAACATCTGTTGTCAAGAATTCCTGATTTTCAGATTCATTATGTTCTCCATGTAGCGCAGTTTAAGTAGCATTCAGACATGTAATTGTTGCTGGTTCAGAAACCAAAGGAACATTCTTTCTTTATTATATTATTACAAAGAATGCTTATACATGAGTTTCTTGCATACCAATTAACATCGACACCACTACCAGGCAGCTCTGATTTCCAACTATAGTCTCTTGCAAAGAAAGAAAGAAAGAAAGAAAGAAAGAAAGAAAGGAAGGAAGAAAGAATATGCACTTTCATTTCCAAATGCTTTATTGCCCATCAAATGTATCACTATTAAATTGCTATAGGTTAAAAAAGATGTGACATTTTACTACAAAGGGGTTTATTTCATCTCTGTATTTGTTCTTTTAGCTAGATGTCAATTATAGTTCATAGGTCTGGCAATACCGTACAAAGCCACTACACACAGTAATACCCAGGAGATTTTGGAATCTGCATTCTCTGCAAGAAAGCATAAAGTGTGGAGAGGAGGAACAGAATGATGATACACTATGGAGATTTTCACACGCCAAAAATATTCCCTCCAGAAACCGGGACAGAAATATTTCTGTCCCGGAAGCAGCGCCGCGGTTCGCACGCTCACCTCCCTCTTCCGTTTTTCCGTCGTCCTCGCTTTGGGTTTTTTCCTCCCTCTTCCGGAATATTTTATTAATGGCAAACTCCCGTTAGTAAAATATTCCAGAAGAGGGAGGGAAAAACCCAAAGCGAGGACGACGGAAAAACGGAAGAGGGAGGTGAGCGTGCGAACCGCGGCGCTGCTTCCGGGACAGAAATATTTCTGTCCCGGTTTCTGGAGGGAATATTTTCGGCGTGTGAAAATCTCCTATAAAAAGAACTGAAAAAAAATGCATCTAAACCACGCCAAGGGCCATCATATAAGGGGCAGAGCACACAGAATGTTAGGGTTGGACAGGATCCCAAGAACCAACGCAGGAGTCCACCATTAAAGAGTTTACATCCTTGTGTAAAATCTGGCTCAATCTTCAGCATCTCCAAGCAGAACTGGAAAAGACTGTCTGAAACCCTGAAGAGTCACTTGCCAACCTGAGTAGATGATACTGAACTAGATGAAGCAATGCTCTAATGCAGCGTAAGGAATTTTCTTACACTCAAACAATTGTGTTTGCATAGTTTTTCAGCATAAACAGATATTTCAAAAGGCAGTGAACTAAAAAAAAAAACAACCTGAAGAGCAATTTGCATATTTATTTTAAGCCATAGGGTGAAAAACTGGAAACTCAGAACCTCACAGTACAGTCCTAACTCAAACATGTGCCAGCTTTAGGGAGGTTAGAAAATACATTTCTGCCAGCAGAACCCTCTTCTGCCAGCTAGTCCCAGAGATCTGCCAAGAGTGAAATTTCCTTGCTGTTCTGCTGTCTAAGATTGGTTGGCAGAAAAAACAATGGGGGGGGGTACAGAAGGATAGGACAAAAGAGGAGCGGAGTTACACCAAATCTAAATCTCCACCAGCCAGAGACACAGCCACAAAGCCAGCACAGAGTTAAGTCATAAACAATTTTCAATGCCACAAGGCTGGGAAGGATAAATGGAATAATTGTGCCCTATTTCATATGATCATTCTAATTTACCATACTACAGCCTTCATTGTGACTTCCCCCTTTTTTCTAGAGGAGCAGGCTTCCATGAATCCTTAAACGCATGCATCACAATTCTTCTGAGATGGGAAAAGTAAGAAGGTCCTCTGAAACGTACTTGGGTGCCTGGTGACTTCTGAGTCACTGGCTATACGAATGCCAAAGTTAGAAGCACACTCTTCTTTCTTCCCACAGCAAGTCCTCTCTGCAGTGAATATCTCATGCCAAATATAAAGACTCTAACACATTTGAAGCAATGGAATTAATTGTGCCTATCACTCAATTCCTGTTCTTTTTTAAGGCTCTCCATGATAAATGGCAAACTACATAAGAAATGCAAATGAAACTTCTTGCACAACAGCAAGCCATGAGAATAGACTGCTTTTGTGTCAGCTAAAATGTGGCAGCGGGCATGAGTACTAGGCCGAGCATTTGGGTAATTCCCCAGCCAAATAATATGACAATCAAGAGAGAGACAGGGGGGAAATGGATTTTCCATCAAGGGGGGATGTAGCAAAGTATGCCCAGTTGCTGCCACTCCAACCAGGGCTCAGATCGCATGTGGCCTTACTTATAGCACATATAGAACACACATACCCTCCAACTGTCCCAATTTACAGGAACAGTCCTGATAAATTCTCTGTTATCCCACATTTTCAGCTGCTTTTTGGGCTGCAAGGCATAATGAACAAGGGCCATATACTGGCCATTCCCCTGCCACATGCTATCAATCTCTCTTGAAATCTTCACTCCTCTTGAGAGGGTTGGCACCAGAATACCTCCTGGCAAAATGTCAGAGAGTAGGCTTTATAAAACAACAACCACCCTGCCACACTTACCGCTGTACTGGTAGAGCAAGGAATGCCATGCCTATTTCAAATCATTTGCATGCTTCTCCGGAGACCAAATCTAAAAGAGAAAAGAATTTACAAGAAAGTTTTAAGAAGCTTAGCATGTAGCCTGCTTTTTTCTATAGTAAGCTACTTTACTTATTTATTTATTACATTTATGGTGTACACACACACACACACACACACACATGTTCAGGACAACTTATAGAAATATCCAAATAGCAACAAAGAAATTTATTTATTTATTTATTTATTTTATATCCTGCCTTTTTCCTAGTATCAAATCCAAGGCAGCTCACAATACAATAGATTGCATTCATATCTAAATATATCTAAATCTACTGTACTCAGATCTTAAAGTTGATACTGTGGGTAAATTGAGGCTATTCTTCATACTCCTGTTTTCAAAACTGTAGCTATGCACAATGAGAAAACTGAAATAGTTAAAGATTTCCCAAACCTTGGATCAATCATTAATCAGAATTGAGACTGCAGACAAAAAAATTAGAATACTAAGGACTTTTTTGGATGTCTTAAATGTAACGGAAGCAGCCTCGCCACGTTGCGAGGCTGCTGCGCTGCAGGGCGTCTCTTTCGCATGACGCCCATCCCCGCCGGTACTGTTGCGGTACCGCAGGGACATTTGAGTGTTATATTTGAGCGATTTTTACTCACGATCAACTTTCGTGAGTAAAAATCACCAAAATATAACACTCAAATGTCCCTGTGGTACTGCAACAGTACCGGCGAGGACGGGCGTCATGTGAAAGGGACGCCCTGCAGCGCAGCAGCCTCACAACGTGGCGAGGCTGCTTCTGTTACATTTAAGACATCCAAAAAAGTCCTAAGACTAGATAGGGCAACAATGACAGAACTAGATGAGATCTTGAAGTGCAAAGATATACAACTGAACACTAAAGTGAGGCTTGTCCATTCAATTGTATTCCCCATTACAATGTATGTGTGAGAGCTGGATGGAGAAAAAAGCTGATAGAAAGAATACCTACTCTTTTGAGATGTGGTGCTGGTGGAGAGTTTTGCATATACTATGGGCAGCTAAAAAGACAAGCAAATGGTCCTAGAACAAATCAAGCTTGAATTCTCCCTAGAAACCAAGATGATTAAATTGAAGTTGTACTTTGGCCATATTATGAGAAGGCATGACTTGCTAGAAAAGACTTGGTAAGATAGAAGGTGGTAGGAAGAGAGGAAGAGGGCATCCCAGATGGATAGACTCAATCAAGGAGGCCACAGCCCTGAGTCTGCAGGACTTGAGAAAAACTGTTGAGAACAGGGTGTCTTGGAGGTATCTTATTCACAGGGTCCCCATGAGTCAAGGCTGACTTGAGGACAGTTAACAACAACAACCAAGCTATACGCTGAAGAAACCTCTACAGAAATTAAAGTCCTAATTAAGCCTATTGAAGCAATTGTTGAATTGTCAACAAATAGATAATGCCATTGATTCATAGGGTCTATTCTAGCTGGGGTGAGCAATAGGATTTAGGCTGTACTTGTGTGGAGATTTTGCATACAAATTAAGATAAGCGCCAGTAAGATTCCTTTGTTGTTTTTTGCTACAACAGATTCAGGCCAAAATACGGGTGACAGGCATTTGCGCACAAGCTGGGCTGATGCTGATGGCTGGATTTACAGAAGAACAGACAGATCTTTAAAGCACAGAATGGGCAGGGTGGTGGGAAACTAAAACCAACATTTCTTGAATGTTTTTCCCAGCTCTTATTCTGCCAGTGGGACTCTATTGTCCAGACATTTTCTAATAGGAAACAAAGAAGTGGGAAGAAGTGGTTTCAAAGGGAAGGTATAGATGGAATGGGGGACTTAACTATTGCTTCTTCTTGCCAGTCATATATTTTAAATCTCCCACCATACAAATACATCCCTCTTATAGTTAAATCAGCACAACCCAAATTGGGCCCAACTACTACTTCTAGGTTCATTTTAATTTGGCTAACCTCCTGGAATTTGACATGAATAGGGATGTAATTCTTCACTAATTTCATTCTCAGTGGAAGCAACAATAATTTTAGCAATTTTCATCCTGCTTAAAGAAAGTCTTCAAAATCTGTATAGTTTTCAAGGACCATTCACAGTTCAGGACTTATTCTGTGTAAATTTGGCACTCCTGTTTTGTGCAGAAAACACAGGGAACAGCATTTCCTATGCAGAAAATAGTATTTTCTGCACAAAAAATGCTGTAGTTAGAAACTGTGCAAAATCTGTAAAAAAAAAAAATTATTCCACAGGAAACACATTTTTTCTTTTGCACAGTGCCAAACTGCAAAGTCCCAAATGTGAAGATTTTTGCCATTCCAGGATTCCACTCATCAGAGTTTCCTAATATTCAGGAAACACAATTTTGACCATTTTTTGAATATTTTCAAACATTTGTTCCATCCTTAAACATGAAATGCCTTCCTTTTCACGGTGAATAGCGCTTCCACTTAACTAAAAGGAAAGATGTAAAAATGTAGAAGCAAGAGTAGGAAAATATTTATGGTTATGGCTGAACAAACAATGCCTGGCTGATATACTTTGATAAATACTGAGATAACAGAACCAGGAGGTTTTTAGGCAAAGTAGTTATTTTACCAGAGAAATGTCTCATGCAGTTCTGAAATATAAAATGTTTGGGCATCACATTACTGGTTGCTAGTTTGGCATGTATAATTGCCCCCAAATCAAAGTATTGTATTCTTGTTGCTAATATTTTCCTTCCTTTATTCCAAGATCTTCATGTGAGAGCCCACAAATGTTGTCTAAATGTGGTTAATGGGCTTACTCATTTAGCCAGTAATTCATATAATAACATGCTTTGTGTAGAACTTTCCTCTTTTTCCTGGAAGCAATATACTTACTTATTTTTAAAAATCTGTAACAAAGAAATAATACTGAATATTGAACATAATGGTGTGATCTGAACAGCTCTTGTGGTTTAAATTAGCACAAATGAATGCTTTGCCAATCAGAAAGTGTCCTTTAAAACAGTTTGAAATGTCATTAAATGTGTTCAAGATTCTTCCAACTATTCTTTTATAAATCATTTCTCAGAAGTTGTATTTTGAATTGGAAAACAGATGTATATCTTATATGTTTATATTTCTAGCTTGGCTATCCAAGCACCAGAAAAATATAATACTGTTTTTATTTTCAAAACAAAAATCAATCACCTATTCCACAGGCACAGGCCATGTTTCAGAAAAGATAGCAGCATACGCAGAGAGTGGCAGATCCAATCCTTCCTTGAAATAAGTGGTGAAGTGCATAAAAGATCCATGTCCCATAAAACACACACACCTGCCCCAATCTATATATACACAGAAGCAGTGTACAGTACATATATATTCCTTTCTAGGTGTGGCACCCACAATCAAATGAGTCTGCAGACCAGATGCTGGGGCTTCATATCTCCTTAACCCAGTCAGAAAATTAGTGATCAATCACGTGCTTGGGAGGGAAAGCAAGGGTTCCATCCAGTTCTCTACACTCCCCCTCCCCCTTCCTGTCAAACAAATGAGGATGAGTGTGATTTTAAATATTCTCGGCATCACAAATTATAAACACCTTTGTCCAAGCTAGGTCTAAGTAACATATCCTCAATTGTTCCCATTGATTAGTGGTGTCTTTGGAGTGCCCTCTTAAGTGGTACAGGATCAATGCAGATTCTCAATTAGCATGACAACTTTCATATCACCACTAGAAAACTGATCCAGTCAGTGTCTTTTTAAACTGGTTCAGTAATGCCTTTTTTCTACAAGGTTGTCACTTTTTTTTAGTAGATCTGGCAGTGCTAGTGGAACTCTACATTTTGATAGTCATATTGGCTGTACCCATCTCTGACTTCAATTTGCCTCCCAAGCATTTGGTGTCCTTTAATGTATCTGCATATATTGATGACATGTTAGGTAGGAGATCTGATTACTTTTCTTGATCTTCTGTTACATGAAGGATCTTGTGATATTGCACTGTAATTAAATCCATGACCTGTTCTGCAAGGTTACTCAGCAATGGATGGGTGACCTCTCTGTCCATAACTCCAGGCAGCGCTTTTGTTGCTATTGTTGTTGCTGTTGTTGTTGTGTGGATGTGTTATAGACATCTGGTACTTTCCCAGTAGTCTCACAAATTATACATTTTGCAAATTATACATTTGCAGTAAGGTTTTCTTGTTTTTATCCTGCTGTGCTGTACAATAAACTAACTGGTAGGACATTATAAGTGGCTCCATAATCTACATGGAATCTTACAGGTTTTGCTCTAAAAGCATTGGTGCAAATATGGCTGAATTGTTATTCTTTCTTTTCTGTATTCTACTTGTCCTTTGCAAGTGTGCATCTACCAAGCTTACACTGAATATCCCCTCTTCATCTGCCGCATCCTAGTCTCTTATTAGCACATAGACTGTTTCCCTCTGGTTGGTTGACTATGGTTCTTTTCGCCACCGTTTTTGCATTGTTGCTGGGCATTGTCCTTTCACCTTTCCTGCAGTCTCCCACAGTACATGCACTGACATACAGAGTTTGTGGTTGCAAGTGGTCCATCTGATTCCTGCTCCCTGGGGTCTTCCAGGCTAAGCTGATGTATCTGTTTTGTACTTGTGGCTGTTGTGATAGCTTTGAACCTTCGTTTAGACAATTTTTGATGACCTTATTCCAGTGTGAGATCTGTTTCTCTTACCAATCTCTCCAGCAAGACAGGGTTTTGTGTGAAACACACACAATCCTATCCTATTGTGTGTGCATGTGCCTTCAAGTTGCCTGTCAACTTATGCCAACCTCATGAATTTCTTAGGGTCTTCTTAGACAAGCAATACTCAGAGATGGTTTTGCCAGTTTCTACAGCACCTGGTAATCGTTGGCAATCTCCCATCCAAGTACAAATTGGAGTTGACCCTGCTTAGCTTCCAAAATCAGACGGGATCTGGTGACTTTAGGGTATTTAGGCTCAAATTAAGGAATCTTTTATCGCTCCAGTGTTATATGTGGATGTTAGAGTCTTTAGAGCTGTGATATAGATATCTATTCCCTCTTCTTCCCCATGGGTTTGGATAACAATTGGGTGTTTCTCTATGCTCTCATTTTTCTTGGGGTCACAATCAGCTTCTATTAACTGTGATAGTGTTTGTTCATTTGTTGTTTGTTTGTTTGTTTGTTTGTTTTAGGCCGTCATGCTTTATTACTTCAAGGCTTTCTCTTAGGGTTGCCAGGTGAAAGTTATCCCAGGCCTGAAACTTATTTATGCTTCTGGTGATGCTACAACAGGAAGCTCCTGGTGACGTTAGTTAGCATGATATATTAAGCTTCAAGCATGGTTGTACACTGTATGCCATTCAAACAAAAAAACACCAAGTCTAACAAATGAGGAATACACACATGCACACACACATATACACGGACATTGTATCTTTCAAGGCATTACTCTTGCCCCAAGATTCTTCCCTCTTGCCCCAAGGACCAGAGACTCAGGGCCAGGCCCTAAAATCTATCAACCCTGTTCTTCACAGATTTTTCTGCTGCCACCATGGGTCATGTGATACTCATTGTACAACTGAAACACATCAATATGAACAGTGTAGTTAATTCAGTGCAAGTGTCTATAATTATCAGGCCTACTATCTTCCCCTTGCCTAGCCCCCACACACTCTGAGGTGTTCCTCCTTCATGGTTCCTGATCCTCTTTCAAACTCCACCTACCTGCTACTGCTGGTTTTACTTCTGATGCCTGTAAATGTTGCAACAGCCACTGTGCAGCTATGGGAAGAGGATGAGCACTAACCAGATGAACCAAGAATCATAGAATCATAGAGTTGGAAGAGACCACAAGGGCCATCCAGTCCAACCCCCTGCCATGCAGGAATACACAATAAATCATTCCCGACAGATAGCCATCCAGTCTCTGTTTAAAAACCACCAAAGAAGGAGACTCCATCACACTCCTAAGTAGTGTATTCCACTTCCAAACAGCTCTTACTGTCAGGAAGTTCTTCCTAATGTTTAGGTGGAATCTCTTTTCCTGTAGTTTCAACCCATTGCTCCATGTCGTAGTCTCTGGAGCCACAGAAAATAAGCTTGCTCCATCCTCAGTATGACATCCCTTCAAATATTTAAACATGGCTATCATGTTCCCTCTTAACCTTCTCTTCCCAAGGCTAAACATACCCAGCTTCCTAAACTGTTCCTCATAGGGCATGGCTTCCAGACCTCCTACCTCCTAAGGAGATTCCAGCCTCCATCTATAATTTAAGTGGGTTTGGAAGCTCTGAGCCAGGAAAGATGAAATAGATGAGCAAGTCTGCTGGGTTTCAGGCAATATACACGCTCTGCCACCGAACTAAGTGAACTTTTTAAAAAAGAAGAAAATATTTATACCAGCAGATATAAATATCTAGGATATAATATTATTTTTAATAAATTGAAATCCCTGCCTCTGAGGTCGAATTCCCACACATTAATGAACAAATGTAAAAATAAACTTACTTTCCACAAATGTGTTTAGGACAGACCCTTCATTGTACATGTGATTAGGATAAAAACCCAGATCTAGACATACTGGTAAACCATTTTTGGGAAACATATCTAAATAACTGCTCTTTAAAATATAGAACTGTAGTAACTTTAGCAAGAACTAGGAAATAGATTCTATGGATATGTATATATGGACCATCAAGTTGCCTGTTGACTTATGGTATCTCCATAATTTTCACAGGGAAATTCTTCTTTGCCAGTTCCTTCCTGTGAAATATAGCCTACAGCACCTGGTACTCATTGGTGGTCTCTCATCCAAATATTAACCAAGGCTGACCCTGCTTAGCTTCCAAGATCAGATGGATCCAGTGCCTTTAGGATGCTTATGAATATCTCCAGAAACCAGAAATTGTCAGGGTAAGAGCAGCTAGAGGAATGTGGGATGTATATACCAAGGAAAACACAACAAAAACATGTGGAGCATAATGTAATTTTATTTTATGTCTTCTCTCCTAATGTTCCCTTAATTAATTAACTAATATTTCTAACATCCTTAATCTCAGGGTTTTAAACATTCAATATAAAAAAATACATCAACATACAGTATTTAGATTGCACATAAAATAGACTGAAGTCTTGCAAAAAATAGTTTTCAATTTACACCTAAAAATAAGAAATATAGTTGCACCCCTGCATCCTCTGATTCACCATCCACAAATTCAATTATCCATGGATGGTGATGGTGGGGTGGGAGGGGCAGGGAGGGATGAGGCGAGCACTCAGGGGGGTTTCCGGCATAGTAGATAGGAGGCCAGGGGTCAGGAGGAGGGTTCTGGTGTAACACAGCTGATGGGTGGAGGAGGAGGTGAGCTCATGGGGCTGGGTGGGTTTCAATGCAGCAGGCAGGGAGGGAGGAGTCAAGCTCGCCTCCCCTCTCCCTTCTCCAGGATGGGTGGGTTCCGGCGTGGCGGAGCTGGTGAGTGGGGGAGGGAGGGAGGAAGTGAGTTCACCTCCCCCTCCCTTCCCCAGGATGGTTCCTGTGGCAGTAGTGTTCACTATTATCAGCGGATTTCACCATCCATGGTGGGGCCTGGAACTAATCCCCTGCAGATACAGGGGTCTTACTGTATTTAATTTTTTGTTTGTTTGTTTCATATGCCACCTTTCTCCCAGGATGGGACCCAAGGTAGCTTATAAAAGGTGAAAGCACAATATGCTGAAAACCTTATAATAAAAAAGTTAAAATACGGTTAAACAAATAATCACATTAAAACACCATTAATTTTTTTAAAGTAGAAAAATAAGTTTAAAACACAACAATAACATTAGAAATACACACCCATGGAAATGCTCCCTGTAACCAATTAATCATTGAACTCCTGCTTGAACAAAAAGGTCTTTGTGTGCCAACAAAAGAAAAGAGGAGTGGGACCCAGCCTTGCTTCCCATGGAAGGGAATTTCACAGGCTGGGAGCAGCTACTGAGAAGACACTCTCCTGTGTCTGAATCAGACAGGCCTGTGATGGTGGTGGGAATGGGAGAAAGCCCTCCCTTGAGGATTTAAGACTCTATCAGATTTGTATAGGGAATTATAATATTTTGGTGCATGCCTAATTTCAGAAGTCAGAGTGGTGGGGAATCAAATTTAGAGAGAACCAAATCTATAGACCACCCCTTTGTCAAGAACAAAATTAAAAATAATTACTACTACTGCTACTCCTACAAAGAGACCAATAGTGAGATGATGTTACTTATCCTACTAAGGACTTTATCACACTAGCCTGTTTTCTTACAGCAATCACATTACTAAAGCAAACGGGAATATACCGGTTTGTCTCTTCCAACTCTATGATTCTGTATGAAAACACTCAGTATCACACTCTATCTGGAATGGTGCAAGTGTGATGTGAGTGTGCTGCTTTGGCAATCTACTATCCTTCTGCACTGGTTCCATAACCTCATCCTCCTACCCTACTCAGCACATGTGTGCCTTCTTTTGTTTTTGGCACAATTGCAGGGGAAATACTGGCATAGCAGCATAATTGGGAGCCATTGATGGGTTTTCCCTGTCAATGATAGATGTGCAACAGAAATGAATGCAGGGCAAAGCAGCAACAGGATAGAGATGACATTATGCAATAAGTACTGACCAAATATGCGAATACCTTGTTGTAATTCCAAAATACCAGCTGTGTATGATAATCTCCTTAGCCTTAGATCAGGAATGGCAACTTCCAGAGATCAAGAAAACACAATGCTTCCTGGACCTTGGAAGGCTGCAAGCCCCCCGCCAAACCAATGTCACCCAATAGACACACACATTACCCCCCTGTTACCCACACACACACACACACACTACCTTAAAAGACTCCTAATGCCTTCTAATATCCATGGAGAGAATTCGGAGAGGGAGGTTTCAAGAAGATAGAAAAAAGACCAATGTTTAGTCCCCTCCCAAGCCTAAAACATGTAAATGGCTGAGGCAAAAACATAATCAAAGCTTTTGTCCAGATAAGCCCTATTGACTAGTTTACAAAGTGCAATGAATCAACACATGAAGATAAGAGTGTGTTAGCCCTACCTCGCTCCATCTTCTGTTCTGTCCCTCTCCACACATGGAGGCTGGCATCATGTCAATGCCATACAAATGTGTGAGTTGTGCTGTACATGCAGAGTGAGTTATTCGCCACAGCACAACAGACTTATTCTGCTTACAGTGGCAGAAATGGAGTTGTGCAGATAGCAACAATGTGCAACAATGTGTAGTTGCACATGGCACACTGCACAGCAGCACCCAGTCATCTACATGTGTTGCACAATGTTGCTATTTTACATGCAATTTACATGCACTGCCCAGTTGTAATCATTACAAATATCCTTTGAGATAAGCCAGCAGTACTATACCCCATTTTTCCAGATGGTGGGACTGAGGGAGTGAAAAAGTAGCTGGACTAAGTCATCAAGTGAGTTCATGGCTGAAGTAAGATTCAAACCACAGGCAAATACTATGCTGATACCTTTTTTTTTTTAATTTCATCATGATTTAACAGAGTAATCTTTCTGTTTTTAGACCATGCAAGAGTCTGATTACACTGCAGTCCAGAAGAATACATTTTAACATAAAATCAGAGATTGCAGATTCACTTTTAAGAAGAATAAATCTTATGGCATCCTATCTTATGGCATCCTATCAGTGGTAGGATGATGGCCTGGGACCCATAACATCATCCTGCTACTGCTCAGTTATGTACAGCTTCAGTGTGTCTTTATATTTTGCAAGTTTCAACCAATTGTACACAAACCACCAGTAGGACAAAGAAATACTGCAAGTGGGATATGGTTTTCATAACAATTTCCAACTATTAATGGAATTATTGTTTGTTTGTTTTCCTTTACTCCAAACAGTACCACTATAAATTTTTCTGTCCTTAAAGCCTACTGTAAAAGAGAGCATAATATCAGAGAACCTGCAAACATAGAAATGTTCTTCTCAGAAGCAATTGAGCTTTTATTTCTGTGATGGTGAGACAAACAGTGTTATTAATGGGACATCGGGAAAGCTAAGAACCACTTGTTTGCCTTAAAGCTAACTTTCCTCCAGCATATGACAAACGTCTCTTGTAATCATACATTAGGGGGTCACAATGTCCTCACAGGGTATCTGCAAAGGCTTGAAGGCTGCTCAGCCCACCTACTCCCTGCAGCGGAACAACCACATGACAGGAGCCAAGGCAAAGGCTGGCTGGCTGGACCTGCACATTGTCATTCAAACTGGTGGGAAGTAGCAGGAGAAAGTTCTTCCCTCCTCTTCTGGAGTCTCTGAGGGAAGGTTTAATGGATGGTATAACAGTTAATGGTTCAGTGTTCAAGTATTATTATTATTATTATTATTATTATTATTATTAATAGTAGTAGTAGTAGTATGGTTTTAAATTTTGAATTAAATCTTGGTGGTCCATAGTAAAAAAAGATTGGTGGTCCATAGTAACTTTACCAAGTAGGACCTTGGTAAAGAAAAGTTTAAGAACTACTGCCCTAACAGAGAATCCACCTTCTCTAAATCTTGGTGGTCCATAGTAACTTTACCAAGTAGGACCTTGGTAAAGAAAAGTTTAAGAACTACTGCCCTAACAGAGAATCCACCTTCTCTAAATCTTGGTGGTCCATAGTAACTTTACCAAGTAGGACCTTGGTAAAGAAAAGTTTAAGAACTACTGCCCTAACAGAGAATCCATCTTCTCCTGACATCCTGTTTTGCTTTCTAATCTTAATCTCTGGAGAAACACCACTAAATTGCTAGCAGAAGTGGACGCAGATCAATATTTTTCTAGTAATTCACCACTAAGTGGCAAACTGAATGAATAACAATTTTGTTTTTGAAATACAGGAGCCAAAAAAGAAATCATCAGGCACTTTAAATATGTGTTTCATCATTTTATTGAATATTCAGTTATTATCCCCAAACTGCTAATAAATTCAAAAATATGGAAATGTTGAAATATGGCAAGGGTTTTGTTTTTTTTCATTGCCTACATCTTCATCCCTCAACAGCCTCAGGACTTTTTGAGTTTCATATGGTCTTACTGTCCCCCTTGCCCACCCCTGCCTTAGAAGATGCAAGAAACCTTTTTGAGCAAAACCAATTGGGTGTGGGATATGTAAGGCTCTCATGTCCAATTGAGCAGCATGTGCAGCCCCCTCCTGTTATATGCTAAGCAATTTAACCATTTTTTAGACCAGGATGGAGAAACTTTACCCCTCCAGATGTTTGATGTTCAACTTCCCATAGGTGCAGATGCTACGAGATTATAGGAATTATAGTCCAAAACATCTGAAGGGCCAATGTTTCCCTAATCCTGTTTTAGGCTTTATGTTCATACTGTGATTATTTTGGTCTCTGCTATGTGCCAATGTGTTATTTTCTTGTTCTTCGCTAAAGATACACTAAACTGGAATCTTTCTGAACCCATGACAAAAAAACTAAGGACTTTATCAGACAGAGCTGAAATAGCAGAATTACGATGTGATAGTATCACAAGCAGGTTCCCGTTATCACACAACATTGTTGTCCTCCCGTGCTCCACCCATTAATTAGGTGTAATTTTAATTGACAAAGCTGTCAATAGCTCTTTTCACAGTAATGATGAGTGTGTGATAATCACGTCCCACTGCAATCGCACAATTATAACATGAACAGGTGGCCCACTTCTCCCCCTCCTTTTTCCCAATGAGGACACAAAATTAAACTTCAGGGAAAGAACATGAAGAGGACCTACAGGGTACTGTCAACTTTTCTTGCTACATTTTTATGTTTGTTTATGTCTTTGGACTTTTTCAGACGCATCAAAAATAACACAAGCAGCCTCGTTGCGTTGCGAGGCTGCTGTGCTGCAGAGCCTCAGTTTCAGATGACGCTCTCCCCTGCCGGTACTGTTGCGGTACCGCGGGAAGATTTGAGCGTCATATTTCATTGGTTTTTAATCACGATCAACTTTCGTGCTTAAAAATCGACAAAATATGATGCTCAAATCTCCCCGCGGTACTGCAACAGCACCGGCAGGGGAGAGTGTCATCTGAAACCGACGCTCTGCAGTGCAGCAGCCTCACAACGCGATGAGGCTGCTTGCTTTATATTTGACGCATCCGAAAAAGTCCTTTATTTGTGAATTTCTTTGGTTATTTATTTGTGTTTTGTGTTTTAGAGCGAAGTCACATCTTCTCACAAGAACAGCTGAAATTTCATCTATGCAAAATCACGGAAGAGAAAAATTTTCTTGAAGGCACATGCACTGGCCAGAGGAGTCATGTATACTCTGTCATTAGAAGGGAATGCGAAGGCAAGTGCAAGCTGTGCAAGCTGAAATCCCATTCTTAAAGCGCTAGTAGTGGTCATGTGATAACTCCGTGACACTAGTACTGTGTGATTATGGTGATGTGTGGTTATTACTGTAATCATAACATTATGTTTCCACTTTCCTCAGTCACACAATTGCACCATTTTAGATGCTTGTCTGATAAAGGCCTAAGGCAATCACATAATCATCTCACCATATTCAATATACCTTGTAACTAAGGACTTTATCAGATGAGCCCCTTAAAAGCATTCTTTTGCTGGCATAAAAAATGCCATACCCGATCTGAACAAACCTTGCCAAGAAAACCCTATGATAGGGTCACCTTGGGGTCACCATAAATCAGATACAACTTGATGGCATTCAACAACAACAAACAATCTCCACGTGGAGGTAGCTGAAAACAGTGGTATATTCAGCACTCTGTATGGTAGGCGTAATATGTGGAATTTCTTTACCAAATGGGGTATCCTGAGCACTTACTATGCCATACTCAACAGCCAGCAGAAATTGGTTGACACCAGCAGGCAAACTGTTCACAAATGTGAAAGCCATATATGGGTTGTGTATATAAATAGCCTGTTCGACATATACTGCTTGCCCAACAATACTGCAATCTCTCTCTGGTTTTTCTTCGCAAATGAAGATTCAGGAAGGACTCATCCCACACTTTCTGCAAGCGTGCTGATGACTAAAAAGGCCAATCCGAGATAAACAAGTCCGGTTGCAGAAAGCACAGCAGAAAGTCTCCTTGGGTGATGTTTCCAGGTTGTGATTCTTTCTGCATTGTCATTTCTCTTCAAGACTTGTTCGGCGTGAGTTCTCAAATAAGGCTGCAGCATTGTGGATAGTGCGTCTCCATGCCTCCTGATGTGAGGCCATGGCAGACCATTCTTGGTGATCAATTTGGCCAAGCTGAGATGTTGTTTCAGGGAGTCCTTGTATCGCTTTTTTTTTTTGGAGCGCCCCTCTTACGCTGACCCATGGCGAGTTCACCAACACTTGCAGATTATCAGTCAGGCTATGTTTAAAATCCAGTGTGAAACAAAAGAAAAAAAAAACATTACACTAGCCCTTCATCTCTTTGCTTCTCTTCATTGGTTTTTCCCCCCAGAAATGTCAACCTTTTCTATACCGTATCATATTCAACATCTTCTAAAAATTTCATATTTTATTTACTTTATCGGGGTTTTTTTTCTAAAAAGAGGAGAAATACTAGATTTGTTCAACCCACAGCTTGCATGCATTGGAACCATCTTAAAGTGTGGTTTGGGACACAATCATGGCATTTCATATTATCTGCAAGCTGTCACTACTGTTTTTCCTCTAGCAGTTGATTGAACCAATTGACTGCTTTTGACATTAACCTGAGCATTTCAAAAACCAGCTTTGAGCCAAGACACGTAAAAGTCTCAGAGCAATTATCTTTCATGAGAGAGTAAACAGGATGTTTTTATTCTGTAATAATCTTTCAGGGTGTTGATTTTCTTTTCCCGTGCTCTTTTCCCTTAGTGTGAGGGAGAAAGATGAAACTAGTCGAACATTGCCAAAGGGCAGGAGTTGTACATTAATAAGGAAGACATATACAATAGGTGTGAAAAGTCACAAACCTCCACTGACTGTTAAAACATCTGAGCCAAATACAAAAAGAGCTCCATCCATGGAACCATATTTAATTACAAGTTCAAGGTGGCTTCACTGAGGAGCTGAGGTGATAGCACTGAGAGCCTCACAATTTCAAAACCGTATTCCACTTCCTAGGAAGTGTAAATGACATCTCCCTTCAGCAACAGAGGGATTTTTTTATAAGTATCTACTACATGTTTCTAATCTCAAACCTATTTCAGAGATACAGAGAAGAACTGGTGGTTACTGTTTTTAAGGTGAAGGGAGGCTCAAGATTGGCAGGCAGGTTGTTATTAATTTTCCCACTTGCAGGAGGAAGGTAAATTCATTATCACTAAAACATCCTTAAATAGGAAGACACTTACAAGTACTTCTCTTGGCTTTTCTTCGCAAACGAAGATTCAGGAAGGACTCATCCCGCACTTTCTGCAAGCGCGCTGATGACTAAAAAGGCCAATCCGAGATAAACAAGTCCAGTTGCAAAAAGCACAGCAGAAGGTCTCCTTGGGTGATGTTTTTGGGTTGTGATTCTTTCTGCGTTGTCGTTTCTCTTCAAGACTTGTTCGTCGTGAGTTCTCAAATAAGGCTGCAGCATTGTGGATAGTGCGTTTCCATGCCTCCCGATGTGAGGCCAGGGCGGACCACTGTTGGTGATCAATTTGGCCAAGCCTGAGATGTTGTTTCAGGGAGTCTTTGTATCGCTTTTTTGGAGCGCCCCTCTTACGCTGACCCGTGGCGAGTTCACCGTAGAGTACTATTTTTGGGAGGCGATGGTCCTCCATCCTAGAAACATGCCCTGCCCAGCGCAGCTGCGTTCTCAATATCATGGCCTCAATGCTGGTGATCCCTGCTTGCTCAAGGACAGCAACATTCGTCACATAGTCAGTCCAGTGTATATTTAGGATTGTGCGTAGACAGCGCTGATGAAAGCGCTCGAGGAGTCGTAGGTGGTGGCGATAGGTGACCCATGTTTCAGATCCATAAAGGAGGATAGACAGTACGATGGCTCTATACACACTGATTTTTGTGCTTTGCCTCAGGTGTTTATTGCTCCAGACTCTTTTGTGAAGTCTTCCAAATGCACTATATGCCTTTGCTAATCTGTGATCGATCTCTTTGTCAATCTAAAACATCCTTAAATAGGAAGACACTTACAAGTACAATGTGTAGTTAAACGTGCCCTCCATGTATTCAGAGTAGCTTACTCCCACGTAAGTGCACACAGAATAGATTGCAGGCATCCTTGATTATTCCTGGGAGGGTTCAGTGACAATCACTGGGGTTGACTATACAAGGCAAAAAGAAGCTGATTGCTCCACAGTAAAGGCAACTTGCAGCAGCTGTGATTTGTCTTAATGGGCTTTGGGGGTTTATTAGGTAGACTGCAAGCATGCAAACCTATAGACGTTTGCTGTGCAAATGGGCATGCTTGTGAATCAAGATGGCAGCCACAAGTGAATTATTTGTTTTTATTTACCAATTTGCCACCACCAAACAGTGGAGATTATCAGACACATCAAAAGTGGTGTTACAGCAATGCCAGGAGATTGCAAAAGGGCTCCCTTATCAGACAGCGTTGTTCCCCCCTTGTTATGCACCCGTTATGCTGCTGTTCCACCAGCGCTGCTTTTTATTGATGTGAGAAGCCATCAATAGATTCCCCCATTCCGTTTGTGTTCCAGATTTGCCTGTGTATGACAAGGTGCCCTGTTATGCTGGCGAGATCCCAGCATCAATGGGAGGTCCCTGCCAGAACACTTCTGGGTGAGATTGGGACATTCAGGTAAGTGACACACTTTTTATTACTTTCCCTGGGTTACTTCTACCTTTTAAAGTGGTTGTTTTGTTTTGTTTTTTGCATGCTGTCACTTTTTTAGGTTATTTTACTTTTATTTTTAAATTTCCTACGCTTGTGTCTTCTCGAGAGAATCTGTGGGATTTTGATCCAGGAAGTGAACAGAGCTCTGTTACAGCTCCTTTTACTCCTGGGCTGCCCTGTCGACAGGAAAGGAGGTAAGTGTGGTGGAAAGAGTGATTGTGGCAGGACTGGGATGGGACAGGGTGGGAGTGGAGATTGTAGGACAGGAACACTTTTTTCGTTCCTGTCTGATAATCTCCACTGTTTAAAAAAAAAACACTATTCCTAAGGTGCGATAGAGTGATATTTCACTTTAACAGAAAAGCAGGAAACACCCCAACCCCCATTTTATCGCATTAGCATTCGCTCACTAAGGCAAAAATAATATGGTGGTTCTGGGTGCTTGCCTTGTTAGCAAGCTCTGCCCCTGCACTCGGCCAGCCAATCAGCTTCCAGCTTCTGCTCCTTTGAGAAACTGAATCAAATTGAATTGCTTGTCCCAACAAATAGGAATGTGCATTCCCCCTGCTGGTTTTTTTTTTTTAAAGAAACTCCGGAGAAGGCCACAAAGGCTTATTCTGCGGAGCACATGGCATATTTAGCCCCACTGCTTCTGAATACGATGATATGATGTGGGATGCCATTAAGACAGGTCATATTCTCCCCGTATTCCATGAGGAATATTTTCGCTGTTTAGATAACCCTGCTGTCTTAATATTTCTTAGCATTTGATCATTTAGTACCTTTCGGATCAATAACTCCTGAGAAGGCTCAGCTACCTAGGAGTTTGGTGCTACAATTTTGCCAGATCATTTCAGGGGGGCTCAGCCCACCTCCCCTGCCAAGTCTTGGGGAACTTGAGTCCCCCCCACCACATGCTTCCCTGTTCCAGGGTCTATGGTGGTTACATATATTTAGGAGTTATATCCTATGGTTTTATGAACGATATCATAAGGAGCCACCGCTATTTTGTGTAATTTTGAAAACTCCTAATCTCTTGATCTTTATTTCCTATGCATTCTTCCTATGCAATCTTAAGGAGTTGCCAACATTTTTGTCACTTTTATGGAGACCTAACAACCAACTGCAGGCTGTCTTTAGTTGATTAACTCCACTTGATTAACCAGTTTAACAAACTGGTGGATTCACTTTCTTTGTAGTTGCACATTACAAAAAAGGAAAAGTCCATCAGTATAAATGCCCTCTTGAGATACTAAAGACAACAAAAGCTGCCTTTATTTGTTACAAGGCAAAACTAATATTTGCAATTTAACTGTTTCTTATTATTACAATAACTCTCAGAACAATACCCTTGACTTATAAACAAGTGTGTCTGTAACTCACAACTCACCAAATAAAATTGAGAGAATCTAGTCAATCAAATAAGACACTCAACACATTGGCAGCAATACCATTTCAAGGACTTTATCAGACGTCCCCCTTAAAATGTTCTTTTGCTAGCATACAAAATCAATTTGTATGCTGGCAAAAGAACATTCACCAACACCAACACCACGCACTTACTGCCTTTTCCAGCAAAGGCTCTTTCGGCAATAAAGAGGAAGTGAGCAGAGCTCCATTCACTTCCTCTTTTGAAATCCCACATGATTTCATCACACGGGAAATTAAAAAATAAAAATAAATGTTAAAAAGACACACTAAGCACCTAAACATACTTTAAAATCCCCAAGTAACCTGGGGAAGGTAAAAAAAAAAAAGAGTTGGTTACTAACCTGTTTGTCCTGATCTGACCTAGACGTGTTCTGGCCGGTCCAGCCACTGACAGGGTAAGTCTGAGATTTAAAGGGACAGAGATACTGCATGCCAGGAATGCTGGCGAAAATGTGGTAGGGAGATCTATTGACGGCGTAAGCCATTAACTAAAAACTATGTGATTTTGGCTGTTTTTAACGACAAAAGGGCAACAGTGTCTGATCCGTGTGCCCTTCTTCAGTTATGTGGCATCGTGATGACGCCGTATTTTCTGTGTCTGATAAAGTCCCAAGTCAAAAGGAGGAGAGAATGAAATGGGAGCACAAGATATAAAACAAGATATATCCCTGATGAAATATATTCCCTGGTGGCACAGTGGTTAAATGCTGGTACTGCAGCCACAACATTGTGAGTTCAATCCTGCAGGGCTCCAGGCTGACTCAGGAGATTATCAGACAGGAACACAAAAAGCTTTCCTGTCCCACAATCTCCAGACACGTCCCTGTCCTGACACAATAACCTTCACCATCAGATTTACCTTATCTTCAATCCAAAAGCAGCCCAGGAATGAATGGAGCTCTAACAGAACTGCGTTCACTTCCTGGACTGAAATCCTGTCAGGGGATGGTAAGACATTCAATCCCCAGAAGAAGCTAAAAACTGTCTCAGCAGACTAGGTAGCAACCCTTTCCCAAGAATACTCATACACACAGAATGTTTGGCATCCAGAAAACAGGAGGTGCTTCAGTAGTTTCAGTATGTACAGAGACAAAGTGCTACGCCAGGCATCAGAGGATCATAGGAAGAAAATGAACACTGATCTGGCTTTCTTATATACAACTCAGCACAGCATTGGCTTACCAAGCACAAGGTTACATTGCATCAGATTTCCATACTACATGGCTTTGTACTCTAGTAACCCTTCTTCTGATGCAATCCTTCTCATGCAGCTGTAGCAGGATTAGCACAACTGGCAGTTCATGGAGTCAGTCATGACTCAGCATGATTTCTGCAGTTGTTTGGCCACTTTAAAACTTAGGGGTTCAGTAACCAATTCCTGACAAATCCTGCCCATTCTTGCAAAAAGACATGAGCACAGGAAATTCAAAAAGAAAAAGAAAAATACACACACACAAAGTTAACAAAAGCCCATACACAAAAAAAAAAAAAAATAACAGGTAACCCAGGCATGGTAAAAAAAAAAAAAGAGAGAGAGAGAGAGAGAGGGTAACCTACCTGGTTCTTGTGATCCCACCCAGAAGTGTTCTGGCAGGACCGCCCATTGACGCTGGAATCATGAGTCAAAAATGGCATGAGGTGTCAGACGCCAGCTGTGCCAGCACTAAAGCAGGATGGGCGATCCATTGACAGCTCTGGCCCATCAATTTAAAAAAAAAAAAAACACCAGAATAATGACAGTGGGATGCAAAAAGATGATATCGTGTGATATTGGTGTCCTTTTGCATTCTACTGGCGTTGTTTTGGTGCCACATTAGCCACGTCTGATAATCTTCTCAGCCTTCCATCCTTCCAAGGTTGGTAAAATGAGTACCCAGCTTGTTGGGGGCAATTAGCTAACACATTGTAAACCACTTAGAGTGCTTAGTACTATAAAGCCGTATAGAAATGCAGGTGCTATTACTATTGCTATTCCCTTTTCAGTTTAAAGAACATGTTCCTTATTGCCAGTGTACAATTGCCAGTGAAGAGGTGGGCCCAGTTGAGGCTAAATGGCACTTAATTCTGCACACGGTTGCAGAATAAAGCTTTACCTTATTAACCTATTAATTAAACTTTAGTTTATGTTTAAGCACCAAGCTGGAAGAGGTGAGTGGAGAAAGAAAAGGCACGAGTGAGGAAAAAATACAAAGGGAGAAAGAAAGGCAGCAAAGCTTTTCCACCTTGTTCACACATTGCTTTCTAGCTTCATTTCAAAAGCAATTTTTTTCATTCTTAATATGCTGTCTAGACTCTAATGCTGGACTTCACACTTTCTCTTTGATAGCAACAGAGTACTGATAGGCCCCACTGTTAACCAGGGGTGTAGCTGGGGAGGGTTGGATTGAAATGATGGCAGTGCACTCCAGTAAGAATTCTGTCCTGACCCCATGAAATCTTCCTTCAGCTCCAAATTTCTAGGAGTGCACTAACATAAAACTTCAGTTAGACATTAATACAGTTCAAGCATCCAAAGAAAAGGGGCAGGCAAAATTCCCAAGAGAACGCAAACACAACAAATCCTGGGTGTTAATAATCGTCAGTGTTTCACTCTCTGTCTTTCCTTCATTACATTTCCAGTTACCAGACTGAATATTCTTTTCTCCTCCACTTTCTTTTACAGTTACAGTGTTAAAATGGTATAGCACTTTAGCACTCTAATGACAACTGTCTGTCTAATGACAACTTAGAAAGATACTATTCCAAAACATGGCCTCATAGTCCAAAAAAAACCCAAGGAAAATCTATGGATGCTGGCCATGAAAGCCTTCAACTTCACAAACTGTCTTTCAGTGTGTCTGTCTAAAAAGATACAATGTGCAAGACCAAAACTTCAGATACTGGGAGTGGGGAAGCATGGTGGGGGAGGAGTTGAATTCATGGGAAGGGATGACATGGAGGAAAAGAAACCCTGCCCACACACCACAGCTAACCACACCTCAAGTAGTAAAAAACAATGAATGAAACACTGGTATATTTAGGGTATGACAGGATGCAGGAGCAGGAACAACCATTGCAAGACATGAAATTAAAAAACAGAATAGCCCAACATTTACTGGAAGTATTGGACCATCTTGAAGAGTCTGAAGATTTATAACTCAAAACAATGCAGATATCAGCAGAGGTAAATTCCATCAATGAAGTAGCACAACACAAAGGGATGGGCAATGAGATAGAAAAGAACTAGTTGCCCGATTTATCTGCTTTTTGTGGAAAGAGGTATTTCATAGACTAATAGAATCAAAGAGATGGAAGAGACCACAAGGGCCATCCAGTCCAACCCCCTGCCATGCAGGAATACACAATCAAATCATTCCTGACAGACAGCCATCTAGCCTCTGTTTAAAAAAACAAAGAAGGAGACTCCACCATACTCTAAGGCAGTGCATTCCACTTCCAAACAGCTCTTACTGTCAGGAAGTTCTTCCTAATGTTTAGGTGGAATCTTTTCTCCTGTAGTTTGAACCCATTGCTCCATGTTCTAGTCTCTGGAGCCACAGAAAACAAGCTTCCTCCATCCTCAGTATGACATCCTTTCAAATATTTAAACATGGCTATCATATCACCTCTTAATCTTCTCTTCTCCAGAGAGATGCCCAGCTCCCTAAGCCACTCCTCATAGGACATGGCTTCCAGACCTCCCACCATTTTGGTCACCCTCCTCTGGACACGTTACAGTTTGTCCATATCCTTCTTGAATTGTGGTGCCCAGAACTGGACACAGTATTCCAGGTGAGGTCTGACCAAAACAGAATAGAGTGGCACTATTACGCCCCTTGATCTAGACACTATACTCTTAATAATGCAGCCCAGAATCGCATTGACTTTTTTAGCTGCCACATCACAGTGCTGACTCACGTTCGGCTTGTGGTCCACTAAGACTTCTAGATTCCTTTCACATCTACTGTCATCAAGCCAGGTGTCACCCATCCTATATCTGTGCATTTCATTTTTACTGCCCATGTATAGTATCTGTGCATTTCATTTTTACTGCCCATGTATTTCCACCACGAAATTGGCCCTCCATATCCACAGATTCTGCAGCCACAGCTTGAAAATACCCCCCCATGCCAAAAAGCAAACCTTGATTTTGACATTTTGTCTAAGGGGCCATTTTACTACCCCACTGCATAAAATGAGACTTGAGTATCCATGGATTTTGGTATCCACGGGGAAACCTGGAACCAAACCCCAGCACATACCAACGGCCCACTGTATTTGCAAAGTGGCTTAAAGATGGCAGCTGCCACTAGTCCCTATCTGGAGAGAAAGTGTTTGAAATCCAATCACCTTTCATTCATTTTAGCATATAAAATGCTTGGAAGCACAGTCCTATTGTGTCTGCTGAGAAATAAATCCCAGTGAATTCAGTGGGGCCTACTTCCAGCTATGTTGGCATACATTTGCAACTTTAGTTATTATCAACATATTATGGGAATGTGCTTGGTGGACAAATTTCACACCCAATCTTATGTT
The DNA here is from genome assembly GCA_030847615.1 of Gambelia wislizenii. Taxonomy (NCBI): domain Eukaryota; kingdom Metazoa; phylum Chordata; class Lepidosauria; order Squamata; family Crotaphytidae; genus Gambelia; species Gambelia wislizenii. The sequence continues at coordinate 363,435,646 of JAUMIR010000001.1, forward strand.
TTCTCCATTAATTACAGTATACTACACCATGCTGTTCTACTTTTTGGACTGCAAAAACATTTAGCAAGGGGAAATATTCACTACTCACCAGCAACAGGCAAAATATGAAAAGCAGAAATATTTAACTGGAGTTATACCTAAACAGTTATGTTTCTTTTTGTATCTTGACAGCTTTATTCAAAATCTTCTCATGAGAGTGCTTGTTATAAAGAATTTCGGCTGTTAATAAACCTATACAAAACTCAAGAAATACGGGGGGGGGGTAATCAAAATTCTAGATCACACTATCACACTTCTTTTAGGGTGTCATAAAATAGCACAAATAAATTAAAAAAAACTCTAGCCTAAAAGTGCTCTGAACATAGGTGATGTTTGGCTCCCTTGGTGTTTGATCACCTTCATGATAGGGAAAAGAGTTACTAGTATACATTCAGAGATAATCTGCACAAATATAAATACCAGGCAGAACATGCACATAACTACCCTGGGGTGGGGAAGGGCCTGTATTAAGGATGAAGAAGGAACTGTGTGAGAGGGAGTACATGTTGTTTAAAAAGAAGTAAAGTGCTAGAGTGCCTGGTTGCTCTCAGAAATCAAGCCATTCTATCTCATCCCATAAACTTGCTCTCAAGCACTTTGCTGGGAATTGATTTGGTCTCTTTCCTCTCAGTGGAGTGAAGACTCTCAAGGGGGTTTATTCTCGGGAGGCATCAGGTTTTACAAGATGAGTTGTCTCATGTTGCTGGGGAGAGGAGTGGCCTGTATAAGGCTCTTGGCCATTCCATCAGGAGATCCAGTGTGGTGTAGTTGTTTGAGCGTTGGATTATGAGACCAGGGTTTGATTCTCTGCTCAGCCATGGAAACCTACTGAGTGACCATGGGCAAGTCACATCCTCTCGGGCTCAGAGGAAGGCAATACCAACCCCCCTCTGAACAAATCTTGCCAAGAAAACTCAATGATAAGTTGTCTTAGGATTGCTGTAAGTTGGATATGACTTGAAGGCACACTCTTGTTACATCCCTCAAGGTGTGTGGGCTGGATAGAGTCACTTAGCACTTTTGGCTGTAGGAAGGATGTCCTTGCCACTTCTTGAGAAATGACTATCTTGGGATGGAGGAGTGATAGCTTTCCGGGGGATGGGGAGTACCAGTGACAGTCTGTCAAAATATTTTGCTGCCTGAAGCAGAGCCCTAACACACCACGTGTTAGGGCCAGCACTTGGGGAAGTATTCCTATACCATTAAAACCATATTTCCTGCCTTCATATAGTCCACCCCATCTCTTCACCAGACCTTGAGGTCCATGTCCTGGCTGCTGAGGACTCTGCCCCCTCACTTCCATGAACTGATTTGTTCTTCTGCCAAGAATCTAACAAGGCATTTTTAAACTATGGTTGTGTGTCTAAATGGGTGTCCCATCTTGGCTTTTGATACCCAGTGGAGACAAAGGGATAATTCATGGGCTTCCACTCATGCACTGTCTGAATAGGAGGATGGACCCCAAGTAAAAACTTAATTTAAAATGCCCTGGAACCTAAATGTATTTGACTTACATGTACACAGAGTCTCTCTGTATAAGCTATGTACAGGTCACTTGGCTAGTGCAATCCCACCTCCCCAATGCACAGTAATAAGTGACCCTACCCAGATTGATAAGACTAGATTCTATATTAGCCAGAGCAATGCTGCAGCCTCCAAACCTAGCTAATATCTCAACATTCCCCAAACCAACCATCAGCGTGCAAATTGCTGGTTATGGCCTATCAGATCCTATACCACTTAGGTCCAAACTGTGTGAAAGACTGCATCTCTCTATATGAGCCTGGCTGAGTCTTAAAATCTTCAGGCACGGGGTTTGTCACAAGCCAATCTGATGAGAACACATGAGAGGGTCTTCTCAGTAAACTAAGCTCAAGCTGTGGTGTCCCCTCCCACAGGAAACAAGACTAGCGTCCTCTCTGTTCTCCTTTCAGCTGCAAATAAAGACTTTTTTATTTAGATATGAATGTGGCAATTAATTGGTTGTGGAGGAGGTTCTCTCTATTGGACCGTGTGGGGGGGTATTTCTCTCCTTATAGCTAATTTTGTATCATAAGGTTTTTAGTTGTATTTTGTTTTAACTCTGTTGTATGCCACCTTGGGGATCCATGTTGGGAGAAAGATGGGATTAAATAAATGAAATGAAATGAATGCATAGTAGCAAACAGAAAACTGGGTAAAATATAAGTGGCAATGCCATACAAATGGATCTGCTATATGACAGCATGCAACACAGCCTAGTGAGATCCCAGTCCATTAATACTTCATCTTTTTGTGGCCCACAAAGGGAAATATATATAATACATACAGTGGGCATAAAACACACACAGAGAGAGACAGAGAGAGAGAAGAGAGAGAGAGAAACATATGAATATCAGATCATAGATTTGTCTGGCTGCATCCACTTCCCAGGAGTTGCTGAATAGCTTCCAGAACAGCTACTACTCACTTAATAGGCAAGTCAGATTTTGTTTTCCAGATTACAACCCAATTGTAAACATGTTTTTACTCGTCAGCCATTCTCTTCACAATGGAACTGGCTTCCAGTTCATTCTGCTCAAGATTATCACCTTAAAGTAAGGACTTCATCCAACCAGGCAAATATGGCATCATAAGGATGCCTAATGATCGCAAAAGGAGCACGCACACCAGATGACGTTGTCCTTTCACGATCATATATTGTGAAAAACCCATTCCTTTTTATTGGTGGCCCAAGCTGTCAATACATCGGCCATGGCACTTTGTTGCTGGCATTTGAATCCTTGCACCATTGTACTCATATGAATACAGCCTCAATGGGCAAACACTTCTGGTTGAGATCATGACAGCCAGGTAGGGGACACTCTTTTTTTGAACACACACACCACCATCCTCATGTACTTGGGACTTTTTATGTGTTTATTTTGCTTTTATTTTTGAATTTCCCATGCTAGCGTCTTCTCGCACAAATCAGTGAGATCTTGAACCAGGAAGTGAACAGAGCTCAATGCACTCTCCATTAGTGTCTGGGCTGCCTGTGAACACTCCTAAAAGTAGGTCTGATCAAGGAGGTTCTTTTGCCAGTATAAAAACATTTCAAAATATGCCAGCAAAAGAACTTTTCCAGAGGGTGGTCTGATAAAGTCCTAAGACTTGCTTCTGAGTGAACATGCAAGGCCTAATCCAGAGTAAGCATGGGCAGGGTTGCAGCTTTAGGAAAGCAGAGCAAAGATCTCTATGTAACATTTGTTGATCTCATCAAAGCCTTTGACACCGTGAGTAGAAAAGATCTGTGGCAGATCCTGGAAAGACTAAGATGTCCCCCCAAATTCCTTAAAATGATTATCATGCTACACGAGGGCCAGCATGGTCAAGTCAGATATGGCAATGCTCTTTCAGAGCCCTTTCTAATAACTAATGGAGTGAAGCAAGTTTGTGTTCTTGCTCCAAATTTATTTACAATCTTCTTCAGCATGATGCTCCAAAGGTCTATGGCAGAGCTTGAAGAAGATGGCATCTATATATGTTACCGTACTGATGTTAGCTTGTTTAACTTAAGCTGGCTGAGGGCTCACACCAAGACTCTAAACTATCTAGTCCATGAGCTGCTCTTCACTGATGATGCTGCCCTTGTTGCCCACACAGAAGCGGCTCTGCAGCACCTAACATCCTACTTCGCAACAGCTGCAGAGCTGTTTGGGCTGGAAGTCAACCTGAAGAAAACAGAAGTTCATCCCTAGACATTACAGTACTTCTAACTAACAATATGCACATGTAAAATGAAACAACCAGGTCTGATAAACCTTTCATAACTGAATAAAAACATTGTGACCCTTCTGGATATCTCTTGAAATCTCTGATGGTAGATGCAGGAATAAGGAGACCAGACACAAATAAAGACACCACACATATAGCTGGGTTGTAAAGGGCCACTTTTATTTAGCTATAACCTTTTTAACCCCTTTCTGAGAGATCTGCAATGGGGGAGCAACCTAGCGTGGGAATTGCTGGGGCAGGAGGTCAACTCCCACACACACACCAACTTCCCTTGGGCGAGAACATCTGAACCCCAGGGAGAACCCATAAACTGGGTTGCACCCCAGTCAGCTCGCATCTGGAAGGCCAACCCAAAAGTCCCTTCCCCAAGTTGCAGGACTTAAAGAGAGGGTTTATCCCTCAGGCCAACCCCAAAGGAGGTCACTTTCCCCATCCCTTAGTTCCCAGGAACTAAAAGGGTGGTTCCAAATGTCCCCCCCTTCACCTCCAAAAGGGGGAGGTGCCAAAGGTGCTCACCAAACTACTAAATCTCCCCCTCTACTTGCCAAGTGACTGCTGTTTAAGGCACCACCCTAGGCCAGTTACCAAGTCCGTAACCACAGTATGGGGTAGGCAAAAAGACCCCTGGAAAAGGGGCAAAAATTCCTACCTGGCCCCAAAGCAACCAATTAAATCACATTGATTCAGTGGCCACTCAAACAGTGAAAAGGAGGAGGCAGAGGGTGGCTGGGCTTAAATCCCCTCTAGCCTCACCCTCTGCTCTCTTGGCAATGGCACAGGTGCCAAGGTAATGTTACAGGCCTCTATCCTGTGCTCCATCAAAAAGGGTTCCTACAGCACAGTCATGACCACACTGAGAGCCCTATCTTCCAAAAGACATCCAGGGTTTTTGTTTGTTCTTTCTTTCATCAGCCTCTACTTTTGTAAAGATTTCCATTTTGGTGGCCAAACTGATAGATCTTCCTTTTTGAACATTCTAGCGGTGGTTGGTGAGGCAGGCTTATCTGCTTTCTCCTTTTCTCTCTGTTTTGCTGTTCATTCATGCTCAGTAAGGGATTCCCGAGGCAGCTGCTATTTACCTTGCCTGTGGTAGGCTGGGACACATGTCTACAGTAGAACTGATCAAGTAGAATTCCATTGTCACCCATTTCAAGCTTTATTGCATTGTTTACTGCAGACACACTGCTGCAAAACCAACAGCAAAGGTCTCTGTTTCTCCATTCTTTCCTCACCACCTTCCCAATGCCAATGCTGCTTTAAAAAAAGGCTAGCTAGTCAGAAGGTGAGAAGGAAAGGGGGTGAGACATAAAAAATACTGTAAAAAGGAGCTTCTTTATCAGAGGTTTTGTTAACCAATGTATGCCTGTATAGTGAACAGCTGAGTTGTAGCTACTCTATCATGCTTAATGGCATATCCAGGGCTGCCCCCTTTGACATTACCAAGGGGGCAATCCCCAGGTCTCAGATTTTGGCCATGCAATCTCAGAGTCTGGGATGGTAATACTTTGGTAACTCTCTTGCAGGCAGCTGGAAGTGTGACTTCTAGTTCTAGGTCACAGCAAAAGAATCCTCAGACTTTTTCTTTTCCTGGAGAACAATGACTCAGATCAAGCATATAATTTTTGTGTTTTATTATTAGAATTAGATCAATGGCACCCAAATTTTTATATCAATGAAACCAGATAATATTTTATTGATTCCTGTGGGGTGGGGGTGGGCAATAACTTGCTAGGAAAGCATATTGTGCCTTTATTGCAGCGATAAATATAAATCAACTGAAATCCTTAGCCACCTAACTGTCCATTAAGACACAAAAAAAGAAAGGTTTCTTTCTTTAATTAAAATGTCCAAAGAACATAGGAAAATAGTAAGCATTACTCATGGTAAAACTCAGGATAGGAAGTTTTGTTTCATGACTCATCCAATCAACGCAAGAGCAGCATATAAGCAGAATCTAGGAGTTTTTAAGGACAAATTTAGTTCATCTGGAAATGAATGTAAACAACAGCTCCTTAAGCAACAGGTGAAAACTGAATAAATGATGCAATGAGGGGGCAATGAGATAGGGAAAGAGATTCTACAGGAACACCTAGATATTTTAAATGAAGCCAGATCTCCAGGGCGAGATGAACTACATCTCAGGGTGCTAAAGGAACTTGAAGATATAGGATATTTTCAGATGATCCTTGCTGTGCAAGGATTGCCTGGGAGAGGTTCCTTGCAGCAGCGTGGCAGAAGGTCGATTTCAGATGACGCTGTGCCTGCTGCGAGATTGTCCGTCCCTCTTGCACTTAGGCTTGGAGCCTGCCGCGCTATATTTGGCAAGATAATCTTGCCGAATATAGCGCAGCAGGCTCCAAGCCTAAGCAAAAGAGGGACGGACGATCTCGCAGCAGGCACAGCATCATCCGAAATCGACCCTCTGCCGCGCTGCTGCAAGGAACCTCTCCCGGGCGATCCTTGCTCAGGGAGGATCATCTGAAAATGTCCATAATCTCAGAGCTTCTGCCTATAATCTTTGGAATTTTTTGGAACACCTTCTGCAGACTGGAGGTGGGCAAATATTGTGCTCATCTTCAAAGGATGTGGGGAGGATCCAAACAACTACCAAACAGTCAACTTGATGTCAATATCAGGAGAGGTTCTAGAACTAACATCAGTCAGTTTGTGAGCACTTAAGACATTTTCAGACGTGACTTGCAGCGCAAGAATCCTGCGGGAGAGTTTTGCTGCTGCAGCGCAGCAGGTGGTCCATTTCGGACAATGCCGTCCCTGCGGCGAAATCATCTGTGTCACTTCTATTTAGGACTGGAGCCAGCCGCACCATATTCCGCCAGATTTTATTAACGGAAGTTGCTATGATTACCAAAAGCCAGCATGGGTTTCTCAAGAACAAGCCATGCCAAACTAATCTTACCTCCTTTTTGGTAGAGTTACAAGCTTGGTAAATCAGTGGAATGTTCTAGATGTAGTCTATCTTGATTTCAGTAAGGCTTTTGACAAGGTCTCCCATGATACCCTTGAAGGCAAGTGGTAAATAGCTGGCTAGTAAATGTCACTATTAAATTATTTTTAAGCAAAAAACATCTCTTTTTTATGTTATCAGTGCTTCCCTATTTAACTTCACCTTTTTCACCTCCATTCTGGGTTAAAGCACTTTCCAATAGGGAGGCAATATACAAGGAAGCTGTCCTGGAAGTGGTTCACAGAAATCGGTAGATGCTAATAAAGAATACCACACTTCTACAAAAGCCAATGAGTTACTGTCCTGCTTTAAGTAATATGCACATAGCACAGCTGAGGGTCAGTGTTTGAAGCAAACTCTGAAGACAATGTAAAATCCAAGAAAAAATAGTCACTATTTGTAGGAAGATTAGAAAAACTGACTATGTGACGAATGTTGCTGTCCTTGAGCAAGCAGGGATCACCAGCATTGAGGCCATGATATTGAGAATACAGTTGCGCTGGGCAGGGCACGTTTCTAGGATGGAGGACCATCGCCTCCCCAAAATAGTACTCTACGGTGAACTCGCCATGGGTCAGAGTAAGAGGGGCGCTCCAAAAAAGCAATACAAGGACTTCCTGAAACAACATCTCAGGCTTGGCCAAATTGATCACCAACAATGGTCTGCCCTGGCCTCACATCGGGAGGCATTGAGATGCACTATCCACAATGCTGCAGCCTTATTTGAGAACTCACGCCGAACAAGTCTTGAAAACAAACAACAACGCAGAAAGAATCACAACCCAGAAACATCACCCAAGGAGACCTTCTGCTGTGCTTTTTGCAACTGGACTTATTTATCTCGGATTGGCCTTTTTAGTCATCGGCGCACTTGCAGAAAGCGTGGGATGAGTCCTTCCTGAATCTTCGTTTGCGAAGAAAAGCCAGAGAGAGAGAAAAAAAACATATATAAGAAGTCCATACATAGCAAAGAAGGGATCCTTGTAAGCACTAGATAGTCAGGGGAAGCAAAAGACTGTCAGCAAGGACCTGTACAACAAAAATGACCTTAATAACTGCCTTAAACTGAAAGCTTTTAAACCTGAATATTCATAGACCACACCTAGAACACAGATGGATGTCATCTCAGTGGGGGTGGAATCTACTTGTGAGGAGAATCTTAGGACTTTATCAGATATGGCAAATACAGCATCATAACAGTGCCTAATTAACGCAAAAGGGCACCAATACTACATGACATCATGCTATGGCGATTGTAAGGTGTGAATAAGGTGTTCCCTTTTATTGACAGCCCAAGCCATCAATAGATCTGCCGTGGCACTTTTTTCACAGTTTTGCCCACATTAACAAGAGGAATTTTAAAAAGGACATAGGTAAACTCATGAAGCGTTAGGGCAATAGTAATTTCTTGAGTGCCACAAGATGGCCACTGAACAAAAACCCATGTCCAAGTTATTTCACAACTAGCACTGTCATATTTCATTTCACTTTTGTGTTCTCTTATTCCTGTTCCAAATACCCATTCAATCCTGCATTTCGCCATAGATTTAGATCTTTACTTGTCTGAATGTGATCCATTTCCTCATTAATGCAACTATAATCCGGTAATGGCTTGCTTAGCCACTATTTATGCAGATATTTAGGTGACATTTCCAGCTCACACTATCATTGATGGTACAGAACACCTCTTCTCAGTGAGTAGCATAGGTTCATATGTGAGACAGCCTGATAAAAACCTGTTGTCTTTATATGTAAAGCTAATATACAGCACACTTTTAACAGCAGACACACAGGCATTAATTAATCTTTCAGTAGCTAAATGATAAACCAGTCATCCCCTCACTGGGGATGATGGAAGCTATAGTTTATCATATCTGAAAGACATTGAACAGGGGAAAAAACAGATATGAATAACAGGTTCTTCCTTTCTGGGATTGCTTTGATACTCCTTCTGAGTTCAAGCAGATTTGAAAGCACTCTTATTCACCTGTTTCCCCGCTATATGAAGGCCCAAAGAAATCTTTTTGATAGAGACTAGAAGATAGCGGATTGCATCCTTGACAAAATGCAATACAGAAATGTATATTTGCATTGTACTGTATCACAGATAATCCCACCTACCTCTAGAACAGTAGACTCAATCTTGGGTCCCCCACAATGTTGGACTTCAACTCCCAGAAGCCCCAATAGGATAGCAGATGATCAGAGATTCAGGAAGCTACAGTCAAGCAACATCTGAGAATCTAAATTTGGGAATCACTATTTTCAAGGAAGGAAATGGGGAGTTCCCTTTTCCCCCCTCCTTCTTTCCTTGTTTTCTTTTAACTTATGCCAAACTTTCAAGGAGATGCTTCATTGGTCCCTAACTGAGCTTATAATTTTGAAAGGTAAGTAAATTGGCTGGTGCTTAGCTAACAGAAGGCAGCCTCTCTGCCATATTTGAATGCAGCCTGAAATTGGGCAATTAGCAAGGCCAGATGTCCAGGCTATTTTATTACCTGCTCTTCTCTCCTTTTCCCCCAGAGAATTCAGCCAATATTAGTCAGCATAAGCATTGCTTGCAGGCACTCTAGGGAGGAGTAGATAATTAAATGAGGGGGATCCGAAACACAGCTACACCTATAAATTGTATTACTATATTCATTAAAAAAACAACACTTTGGGGGGAAATGCCATATTTTATGTGAATTCTTGATTCTTTTCCCCCCTGTAGACTGAATATGTAATTTACAAGAAAGGGGACTTGAAGCCTTAAGTGCTTATAGGCTTTATTCAGCTTGCTGTATTGATGGTCCCATTAAGATGATTCCATTTTAGACCCTCAAATGCATTAAAGCCATGACTTGCTCACATCCATTTGGCTAATGATACCCTACTCCTCTGAAAGTAAATGACAGCTATTTACAGTAAATTATTCAATTAGATAGAGAGAGAAGTGCTGTGTTCGTTTTATATTGTTTGACATAGCAGAATAGAAGTGTGCAAGTCTGCAGGTGGGGTATTTTAATCTTACAGAATCAATTGTTTAATCTACAGACAGAGAGTAAATAAATATGCCACCCACATGCAGTTGTCAGCAAGCATCCAATTACCACAGCAAAGAGTGTAAGTTGCTGAAATGTTATATGTTCATTTTATTGGCAATTTAATTCTAACTACCCAGCTGCCTTCCCCACCAACATGGCTAACAAAATTTTCAAATGCTCATGCCTTTCACAAGTGATTGCTTAATTGTAAACATGTATTAAAACAATGTAATACAACTCAGTTTATTTTTTAAAAAAAGCAATGCTCTATTTTCTTATGGGACTTGCAAAGCCATTGGATTGGGATAAGAAGGACACTACAAAAGTGTTATAATTCCTTTAGGACACCAAAGGAGGACACCTTCAAAGGGATTGCAGACACACCCCCAAGCCCACCAGCATGCACATGCACACATGTGCGCGCACGCACACACACACACACACACACACTCTGCTGCTACCCAATTTGCTGCACCACTGATGGCAAATAAAATGCTGCTTTCCCCCTTAAAACAAGGCAAGCGGTCTCCACTTACCTTGTTTACAAAAACAACTGTACTTCCAGGAGCACCATTGTACTTGTAAGCAAGGCTTCAGGGAAGCATACACCTTGTTATAGAGGAGAAAGAGTTCCCTTTTTTTGTATGATAAATTCAGTAGTGAGAGCAATAGAGATCCATGCGAGGTTTTAAAACAGAAAGGGGGTCCACATGTGGTCCACAAGCCATATAATGCCTAGTGCAGTGTTAAATGTTGGCCTGTTTAAAATATGTATACACAAATTCTTGTTCTGCACGTTCACTGAGGCTACAAACTTCAGTGGATTTAAGTTAGCCATTACTAAACAGAAATTTCGTTGATTTCAATGGCTTTATGCTAAACATGACTATGTCCAGATCCAATCCACACATACATGCTTGGGCTGAATGGCTGCAGTGTTACCTAATGCTTCATTGGGGTGCTATAGTGATGCAGCAGTTCTGGTGCCTGATTGTACACATTTAATTGCTGACAGGTTGACTCACAGACTTGTAGGCTGTCTTACAGACTTTAATTTGATGAAGCACTGAGTCATTTTAACAAAAGATATGGAAAATCTTGTGTGCATTTTTTCTTTGTTTGTTTGGAAAGACCAAGCTCCAGAAAAGATATATATTTTGGCATAGCAACAAACTGTGGGGAAGATAGGATAAAGTATGATATATGTGACAACCAGATAAAGAAAAATAAAATGAAATAAAGAAAAACAGCACTCTACTGCCACACTTGGCATCTATTCCTTGTATGCTGAAATGTGGTTTTAGAAATGCTTAAACTATGTGCCCATCAAGCGTAATTCCTTGTATTGACCACACTCTTCTGCACTGGTCCAACAGGGACCAGATTAACTGGCAAACCAAGATTGCGGAGACAGTACACAAACCTTCAATTCTGACTCTGACTTCAGCTACTTTATTTTTCTACTGTTCACCTCCAACTCCATAAAAGGCAAATGTATATTCGTTGCTCAAATACAGCTGACTTCACCGGAAGTTTCTTTGATTTGGTGGATTTATATTTTAAAAATTTTATCAATCAAAACTACAACTATTTTTTCTGAAAACTGAAAAAATCTAAAATATAAGTACAAAATTATATATTTAACCATATATCATAAGTTTTTATTTTGAAGACAGAGTTGGAGTTGGTACATTTCTAGTGATTCTGACTGTAACCAAAATTGCTTCTGATTCTGACTGCACAGCCTGTGCCAAACTGCAAGTACTTTGAGCATGGGACAGTCTATAGAAGGCAAAGCATCAGCATAGCTCTTGCTAACTTTGCACATTGAGCTTCAGCTGCAGGTGATATGTGTGTGAATGCACATAATGATAGAGGGATGATAAGAGGTGTCATCTGGCCCATCTGGAGAACCCCAGTTTGGGGAGGGCTGGTATAGTTCTCAAGAGGATAGGTTTTAGAAAATCCATGGTAAGGATACCATCACCATTGATTGTTTATAAAGATGGAAACTGGGAAAGGTACACATTTTCTCTTCTATTTTTTCTATGGTAGAAAAAGACCTAGTGATATAGTCTTTTAAAGGTCATGGAATTTTCCATTTGGCCTGTCCTGTATCATACTACCAAACTGTAGATTCAAGGATTAATTAAAAACCAAGGACAGAAACTACATAAGAGCCTAAAGTGTAAAGATACATCACTAAAAACCAAAGTCAGGATCATCTATGCCATAGTATTTCCAGTTTTGAAGTATGGTTGTGAAAACTAGTCAGCGAAGAAAGCTGACAAGAGAATCAACTTGTCTGAAATATAGCGGTGAAGAGAGTTCTACAGATACCATAGACTGCCAAAAGATAAATAAATGGGTCTTTTTGCTTGAGTAAATCAAACCTGAATTCTCCCTAGAAGCCAAAATTATTAAACTGAGGCTATCATACTTTGGACATATCATGTGACAGCATGACTCATTAGAAAAGACAGTAATGGATTGTTGTTGCACTACATGTGTTAAATGGGTTATGTACCACCAGGATGCTTATGTTATTAGCTCTCTCTCTCTCTCTCTCTCTCTGGCTTTTCTTTGCAAACAAAGATTCAGGAAGGTGCGCTGATGACTAAAAAGGCCAATCCGAGATAAACAAGTCCAGTTGCAGGAAGCACAGCAGAAGCTCTCCTTGGGTGATGTTTTTGGGTTGTGATTCTTTCTGTGTTGTCGTTTCTCTTCAAGACTTGTTCGGCGTCAGCTCTCAAATAAGGCTGCAGCATTGTGGATAGTGCGTCTCCATGCCTCCCAATGTGAGGCCAGGGTGGACCATTGTTGGTGATCAATTTGGCCAAGCCTGAGATGTTGCTTCAGGGACTCCTTGTATCGCTTTTTTGGAGCACCCCTCTTATGCTGACCTGTGGTGAGTTCACCATAGAGTACTATTTTGGGGAGGCGATGTTCCTCCATCCTAGAAACGTGCCCTGCCCAGCGCAGCTGTGTTCTCAATATCATGGACTCAATGCTGGTGATCCCTGCTTGCTCAATGACAGCAACATTCGTCACATAGTCAGTCCAGTGTATATTTAGGATTGTGCGTAGACAGCGCTGATGAAAGCGTTCGAGGTGTCATAGGTGGTGGCGATAGATGACCCATGTTTCAGGTCCATAAAGGGGAATAGACAGTACAGTGGCTCTATACACACTGATTTTTGTGCTTTGCCTCAGGTGTTTATTGCTCCAGACTCTTTTGTGAAGTCTTCCAAATGCACTATATGCCTTTGCTAATCTGTGATCGATCTCTTTGTCAATCTTGGCATCTGAGGAGATGATGGTGCTTCCATTTAACATGTGTTAAATGGGTTATGTACCACCAGGATGCTTACGTTATTAGCAATGGTATGCATTAAACATAATCCTCCCCACACATATTTCAGCAGGTCAAGTGCTCTTGTCCATTCATCCACAGAGAGCTCTTTCCAGATTTATTTATATATATTTTTAGCAATAATGGATATTAGGTGGGAAATAATACATGAATTAATATACATTTTTCTTCAAAGCACACAAATACAAAGCAACATATGTGCTTTTGTATATGTAAAAAAGAGCTTTTCTCCCTTTTCTTTTATTTGCATTGTATCCATCATCATCCATCAGTTATGAAAGTAATGCAATATTTTCCACAGGCGCGCGCACACACACACACACACACACACTCCTCAGCAGATCCTTCCCACACAACCACAAATCACATTGAGACAAAGCAGTTTTTACAGATATGTGCAAATTACAAAGCCTAGAGAAATCTGCTTTAAGAGGCATTTAATCAAGCAAACAAATAGAATGTTACATTATAAACTTATGAGACATACAAGTGGTGTTACACTCCATATTGGAGAGGGGTCAAAATATAAACTTAGTTGGAAACATTATCAGATTCAAAGGAGGCCTACACAGACTGTCACTCTCCTTCACAGCCCTAACATAATTTATCCTGAAATGTTTTCCTCTTCTTTTTTTCAGCTCCACTTGATTTTCCTTGAAAGGGTAGTCACAATAACAGTCAATAAAGGCAAAGGGTAAGGCAGACGATGGGCTTCTCTAGACAGGGCAAACATGTCAAGAGCTTGCAGTATTTGTTGCTATAATTCTCGGGATTTTTTTAATTTAAAAAAACTATCCTGTCTCTACAAAACAGCCCTCCAAAAGAATGGAACAAATGGATGCAGAGCCAACTGATAGTGTGTGCAGTGGTTCGAGATCCTTGGCTTGGAGAAACAAACTAAAGGCTTTATTATAGGAACTCCATGCTAAAATAGGAAAGCTATTCAGGGTGCTAATCTGCCTTCATTCTAGGGAAGAGCTAAGAGAGGTCTGGCATAAAGAGAAGAGCTGGAAAAAACATCCCTAAATGCCTGTCTACACTGGTCAAATAAAACGATCTCACTCCATTTTCACAGCGAGCTGTCCAGATGGCATACCGCTTGAATCAGGGTCTTTTCATCACCTCAGGACTTTAATCTAGACCAAAACAGAACAGAATATCTGGGTATTCACATGTCTGTGCTCCATAGCAAGGTTGTGTGGGGCTGGAGGGATGAGTTTTGGTGGGTGGGCAGAAGAGGTTGGGAGGAGGCACCCTGGGCCAAGCAATAAGCTGACCTTTCCTGCCAGGAAATGCCTTTTTCCTGTGTCAATTTCACTTTTTAGCGGTTCTTCTTTTTTCTTTTGCATACTAAGTTCAGTTGTTCAGAGAAGCACATGTACATATGTGCTAAACAAGATATACATATTGTTAGCTGCAAGTGTATATATCTCTGCTTAATAAGATGTCTGAAGCCCTTCTGATCCATGGGAAAATATATATATACATGTGCATGCAGGGTGGGGTGGGGAGGAAAACAGAGCAGCCACAACCGCAGATTATCAGACTGGGGTGAGTTTGGAAGGGAGAACTTGGCTTACTGTGTGTGTATGTGTGTGGTGATCACATAGGCACACCCATGGTCTCTGTGGACCAAAATACCCCAAAGGTAAGCTGGATTTTCCTATCAGTATAGACAAGACCTAGGAGTATCAGTTTATAGACATTATCAGATGCACCAAAAATCACAAGATTATGACATCAGGGTAGTGCAAATGAGCCCCGCTATCACACGATGTCCTCATCTTCACATTCTTACATCATTCTCCAGCCTCAAAAAAGGTGTTATTTTCAATTCACAGGACAAGCCATCAATAGATCATCAATAGCGCTTGTTTCACACTATTAATAGTGTGTGAAAACATGTCCCGTTGTAATTGCGATAATACATTGTGAATGGGCGGTCCTCTTTTCCCCTCCCCATTCCCACTGAGAAAACTTCCAGGTGAAAACACAAAAACAAAGCATAGGATGCTCTTTTTATAAACTGTTCCATTTAGTTTGCACATTTTTAGGTTTGTTTTAGTGCTTGTGTGTTCGTTTACTTTGTTCATTAAGGGTTTTTTTGGATTTTTAAGTGTGCTCGTGTCTTCTTGCAAGAACTGCCAAACTCTCGCCCATGCCAAATCATGGAACTAAACTTCCATTCTTAAAGCGCTAGTGGTCATTGTGCCATAATTCCATGGCGTTTCTTCACGTGAGTACAACTATGTGTGATGAGTGTTATAATGCTGTAATGTAATGTAATGTAGAATTACAATATTTTTAGATGCTAATCTGATAATGTCCCACATAACAAAAGGGTCAGGACAGAGAGAAAAGAAGGGACACAAGCTATCTAGCTCTATTACTACTGCCCTCTCTAATGCATTCTTGACTCTTGCACTTTTAACACCACCAACAGCTGACAAAACCTAAGGAGTTATACTGCAAGAACTCACACTTCTTTAGACAAATCTGGAAGAGCCATCTACTTACTTAAAGAGTATTATGCATCTCTATTTTGAGTTGCAATTAGTGGGCAGGAACATGTTCCAGGGAATTGGTTGTGGTTGTGAGCCTTCACCCCCATGTACATGTTACAGCAAACATCTTTACTAGTGTGTGTAACATATAAAGCAGCCCTTAGATTCTACTTTTGATCAAGTGAAGGCAATTTTTATTTCCCAGTTTTATCTCTCTTTCTACTAATATAAACTAAATATGTGACTTATTGTTTATAGAGGTTTAAATTAATGAAATACAACAGTAAGGACTAGTCTGCATATTATTTAGTCATTTCCTTCAGCCCAGCCCCACTTGGTCTTTCCTATATAGCACTCCAAACACACTCATTGATGTGGAAATGCTACTAGATGAGGAGAGGTTTTCTAATTTGGTTGAAAGCCAATGCTATTTTTCTGGCAGGTTGTTCGATGTAAAAACAGCAGCTAAAGGGAGTTTTAGAAGATCATCAAATATCAGAAAGCTAACAGTGAGTCTTGTCCTAAGCTAAAGAAAGGTCAGCAGATATTTGATATGTTTAGTCTGATGATGGTAAAGAGAACAAGGAGGATATTGTATGAAGAGCAAAGCTGAGAAGGAAATCTTTTTTAAAACAGCTGAAGAAAAACAGTCTGTTCCACAAAGGTCTAGTAAAGTGCCGTAATTCTTCAAACAACCAAGTTTACCTCTTAGCTGATGAGGGTAGGGGGAGAGACAGAATACTACATCTTTAGCAAATTTAAATGGTATATCCACTTAAATCAGCAAATCATTGTGCCCTGTCACTGGAGGCTGAGAACACTGAAATACACCCAAAATGATGCAAATGCCAGATAGTAGAAGCAAGGGTTGTCTAGAAAATATCGCCCTTTCCTTATGTATAATCAGCCTGATGTGACTACATCCTAACTGCATACCTACAATAATGACTTGAGATGGTTTAATTTCTGTATGAATTTCAATGTAGTCAACTGGTCAATAGACATCACAAAAAGAATTCATGTTTCATTCATTGT
Source organism: Gambelia wislizenii (assembly GCA_030847615.1). Lineage (NCBI taxonomy): Eukaryota > Metazoa > Chordata > Lepidosauria > Squamata > Crotaphytidae > Gambelia > Gambelia wislizenii. The sequence continues at coordinate 363,452,344 of JAUMIR010000001.1, forward strand.
CTTCTTTCCAGGCAAGACTGGGAACTAGATGTTGGAAAGGGAGGGAGGAGGGAGTGTGTATTATCACTAAGAAAATTCTAAGAACCTTCTCCATAGGTACCTTCTCCATTATTTTATTTTATTTTATTTGCTAAAGGCACTATAAAAGTGTGTGTATATGTGCCTTCAAGTCACATGTTGACTTATGGTGACCCCATGAATTTCATAGGGTTTTCTTAGGCAAGGTGGTTTTGCTGGTCCCTTCCTCTGATATATATAGCCTACAGCACCTGGTATTCATTGATGGTCTCCCATCTAAGTACTAACCAGGGTTAACCCTGCTCAGCTTCTAAGATCAGACAGGATCTGGTGCCTTTAGGATACCTAAAACTGACAGTAGTAATACTGCCATTTATAATATAAGGTTGTAGTAGTTGTAGTTGATCAATGGTACTCAAGGTGGTAGTCCTTGGACTGATGTAGGTCCCTTAGCCATTGACTGACAATCCATGGAGAGTTTCCAGATAAGAAACAGTTGTAGCAAATGGACACAAATATGGTACTGGTCCCTGAAACACTGGGGGAGGGGAACTGCCAGTCCCTCACATCAGATCCAGAATACTGACTGGGACAGTTATAGGGAGCATATCTCACGTTAAAACAGCTCCATTGGCTACCAGTTTTGTTCTAGTCACATTTCAAAGTGCTGGATGCTCCCAGATGGAAAGGAGATGGATGCATGGACAGATAAAACCTATAAAGCCCTACACAGCTTAGGTCCACACTATCTGAAAGATCATATCTCCCTCTACGAACCTGCAAGGGTTTTAAGATCTTTAGGGGGAGGCTTTCTCTCGGCTCCACCACCATCACAGGCTCGCTTGGTGAGAACATGAGAGAGAGCCTTCTGTGGCTGTTCCCACCCTTTGGAACTCCCTCCTGTGGAAGGCTAGGCTGCCCCCCCCTCCCTGTTGTCATTTCGCTAGCAGGCAAAAACATTCTTGTTTCAGCAGGCCTTTGATGTACAGTTGTGGTTTTTATCGGGTGTGTTTTTATGTTGTTTCTATCTGTTTTTTTACTTTGTATGTTTTAATTGCTTTTAATACTGATTTTAATTATTCTGTGAGCTGCCTTGGGTCCCACTTTGGGGGAAAGGTGACATAGAAATTGCATAAATAAATAAATAAGATAGCCTAAGATACACAGGTGTAAATATCCTCTATGAGTAAAATCTAGATACAGTCATCCTAAAGTAGACCAACTGGGAGGTCCTGTCAATACAAAGCGACACCTTACTCATGGCTGCAGCACAGGAGCATGCATGCATGACATCCAAAACTGGGACTTGTTTTCATGACAGTAACATTGTCCACACAATCTTCTGGAGTGGGTTTTGCAGCATCTGATAATCTATGTCTCTGGAAGGAGCAGAGGTGAGAGGGTGTTTTTGTTTTAAACAGAGCTGTAAGCATACCAGCATATAGTTTAAAGACATGGAGATATTATAGGGTTTTCAGAAGAATCTCACTTCTATTTAAGTTTCCCCAGGCTTCTTAAGAGCTGAACTGGATGCTCCCAGATGGAAAGGAAATGGATGCATGGACAGATAAAACCTCATTGAGGAAAGGCAGATGTTTACTGTGGGCTTTACTGTAGGTTCAATAAAATAGAATTTTCACTGTCTGTGTTTCCTTTCAGACCATTATTATTATTTGTTTCATTTCATGATTATTACTGCAAATAATTTTGTTGTAGGGGGCATTAAAATGATTTGCACCAGATGTCAAATATACTAAGTACACCACTGCCAGTGTGGTACAAACCCATCCACCCCACACCCAAGAACAACAACAATAATTACATTGTGTCACGCACAGGCATGTCCAACAGTAGTCACATCACATCACCATAATTGTTTTGCCATTAGTTTTTTACTAATGGCAAAAAGCTATAAATTCATGAAAATATCGAGCCCATCAAAGTGATTGCCATCTAGGGAAAATAAAGAAGAAAGTAAAGACAACAGGAATTGCAGGGGGTGGGTATGATTTCTTCCAGAGATACAGATTAAGTATCTTATTATAATGAGAAAATAGTCTTGTTCAACTTTTTTTGTCTCATTCAGCATTACGTCACACTGCACATGCTAATCAGCTTTTCTTTTACTATGACATTTTCTGTAGTAATGCTGTCAGGGGATGATAGTACACTCAATCCCCAGCAGAAGCCAAAAAACTATCTCAGCAGACTCAGTAGCAACCCGTTCCCAAGAATACTCACACACAGAGTGTTTAACATCCAAATAAGCAGGAGGCACTTTTATCTTCAAAGTCAAACAGTTGCAATATATACAAATATTTACAATTGAAGGAAAAACTGCTTCACCAGACCTCAGCATTCACAGGAAGAGAAGAGAGGAGGAAGTGAGCTCTGTTCTGAGCTCTCCCATATATACATCTACAGGACATTGCCCTCTAATGGCCTGACTAGGCATGACTTGGTAGTTCATGCAGTCAGCCATTATACCTCAGCATGGTTCTGCAGTTGTTTGGCCATTTTATAATGGAGTTCAGTCTCTAACTCCTGACAATGCTTCATCGATGCTAGTATGTGTATGCTACTGTTCAACTATTGTTTGTAAAGGAATCATTAAGGTATTGATAAATGTACTTTTTTCCACTTCCTTTCCCTCCCACCTAACTAATTACATCCTCCCATCAAACCACATTTATAATAATCTCCAAACTGAGGCAACATTCCATGCATCTGATAAAGTGGACTGCAAGCCACAACATATAACCTGTTAGGAATTTATCAGACAAGCCAAATCTCTCCAAAAAACCATGTAATTTAAGATGCAACGATAGCACAAAGTGTAAAATTATCAGACATCCTCATCATTTACCTGTTATCGCTGCATTACGTTGGCATGAATGAGACATCACTTTTTTTTAATTTTCTCATTGATGTTTTCATGGTAAGACGTCAATTAAAAAGTGACACCTCATTCATGCCAGTGCAATGCAGATGGAATGGGTAAACAACAATGTTGTCCGGTAATTTCAACCCTTTATGCTATCCTTGTGTCCTAATGACGCAGTTTTTGCCCTGTCTGATAAAGTCCTTAGCTTTAGGTTACCATTAGGCCCTGTTGCTTTTGCTGCAACTGACATAAGTCTCCTCATGGAATCTTTGAAAGATATTCCTTTTGGTAAAACAAAAATATTTTGAATCAAACACTGATCCAATGGGGTAGACCCATTCACCAACCCCTTTAACACCACCTTCCTACATTAAGGACTTTATCAGATATGGAAACTATGGCATCATCACGATGCCACATAACTGCGAAAGGGCATGCAGATCAGATGACGTCTCCCTTTCACAATTAAAAAGAGCCCAAAACCCGTATCTTTTAGTTGACTGCTTAAGCCATCAATAGAACTCCCTGCTGCTTTTTGTCAACATTGCTGGTATGCAATACCTGTGTCCCTTTAAATCTCAGACTTACCCCAACAATGGCTGGACTGGTACAAATACTTCCGGGTCAGATCAGGACATCCAGGTAAGTGACAAACTTTTTTTTTACCCTCCCCAGGTTACTTGGAGGTTTTTTAGTGTGTGTGTGTGCTTAGTGTGACTTTTTGATGTGTACATTTATTTTTATTTTTTAATTTCCCATGCGAAGGGAACAGAGCTCCGCTCACTTCCTCTTTATTCACAGAGCTGCCTTTGCCAGGATTAGAAGGTAAGTGCAGGTCGGGAGACATTATTTTGCCGGCATAAAAATTGATTTTTTTAATGCCGGCAAAAGAACATTTAAAAGAGGACATCTGATAAAGTCCTAAATCCCCACAGTACAAAGTCATTTAAAAGGCATATAAAACTTTAAAAAAAAAATAAAACATGCATCCCAGTAAGAAGCTTCCCTGCTTATACAGTACAAGCCTGCTTAAACAAAAATATCTTTTTCTCCCGGTGAAAGAAAAGCAGGAGGGGGGCAGTCTAGTTTTTCACAGAAGAGAGTTCCAGAAGGTAGGAGCAGCCAATGAAAAGTCTCTCCCCACTCTCTCACTCTCTCTCTCATGGAAAGGAGAAGTAGAGTTGGGTGTCATCAGCATATTGATGACATTGAACCTCAAAATTCCAGATGACCTCTCCCAGTGGGTTCATATAGATATTAAACAGCATGGGGGATAAAATAGAACCCTGAGGGACTCCACAGGCCAGTGACAAGGGCATCAAACAAGAGTTTAGAAGCACCACCAAGTTTGCCCCTCCAAGAAGGACAGGAAGCACTGTAGAACAGTGCTCCCAAGTCCCATTGCAGAGAGGTGGCCCAGAAAGATACCATAGCTGATGGCATGGAAAGCCACTGAGAGATCCAGCAAACCAACAGGGACAAACTTCCCTGTCTAGTTCCCTGTGTAAGTCATCCAACAAGGAGACCAAAGCTGTCTCTGTCCATAACCAGGTATGAAGCCAGACTGAAATAGATCTAGATAATCCATTTAATTTAGAAATCCCTAGAGCTGGAAGGCCACCACACACTCCAGAACCTTGCCCAAAAATGGAATATTAGTAACAGGTCAATAATTATTCAGAAGGGTGGGACCCGGGCAGGCCTTTTATTTAGTAACAGCCTCACCACAGCCTCTTTTAGGCAAGATGGAAACTTCCCTTGCTGCTGTGAAAGCTTAAATAAATGGTGGCCAGTATCCTTGATGTGCTACTTCATTGTGTAGCTAAGTAGTGACTTCCAGACTGACACTCCCAAATCCTGATGTACCAGACAGTAGCAGCTACAAGCAACAAGACTCTGTTCTGCTGACAATTGGGATGCAGCTGACTCAGGTTCTCACTCCCCTCCCTCCAGCAAACTCCATTGTGACAATTAGAAGCAGAATCCCTGTCACACTTCCTCCTTGCTCATGGAAGAGGGATGGAAATGTCAGTATGCTGCATCCTGATTGACTCCTAAGCAGACCACTATCACTTGCAGCAGCTGCTGCCTGGTAAATCAGGAGTGGGGGATTTTTACAATCTCTACATATTCCCTGTGCTATCAAATATGTAGAGTTCATGAACAGTAATCAGTTATGAATGTGTAACTCTAGATTATGTATTTGTAACTGCAATCATTTCCTCCCTCAACCTTACCTTATGCTGCCATATCTTCCTCCTTTGCACCTTACCTCACTTCATGCCTAAATCTCTTGGGTTTTGTATCCTGTCCCTGTACTTCTCACCCTCCCTTCCCTCTTCCCACTCCTTTGCCTTGCCTCTTAACTTTGCAGTTCTTTGCACTCCATCACTATATTTCTCAGCCTGCCTTTCCTCCTTCTCCCTCCCTTATGTCTTCTTGCACCTTCACCAAGTTTCTTTCCCTTGCTTCTTGCACTCCATTGTTTGCACCTTTCACCATCCCTTCCTTCTTTCCTGCTCCCTTCCTTCACCTCATGCAGCCACACCTTCCTTCCATTGTACCTTGCACCCACTTCCTGACCTCCCTCCTTTCCCAATTACCTCACCTTGCTTCTGTGCCATGCTTTCCTTCCTTGTATCCACCACTTCACATCTCATGCTGTCTTCCTTCCCAACACACTTGCCTCACTTTGTATTGCTGCCTTCCTGCCCTCTAAAGAAGAAGCACCTGCACAAGGCTACTCATGTGCTTTAAACAGAAGGTAAGTAAGCAGGCAGGTAGGTAATGGCAGTGGTAAGACTGCTACAGTAAGGCACAAAGCAGGGGGAGAGGGAGACAAAGCGAAGGAGGGTTAGCAGGGATCGTGTGGAGGGAGCCAGTAAGGTGGGGTAGAGCGAAGGTAGCTGTCATGATGACCTGCCAGTCATCATGGAATCCCATCACAAACTCACAGGAACAACATTGGAAACTTCCACTCCTTATTTGGAAATGGGAGGAGGGTAGGAGAACCTCATTGAATAAACATGACATCACATCACTTGATTAAGGTAACTCTCTCTGATTGGCAAAGGCAGAGCCAATGAGAGATCAACTCAAAGGACTTTTAAAAGTTCTGATCTTCCCTTTGTTCTGAGCTACACTGGTTGAGCACATGGCCTAGCTAGATTTAGCTACCTGAGATGGACTCTGAGCCACATGGCCTCATGGCCTAGAGGGGCTCATGGCCTGAGCCCATGGCAGAGAGCCCAGAGAATGGAACAAAGCCATGGAATAACAACAAGATTGCAAACTGTGATAATAAGAGGTTGGGGGGAGCCAATCTTACTCAAAGGCCTCAAAAGGATCCAATAGGTTAGGGAAAGTCTAGTTAGCTTGCATTACATTATGAATTATTTGTTAAGTGCTCTGGTTTGAATGTATAACTCTGTAATCCTAAACTGAAGCCTGGGGGAATGCTTTTCCTTCCTGTTAACTTTGAGCCTTGGAACTAAAATTAAAATCTATTTACTTTTCTCTCTATAAGCTTGCCTCACGTGTCTTCTCGGTCAGCTATCAAAACCTTCTCTGGATTAGATAAAAGGGGTTATCATTGTTTCTTTAATACAGCCAGTCTAGATCTCACTGCCTAGATGGGGAAAAGGGAAATTATAGAGTCAGTGAGTGGTGGCAAAACGAAGAGGAATCCCTTAAGTTTGGGATTGAAAAAGGACCAACCCTGGACTTCAGGCAGCAGAAACTCTAGGGTCGGCCATCACATGGTGGCAGCGCGTCTTGAACTTAGGTGACTATTTTCCTCCCACATCAGGAAGCGGGACAATCCTACTTGCCCCTCATAAACTGGAGCTTGATCTTTTTTTATCTAGAAGTCCAGTAAAAGTGTTGCTTTGCCAAGTCATTCAAAAACAAGTTTGCAAAGAGAACAGCTTCTACAGCACCTTAAATACTATTTGTTTTGTTGGGTTGCAACCAGCTTTTATTCTACTTTGTGGGGACACAAATTCCCCATTGATTCCAATGGCTTCATTGCTTTCTGTGCAATCTTTGCAAGAAGCTCTGTAAAACAGACCATAGCTAGGCTTGTCTGCAAAAGCTAGACTTTCCTTTTAAAAAAACAAAAACCTGTAATACTGGCCCATGAAATTGGTAATTGGAATTGGGAGAGGATTGGTCAAGTCTACAATTATAAATCTATGAAAATGTCACTCTTTGGCTAAACATAGTGAAAGGTAGTGGTTGACTTGACAACTGAATATAATAGTGACTGTAAAAATTGCCCCATGTCTTTGCTTCTTGCTTTTTTAATGAAAGCATTCGAACCATACCAGCTAATAGTCTAAAAAAGCACTGGGAGGCATGCCTACAATCCGGGTAAAAGCCAGCCAACCAGGTAAACTGACAAGCCTAGATGAGGTACAATCAGGGGCAGCTTAAGGGCCCTGCAGCACCTGCAGTTGTAGGGGGGGCCCATCATTGTGGTGGTCCCCATCGTAACCCACCTCCTGCAGAAACATTATTAGTAATAATCTGAATATCCTGTACTGTGAATAGGTTAGGTTAGGTTACATTGACCTGAGATAAACATATGGGGGCCCCAAAATAAAGCATTGCGGGGGGGGGCAAAATTCCTTAAACTGGCCCTGGGTACAATTTTTTTAAAAAAATGCAACTAATGTGACTTATGACTTGGCTTGCATAACACATTTATGTGAATCTATCAGTTCAAACTTCTAGGGTGCAGTATAAGGAGGCTGCTTAAAGCTATACCAAATATTTGGCCATTTTGCATAGTGAAGCCTCTCTGGAGCTGTGTATTTCAGAACACTAGTAATAATAATAATAATAATAATAATAATAATAAAAAAAAATTTATTTCTATCCCGCCCCTCTGCAACGCAATCGGGGCAGCTTACAATATAAAAATTCCATAGTCCCAGTACCCTAACCCACCCACCCCTTAAAATAATATTAAATTATAGAAGATTAAAAACATACAACAATTTAAAATAGATAAATTAAAAAGACAAAAATTAAAACATACAATGGTTAAAAAATCTAGTTGCCGCTTAGAAAGGACAGCCGAGTCTTGGGCCGGGATAGTTATTCAGGGAAAGCCTGCCGGAAAAGATCCGTCTTGACAGCTTTTTTAAAGCTGTCTAAGGTGGTAATAAGACGGATCTCGTCCGGCAGGCCATTCCATAATCTGGGAGCGGCAGCAGAAAAGGCCCTCTGGGAGGTCACCGACAGCCTTGTTTTCATAGGCTGTAACAGATTCCTCCCAGAGGACCGAAGTGCGCGGGGAGGGTCGTACGGAAGGAGGCGGTCCCGGAGATAAGTTGGACCCAAGCCATGTAGGGCTTTAAAGGTTATAACCAACACCTTGTACTGTGCCCGGAAACGAATAGGCAGCCAGTGGAGAGCTTTTAGCACAGGTGTTATATGCTCTCTTCTGGAAGCGCCAGAAATCAACCTGGCTGCCATGTTCTGAACTAGTTGAAGTTTCCGAGTCAAGCACAAGGGTAGCCCCATGTAGAGTGCATTACAGAAATCCAGACGGGAGGTTACCAGTGCATGTACCACAGTTTCGAGGTCTCTAGTTTCCAGGCAAGGGCGCAGCTGGCGTATCAGCCGAAGTTGATAACAGGCACTCCTGACCGTCGCATTTACCTGATTAGACATCTGGAGTGTTGGGTCCAGGAGCACCCCCAGACTGCGAACACAGTCCTTGGAGGAGAGTGTAGTTCCATCCAGGACTGGAAGTTGTATTCCCAGACCTGGTTTCGGGCCTGTAACAGTTAGTACCTCCGTTTTGTCTGGATTCAGTCTCAATTTGTTTTTCCTCATCCAGTCCATTACTGCTTTAAGACAATCATTGAGGGGAGAGACGCCATCTGAAGTCGAAGCTGATGACCGAGACATGGAGAAATATACCTGGGTGTCATCAGCGTACTGATGACACCGCACTCCATGCCTCCGAATTATCTCTCCCAGCGGCTTCATATAGATGTTAAATAGCATCGGGGACAGGATGGCGCCCTGAGGAACGCCACAGTTAAGCTCTATTCTAGTAGAGCAACTGTCCCCGAGCCTCACCCTCTGGGATCTGCCCGAGAGGAAGGAACGGAACCACTGCAAAGCAGTGCCTCCAATTCCTAACCCCCTCAGGCGATCCAGGAGGATGGAATGATCTATTGTATCAAAAGCCGCTGAGAGGTCCAGGAGCACCAACAGGGTCACACTACCCCTGTCGATACTCAAGCGGAGGTCATCAGCCAGAGCAACCATGGCAGTCTCCACTCCATATCCTGTCCTAAATCCAGTTTGAAATGGATCTAGATAATCGGTTTCATCCAAGACAGCTTGGAGTTGGGAAGCGACCGCCCTTTCAATCACCTTGCTTAAAAAAGGCAGCAAGGAGACTGGCCTATAGTTGTTCCTATCCAAGGGGTCCAGGGAAGGCTTTTTCAGGAGCGGCTTAACCGCCGCTTCCTTCAAACAGGGTGGAACAGACCCCTCCCTGAAGGACGCATTGATAATATCCCTAAGGAGTACTCTCGATGCATCGCCCCCTTGGGTGGCCAGCCAAGATGGACAGGGATCGAGGGGGCAGGTCGTCTTCCTCACTCTACCAAGGAGCTTGTCCACGTCATCGGTACTCACAGATTGAAGCTGATCCAATAAAATTTCATCAACGGAGTTGCTGGACACCTCGTCTATAGATTCTGTCATAACACTGGCATCTAAGTCGGCTCTTATCCGAGAGATTTTATCTGCAAAGTGGATGTTAAACGCATTACAGCAGGCCGTTGTCGGGTTGAGTAAGGGGTTCTGCGCAGGGGGAATCCGCGTCAGCTCCCCCACCACCCTAAACAGTTCTGCTGGACGAGACTCTGCAGACGCAATACGTGCAGAGGAGAAAGACTTCTGCGCTGCGCGTATCGCCTCTCAATAAGAATCAAGGAAATTCCTATGATGAGTCTTGTCGGATAAGAGTCGAGTCTTCCGCCAGGTGCGCTCTAGTCATTGTCCAGCCCGCTTCATCTTCCTAAGCTCCTCTGAATACCAGGGCTTACGGTAAGGAGCAGGCTGGAAAGGACGTTTGGGAGCGATTGTGTTGATAGCCTTGGTGAGGTCGGTGTTCCAAATACAGTTGCCCCTCCACATTCGCGACTTTCACATTCGCGGTTTTGATTATTCGCGGAAGTCTACTCCCCCCCCCTCCTCAACACACCCTCCCTTCCCAAGGCAGGAAAGGGCTTAGCCCCTCGTTGCCTTCGGAAGGAGGGGTGGGGAGCAGCTAACCTGCTCCTTCTGCGCCCACTCCCTTCCCAAGGCAGCGAAGAGCTTCTGAGGAAGCCCTTCCGTGCCTTGGGAAGGAGGGGTGGGAAGCAGCTGGGGCACTGGTTCTGAGGAAAGGGAAGCAGCTGGCGCGCTGCCTCTGCGCCCCACTCCCTTCCCAAGGCTCCGAAGGGCTTCTGAAGAAGCCTTTGGTTGCCTTGGGAAGGAGGGGGGGGGAAGCAGCTGGCGCGCTGCCTCTGCGCCCCACTCCCTTCCCAAGGCTCCGAAGGGCTTCTGAAGAAGCCTTTGGTTGCCTTGGGAAGGAGGGGGGGAAGCAGCTGGCGCGCTACCTCTGCGCCCCACTCCCTTCCCAAGGCTCCGAAGGGCTTCTGAAGAAGCCTTTGGTTGCCTTGGGAAGGAGGGGGGGGAAGCAGCTGGCGCGCTGCCTCTGCGCCCCACTCCCTTCCCAAGGCTCCGAAGGGCTTCTGAAGAAGCCTTTGGTTGCCTTGGGAAGGAGGGGGGGGAAGCAGCTGGCGCGCTGCCTCTGCGCCCCACTCCCTTCCCAAGGCTCCGAAGGGCTTCTGAAGAAGCCTTTCGTTGCCTTGGGAAGGAGGGGGGGAAGCAGCTGGCACGCTGCCTCTGCGCCCCACTCCCTTCCCAAGGCTCCGAAGGGCTTCTGAAGAAGCCTTTCGTTGCCTTGGGGAGGAGGGGGGGGAAGCAGCTGGGGCGGGGGTGGTGGAGAGGAGCAGCGACGGGGCTTTTGAAGCCCCCTCGCTGCTTCTGGGAGGGCAGGGGGGTGGAGAGGAGCAGCGATGGGGCTTTTGAAGCCCCCTCGCTGCTTCTGGGAGGGCGGGGGGTTGGAGAGGAGCAGTGATGGGGCTTTAGAAGCCCCCTCGCTGCTTCTGGGAGGGCGGGGGTGTGTAGAAAGGAGCAGCGATGGGGCTTTAGAAGCCCCCTCGCTGCTTCTGGGAGGGCGGGGGGGTGGAGAGGAGCAGCGATGGGGCTTTTGAAGCCCCCTCGCTGCTTCTGGGAGGGCGGGGGAGGGTGGAAAGGAGCAGCAATGGGGCTTTTGAAGCCCCCTCGCTGCTTCTGGGAGGGCGGGGGGGGGGGTGGAGAGGAGCAGCGATGGAGCTTTTGCAGCCCCATCGCCGCTTTTGGAAGGGCGGGGTGTGGTGGAAAGGAGCAGCGATGGGGCTTTAGAAGCCCCTTCGCTGCTTCTTGGAGGGTGGGAGGGGGGTGGAAAGGAGCAGCGATGGGGCTTTTGAAGCCCCCTCGCTGCTTCTGGGAGGGCGGGGGATGGTGGAAAGGAGCAGCGATGGGGCTTTTGCAGCCCCATCGCCGCTTTTGGAAGGGCGGGGGGTGGTGGAAAGGAGCAGCGATGGGGCTTTAGAAGCCCCTTCGCTGCTTCTGGGAGTGCGGGGGGGGTGGAGAGGAGCAGCGGTGGGGCTTTTGCAGCCCCATCCGCTTTTGGAAGGGCGGGGGGGGGGTGGAAAGGAGCAGCGATGGGGCTTTAGAAGCCCCCTCGCTTCTTCTGGGAGGGCGGGGGGGGTTGGAGAGGAGCAGCGACGGGGCTTTAGAAGCCCCTTCACTGCTTCTGGGAGGGCGGGGGGTTGGAGAGGAGCAGTGATGGGGCTTTAGAAGCCCCCTCGCTGCTTCTGGGAGGGCGGGGGTGTGTGGAAAGGAGCAGCGATGGGGCTTTAGAAGCCCCCTCGCTGCTTCTGGGAGGGCGGGGGGGGGTGGAGAGGAGCAGCGATGGGGCTTTAGAAGCCCCCTCGCTGCTTCTGGGAGGGCGGGGGTGTGTGGAAAGGAGCAGCGATGGGGCTTTTGAAGCCCCCTCGCTGCTTCTGGGAGGGCGGGGGAGGGTGGAAAGGAGCAGCAATGGGGCTTTTGAAGCCCCCTCGCTGCTTCTGGGAGGGCGGGGGGGGGGTGGAGAGGAGCAGCGATGGAGCTTTTGCAGCCCCATCGCCGCTTTTGGAAGGGCGGGGGGTGGTGGAAAGGAGCAGCGATGGGGCTTTAGAAGCCCCTTCGCTGCTTCTTGGAGGGTGGGAGGGTGGTGGAAAGGAGCAGCGATGGGGCTTTAGAAGCCCCTTCGCTGCTTCTTGGAGGGTGGGAGGGGGGTGGAAAGGAGCAGCGATGGGGCTTTTGAAGCCCCCTCGCTGCTTCTGGGAGGGCGGGGGATGGTGGAAAGGAGCAGCGATGGGGCTTTTGCAGCCCCATCGCCGCTTTTGGAAGGGCGGGGGGTGGTGGAAAGGAGCAGCGATGGGGCTTTAGAAGCCCCTTCGCTGCTTCTGGGAGTGCGGGGGGGGGTGGAGAGGAGCAGCGGTGGGGCTTTTGCAGCCCCATCCGCTTTTGGAAGGGCGGGGGGGTGTGGAAAGGAGCAGCGATGGGGCTTTAGAAGCCCCCTCGCTGCTTCTGGGAGGGCGGGGGGGGTGGAGAGGAGCAGCGACGGGGCTTTAGAAGCCCCCTCGCTGCTTCTGGGAGGGCGGGTGGTGGTGGAAAGGAGCAGCGATGGGGCTTTTGCAGCCCCATCGCCGCTTTTGGAAGGGCGGGGGGTGGTGGAAAGGAGCAGCGATGGGGCTTTAGAAGCCCCTTCGCTGCTTCTGGGAGTGCGGGGGGGGGGTGGAGAGGAGCAGCGGTGGGGCTTTTGCAGCCCCATCGCCGCTTTTGGAAGGGTGGGGTGTGTGTGGAAAGGAGCAGCGATGGGGCTTTAGAAGCCCCCTCGCTGCTTCTGGGAGGGCGGGGGGGTGGAGAGGAGCAGCGATGGGGCTTTTGAAGCCCCCTCGCTGCTTCTGGGAGGGCGGGGGGGGGTGGAGAGGAGCAGCGAGGGGGCTTTTGAAGCCCCCTCGCTGCTTCTGGGAGGGCGGGGGGGTTGGAGAGGAGCAGCGATGGGGCTTTAGAAGCCCCCTCGCTGCTTCTGGGAGGGCGGGGGTGTGTGGAAAGGAGCAGCGATGGGGCTTTTGAAGCCCCCTCGCTGCTTCTGGGAGGGCGGGGGAGGGTGGAAAGGAGCAGCAATGGGGCTTTTGAAGCCCCCTCGCTGCTTCTGGGAGGGCGGGGGGGGTGGAGAGGAGCAGCGATGGAGCTTTTCCAGCCCCATCGCTGCTTTTGGAAGGGCGGGGGGGGTGGAAAGGAGCAGCGATGGGGCTTTAGAAGCCCCTTCGCTGCTTCTTGGAGGGTGGGAGGGGTGTGGAAAGGAGCAGCGATGTGGCTTTTGAAGCCCCCTCGCTGCTTCTGGGAGGGCGGGGGATGGTGGAAAGGAGCAGCGATGGGGCTTTTGCAGCCCCATCGCCGCTTTTGGAAGGGCGGGGGGTGGTGGAAAGGAGCAGCGATGGGGCTTTTGCAGCCCCATCGCCGCTTTTGGAAGGGCGGGGGGTGGTGGAAAGGAGCAGCGATGGGGCTTTAGAAGCCCCTTCACTGCTTCTGGGAGTGCGGGGGGGGTGTGGAGAGGAGCAGCGATGGGGCTTTAGAAGCCCCTTCACTGCTTCTGGGAGGGCGGGGGGGGGTGGTGGAGAGGAGCAGCGATGGGGCTTTTGCAGCCCCATCGCCGCTTTTGGAAGGGCGGGGGGGGGTGGAAAGGAGCAGCGATGGGGCTTTAGAAGCCCCCTCGCTGCTTCTGGGAGGGCGGGGGGTGGAGAGGAGCAGCGACGGGGCTTTAGAAGCCCCCTCGCTGCTTCTGGGAGGGCGGGGGGGTGGAAAGGAGCAGCGATGGGGCTTTAGAAGCCCCCTCGCTGCTTCTGGGAGGGCGGGGGGTGGTGGAAAGGAGCAGCGATGGGGCTTTAGAAGCCCCCTCGCTGCTTCTGGGAGGGCGGGGGGTGGTGGAAAGGAGCAGCGATGGGGCTTTAGAAGCCCCCTCGCTGCTTCTGGGAGGGCGGGGGGGTGGAGAGGAGCAGCGATGGGGCTTTTGCAGCCCCATCGCCGCTTTTGGAAGGGTGGGGGGTGTGTGGAAAGGAGCAGCGATGGGGCTTTAGAAGCCCCTTCGCTGCTTCTGGGAGGGCGAGGGGGTGGAGAGGAGCAGCGATGGGGCTTTTGCAGCCCCATCGCCGCTTTTGGAAGGGCGGGGGGGTGGAAAGGAGCAGCGATGGGGCTTTAGAAGCCCCCTCGCTGCTTCTGGGAGGGCGGGGGTGGTGGAGAGGAGCAGCGACGGGGCTTTAGAAGCCCCATCGCTGCTTTTGGGAGGGCGGGGGGGGGTTCCTGGAGGGCGTGGCATGACCTTTATTTTATTCGCGGTTTTTCACATTCGCGTGGGTCTTCCGCCCCTAACCCCCGCGAATGTGGAGGGACAACTGTATTAACCAAAGCTTCAACAGAATCACTGGCGTTACCAACCATTAAACCCTCCAAGGCTTTCTGGAATCCAATTGGTTCCATTAGCCTTCGAGGGCGGACCATTCTAATAGGTCCACCACCCCCGGTGGGGCAGACAGTGGCTTTTAGCTCCATCTTGACCAGGAAATGATCCGTCCATGACAATGCAGAGGTTTTAATAACCTCCGCCCACGGATATTCCTGTTCCGTACTAAAGGCCGCATCGAGGGTATGACCTGCACAGTGAGTAGGCCCGACAACCAATTGGGATAGGCCCATGTTTGTCATGGATTCCATGAACTCCCGAGCTGCGCCAGTTAGATTTAGCAAGCTGGTCTCGAGTGGGATGTTGAAGTCACCAAGAACTAAGAGTCTGGGTGACTCCAGCAGCAACTCTGAGACCAGCTGTTTTAGCTTGGTTAGGGAGTCTGTTAGACAACGGGGTGGCCGGTACACTAACAGAATCCCTAAGATATCCCTGGACCTCAGGCTTAGGTACATACACTCGATGTGGACTGTGTTCCGGATAGGCTTCCTGGTCAAGGTTAGATTGCTTTTATGAACCAGAGCCACTCCACCCCCCCGCCCACTTTTCCTTACCTGCTCACTAACTGAGTACCCGGCCGGGAGTGCCTGCGCCCAAGTCGCAGCACTGGCCTCTCCCAGCCAGGTGTCCGTAAAGCATGCCAGGTCGGCAGCCTCATCCAATAAAAGGTCATGGATAATATGTGTCTTGTTTTTAACCGACCTGGCATTGCAAAGGAGCAGAGTAAGGGTCTGTGGAATGGTTGGTGCACTCTCCAATTTATTCCGGGAAACAGAGTGAACTGAAGGCGGGATAGATATTAAACATCGATCCCGCCTTCTTTTGTAACAATTTTTCACTCTGTTACCGCCATATCTTCCCTTCCCCCACACAACCTCAATTCCCGCTCCCAGATCATTCCCGGCCCCTGGTAGGTGTTCCTGGGGTGGGGTGGTGGAGTGACTTTTAAGGGCAGCCACTCCTGGCCACACCCCACCTCCCTGCTCAGCTGCCCTTACCCCGGTATAAAGGGGAAGGAAGCTTCCTCACAGTCCTGCAGAGTCCTCTGGCTGGCTGGCTGGTAGGTGTCCCTGGGGTGGGGTGGTGGAGTGACTTTTAAGGCCAGCCACTCCTGGCCACACCCCACCTCCCTGCTCAGCTGCCCTTACCCCGGTGTAAAGGGGAAGGAAGCTTCCTCACAGTCCTGCAGAGTCCTCTGGCTGGCTGGCTGGCTGGCTGGCTGGTAGGCTGGTAGGTGTTCCTGGGGTGGGGTGGGTGAGTGACTTTTAAGGCCAGCCACTCCTGGCCACACCCCACCTCCCTGCTCAGCTGCCCTTACCCCGGTGTAAAGGGGAAGGAGGCTTCCTCACAGTCCTGCAGAGTCCTCTGGCTGGCTGGCTGGCTGGTAGGCTGGTAGGTGTTCCTGGGGTGGGGTGGGTGAGTGACTTTTAAGGCCAGCCACTCCTGGCCACACCCCACCTCCCTGCTCAGCTGCCCTTACCCCGGTGTAAAGGGGAAGGAGGCTTCCTCACAGTCCTGCAGAGTCCTCTGGCTGGCTGGCTGGCTGGCTGGCTGGTAGGTGTTCCTGGGGTGGGGTGGTGGAGTGACTTTTAAGGCCAGCCACTCCTGGCCACACCCCACCTCCCTGCTCAGCTGCCCTTACCCCAGTGTAAAGGGGAAGGAGGCTTCCTCACAGTCCTGCAGAGTCCTCTGGCTGGCTGGCTGGCTGGCTGGCAGGCTGGTAGGTGTAAAAGACCACATGGCTATGCTACAACCAGCACCATCACTGCCCATTCTAGCTGGAGGATTTTGCTAGTTGCAGTCCATATAAGTAATGTTTTCAAGGTCTGGTTAGTGTTACACTAACTGAAAGTTGCTCATCAAGATCTTAGTTTTTTTTTTTCCTGCTCACCTTCTACCAAACCCTTTGACCTAGAAGTGAATAACCTTTGTCTTCCAGATGTTTTGGACCAGCACTTTGGAGAAAGGTGGTATAAATAAACCGATACAATAAAATAAAATACACAACTCCCATGGCCCCTTATCAATAACCATTTTGGGTGGAGATAATGGAGTACAAGGCCAAAACATTTTGAAGACCAACATTTCCCTCACCCCTATTTCCACTAAAGATGTCACAAAATCTGGGGCTGGCTGAATTGAGAACATATACCCTAGGACTGAAGTATAGTCCATCATCTGTGAGGGAGAAGGGTAGGCTAGAACCTAGTGTGCACTTCTTTGTACAAGTGGAGTTTTGCTTTGTATTTAAAAAGGAGGCAACATTTCAAAAATGTATGTCTACCATCTGCATTCTGAAGTGGTCTGGTTCTAGGGGGACTGTACTGATGACATTAGTGGATGTGTCATTTGGATCTAAGGAACACATTTGGTTACAGCCAACTCTCATCCCAATAGTTTAATGATTAAGGAACCAAAATACTATAAGAAGTATAAAGAACCTAGGGTCATGCAGGTGTAGCAGCAACAAGAACTTGGACAAGTGATCAGGGCTGGTGTTTGAACCTTCTCAAAGGGGATTGGTATTCTTTGGCACCAGAAAAGTCTTTGGAGTCAGCTTCTGCTCATGAGCAGTCCTGCTCTCCAGGTAGCCTTCAACTCCAGGAAAGTCACTGGATGCAGGACTGCTCCCCTTCCCCCAACAGAGGATAGCTTATCCCTTAGTCATTTTCCACTCAGAGGTTCAGTGGGAGCAAGAGTTTCTGAAGGGCCCACCTACAAAGGAATATGAGTGCTACCATTCCAAGAGCCACAGATTTATCACCCCTAAAGGTGGAGATTTGAATATCTTTGTGTACATCTCTGACACTGGCAATGAGGTCACCAATAAGGTATGCACCATTCTACCAAAGAATGAGAAGCTGCAAGCCTCAGAGATGGTCATCACCCACCTGGCTCCGGGAGCAAAACACAAAAACTGGTGAGAACACATGAGCAATTCCTAGAGGACTTTATCCAAAGCCACATTGGCTGCTGGACTGTGGTCTTGATAAAGACCTGGACACCTGAGCCATGGAACAGCTCAGACAGAACTGTTGTGTTTTTCATTTTAATCTTAATTTTTTTATTATCTGTGTCATTATTAGTAACTATAACTTGTTTTTTATCATATTTTATTTATTGTATGCTGTTTCTGATCACTTTTTCAATGCTTTTTTTCAACAAGAAAAAATGAGATCCCATATTGACCATTCCATCCTTGCAGGAGCTTCATTTGAAGTCTTCTCTCTTTTTTTTTTATTTCAGAAGACATTAATAAATTGCAGTGAAGTTAATGAAAAAAATGGCAAGGCTCCTATTTCTATACAGAGAGAAGTCTCTGAACCCATCACCACTGACTGTCTCTACTGAGATCATTGGTCCAATTTGCTAAATGGCTGATTCTTGCTATGCCTGAGTGCCAATGAAATGCAGATGAAAGCACGTCAGTGGACAAGACAGTAAGGAGAACCCGGGTGCAGAGTGAACCAAAATATAAGTCAACACTTCTTATGGGAGAAATTGTTCTTCAGACTCGAAGACTTATTGTCCCTTCCACTATGCATGTGCGTCAGTTGTTCCCAAGATTGGAGCTGGGCCTATAAAATGCCAACAGAGGCTTTTTAGTGAGTAGCTGCTGCCTATAACAAATTGGGCACATCTTGTTTCCCATTTGCTCAAATAATCTCTGTTTCTAGGCAGGTGGATGGGGGTGATGGGAGTTGTAATGCAACATATCTGGGGGCATTGGGTTGGGAAACGTACTACAGGAAGGCAAGCTGCCTCATTCCTGCAGTTGTGTAAACCCATCCCTATTTTAACACAGCTATTTCAAGAACAATGCAAGTATAGTAGGCTTTCTTCAAATTAGTAAAGCAGATAGAAATAGACAAATACACATTGAGTGCTCCCCCCTAAAAAATAATCTACTGTACATGCATCTAAGAGAGTGGGGAGGGCGGTTCTTTGAAAATTTCTTTTGTATTGATTGCATTTTTTAAAAAAGTGTTTAACACACATATTATCAGTTACTGTTTCATCCTTTTTTGGCAAATGGCAGATAACATGGGCATACTGAAAAGCAAACCCAGAAAGATGGCCAACATGGACTGAAGCCAGATATATGCACAGTCTGTAGGAACAGGGCAAGATGAGGCATACACAGAAGAAAAGGAAGCAAGTAGGAAATACACAGCTTAGTGACCAGTGATAGGAATCATATAGGCAACAAAGAAAGAGCATATACCTAGAAGTCTCACAATGCTAAATGTAAATTTTCCAGTTATTTTTCACATTAACTGACAGAATGCTGAATCCAGCAAGGGGTGGGTGGGAATGGATTACTGCATCTATAGATCTCCTACTAGTATCACCTGCTAGCCTTAGGAAGTTTGCTTCAGTGGCACTGGAAATTTTCTAGAGCTATTTTATAATATAATCACTTCAGATTAATTAGGGATGGATGAATCTGTCTATTTCACTTTCTCCTACATTCAGATGCTTAAAATATAGAGTATTTCCTATTCTAAATGTGAAAAAAATGCAAATTTTGGTGAATTATTATTTTAACATGAACTGAAACTGGGAGCCCTCCATATGTGTTTAAAAGGGGATAGATATCATAAGGCTCATCAGATGTGGTTGAACTCTAACTCCCAGCATTTCTCCCTCTTGGGTATGCTGCCTAGGGTTGCTGGCAATTGCAGTCTAACATCTGGGGAAACAAATGAGATGGGGTAGAGCTAGAACACTCCCCCTCTTCACAAGTTAGGCTCGCATTTCATTAATACCTAAACAAGGCATTTGTTACATCCTGGTTTTAGGCAAACTATCATTTGCCATTATACCAACCAGCAAGTTTTAGTTTAGCCAAGTTCTCCAGCATCAGACCCTAGCTTGCAATTATAGTTTACAAGTCAGGCAGAAATCATAGGGCTTGTCTATACAAGACAATAAAATGTGGATTGTTGCACAGTAATGCCAATTAGCAGCAGCTTTCATTTGTCTCCATGATTTTCTTTCAAAATCACTGGTGTACGAAGCTATCCACATTTGATGTTCCCACAGACATGCCTGAGAATCAAGATGGTGGGCATGAGTGAATTACTCTTTTTTTATTCTCCCCAAGTTGCCACTACTGAATAGTATTTTTTTAAAAAAAAAACTAAATCCGGGGTGCAGAAGTGTGATCTTCTGCTTAAATAAAGAAAAAAAAATTGAAGCCGAAGGCTTTCACGGCTGGCATCCATAGATTTTCCTTGGTTTTTTTCCAGGCTGTGAGGCCATGTTTTGGAATAGTTTCTTTCTGACGTTTCACCTGCATCTGTGGCCGGGATCTTCAGGGAATGGTTGGGTAGGAGTGTGTGTGGAGTTTATATATTGTGAACCCCTGTTGGGGAGTATATGTAAATTTGTGTAATTGAATGGTTAGTTTCTGGGTATAGAAATGCAAGGTTCATTAGTGTCTCTTTGGCTAATGGTTGGTTGATGGGCCATTATCTGCTGGAAATCCTCTTGTCCCTGGGTGGAATTCCTTTGTAAATATTGAGTTTGGATTCTATTGTTTTTCAAAACTGGGAGCCAGATTTTGTTTACTTTTAGGGTTTCTTCATTCCTGTTGATGTTGTCCAGGTATTTGTGAATTTCAATAGCTTCTCTGTGCATTCTGACATAATAGTTGTTGGCCTGGTCCAGAATTTCTGTGTTTTAAAATAACATTTTGTGTCCAGGATGGTTTATAACATGTTCTGCTACTGCTGATTTTTCTGGCTGGCCCAGTCTGCAGTGCCTCTCATGTTCCTTGATTCGTGTTTGCACACTGCATTTAGTGGTCCCCATGTAAACCTGTCCACAGCTGCATGGTATGTGGTAAACTCCTGCAGCTGTGAGCCAGAAAAATGGCCCATCAACCAGCCATTAGCCAAACAGACACTAATGATCCTTGCATTTCTATACCCAGAAACTAAACAGTGAAATACACAAATTTACATATACTCCCCAACAGGGGTTCACAATATATAAACTCCACACATACTCCTACCCAACCATTCTCTGAAGATGCCAGCCACAGATGCAGGCGAAATGTCAGAAAGAAACTATTCCAGAACACGGCCTCACAGCCTGGAAAAAAACCAAGGAAAATCTATTTAAAAAGAAAGGCTGTTTTGTCACCTCAGCACATGATCACTATGTCGAAAATCTAACATGGAGGTTTCAGGCGCTGCCTTGCTGGCAAGCTCCACCCCCACACACATCCGACCAATCAACTATCCGTTTCAGGACTGTGCAGTGATGCAATTTGGTTGTCCTAATGAGCGGGAGTGCGCATTTCCCCCACAGTTTTTTTAAAAACTCAGGAAAAGCCCTGAAGTCTTTTCTGGTGTAGTTTTGGTGATTTTGGGGGCCCTCTTCTGAATTCAACGTGGGATCTCATTAAGACAAATGGAATTCTCCTCAAATTCCATGAGGATTTTTTTCACCATCTAGACAACACCATAGTTTGACAATTCAGCTGTAACAATAAACTACCACAGAGGAAAGACAGAGAGGGGAAATAAAAATAACAACACACAAGATTAGGGAGTGGCAAACCCATGTGAACACGTAACTTGAGGCAAAGCATAATTTAACACTGCCTCTGAACCAAACCTGATTGGTTTTGATTAATGTTACCCAAGAAATGTAGTGAACCAATAAATAAATAAACAAATAATCCCATTCATTACTTAACATTTGAGAGCCCGTAATGAAAAGCTTTGAGTTCTAGGAGCTAGCCCTGCATCAAGTTTCCTGAACCTTGGTTACTTAATTTTAAACATATAAAAGGGTTTGGTTTTCTCTGTTAACAGGTATCACAATCTTCTTTCTTCAGCCATATCAGCAAGCCCCCTGGAGAGCACCTTCTCCCCCAACCATTTCATTGGAAAATATGTCCTTTCCATCTGTTGTCCACATCCATGAATTCAAGTACATTTTGTGGTATCAGAGGTTATTGTCCAAACAATCATTACAAAGCAGGGAAGGAAGTTACAAAAGCTTTCATGTGGTTACCATTTCCAAGGAAACCACTTCCTTATACTAAAGTGTTCCATTTATTTGTCTAACTTCAGATGAAGGTTAGGAAACTATTATTGGGCTGAAAGGAAATTATATCAGACCAAGAGCAAAATTTCCTGATTCACCATTTACATTCTTCTGTCACATTTCAGATCCTAAGCCTAAAACAGGGTTACCTATTTATTCCTATGTCTTTTAACCCCTGCAGAATGAAGAAATGTAGCTGATATGCCTTTTTGTGTTGCTTCAAGTCTTTATTGAACCAACCTCACTGGTTTGTCCTTAGTGGGACATTCTTCACCTGCTAAATGGCTTTGTATTATGGTGCTTATTATATTATGGTTACAGACACAGGGAGAAAATTGGCAATCCAGTCCTCATACCATTGAAAGGCCCAGCCTAAGGAATACCACAAAGAACAATTAGATGGCTCCCTTTTGCATGCCTGGCTGGCATGTAGCAAGAATGAATGCCAAGAGATAAAAGAGCACATAGCCAGCTGCTAAGAGGATATTACTGGAAAGAACTGTACATGTCAGCATTTTTGGTACAATATCTTATAGCACCACAACAGCACACCACCACAGCTGTTGAAAAGAAGACTTCGCAGCCAAAGGATATAATTCTGCTGATCAATTTATTCAGAATGAGTAAAGTTCTTATTAATGTAATTTTTTCATGAAGGGAAGCTTACTTCCCATAATGGATTAGGCAAGTCTGTTCCAGACCTTACAAAACCATTAAAGTAGGAACATCCTGTCCGAGGCAAGCAAGTTTGCGTCTGTGAGTGGGTTTCAACCACAATGACCTTTTCTAGTAGAAAGCAGAAATTCTGACATTACAAAAAGAACTGGGGTGCGGTGAGGGAATGGAAAGCATTCTAAAGAACTTGTCATTAAAAAAAGTATTATGCATGCACTCATTTCAAACACAGTTTCTATACTTGAAAGCTAGTCAGGCCAACAAGGGCCCTTTGGGTTGTTATCAAGAAGAAATAGAATGGGACCATCTCAAAAGAGTATTAGGCCATGATAATCATAATACTGGTTTTACTTACACCCAAGGCCAACATAATGCAGGAGTATGGAGTATGAGTAATTGCTGTTCAAGGAGATTTCAAAACAGAAACCTCGTTCAAAGCAAATCTCAAAATGGCATGGAAAATTGCTCCAGATCCAAATCACATGACAGACACCATGGTCACACAGAGCAGTTTGAGTTTCTTGACCTCTTAACCACACAGTCCTATACATTTCTGTTAAAAAGTAAGCTCATAGGTGGGGTTGTTCCTAGGTAAGTCAATATAAGCTTAAGAGTTGGATTCTTCAGCATTGTTTCCCACTCTGCTGCAGTAGAAACCCAAGAGAATGAAAATATAAATGGCCATTGCTTACAACCATTTGCTTGGCTGAAGATGCAGCAACAACTCTGTGTACCTCCAGCAAATGTTACCCTTGGGGGATTCCAGCCATATCACTTGCATTCATCTCAGTGGCAGGTTTTGCTAGAGATTAATAGGAGAAACTAACAAGCATTTAATGGAAGCAGACAGTCCCCATGGGTTACAGCCATTCACTCTTCAAATTGTTAATACTTAGAACAAGCTTACCACACAAAGGGGAAGGCACTTCCAAGGCAACTTTTGCTTTTATTTTAAAAGCAGTTTGGATGCCTGTAACTCACTTGAGATTAAGGTAAATCAAAACAGATTGAGCATTCTCATTTGTTGTGTAAGGTAAAATAGTGTGTCTTGTCCTGGCCTTGGGCAGGACTGCTAGTTACTATTTTCATGCTCCCACTCAGCCAAATGACATATGATGTTAAATGTGGGATGGCCCTTGAACCTTTTCATTAGAATGTTCTCAACAAAGAACACGCCCAAAGAAGGTAGTGGAGACTTGAAACTCTCTCACTTTGGTCTCATCTACGTAGAGAAAAAAACTCTGAATGGAGTTTTGCCCACATGCCCCTGCATTCCCTCACATTCTCCCCGAAGCCCTGCACATCACTATTCTCTGCAGGGATGTGTCTTCACTGTCTCTGAGAAGTTTCAGCCACTCCACTGCTGCTGACACTTACTGCAACCAATTTTAAGGCCCCGGAGGCATTTCCTGGCTGAAGGGAGAGGTTTCCTCCCTTCTCTTGCTCAGCAGTGCTGCCTCTTCAGCCTGCTCTGTGGCTTGCCTGTCACTTCCTCAGTGCCTCTGTCACTTCAAGAAAGCATTCTTTCTAAAAGTGACAGAAGCACTCAGGAAATGATGGGCAAATGAGAGCGTGAGCAGAAGAGGCAGCACTGCTGACCCAGGGAAGGGAGGAAACCTCTCCCTTCAGCCAGGAAATGTCTCCGGAGCCTTACAATTGGTCACAGTAAGTGGCAGTGGCAGTGGCGGCAGCTGCAGCAGTGGACAAAAGTCTGTAGAAAACCCCAAATCCCACATGTGTGTATTGCAATATACCCCAGATTCAGGGAAAAGGCCACACCACGTGGCCTGATCACAGCAGATTTGGGGGCATTCACATGGGGATTCAGGGTATTTGATGGTGCAGACAGGCCCTTTCCTTCTTTCTCCCTGTCCCTCTCCCTATTCCAGGATTCTATGGATTTTATCAGACACAGCAAAATCCACGTCATTAGGACGGAACAATAGCAGAAATGGCTGAAATTATCAGACAACATCACTTACCTGTTCCCACTGCATTGTGCTGGTGTGAATGAGGCATCACTTTTTATTGATGGCTTTAGCCGGTCAATAAAAAGTGATGCCTCATTTGCACCAGCGCAACGCAGCAGGAATGGGTAAATGATGAGAGCATCTGATAATTTTGCCTTTGGTCCTCTTGTTGCATCCTAAATGATGTGGTTTTCTGCCACTATTGGCCTCATCTGGTAAAGTCCTACAACTGTATTCCCCTGTATCTTTCCCTTCACTGCCCTCAAATGATTCAGCTACAGTGGCAGAAATGCAAGAAGGGACATCGCCCAGGTCATCTAAGGCCATCACTTAGTTTGAATTAGTTTGAATGCAAGGCTCTCAGGGAGCTGCCCAACCCCTGGGGAAATACTTTTGCTTTTTAGGATTTCCCTTTGTCTTTGCTTTGGAGAACAGAAAGGCAAGATATAGGAGTGGGCACAACACAAACACCCACACCACAACATCTGAAAGCTGCTTTGGTGAGTTGTTTTTAGAAGAAGTCTTCCTTGTGCATATGGTTGTGTTCATTTTATTTTAAAGCCACTGTTATTTCTGAACTTCTCTCTTGTTGGCTCTTTAACAAATGTACTGCTAACATGGTGATTAAGGAGTTTAAACATGGAGTTCAGGGAGCTTAAAGGAAGCACTGAAAGCGGATCTGTCTTCATCCATAAGCATGTAATCCTGGATTCTCATGTATCCAGGACATGAACATTTACGGTATTTAAAATGTGAGTGATGGCAGTGTAGCCTCCAATGACAACAGATAAGGGAGCTTGTCCTACCTCATAGACTTGGAAGTATGGAAGTGTGGAGGTATATCTCCACACTTGATTAGTCATAGCATTTCCTAGACAGGTCCTTTTTTTAAAAAACTGCTTATTTTTCAGGGGACTAATAATTAGTGAGATCATAGCATGGATGAAAGGGGAACATAAACCCTTCCTCCCCTACCTTTTTCCTCTGAAAGAGTTTCCAAGGCGAGGCAATTTTAAAACTAGCACCTATGGACAGTTTTCCCCAAAGTAAAAACCAATTTCAGGAGAGATCTTTTCTTCTGGGTTGCCACAAGGGAGAGAATGGTTACATCCCCCCTTTGTGTGTGTGTATATGTGTCCAGACCCATCATTTATCATCCCACACTTGAATAAATTTGCATTTTTTAAAAAATCTGTTCATTAAGCTCAAAGGTACATTTAAAGTCCCCAAGTCTGGCACTGAGTTGCCACTTGAACTGGGAATGATTAATACAAGCTCATCCATCTTTGGTCTGAAGCTTGTTACCTACAAACTACCAAACATTTTCCTCCATTACCTTTTCTTCTAGCCAGCCTCTCTCTGTCATTAGGGAGTTCCTGTGTGCTGCCTCAAACGTGGCAATTTCCCTTGACAGCTAGTACATAACCACATGACAATTGTATATGAATCTGTTTTTGTTAAACCCAGAAAAACAGACATGTAGGCACCTGCCATGTGCAATGTGTTTACAGTGATAACTATAAAAGTACAACATGCATGTTTTGTGCATGCTTTCCCCTCTACAGTTGAAGACAAGTCAGATAGTAAAATTGCTGTGTTTGAGGGAGTCCTGTATGTTTCACTTTCAACATTCGTTTTGCTTGAAGTGCCTTGTTTCTTTCTCAAGAGATTCAGAGGCTGTAATGAAAAGAGCCAATAGCATGAACAGAGATTGTTTGCTACTCCTCTGTCACCTGCACCAAAGCTGAAAACATTACCTTTTCTTTTGGACTATAAATCCCAGAATCCAACAGTTAGTATAGTCAATGCCCACACTGGTTGGAGGATTCTGTAGTACCAAAAAAAAAAAAAAAAAAACTTTTTCCAAGCTCTGGCGTATACTGTTAATTCGTGTGGGCATAGAGAAGCCAGTGTGGTTTAGTGATTAAGGTGTTCGACTAGATCTCTGAAGACAATGGCTTGAATCCCCACTGAATGACCTTGAGCAAGTTACACACTCTCAGCCTCTGAAGAAAGCAGTGGAAAAACCCCTCTGAACAAATCTTGCTAAGAAAACCCTATGATAGATTTGCCTTAGGGTTGCAATAAGTCAAAAACGACTTGAAAGCACACAACATCATCATCATCAACAACAATTTTCCTTGCTGGCATCATAAAAAGAAACATGTGTTAGTCTATATTACAGAATTAGCATATAAGCCTTTCAATGTTTAATCCACAAAATTTATGGTACTAACTAAGACCTACTGAAAAATTCATTTCATATGGTAACTGGCATACAACCTGAAGATTCCTTCATCAATAATACATGCTATGGGGAAAGTTTACAATAGGAAGAACGTATAGGAAAACAGATTAGACAAATGTAACAGGCAACCACTAAAAGGTGAAAGCCTAGTCACATAATTTTCCTGGCACTATTATACATCATTTATTAAGGTCTGTCATTTGTCATGGAACTCTTATTTTAGGACCTATTGTTTTAAAGGTGGAGGATCAAAACAGCCCAGTAATACTGATTATACTTTACTTGGGCTCCTAAAACATGAAGAATGAGGGTTTTTTAAAGAAATAGGATAGGTATTTGGCTCTTTCCTATTGTAATTATCCATAACCTTAATAAAAAAGTTAAGTTTTTTTTTAAAAAAATAGATCAATAATCCATATAACATTCATATCATTTAAAATTTGTTGCACAAACCATTTTAGTCAGGAGACTTTAACAGAAGTTATTCATTCCATTTATTTATTTATTTATTGGATATTTATATTTGTTGTTTCGTGCCTCCAAGTTGTTCCTGAATTATGGCAATGAACCTATCATGGGGTTTTCTTGGCAAGATTTGTTCAGAGATGGCATGCCCTTGCCTTCCTCTGAAGTTGAGAGAGTGAGACTTGCTCAAGGTCACTCAGAGGGTTTCATTTATATTAGGGTGGTTAAATTTAAAGACGTAATAAAAACAATAAAATACAGTCATAAAGCAACAATAAAAACAGTGCAAAATGTAAAACAAACTGCCTCAGCTTTAAAATTCCCCAGAAAAACAGATAAGTTTAGAGATGGCACCAAAATGACTGCAAGGTCATTTGCAATATACAATGGCATAGCTAAAATTAAACAAGAGAAAGAAACAATATGGAGAAACAGTACAACCACCTTCGCCCAAGCCAGCAAAAACCCTGACAACATTCAAGTGGGAGGAGATCAGGAATGCTTCCGGTATTCATATAATTGGAGATTGAGTGTATCCAACATCTCATAAGAATTTCCAGCATCTCAACAGGATTGGCCCACATAGGAGTGCAAATGAAGTGGAATCCTGGAACAAACAACAAATTGGAAGTCCTTTGGGTGTGTGCTGCTTTGCTGCTGCTATTGTTTTCGTTTGGCAAGTAGAGATGCCCACTGATTTCTTGGACGTTTCAGTACAAGGAAACAGAGGACAGCAGAGGACTGCCATTGTAACAGGCTTATGTGGAATAGAATGGACTAGTATACGTACAAGAAACTGTCATAATGAAATGAAAAAAGGGAAACCACACCTCAACTGACAAAATACTTCTCCATGTATACACAGCAACTCAGTTTAATAAAGTGTTGAGCCTGTCTTGTAAAAAAGTTCCCCTCAGTGTACAAGCAGTCTGAAAAGGAGGTGGTCTGATATGTGTGCTGGAGTTAAAGTTAGATAGGTGGCAAATGGATGGATGGAAGGAAGGTTGGTTGATTGGTTGGTTTTCTTCCCTTGTATTTTTCAAAGAGGTGGTATAGAAAATGAAATAAATATCTGAACCATACATATGCAGAGGAAGCCACCATTATCAATGGTAGTGTTTTGCTGCTGGGCAGCAAACCACTAGCTGTCCAGATGTTTTAGACTTCAGTTCCCAGACACTCCATCCATCATTGCCAAAGGTAAGGGATAGTGTGAGTTGTAACACAAAACATTTGGAGGACCCAAGCTTCTCCATTCCTGCTTTAGCACAAGCAGGGAAGGCAAGTGTGAAATTTTCTGTTCCGGTGTCACAAATTTCCCAGATTATCACATCACAGATGCTCACAGGATTTGTGACTAGCATGGATTCAAGGCTACTTGCAAACCCCCTTATTTTTTTATATGCATGGGATTTTTTGTCTTATAAATCTGGAATATATTGGGGGAGGTTTCCCAAGGAAAAACATATCCTAGATCCACCTCAGGCAGTTTTTAAAAAGCAAGATAATGTGGAGGAGGGGTTGTAGGCATAACAATCTTGCCAATTGGATATACGTCAGATAAACATCTGAAGAACCAACAAGTGATCAGTGCAGCAAAAACCTACTTTCACAGTCAAAACTCCCCCACTGGGCTGGAGCATCTGGCAGGATGTGCCCACTTCATCACAGGCAGAACAAATGGGGTGTGAGGATTCTGGCTCAACCCAAAAGTTAGACTGAAAGGAGAAGCAGGCAACTAAGGGAAGGGGGCAGGGCAAGAACTGTATCTCAGCTTCCAAAACCACAATTGACTTGAGAAAAAGTTTGTTTTGCTGTAATCATTATCATCATCATCATCATTTATAACCCACCTTTCCCTCACAACTGAGACACAAGAATCAGGGCTAAAGTAAAAATGGCACCGAATTCACAGAATGTTCCCACCAACATCACATGTGTATGCATGTGTGTGTGTTCACCTTTACTGCATCCATGGGAAGGGCTCCAGCACTAGAACCCATACTTCCTCAAGCTGATTTTCCAAATCCAATCTTACACCCCAAAGCTGTTTTCCCCTCACAGGCACATGCATTAGTTTAAGTTGTTGGACACACTGTTATCTCAGGACAGTTTTGGACCAAGCACTGACCTTTGGACTTCATCACTGTGGTGCTTAGGTGGAGAACCACAAGAAAGACCTTAAACATAAGGCTCTGAGTTGTTTCTGTTCTCAAGCAAACTTCCTTTCCAGGCTTTTATTTCATTGGTCAGCTCTTGTAGCACACTTCTTAAGAAGCTCAAAAACACATAACAGCATCATCAGCTTAACAGCAATTTTCTACTATTACTTTTAGCATATAGATCAGCCCTCCCCCTCCCTCTCTCACTCACTCCAGTGCTGAGTAAGAGCTTGTTCCTCATATATCAACTCTGACTTCCATTCCTACTTGGAGGTTCTTCTTGGTCTCTTCCTTCCAACACTCACAGTCTCACACAGGGCCAGTTTAAGGAATTTTGCGGGGGCCTGCAATGCTTATCTCAAGTCAATGTAACCTAATCTATTCACAGTACAGGATGTTCAGATTATAGTAGGACCCCCATATCCACAGATTCATTATCCATGGGACACAAAGCAGCACACCTAACATAGAGTCTTCCTAGAAAATGTGTCCTCTCTAGCCATTTTTAGGTCCTCCAAGGCTTCTGGTTAAAATACCCAGAAGTCCCATTATTTTCAATTCTGTTCACTATTATCCACTGTTCCAAGACTTCTGGTTAAAATACCCAGAAGTCCCATTATTTTCAATGGTGTTCACTATTATCCACTGTTTTCAGTATCCATGCCCCCCCAGAACCAATCCTCGGTGGATAAGGAGGGCCTACTGTATTACATAATTTGCCACAAATAATTTAGTTTAAAAACTATATTATAAGCACTAATATATTTTTTTGTTTATTAGCAATTAATGTAATGGTGTAGATTCATCAATTATTATTATTATTATTATTATTATTATTATTATTAATACCCTGCACCTCTGTTAAAACAATCGGGGCGGCTTACAAAAATTAAAATACAATACAGATAAAAATCCCTAAACACTCCCCACCCCACCCTCCCCCATAAAAAAATATTAAACAAATATAAATTAAAAGCAACAGTCTAAAATCACCTTTAAAAACAATAAATACAATAAATAGCCAGCGGACTAAAAGAGGCCAAGATTCCCTGAGGCCGGGATCTAATTAGGAAAGGCCTGCCGAAAGAGATCCGTCTTTAGTGCTTTTTTAAAAGCTACTCAGGCTTGTCATCTGATGGATCTCGTTCGGCAGGTCATTCCACAATTTGGGGGCAATTACCGAAAAGGCCCTCTGGGAGGTTGCAGACAGCCTAGATTTTTGTGGCTAAAGCAAATTCCTCCGAGAGGACCGGAGTGCGCGGGGAGGATTGTATGGGAGGAGGCAAAGAAAAGAAAGAGTGAAATACAAGCTGAACATGAGTTAGCACTGTGATGCAGCGGCAAAAAAAGCCAATGCAATTCTAGGCTGCATTAATAGGAGTATAGTGTATAGATCAAGGGAAGTAATAGTGCCCCTGTATTCTGCTTTGGTCAGACCTGACCTGGAATACTGTGTCCAGTTCTGGGCACCACAATTCAAGAAGGATATGGACAAACTGTAAAGTGTCCAGAGGAGGGAGACCTGGATGGTAGGAGGTCTGGAAGCCATTATGCCCTATTAGGAGCAGCTTAGGGAGCTGGGCATGTTTAGCCTGGGGAAGAGAAGGTGGAGAGGGGACATGATAGTCATGTTTAAATATTTGAAGGGATGTCATACTGAGGATGGAGCAAGCTTGTTTTCTGCTGCTCTAGAGACTAGGACATGGAGTAATGGGTTCAAACTACAGGAAAAGACATTCCACCCAAACATTAGGAAAAACCTCCTGACAATAATTGCTGTTCAGAAGTGGAATCCGCTGCTGCCTGAGAGTGTGGTGGAGTCTCCTTCTTTGGAGGTTTTTAAGCAGAGGCTGGGTGGCCATCTGTCGTGAGGGCTTTGATTGTGTGTTCCTGCAGGGCAGAAGCTGATTGGATGGGATGGCTGTTGGGGTCCCTTCCAGCCCTATTATTCTATGATTCTGGACTGCATTCAGAGCCTGGGAAAGTTACTCTTGGATTACACCTCCCAGAATCCCTCTGCCAGCACCCTTCTCAAGGTCTGGTTACATTGTTCCTTTTCCAGCATTCTCTAACCCAGTGGTTCTTAACCTGGGGTCCACGATGTCCTCACAGGGGGTCCACAAAGGCTTGAAGGCTGCTTGGCCCACCTCCCCCCTGTAGTGGAGCAGCCACGTGACACCAAGGCAAAGGCTGGCTGGCTGGTTTGGCCTGCACATTGCCATTCAATCCACTCCAGCCACAAACTTGCAGGAAGAAGCAAGAGTGCTTTTGAGGGAAAGTTTAATGGATGGTGTAATTGTATTATTGTTGTTGTTTTAGCTATTATTATTAGCTATTATTATTAGGGTTTTAAACCTTGAGTTAAGTCTTGGGACAACAAAAGATATTTAAAGGGGGTCCCTGGTAAAGAAAAGGTTAAGAACCACTGCTGTAGCCCAATGGCTCTCACATAACACAAATAGGATACTGGTGTTTTAGTGACAACAATAAAACCATTGTTCCCAGTAATATTCCTCCAAATTTTTATTTATATTCTTTATATTCTTCTGTTAAAAGAGCCAGGGTGTTGTAGAAGTTTCAGCATTGCCCTATGACTGTGGAAACCAGGGTTTGAATCCTTACTCAGCCATGAATACCCCCTGGGTGACCTTGGGCAAGTCACACTCTCTCAGCCTCAAAGGAAGTCAAAGGTACACCCCCTTTGAACAAACCTTGCCTAGAAAACCCCATGATAGGTTCACCTTAGTCAGAAATGGTTTGAAGTCACATAGGAAAACACACACATTCCTTTTGCAGGTTGAATTCAGTTGCCAGCAAGGGGAGTAAGCTGAAGACCAAGGGGGAAAGGGAGGGAGGGGAGAGAAACCAGGACATGTTAAGAGCAGCTGGAAATATGGGCTGGAGGGGATCTATGTGGAAGGAAGGAAGGAAGGAGCCCTTACTGAAGAGAGAGCAGGGGAGAAAGAGAGGGAAAGAGATGACCCTCACACTTCCCTCCCCCCCACTCTCTCTCTCTCTCTCTCACACACACACACACCCCTCTCTGACACACGCCTGGCTGGCTTGCATTTTGATGATCCCCTGCAAGGAGGGGGCAAGGGAGCAGCAAACTCCCCCCAGGTTCAGCCACACTGAGGGCAGCTCCTTCTTTCTCTTTCTCTTCCTCTTTCTAGTTTGGGAGATGCTGGTTTTTTTTTAAAAAAAAAAAAAAGCCAGCAGGAGGCTTTTGCAGGAGGAGGGTTAGGATGGGGGCGGGGGGCCCTAGCTGTGAGGCCCCCCAAAGATGCTGATTTGGCGGTATGGTTAAACCGGCCATGGTCTCACATCACTTCCTGCCACAGATACCTGATGCTCTTCAGTGCCACCTACAGCATACAGTGGGGCACAGCAGCAAGAAACAGGATTGTGGCAGCTGCCTGGAGGTAGGGCAGCATGGTGTCTCAAGGTCTGTTCTCATGCTCAGTTAGGTACATTATCCACATGTTATAAAACCAAGCCATAGGCAGTGTAGGTGATATGTATCTAAGTGTACAGGATCCTTGGGAAAGTGTGAACCACCACATAGGTGTTAGATTCTTTCCCTTCCAGGCTCATATAATGGGCCAGAGGGACTTGCCAAGTGAGTAAAAGGAGTGGCAGGAAGAGCATTCTATAGGCCTTGCTTATTTTTCTGTGTGGCCATCCTACCCTGAAGTGGCCAGACTGCATTGAGGAAAAATCTGGAACCTGTAGCTTCACATGCTGGAAGATGTCAAAACCACTGACATGTGAATGAGCTAACCAAACCTCACATTGCCTTGGTCATACACAATGGCAGCCAATGGCTTCCATGGCTGTTGAGTGGCGAATCTAAGCTTTAGTTCAGGGTACTGAAGCCAATCCCCACCCCAAGAGGTTCAGCACCTTGTATTGATCCTTCAGAATTTGGATTAAAAACTGCTATGGATTAAGCATCCCACAGACAAGGAAACTACCAGCCACAACTGATCTCACAAAGCTTTCAGCCTTTTCTGCAACTGTAAAATAAGATGTTAGCTTATTCCTCTCTCAACTAAATAAGACAGGAAAACTTTTATATGAAATCCAGTTGTGAATGCTGACTTCCTCATCACACCTTTATTTTACTGTTCAAATGGACCATAACTAATTACATCTTTCACATTAGCCTTTGGTGACATTAGGGCAAAAGATAGAAACAAACAATTAGCAATGCATAATTTATTAGGAGTTTTGCATCACTTTCTTTGTGTATTCACTTCAAGCTGTGGAAAATATCTCCCAGCTAAAATTTGAAAGTCCCTTGAACTAGGTTAGGTAACACTTTCTGTGCAGCCTGCTCATTTTATGTATGTGTATCAGTAAACTAAGTAAACTAAGACTCACTATTTGGAGATACAGGCCAGGATCCTATTTATACATCTGGATTATTCATGAATGTGTACTTAAGTATACAAGATCCTTGGAAAAGTGAGAGCTGCCATATGTGAGGCAGATCCTTGCCCTTCATGGCTCATAAAATGGCCTGGGGGCACTGGATGGATAAGAGAACAGATCTTAAAGGAAGGCTGGGTTCTAGTGTGTCTACATGAGGTAGCTTTTTGCAAGATATTTGCTGTAAAAGCCCTCCCTGAATCTCATAATATAGATAACTGTCAGCCAATTTCCAATATTCCATTTTGAGGCAGGGTACTGAAGACTAGCAGAATGCCAACTCCAGGGACTCCTGGGTGAGATGGATTGTCTAGATCTATTTCAATCTGGCTTAGGCCTGGCTAGGAGATGGAGATAACTTTGGTGTCCTTGGTGGATGACCTACATAAGGGGTGTGTCCCTCTTGCTGTTGCTGGACATATCAATAACTGTGGATACCTTTAGCAACAGGGGAGGTGTTTTAATGACCACACACGAGGGCAAGACCTGATTGGCCATGGCATGGCACACCATGGCTGGGAGGGGGCAGGGGTGGCACATCCCCTTTTTAGGTGCCTGCTGCCCCTGGCCTCTTTGAATTGTGCTTGGAAATAGACCAGTAGCCAGTGGAACTGTTGCAGCCATGTTTGGGACATGGTAAGGAGAGTTCTTAATAGGGTGGAAGCCAAGACTACCCACTGGGTGACCTTGGTCAGTCACTTTCTCCCAGCTTCACAGACAGGCAAGCCCTTCTGAACCAATCTTGCCAAGAAAACTCTGTGAAAGGGTTGTCATAAGTCAAAAACAACATGAAGGCACACAGCAACAACAAGGAAGCTGCCTTTTACCAATGGTTCTTTCACACTACACATTTATAACATTATGACATACCCTCCAACTTTTCCATTATGCCAGGAATAATCCCAATTTATTGTTCCAGTTTCTCCAACCTCCACCCACTGTTCCCCTTTGTCCTCAGCTTACTTCAGTCACTACAAACTGAGTTCAAAGTGCAAAAGCAGTTTGTACTCAATTGAAGGAGGAAACAGAAGGAGGGGCAGAGTCTTGCCATTCCCAGCAGGCTTCAGCAAAAGCAAACTGCTGCAGCCCCTCCTAGCCTGTGCATTCTTCCTCACTGATAATTTTTGTCATCTTGAACACACTCTCATATTGCTTGGCCACATGTGTCCCAGTTTTCATCTATAAAATGTTGGAGGGTATGTGGCATGTTACAGTCTTGAAACTGTTTACTTCTTTCTGGTGATGGGACGCTGAAAGGTATGTGTGCACTTTGATTAACAGCTTTGCAGACCATGAATTGGATACATTTGTTTTTAAAATCTGTTAATGAAAACTTCTTTTTCATCCCAGTGTGTTTATGCACTAAAATATAAGCAGCCAACCAGTATATCATGAATATAAAAATATTATTTTAAGTGTCTTATTAATTGCAATATCCCTTAGGAACAGATTCAGTTCACTACACACAACAGATTAGTTCAAGTTGCCATTGACCAAGTCGGAGCCCTGGGAGTCCAAACTAAATTTCCAATCAACTTGAACCCTTCTCCCCTCCCCACATATCCATTCTTGCCTTATAGTTCCCTGTCTAATAGAGCTGGAGGAAATAATGTGCATTATTCTCCACTTTAGGACTAATACATGTAAGGAAGATCTTCACTGAATGCAAGTCAACATTTCTCCACCCCCTTGACATGCCTTAAATGAGAATCTGGTCCTTTATTATATAATGAATAAGTTATCTTAAATGTGCAAACATGGGTCAAATTTGTATGACTTACTGTACTGGTAACACAAGGTTAATTAAGAGATGCACATGCAGGCAGTAAAAATTGAATCTAATCTAAAAATAGCTGAGCTATTGACATGAAATCATTTTAAGTTGTCCATTTTAAAAAGCTCTGCTGCAAAAGATACTGGTATAAAAAAAACACCACCCCCCAAAAAAAACACAACAAATTAAGCTCCAAATTAAGAACTAGCCTAAATTTGCCACTCAAGGAAAGAACCAAATGAATAATCCAAGCAATAATTCTCCCATGTTGATTGAGAAGTGCCCACGTGATCAGTCAGGGTGAAAATGGAAGCTCAAAAGCCAGAATATTCAAGAGGTAAATTATTACAAAAATACAGGTCTAGCTCTAATATTCCTAGTTTGACTAAAGTAG
The DNA here is from genome assembly GCA_030847615.1 of Gambelia wislizenii. NCBI lineage: Eukaryota > Metazoa > Chordata > Lepidosauria > Squamata > Crotaphytidae > Gambelia > Gambelia wislizenii. The sequence goes on from JAUMIR010000001.1 coordinate 363,488,053, forward strand.
ACTCATTGAATCAATGGGATCCACACACATTTCAGCTATCCGTTCATTGGATCACCTTTAGCTGGGATTAACAACCAGATTTAGGATATAGCACAGAGGAGCTAGAAACAATATGCTCAGATTAAATGTGTGAATTTACAATGTAATGTAGTTTGGACTGTTTAAAAACTGGAATGTTTTCCTACATAAAGGAAATTAGAGGAAATTTAGTCATGTATGTTGTTCACAAGCTCTAGTTGTGTTTTAAATATTTCTTGTAAATAAATACTGCTTCCAAAAGACCAAATTAATTATGCCTTATTTCAAAGCTGGACAATCTCCTTAATCCACACTAATAAACCAAACTTCTTAGTATAAAAAGAAAAACAAAATCTTATGGCACCTTTAAGACTAACCAATTTATTTCAGCACTAGCTTTCATGGACTCCAACTCACTCTTCAGGCTGAAATAAATTAGTTAGTTTTACAGGTGCCACAAGACTCCATCCTTTTTGTACTAAAATATACTCAGTACATGATGGAGAAAAATATCCCAAGCTGCTCTATTGTGAATGTGAAGCAACAATGAAGGGCAGGGGGGTGGTAGTCACAGCACAACTACTTGTAGCATTTAGGTAAGTTTCTATAAGTAATTGGAAAGTATTTCAGTTACTTTTGAGAAATAGTGAATTACTTTTAAAGTTACTTTTTAAATTCACAACTATAATAGTAACTATTTACTTTTGGGGTCCTCAGAATGATAAGTGTAATTACTTTGTGAAATAACATCCCTGGCTCTGATTTAGCACCTCTCACTCCAGTACAGTACTTCTTTTAATGAAGTCCGATTTGGGGGAAGACAGTTACCATCCTGATAAGCTCTGGTGTTAGGACATTAATCCAACATCCTAACATACGCTCTCAGCCAGACCTTAAAAATATCAGCCTTGAATGTTCTATCAGCTCTTATAAAAGCCAGTCGGCTTAACATCTCTACAGACTAGAACATACTTTATTCAGCTCATAGAATCATTTTCCCAGGTAGCTTTTCACCAAGATTAATGAGTCTTTTATTGGACATGAGCAAAATGTTTTTGTACATGTGGGCAAAAGACTCTGGGATTTGAATTCCCCTGTGTATTTTACAAGATATTTATTTTTGTTCCAGGTCCCTCACATCCAAATCCATCTGTAAATGTCCTCAGTTTAGCACTGTACAGAAATCACTAGGAAAACAGAATGTCACAAACCAACGGATGGTGAAACACATTGCTTGGTATTCTAAGTACCAGATGCAGATTTCTTATAGCTGAAGAAATTAAAGAGCAAACTCATGACCTGATAAAGCGGAGATTATTCTTTTTCTGCTTTCAGATGCCAGCTATTTCAAATTTCATTCTTTGCAAATTCCATGAAGCACACTTGATGGAGAGGGCTTTCTTAAAAGAGTAAAACACCTTTACTCTTTTTTTTGGGGGGGGGGGACAGAGAGAAAAATCATTACCTTGTACGAACCAAGCTACGTTGCAATCATTATACAATGTAGTTATGCTTCATTTGTTACAAAGAAGAATTAATTGCAAACAACTAGTTACTTGTACCTCGCAAGCCCTGAATCAAATATGGTGCTGTTTTATAGGGTTTGTCAGAGTGAAAAGAGGTAAAAAGAGATATGAATGCATGTTTGTAGTCTGGGTAATTTGTGAATGACAAATCTGTATTATTCAAGTCCAGGCATCTTACTACAAATATGCACAAATATAGTATGTATGTGTTCTGTGGCCTAAATACCCTAAAGGCACCAGATCCTGTCTGACCTTGGAAGCTAAGCATGGTTAACTCTGGTTAATACTTAGATGGGAGGCTGCCAATGAATACCAGGCACTATAGGCTATATTTCAGAGAAAGGCAATGGCAAATCGAGTATTTCTCGTCTAAGAAAACCCTATGAAATTTGTAGAGTTGACATACCGTATATTCCGGCGTATAAGACGACTTTTGAGCACTCAAAAGTGCCCTCCAAAATCGACAGTCGTCTTATACGCCGGATATACTTTGCTTCACCTGCCTGCCTATCTCCTGCCTCTTCGCAAATGGAGCGAAGAGGCAGGAGACGGGGCAGGGGGTGAAGCAAAGTGCTCCTCCCTTCCCCCCGCCCACCCCCCGCGCATCCACCCCCCTTCCCGAAAGCCGCGGACCCGTGACTTTTGGGAGGGGGGGTGGCTGGGAAGACCCCTCCTCCCTCCCCCCGCCCACCCCCCACGCATCTACCCCCCTTCATAAAAGTGCGGACCCGTGACTTTTGGGAGGGGGGTGGCTGGGAAGACCCCTCCTCCCTTCCCCCCGTGCATCCACCCCCCCTTCCCAGAAGCTGCAGAACCGCGACTTTCGGGAGGGGGGGTGGCTGGGAAGCCCCCTCCTTCCTTCCCCCCGCCCACCCCCCGCGCATCCACCCCCCTTCCCAAAAGCCGCGGACCCACGACTTTTGGGAGAGAGGGTGGCTGGGAAGCCCCCTCCTCCCTTCCCCCCGCCCACCCCCCGCGCATCCACCCCCCTTCCCAAAAGCTGCGGACCCGCGACTTTTGGGAGGGGGGGTGGCTGGGAAGCCCCCTCCTCCCTTCCCCCCGCCCACCCCCTGCGCATCCACTCCCCTTCCCAAAAGCCGCGGACCCGTGACTTTTGGGAGGGGGGTGGCTGGGAAGCCCCCTCCTCCCTTCCCCCCGCCCACCCCCCCGCGCATCCACCCCCCTTCCCAAAAGCCACGGACCTGTGACTTTTGGGAGGGGGGTGGCTGGGAAGCCCCCTCCTCCCTTCCCCCCGCCCAGCCCCCTGCACATCCACCCCCTTCCCAAAAGCCGCGGACCCGTGACTTTTGGGAGGGGGGTGGCTGGGAAGCCCACTCCTCCCTTCCCCCCCTCCCCACGCATCCACCCCCCTTCCCAAAAGCCGTGGACCCGTGACTTTTGGGAGGGGTGGTGGCTGGGAAGCCCCCTCCTCCCTTCCCCCCGCCCACCCCCCCACGCATCCACCCCCCTTCCCAAAAGCCACGGACCTGTGACTTTTGGGAGGGGGGGTGGCTGGGAAGCCCCCTCCTCCCTTCCCCCCGCCCAGCCCCCCGCGCATCCACCCCTCTTCCCAAAAGCTGCAGACCTGCGACTTTTGGGAGGGGTGGTGGCTGGGAAGCCCCCTCCTCCCTTCCCCCCGCCCAGCCCCACGTGCATCCACCCCCCTTCCCAAAAGCCACGGACCCGTGACTTTTGGGAGGGGGGGTGGCTGGGAAGCCCCCTCCTCCCTCCCCCCCCGCACATCCACCCCCCTTCCCAAAAGCCACGGACCCACGACTTTTGGGAGGCGGGGTGGCTGGGAAGCCCCCTCCTCCCTTCCCCCCGCCCACCCACCCCCCGCGCATCCACCCCCTTTCCCCAAAGCCTCGCTTTGGAGAGGGGGGGTGTCTGCGAAGCCCCCTTCCCCCAGCCACCCACCCACCCTCCGCCCAGCCACCCCCTTCCCCAAAGCCTCGCTTTGGAGAGGGGGGTGGCTGTGAAGCCCCCTTCCCCCAGCCACCCACCCACCCTCTGCCTAGCCACCCCCCTTCCCCAAAGCCTCGCTTTGGAGAGGGGGGTGCCTGCAAAGCCCCCCTCCCCCCAGCCACCCACCCACCCTCCGCCCAGCCACCCCCCTTCCTCAAAGCCTCGCTTTGGAGAGGGGGGGTGGCTGCGAAGCCCCCTCCCCCCAGCCACCCACCCACCCTCCGCCCAGCCACCCCCCTTCCCCAAAGCCTCGCTTTGGAGAGGGGGGGTGGCTGCGAAGCCCCCTCCCCCCAGCCACCCACCCACCCTCCGCCCAGCCACCCCCCTTCCCCAAAGCCTCGCTTTGGAGAGGGGGGTGGCTGCGAAGCCCCCTCCCCCCAGCCACCCATCCACCCTCCAACCAGCTACCCCCTTTCCCTAAAGCCACGCTTTGGGGGGGGTGGCTGCGAAGCCCCCTCCGTCCATCCACCCATTCACCCTCCGCCTAGCCACCCCCCTTCCCCAAAGCCACGCTTTGGAGAGGGGGGTGGCTGCGAAGCCCCTCCCTCCACCCCCCCAGCCAGCTGGCCATCCCGCATTCCCCAACCCACCAGGAGACTGGGCAGCCTCCTGTGGGTTGGGGAATTGCAGGTGGAGGGAGCCCAGAAGGAGGGATGGGGCTGTGGAGTTAAATCCCTAGATTCGCTCCCTCTCCCTTGACGGTCGGGAGAGGGGGCGAATCCCAGGGTTTGGCTCCATGGCCCCGCATCCTCCCTATGGAGCCAAACGGGGCATGTTCGCCCCTTTCCTCCACCTTCGAGTCTAGTTTGACTGGAAGGTTGAAGAGAGGGGCGAATGTTGCCCTGCCAGCTGATCCTGTTCGCTTTCCCAACTCACGAGTAGATCCTCATGAGTTGGGAAACAAAGAGGATCAGCTGGCAAGGCTCCCCCAGCCAGCCAAATTGGGGGGGGGGGTCTTATCTGGCGAATATAGACCTAGGCCTAGATTTTTGGCTGGAAATTGGGGGTGGTGGTCTTATACACCCAGTCGTCTTATACACCGGAATATACGGTAAGTCAAAAGGAGACTTGTAGGCACTACATACATGCATGTGTTCTGTAGAATTATAGCAGGGAACACATAAATTCTCTCACTAAAGTAAATCTTCAGTATCCTGGGCAAAATCAAATAGGCTAAAACATGTTCAAAAATTCTAAGTGGGGCTTGAAAACTAAAGACATATCCAGAAGAGCTGGTTTTTTAAAAAAGGGGCGCAGGAGCAGGCACAGGTGGCCACCACTCTACTTCCAAAGGTAGCCAGATCAGCAACATTGCCTTCTCTGTACATCAGGGCCAAAACCTGAGGCCAGAGTTTAGGTCCTTGTGACATCACAGAAATGGAGTGCCCAGGCATTGAGAGGAAGACCAAAACTACTTCTGCGCCAGCTAATTGTGAAGAAGAATTTGGGGAAAGTCTAGCTAAAGGAAGAAAGTGTGAAAGCAGGGTTTCAGTTGAACATTAAGCAAACAAAACAATAGACACATATGAGTTACATAGTTTTTAAGTGGATAATGAAGACATTAAAATAGTTGAATATGTTCTATACCTTGGCTCAGTCATTTAATCAAAATTTAGACCAGTTATGAAATCAGAAGGAGAGGACTTGGGAGGACAGCTATGATGGAATAGGATAAGATCCTTAAGTATAAAGATATGGTATTGAATGCCAAAGTCACCATCATCAATTGCATAATATTTCCAATTGTTATGTATGGTTGTATGTGTGGATGGATGGAGTATGTATGTATGTATGTATGGACATATCATTAAACACCAGTCGGACTCATCCAAGCCATAGCGTTTTCCAATTTCTATGTATGGTTGTGAAAGCTGGACAGTAAGGAAAACTGACAAATCACCACATGTGAAATGTGTTACAGGAGAAGAGTTCTATAAAAAAACCAACAAATTAATGGGTCTTCAGGGAAATCAACCATGAACTCCCACTAGAAGTACAGGTGACTTAACTGAGGCTCTTGTGCTTTGGACCTATCATGAGATGGTGTGACTAACTGGAAAGAATAATGATGCTTGTTAAAAATAGGACAAGGGGAAGACTGTGTTACAGGTGGATTGATTCAATTAAGGAAGACACATGCAAGACCTGAGCAGACTAGTGCATGATTGGGGATCTTAGAGGTCTTTCGTTCATAGGATCACCATAAATCGAAGTCAACTTGATGGCAAATAACAACTGTATGATTGTGAAAGCCTGACAGTGAAGAAAGCTGCCAAGAAGTCAATCAGCTAATTTCAAATGTGGTGGTGGAGGAGAATTCTGCAGATACCATGGACTGACAAAAAGACAAATAAATGGATGCTAGAGCAAATCAAGCCTGAACAATCTCTAAGAGCCAAAATGACTAAACTGAGGCTACTCTGCTTTGGACATATCATAAGACAACATTACTAATTCGAAAAGATGAAAATACTTGGCAAGGCAAAAGGCAATTGGAAAAGGGGAAGACCACGTACCAGATGGATAGACTCAATGAAGAAAGCCATGGTCTTAAGCCTGCAAGACCTTAGCAGGGTTATTAATAACAGGATGTCTTGGAGGTCTCTCATTCATAGGGTCACCATAAATTGAAGCCAACTTGACAGAAGTTAACAACACAACTACAATAAACTAACCAGGCAATATGGAAACCTGGGGCACCTAAAAACAAAACATCTATTCTGATGGCCTAGCAGGTGCCAACAGACATAGCTGCAGTAGTTGCCACTCCTACTAGAGCTTTTATTCCATGTGGCCCCACCCACACATGGCCTGTGGTGAGTTTTTCCAGGCTCTGTGCTGCTTCTGGGACCTGTGGAATGCTCACTATCTGTCCAAGGGGAGTTGCATGGCTTGATCAACAAGAAGGCTCATAAGTCATAATGCTGTTGCTCCCCTCCCACCCTTGCTCCAAATGGCAGGATGGGCCCAAGTGTACACACCATTTCTCTTCCCATTCCTTGGACCTTAGCCCTGGCTTTTTATTGCATGAATATGTGCACAAGGACAACACACATAGAAACACCTTCATCCTGAGCCAGAAAGCCTTGATACCAGCTGGGAATAAGTGGAGATGGTGCCCAGGATGAAAAGCAACCTCACATACAAAAATCAAATGTTCTCCTCCTCTAGTGCTGCTCAGTCTAAGATTTGTCTCCCCATCTGGAAACCTGGAAAGGAATAATATTTTTCTGAGACTTCAGGTAGCACCCTGTGACCAGCAGGACTACTTCTTCCTTATAGTCTACATACTTAACAGGCCCTGCTTACCAGGTGCAGCCTGCTTAGCTGGTATCCCATAGTGAGTAATGAGGGCTTGAGGACCAAACTTCATTGTTACACTTGCAGCTACATGCAGTGCTTAGAGCAGCCACTGCTGTTCCTGCTACATCCTCAGAAGATCTAAGTAAACATCAAGCTGCCTAGCCAGGACTGGTTGAGACCATGGCTGCCTTTTGAACAGTCTAAGAACAATTTAAGAACAATCCAGTCCAGCATTTGATGAATCCATCCAGTTTCCTATGGAAAGGCCACAAGCAGGACACAAGTATCTTGGTACACTCCAACTCATGGTCCACAACAAACTTGCATTCAGGGGTATACTGCCTCTTGGTACTGAAGGTAATGTCTGATTTGCAGCTGTTTCTACCACAAATCTGTCTAATACTCTTTCAAATCCATCCAAGCTGATAGCCATTGTGAAAACTTGTGGTAGTGAATGGTAGTGAATTCTATCATTTAACTTTGTTCTGCATGGCAATGCACTTTCTTTTATCGGTCTTGAGGCAGTAGGTTTCACTGTTAGTACTTTTTATTGTTAAAGCAGGGGACTGAAGCCCCAAACACACTTTTCCAAAAAAATTATGTCTGGTCTCCTATTCAAAATTTTCCATCTAAATCAACTTATGATTGCTTTGTTTAGAACTGCACTGTTGTGCAACAGTCGTATTCCCAGGAGGAGAATGTTGTTGCCACAGTGCCTTCAGGACCACTGCACAAGGAAAGTGAGGAGTGTGGCTGATTTGCAACAATACAGCACTTTGTGGGACAAGCTGCACTTGTGCAATGACAGTACAAGGAGAGGGGAGCGATGGTCCCAACAGGGCCATGGGACACTGGTAATCCAGAACAGAGGGCAGTGGAAAGCCATTATGTCCTCCATCTGGCTGGAAAATATGCCCCCACCTTTCATGGTGTCCTATTGTGCAGTGGGAGCCCCTGTTGTACATCAGAACATTTTTGCACTGTACCCCATTGCACATTGTTGCAATTTTCTAACATGGTTGTGTATCATGTCCATGATGTAGTTCTGTCATCATAAAGTTACACATCACAGCCTGTGAGGTAGGATCTTGGACTATAAATCCTTTTCAAAGGATCAGGATGTCTTACTCTCCCTTTTTTTTCGATTCTACTTTAACACTAGCTCTGGGGTGAGCAAATACTGCAGCTCTGGAGGCCAATCTTATACCCCAGGGTTCATCTAGAGACCACATATATTGCCAGAAATGCCCCAAACCAAACCCAACAATCCATTTGTTTTTGAATACATGGATTACTGTTGGTTTTTTAAATGTTCAACAGTACATGGGGCTACAACCTATTTAAAAGGTGAATTGCCACTTCTGAAGACTTTCTGATCAGACTATTCATCTATTTTATTGGCTAGAAAAGGGGGCATGGGGGAGTTTGTAGAGGCTGAGGGGCAAAAAAAATAGCTGTGGCCCCAGAATCAAACTATATTTACAAATGGATTTCAGAATCCCTCACTAATAAATCTCTAGTTTTGAGGCATTTGAAAATGGAGGGTCTTGGGTGGTCCTAGAGCTCTTTCCATTTACATAAATTGGTGATTGCATATATGGGTGCTTAAATCCACTATGATGCAAAACAATTTCCAAAGGAAAACGATGTTATTCAGAGAGTAATAATTACTTTGTTTGTTTTCCACAAAAATAGATGCAATGAATCCAGTGTTTCTATTTTGAAACACATTTGGTGGAAGTCTACCTTTGCTGAATATTACATCAATTAAACAAATATGATATAATAGGCGTTACTGAAACCTGGTGGGACGAGTCTCATGATTGGAATGTAGGAATAGAGGGGTATAACCTTTATAGGAGAAACAGGCCAAACAGGAAAGGAGGAGGAATAGCATTATATGTCAGGGATATTTACACCAGTGAAGTGATCCATGACATCAATACTGGAAGCCAGGTGGAGAGCATCTGGATAAAAATTAAAGGGGAGGGAAACAACAGGGATGTTATTGTGGGACTCTACTACAGACCCCCAAATCAGACGGAGGAATTGGATGTTGCCTTTCTAGAACAGATGAACATACATGCAGAAAGGAGAGATGTAGTAGTGATGGGTGACTTCAACTATCCTGATATTTGCTGGCAATCTAACTCAGCCAAAACTACAAGGTCTAGCAAATTCCTTACATGCCTGGAAGACAATTTCATGGTCCAAAAGGTGGAAGAGGCAACAAGGGGGTCAGCTATTTTAGATCTGATCCTAACCAACAGAGACGACCTTGTTAATGGGGTGCAAGTGGTGGGATCCTTAGGTGAGAGTGATCATGTTCTCCTGGAGTTTGTTATACAATGGAAAGGAGAAGCCAGGCATAGTCAGACACGCATTCTTGACTTTAGGAGAGCTGATTTCAATAAACTCAGGGAAATACTGGGGATGATCCCATGGTCAAGAATACTAAAAGAGAAGGGACCTCAAGACGGTTTTGACTTTCTCAAAAGGGAGATACTGAAGGCACAATTTCAAACAGTACCATTGAGGAAGAAAAATGGGAGGTGTCTCAAGAAACCAGGATGGATGACTAAAGAACTTTCAATGGAGCTAAGTTTTAAACGGAACATGTATAGGAAATGGAAAAGGGGGGAAATCACCAAAGAAGAATTCAAACAGATAGCGAACACGTGTAGGAGTAAAGTCAGAAAAGCTAAAGTGCAGAATGAGCTCAGGCTTGCTAGGGAGGTTAAGAACAATAAAAAGGGTTTTTTTGGGTATGTCCGCAGCAAAAGGAGGAAGAAGGAAATGATAGGGCCACTACGTGGAGAAGATGGCAAAATGCTAACAGGGGACAGAGAAAAGGCAGAATTACTCAACACCTTCTTTGCCTCAGTGTTTTCAGAAAAGGAAAAGGAGGACCAACCTGAGGAAAATGGAACAGAGGACACAATAGGGGAAATCCAGCTGAAAATAAGTAAAGAGGTGGTACAGGAATACCTTCTTAATCTAAATGAATTTAAATCTCCAGGACCAGATGAACTACATCCAAGAGTATTAAAAGAGCTGGCAAATATAATCTCAGAGCCATTGGCAATAATATTTGAGAACTCCTGGAGAACAGGAGAAGTCCCAGCAGACTGGAGGAGGGCAAACGTTGTTCCCATCTTCAAAAAGGGGAAAAAAGAGGATCCCAACAACTATCGTCCAGTTAGTCTGACATCAATACCAGGGAAGATTCTAGAACAGATCATTAAACAGAGAGTCTGTGAACATTTAGAAGGCAATGCCATAATCACAAAAAGTCAGCATGGGTTTCAGAGAAATAAGTCATGCCAGACTAATCTGATCTCTTTTTTTGATAAAGTTACCAGCTTGGTAGATGAAGGGAATGCTGTGGACATTGCATACCTTGATTTCAGTAAGGCCTTTGACAAGGTTCCCCATGACATTCTTGCAAACAAGCTTGTAGAATGTGGGCTAGACAAGTTAACTGTTCAATGGATTTGTAATTGGTTGACCGGCCGAACCCAAAGGGTGCTCAGCAGTGGCTCCTCTTCGTCTTGGAAAGATGTGACCAGTGGGGTGCCACAGGGTTCTGTCCTGGGCCCAGTGCTATTCAACATCTTTATCAATGACTTAGATGAGGGAATTAGGGGCATACTTATCAAATTTGCAGATGACACCAAATTGGGAGGAGTAGCTAATACCCTAGAGGACAGGATCAAAATTCAGAATGACCTGGATAGACTGGAGAGCTGGGCCAAAGCTAACAAAATGAAATTCAATACGGAGAAATGTAAAGTACTGCATTTAGGGCGGAAAAATGAAATGCATAAATATAGGATGGGAGAGACCTGGCTGAATGAGACTATGTGCGAAAGGGATCTAGGAGTCCTAGTAGACCACAAGTTGAACATGAGCCAACAGTGTGATGCGGCAGCTAAAAAGGCCAATGCAATTTTGGGCTGTATCAATAGAAGTATAGTGTCTAGATCAAGGGAAGTAATAGTGCCACTCTATTCTGCCTTGGTCAGACCTCACTTAGAATACTGTGTCCAGTTCTGGGCACCACAATTCAGAAAGGATATTGACAAATTGGAGCGTGTCCAGAGAAGGGCAACTAAAATGGTGAAAGGTCTGGAAACAATGCCTTATGAGGAGAGACTTAGGGAGCTGGGTATGTTTAGCCTGGAAAAAAGACGGTTTAGAGGCGATATGATAGCCCTGTTTAAGTATTTGAAGGGATGTCACGCTGAGGATGGAGCAGGCTTGTTTTCTGCTGCTCCAGAGACTGGAACACGGAGCAATGGGTGCAAGCTCCAGGAACAGAGATTCCACCTCAACATGAGGAGGAACTTTTTGACAGTCAGAGCTGTTCGTCAGTGGAACACACTCCCTCGGAGCGTGGTGGGGTCTCCTTCCTTGGAGGTCTTTAAACAGAGGCTGGATGGCCATCTGTCGGGGATGCTTTGATTGTGATTTCCTGCGTGGCAGGGGGTTGGACTGGATGGCCCTCGTGGTCTCTTCCAACTCTGCAATTCTATGATTCTATGATTCTATGATTCTATGAATGGGCTGATATTTATATTGTTTTCACTCTGGATGCAATTATTTTGTTTTATGACAATAGCTTTTAAGTGCCCATTCAAATTGTACCAGAAGGTAATAACAAAACTATTGGCACCACTTCTATCACTACTATCAGTTTTAAGAGTAAAGGGAAAACAGTTCAGATTAGAAGAAATGAGATTGAGGAGTTCTTTGTGCAAAAGTATCTTTGTGCATGTTGGATGGGCTCTGATTTCAGATCAAATTGACTACCAGTTGGCCCTTCTATAAACAGCCATGGAAGACATGATATAAAACCAGTGCTTGGAAGAGTTACTTTTTGGAATGCAGCTTCCAGGATCGTTCAACCAGCATGGCCACTAGGGATTCTGGGAGTTGTAATTCAAAAAGAAAGTTTTGCACTGACTGCCTAAAAACATGCAAAATTGCCATTTTGAATGACTGGGCACTACACGTCTGACAACATACTTAGAAGAGACAGAGAAAGCAGCTGATTCCCACCCATAGTTACAAAGCAACTTTGGGGGATAGGAACCCTAAAGTTCCCACCTCTCTTTCAGCCCTTCTCTTTACCAGCCTGCTCAAGTTCTGCGTTTTAGGAACTATATGCTTCTCACCCAACCAAGGTTTTCCTCTTTCTTGGTTCAGCTTTGTCTTTTTTCACTCACTGCTCCATACACTTGGAATTGCCTCCTGAACATTTGCAGAATGCTCCTTCCCTCGTTATTTTTAAATCTTAATTAGAAACTTTTTTTTGTTTTCCAGAGCTTTTGGAATTTTAGTTTACATTAATATCTATATATATAAAACACTTGGGTATGTTGTCTTTCCCAGTGTGCTGATTGGCTGCTCAGGAAACACACCCACATGCAACTTCCCTCTCCACCTCACAATCCACTCCTGCCACTCAATCTGTGGCCCAGATTGGGACCCAGACAGTCAACTGGCAGCAGCAGCAGCAGTGATAATGCCTGCGACGGGACCCAGGCAGTCAACTGGTGGGGGCAGTGGCTGCGGTGGCAGAGGCAGGGCAACAGAGTAAGTCACCCTCCACAATTCCAGGAAAAGTGTGGAACCCTGAGAAGGGGGAGGAGGAATTTAAAAACCCACCAGCCTTCCTTACAGGGTTGTCATGAGGTCTACCAGGCTTTTGGGGGGAGTTTTTTAATGGTGTATGTTATTACCAGGTACAGCTAGTTGTTTTATAATCTTGTATATTTTGATTGCATCTATTTGACAGTTTGCTTTATATTATACTTTTTTTTTTTGTATTTTATCTGGATAATTTGTTTTACAATGGTATGGTATAGTTCTTACCCTAAGAGGTGGGAGCTGCATTAGAGGCCCACCCATGATGCCCAAAATCTCCTTTAATATTTGGGGGAATTATTAGCTCATATAGGAGGCCTGTGAGAGGAGGGTAACTTCAGGGATCTTTTCACCTATGTACAGTATACCAGTACTAACTGCAGAGAGCACTCTAGTTAAAGTAAAACAAAGTATTATTATTGGAAATAACACAGGGGATATGCTAACATAAAAAACATACACTTTTAAGATCCATACAAGGCTATAGCAGAATAAGACAGAAAGACAGGATAGAGAGAATTCAGGGAAGATAGGGTGATAGTTACCAGTCTCAGGGAGGAGAATTCCATGCAGCAAAGATACTCAGACTGGCAGCTGAGGGTGGCACAGATGAGTCCGGCAGAAAGGAGGAGTCCGTCAGTCTGTGGCCCGCTTTGCTGGGGTCTAGGCTGGGATATTTATACCCTATTTCATATCCTGAAGGGATACTCTGATTATGACAAAGCCTGGATGGTTTTCCCAAGGGATAGACAAAGAGACCAAAACTCAACTTGATTGCTTCAATTCCAGAAAGACAAAACATTGATGGTCCTGCAGCAAGCTCTTAATGTTTGTCCAGGTAAGGGCTATAGGAGAGATTTCCTAGGGAATAGTCACTTAATTGTTTGATTGAATTATTCCTGGGAACACCCAAAACTGAAAGAAAGGATTAGCACATACCTCCTAATGAATGTGTTTACTAAGGGGCTTTCTGCTTAATCCTAACTTGGGCTTTCTGACCATTATATTTCTAGACACATCCCAAGTCATTGTGACCTCCAACTGACCTCTGGTTTGTCTCAGCCAACCTGACCCTAAAAATTGTCCAATATCTCCAATTATGAGATACCTTGGGGAGGGGTTATCAGGGCATATAACATAGTTTTATTATTCTTCCTTCCCTCTGTGTATGTGTGTATACATATATATTTTAGACTGTATGCCTTTGGCAGGATCCACTGTTTTTCATTATTTTACTTGTAAAGCACCATGTATATTGAGGGTGCTATATAAATAGATGATGATGATAATGAAAATGAAAATTATGATGATGATGATAGCACCAGACCCCTTCTGATCTTGGGAGCTAAACAGGGTTAATACTTGGATAGGAGATTGCCAACAAATACCAGGTGCTATAGATTGTATTTCAAAGGAAGGAACTGGCAAAACCACCTCTTGATTATTCCTTGCCTAAGAAAACCCTATGAATTTAATGAGGTCACCATAAGTTGACAGGCAACTTGAAGGCACATGCACACACAATTTGGAGAGACACTCAATGAAAGGTAGTAGGTAGCAATTTGTTTCACACATATGAGTGCACAGAGAGAAAGAATTTCAAATATATATTGGACTGTTGCATTTGGGAGAGAAGAAACAATCAAATACTGTAAAAGATCTTTTTCTTCTTGCTTTCTCTGTCTCTTTCTTTTTTCAAATAGTCTGTGATGCCATACTGACATCACAAAGATTTGTGAGGAGTATACAGTTGGACCCCTATATCCACCTGGGTCCAGTTTCCAGACTTACCGTGGATACTGGAAACCATGGATAACAGCAAACCCTATTAAAATAAAGGACTTCTGGTAAACACATAACATAGAGTTGCATTGGCGGACCTAGAATATACCTAGAGAGGATGCAACTCTCTGGTCTGTGTCCCTATTTTGTGGTCAGTGGATAACTGAAACCATGGATATTGGTTCTGCAGATACGGGGGTCCAATTGTAAATGATTTATTTTAAAAAAAACATGCAAACATATTGGGCAGATGGCACTTCCTGTTCTTTTTCTTCCACTCCCAAATTATACAGACACTGAGTATTTTTAAGACCACATTATTTATGTGTAGTTCAGTTGCCCTAAGCCTTTGCCCTGATGTAGGTCAAACATAGTGATGGAAAATGGAATGTGCTATTAGTACAGAGTAGACCAGACCCACTGAAAAGAAAAGGAATTTTCCTATGTGTTGACTCACCGCTCAGCAATTGATTCAATGAGTCTCCTGCAATGGATTTCAGTTATTACCTTCAGAAATCTTCAAACAAGTAGAAACATCAATCATCAATAGCTACTAATAGATGACTAAACAACTTAGGTAACTATCACAAACAAAGCCAAACCATTTGTCTATCTAACTTGGCTCTAGCAACAGCTCCTCAGAGTATGGAGACCTTAGAGAAATTACATTTTTGAACTACAACCTGCAGAATTCCACAGCTAACACGGACCGTGTCCATATTGGTTACGGGATTTTGATAGTTATCCCCTCCCCCCCCCAAAAAAATCCTCCCCCAAGGTCCAGTTTAAAAGATCATCAAACAAGATTCATATGAATGCAAGTTTCATACAGTAAGGAAATCTGTGGCTTTGCTTATTATGAAATGTTGGGGTTTATAACTTACAGTTGTCCCTTCATATTCACTGGGGTTTGGTTCCAGGACCCCCTGTGGATACCAAGATCCGTGAATACTCAAGTCCCATTATATGCAATGGCATAGCAAAATGGTGTCCCTTATATAAGATGGCAAAATCAAGGTTTGCTTTTTGGTTTATTATTTTTTTAAGAATATTTTCAAGCCGTGAATAGTTAAAGCCATGGATACCAAATCCATGGATATGGAGGAACAACTATAATCTGAAAGTCAATTTTAAAATTGAACATATGTAGGGTGCATCGAATCAGTTCCCTTTCAGAGGCTTATATGCATAACATGAAACTATCCAAGTACTTCACGTACAGATGTTCCAAAGTTTTGGAGGACTACAGTTATGCTGATTCTTTTTGTCTGAAGTCTAGTCAAAGCACACAGGTTTCCAACTAGATACAGTTAAATGCCAAATCAACAAAACAGAACGGAATCAAATTTACTAAAGTGTTCCACAGATATGTTGACTTCCTAAGTAGCCAAGATTAAATTGGATTCCTCTAGTTAAAGCTAAATATAGCCTTTATCCAGTAGACTACGCTATTCTATTATCATAAAATTATCCCCCCCACACAAAAAAAGTTTTATTGTTGAAGAAAAGAATACAGAAAATACCACATTAACCCATAACATGGGAATGCTTTAATTTATTTTTGTCATGACACAATATTTCATTATTTCTATCTGGAATAGTTAGTGTGCAATTCCATTGCATGGACTCCTTTCAACAAGGGCCAAAGCTCAATAGTAAAATATGTGCTCTGCACACAGAAAATCTTAGTTTCAATTCCTGGCAGCTTTGGTTAGAGAGAGGGAAAACAACTTTCAAATGCCAAAGAGATGCCACCACTTAACACTGTGGGCAGCTGTGCAGGGGGCAGGTCCAATTGCCCCCTCCTCTAGCCTGCACCTAGCCTGCACTTCTGGTTTGTGTGCACCAGAAGTAACATCACACAACTTCTAATCTCCATTTGGGCCAAATTTAGGAGCTGTTTGCCTTTTTCATGGGGGCTTCAGGGGCTGGGGTTTCTGGGAGTAGGCAGCCTGAACCAGTGCATTTATGGATGGTTTGAGGGCATTTTAGCCCATTTGGGGGTGGAAAATGCCTGAAACTCTTTTAACACAATTTAGCACAATTCTTTTTTTTTTAAAAAAAAATAGGGCTTTGAAGGTCCTCAGGGTAGCTTCAGAAGCTCTAGAACTGGGGTTCAGCCTGTGGGTGACACTTTCCCTAGCTCTTGTGTAGATGGAAGTGTGCTAGGTTGGCCATTGACTTGGGGCCCTTTCACACTACACAGTTATGACACTATGGAATCCTGGGGTTTGTAGTTTGATGTGGTACTAGAGCTCTCTGAATGAAAAGTCTAACTACCTATTCCCTAAACTGCAAATTCCATGATTCCACAGACTGCAGCTATGGCAACTAAGGTGCTATAATTGTGTCAGAGTGCTGTACTTGTGTTGTGCGTAAGGGCCCTTGGTAAAATATAACTTCCTAGTTCTGCCCTATTAATAATGGGACTATATCTGTACTCTTCTTATCATGTCTCCCAAAACAGGCCTATTTCTTTAGATTGGTAGCAAACATGGCCTCCTGGCAAGTTTAAATATGTTACAGGTGAAAACAGTGCTACCACTCGTTTTCCTAGGTGTTGCAATATCATGTTTAAAAATCACTTTAAATATCCTGAGAATTTTGCATTTACTATCTTCATGTTTTGCTAGTGATGGTTTATTTACCTACTTAATTTTTAACCCAGGAGATTATCAGACGTGGCGGAATGTGGCAAAAACCCACGTTCTATACTGCGTCAGAAGAATTCAATGCGAACGGAAAGGGTGATATCAGATGCCTGCATTCTTCAGCTGTTCCGGGGGCATAGCACTGCTGCAGATGAAGTTTCCTTTTTGTATTGATGGGGACACACTCTCTCTCTCTGGCTTTTCTTCGCAAACAAAGATTCAGGAAGGACTCATCCCGTGTTTTCTGCAAGCGTGCTGATTACTAAAAAGGCCAATCCAAGATAGACAAGTCCGGTTGCAGAAAGCACAGCAGAAGGTTTCCTTGGGTGATGTTTCCGGGTTGTGATTCTTTCTGCCGTTGTCATTTCTCTTCAAGACTTGTTCAGCATGAGTTCTCAAACAAGGCTGCAGCATTGTGGATAGTGCGTCTCCATGCCTCCCGATGTGAGGTCAGGGCGGACCATTGTTGGTGATCAATTGGGCTGAGCCTGAGATGTTGTTTCAGGGAGTCCTTATATTGGTTTTTTTTTTAGCACCCCTCTTACGCTGACCCATGGCGAGTTCACCGTAGAGTACTATTTTGCGGAGGCGATGGGGACAAACCACTAATAAAAAGGGATGCCTTACTCATGGCCACACTATGCCCCAGGATGCTGAAGAATGATGTCGTCTGATAATCTCGCAGGTTCCTGTTCTCATCACGATCTTCTGACACGGTTTATGCCACGTTTGATAATCTTCATAGTTGGCTTCTATTCTGTTTGTTCTTATTTATTTTTTAATTTTGTAACATAGTTGGTTTTTATTCTGTTTGTTCTTTTTTTAAAAAAAAATATTGATGTTAATCAACTGGTATATTGGCTGGTAGAACACATTTCTCCTCAGAGATGTGATTAGTTCCCACTCTTGGTTGCATTCAGAAAGTGTCTTAAGATGCATTTCTTCAGACTGACCTTTTAAACAGCTTTATTGATTATTGACCATTGTTTTTAAGTGCTTGATTAATGCAATGGTTTCATGCTTTTAATGTCTAATTAGCTTTTAATTTGCTTTTGGCCCATTTTTAATGTTTTTCAATTAATTATTGTGGAGTGCTTTTTTAAGTAAAAAGAAGAGATAGAAAATTATAAAATAAGTATAAAATAGCATTCAGTGTGATTTATATCTGACTAAAGCACAGAGGAGAATCTGGATCCTCAAGATGAAATGTTCAGGGGGGTTGGGTTAGATCAGAGTTGTATGGCTCTCCAGATATTGCTGGACTCCAACTCCTATCAGCTGTAGCCAGCATAGTCATCAATGAAGGATGATAGCCATTACTCTTCAACTGGGAGGACCACATACTTCTCACCCTTGGATTAGATGATTCATAAACTGGCTTGTTTTGAAGAACAAGTGTTTAGGAGGGATTGGCCACTACAACAAATACAATAAAGAATTGGAAGACTATTTTTATTTAATAAGCATTTTTACAGAAAGAAAAAGTGACTAATGCTGAACTTTGGGTTCATATTCTCACATTCCATTTTGAATCCAACCCTAAACATGAATCCAAACTTAAACATAAAGTGTGGAATGGGGGGAGCAGCACCCACCAATGCGGGGTGGCCATCTGCTGTACTTTATAGAGGACAATCCATTCGTTGGCTCTCAGAAAGCAATAGTTTCTTTGGATGACTCTGGTCTGAAAACAAAAAAAACATTGGAACACACTGTCCAACTGGCCAAATTTAACAGTGACGGTCCCAATTAATCTTCTGTCATCCCACTTTTTCAGCTGCTTTTAAAATATTCCAGTTTCTGTCTCCTTCTCTCACCTTCCCCATTTATCTTCATTTTACTACAATTTCTTCAAACTGAGTTCAAAGTGCAAAAGTAGTTTGCACTCAGCATGGTGGAGAGGAAAGGAAGGGGTGGAATCTTGCCCTTTCCAGTAGGCTCAGGCAAAAACAACAGCTGCAGCCTCTCCTAGACTGTATGTTCTTCCTCACTAATAATATTTGTCATCTTGACCTCACTCTGATGTTGCTTGGCCACACATGTTCTGGTTTTCATCTGTAAAATGTTGGCAGGTATGTTAGAAGTACAAGCCAGGGATCTTAACATCTTATCACACTACACTGTTATAGTGCTATTATTCCACTTTAACTACTCTGCCTGCCTCCTGAATTCTGGGATTTGTTGTTTAGTGAGGCCTAAGAGATCTCTGGCTGAGAGGTCTAAATGCCCTTCCCTAAACTGTAAATCCCAGGATTCCACAGGAGGCAGCTAGAGCAGTTAAAGTGGAATAATAGCACTATAAAAGTGTAGTATGATAATCCTGTTGGACTCATGGATTAGAACCTGGACTGGAAACTGAGCAGGTAACCAGGTCACCTGATCATAGTCTTTCCTACTAGGATGAGATGTATTGCATTTCTATTTAAATTACAGGACTTACTTCCGAACAGGTGTGCACACATATAAATAAACTCATGTAAATTGGATGCCAATCTCTACCGTATATTGTCCTCTTTTTTTGGTCATGGATTTCCTCTTGTTTGGGTATGTTTAAGTGGTCACCCTGCTTTCTTCTGTTTTGAACCAAATATGATCATTCCTCAGAATCACCTCTTTCTGTCTCTCCCTTATTATAAGGTATAAAATAAAGCAAACACAACAAATGGTCTTAAAACATATTGCATTTTGGCAATTTATTCTTGAATATATCAAGAACAGGTATTTAAATCCTTCTGTGAATCTTGCACACCTTGCCAAAAGTATTGTGCCCATCCTGAGACCAGAAACAGCACACCTGATTATGCCATGGGAAAAGCAGTATATAGTATACTTTTACAAACAGTGTATATTTTTGTTTAAAAGAAAACAGATTTTCACTAGGAACTGAAGCCAGTGAAATACAGGTGTTTGTATAAAGTGGAAGTACATGAAGAGGAAGAAGCAAACAAAAATCAGAACAGAAACCTACGATCGATCAATATCTGCTGGCATTAACGTCAATTAAAAACAAAGCTTTCAAGAGCAGACTTGAGCCCCAGACTAACAAACAAGCTAGAAGTAAATGTTCTTGTATAGTTCATAACATATTATTTTCCCCCACAGGAGTCCAATTCACAGTAAGCTCCTTAGTGGTGCTACCGTTAAGGTCTTACAGCTTTAAGAGTTTCACAGCCTACAGCCTCCATTGCTAGCGGCCCAGGCAGTGTTCATCCGATCATATTTCAGTATAAATGGCTAAATAAAGAATGAGAAAAGGCTTACATAAGACAATCTTCATTCAAGACACTCACTTCCGTGGCTGGATCCATTTCATCTGCACACAGTCACATCAAAGCAAAAGCATTTTTCCTCTAGAAGAATAATGAGGGTGATAGAAAAAACATTTTCTATTTGCCAATTTAACAGATGAAACATTTACTTTCCAGCCAGTGTAAAGTAACAGCAAGCTTATTAGACCCGATACTGATCCTCCCTTGAGGATTCCAGCAAGCAAGTCACAAAAGGTGCAGGTCAGAGAAACTAAGGAATTAAATGGAGACAGGCAGGAAAGAGGGAGCGAAAATAGGGGTTTGGTGTTTTTTAAAAGTGATCTTTTTGTTTGCTTGGCCTTTTCAAAGGACAATATTGCTGTTTCTTATTGATTCTTGTCCTAGAGCTTTAGCTGTTTTGTGCTCCTTTGAATGTATACTTCACTAACTGTATGGCTTCTGTGAGTTCAAGCCTTGTGGTTTTGCCATTCCCTAATTTCTCAATATGATTTATAAGTTTTAAAAAATGTTTAAGTGGATACTATGTATATCCATTTATTTCATATACTGTATAGATAAAATTGCCTTTTTGTTATTTGCTCATTTGCAGTTTTTTTGCCATTCATCACAGGCTACTTGAGGTTTCACCATCCTGAATCTTTTAATATGATCTGGAAACTTGGTCACGTTATCCCTTGATCATCAAAATGATTTATGAACAAGACAGTAAAACTGTAAATTTTGTTATTGTGTACCTTCAAGTCAACTTCAACTTAGGGTGACCCTATCACAGGGTTTTCTTGGCAAGATTTATTCAGAGAAGGTTTACTCTCTCAGTCTTAGGCTGAGAGAGTGTGCCCTGTCCAAGGTCACCCAATGGGTTTCCATGTCCAAGCAGAGATATGAACCCTGGGCTCCCAGAGTTGTAGTCAAACCACTATGCCATACTGACTGAGATCCTTTTTTAAAAAAAAAATCATACTATACTTCTCCTACAACTTCTCAGAAATTGAACCAACACATTGGTATGAGTTGTATTAATTAATAAAATAAAATAAATTTGTGATGGTTTAATTGCTTTTTATCTTTTGTATGCTGTTAATTTTTAACTGTATTTATTTTAACTACCTTGAGCCCTAAACTGGGGGAAAGATGGGATATAAATAAATACAATAAATAGGCTGGGACATGTCAAGAAGAGGGTGACATAAATGGTGGGAGGTCTGGAAGCCATGCCCTATGAGAAGCCGTGCCCTATGAGAGGGAGGAAGAAGGTAACAAACCAAAAGGAATTCAAAGATCAACAGGGATTGGAGCGAAGCCCGAAGAAAGAGAGCAGACAGGGAGAGGAGAATGGAGTACATTGGCCAAAAGGAAAAAAGGGAAAGTGGGGAGGAAATCACCCCAGAAGGGGGAGTTGCATCTCATAGGTGAGGTGGCTCAGAAAAACAGGTTTGAACTGTTGATAAAAGGGGAAGAGAAAGAGGCTACTGGGGATGGTGATCAAGTTCCAGAGAGGAAAGAAGAGAAGCAGGCTGCTGTGGGTGTAGGAGAAAGTACGGAAAGAGAAATGACTGATCAGGAATTGCTTCAAGAGTCTACAGTCATGGAAATGGAACATCAGGAGAGCTGGGGGGGAAAGGAAAAAGAAGGGGAGGCGTTTGAAAAGGAAATCGGGGGAGGAAGCGAGTGGAAGAGTGGAAGAGATGGATACAAGTGAACAAGGTTGTTCTCTGACTCCAAAAGTTAGCTCTCAAGACTCCTTGATCCCAGAGCAGCTTTTGGTATCATACCCTTTGACCCCTGAACTCCCTAAACCTCCAAACCCTGGCCCCCTGGCTCCTGATCCTTCGTTTTCAACCCAACCCCCTTTCACCCCATCCTCACCTCCCTCCATCTCCAACACTTGTGAGGCTATGCCTCAGGAAAATCCTGAGGAGGTAGAGGTGATGCATTCAGAGGAACAAGAGATACAGTCACCAGAGCTGTGTTGAGAAAGAATGTGTTAAAAAAGAGATCTTTAATAAGTTAGACTGTAAGCTAGATTTCAATTAAGTTAGACTTTAAGTTAGATTTTTAGTAGAAAAATAATTATTTCAATCAGTATGGCCAATATACTTCTGTTAGTTTTTTTGTTATTTATAACAGAGGCCTTAATAAATTTTTGGGTACATAAAACAATGGGTTCGTTAAAAATTACCACGTGGAATGTCCGTGGCTTGCGAACTGAGGATAGGTGCAATGAGATTTTGCCCTGCCTTGGCGGCCTGCGTTACAACATCATTGTATTGCAGGAAACTCATATCTGTAACGAACAACAGCGGAGCCGATGTCAGAGGTTGTGGACGCAAGGACCTTCTGTATGGTCATATGGGGAGTGTGGCGGTTGGGGAGTAAGGGTTCTCTTTAGGGCCAGGAACAATTTGACCATTGATTTCATGTTAGAAGTAGTTTTGGGGAGGCTGGTGGTGGTGGATTTTAGTATGGAGGAAAAGCAGAAAGATGGAAGAGTAGAAAAGAAGGCTTTCAGGCTGTGTGGGCTTTATGCTTCTGTAAAATATGCCGAACGGAAAAAGTTTTGGGGGTATTTAAAAGATCAGTGTAACACTCGGCGGCATCTTATTATTGTAGAAGATTTCAATAACAGGGCAAGGATGATGGACAGGAGTGCTTACGCAGACCAGAAAGAGTGGACAAAGTTGTCTCTGCCCAAACCCCTAACAGCAGAAGAAAGAGTTGGAATCTTTTCTAGAGAAGCAAAGTCTTAAGGATGCAGCTCTTGACGTGGAGAATGAGTTAGAATTTTTTCCTGTTTATTGCAGAAAGGCTTTTGGTTCGGATTTTCCCCCAATGGAAGGAGTTCGATTTACTCATTATCACAAAACCTCAGCCAGCAGAATAGACCGTGTGAGGACAGTGAAGGAAATGAAGGTGGAAAAGTGCACTGTTATGATCACTCCTTGGTCAGATCATGGGCTTTTGGCTGTAGAGTTCAGTATAGGTCAGGTTTACCCCAAAGGGAAACCTCTCTGGAGGTTACGCCCTAAATTTTTGGAAGATGTGGCATGTAAAGAGCGTATCGCCTCAGCACTAGCCCACAGCCTAACTCTTGCTGACATGTACAAGGATGATTTGTGCAGGTGGTGGGAACGTGTGAAGTGTGCAGTTTGGGCCACTAGCTGGGCTTACGAGACCAATGTTAAGGGGAGACATATACAGGAGTATAATTTGGTCATTTATCATTTTTTGAAGTGTCATTATCGATTGAACCAAGGTGTTCCTTTTTCAGAACAAGAGCTTAACTGGGCGAAGGGAGTGATGGCAAGATTTTGCCAAAAGCAAAGATAAAACAGAAAGAGGAGTAAAAATTTCAGGACTCGAGGTGGTGTGGTAGATGTGGATGAGTGGGCAGGCACCCAGAGTCCAAAAGCTCCCATCGAATTAAACGGTTTGAGAGCCTCTGAGTCGGACCCTATTTCATTTAGACCAAGTGAGATGCTGGATATCATGGAGGGATATTACAGGCAGTTATATGCTCGGAAGAACATAGATACAGAAGAGATGAAGGTTTTTTTCCAAGCTTTTTCGGAGGACCAGGTGGGCACCCTCTATAAGGGTTTGAGTCCAGATGACAGGAAGAGGTTGGTCTCTCCTATAGAAGAGCAAGAAGTTCATGAGGTCATAGTTCAGGGGAAGGGTAAGTGCGCCCCTGGCCCAGATGGCCTCAGTTGGAATTTTTATAAAGTTTACAGGAAGTGGATTGTTCCCCCTTTAACCACTTTGTTTAATTTTTTTGTGGGATAATAATGAGCTCCCTGAGACGTTTTATCAAGGGGTCTTGATTTTTTTCCCAAAGGAGGGCGATCCTACCTTCCCAAAAAACTGGCGCCCCATAGCTCTGACCAACGTAGAGTACCACATGTTGGCAAAAATACTGAACAATCGGTTGGCTAAGGTGGCTGATAAGATCGTGATGGAAGCACAGTCTAGTGCTGTGCCGGGTAGGACTATGGTAGACTCTCTTTGTTTGTTTCGGGAAGTGTTCCGACTCAGCAAGGAGGGAGCTTGGACTGGTCAAATCCTACAGGTCAACCAAATGAAAGCTTTTGACAATGTAGATCATAGGTTCCTATGGGAAGCCCTCAAGTGGAAAGGAGTGCCAGAGAGATTTATTGCTTTAGTTAAATTGTTTTATAGGGATGCAGAGGTGGTTTTGCAAGTCAATGGTCATAGAGGAAAGAGGATTAAGTTAAATTCTGGGGTGAGGCAAGGTTGTCCACTGAGCCCTCTCTTGTATGTTATTGCTTTGGATGATATCCTGTGTAAGATTAGTTTAGACAAGAGCATCTCGGGGATCCAAATCCCACGTCCATTGGACAGTTCGGGGGTGGTTCGGTGTGAATCTGTTAAATTTGTTGCCCATGCTGATGATGTGTCCCTCTTGGTTAAGGACAGGATGGAAGTTAGAAAGATTAAAGATGTTTTTGAGGCCTACGGTCGAGTTTCTGGTGCTCGACTTAACATGGAAAAGACTTTTTTGATCAGAATTTTTGCTGCAGAGGACAAGATGGCAGCTATTCCTCTAAAGGATGTAATTGAAGAAAAGGAAGGGTGGCAAGCAGAGCAAGAGGCAAAGACGGATAGGGTGAAGATCCTAGGGCTGAATTTTGCAGTGGCTCCTGAGGGATGGAAAGAAAATTGGTATCGCTGGTTGGAAAAAGTGAAGGAGAGGGTGGCCCTCTGGCAGAGATGGAAGCTGACCATTTACCAAAGAGCCCCTTTTGTAAATACCTACCTGCTTCCGGTGGCAGCCAACTTGGCGGCTGTTTTCCCACCTCTGGATTCAGTGATTAAAGAAGCTGATCGAGTTCTCTTCAAGTTTCTTTGGGGAATGGCCACGTTCCCCCTGGCTTCAATGGCTCTACTCTATTTAGGACTCTGGCCACAAAACTATGCCTGTTTTGTGGCCAGAGGGGGAGAGAAGTGACTGAACAGTGGGGACTGTGGCCTATCCCAGCTGCAGTTCTCCAGCCACAGGAAAAGAAAGAAACAGATGGGGAACAACCTAATTTTTCTTCCTCTAACTAGAGAACTGCCACCAGGACAGGGCGCAGTCCTCCCCATCTCTGTCGCCTCTTCCACTCAATGGCTTGAATGCTGCCTTTGAGCGAAGTTTTGGATGCTGCACAAGGGGTGAGTGAAGAGCCCTTTGCACAGTATCCAGAACAAGGAGATTTTAAGATGCAATTTTCAGCAGGATATATTGCAAAATAGCTCCGTTGCTGCCACACTGCAGGGGAGCTGTTTTGGACGACGCCGTCCCTCTGCCGAAACCCTCAGTGTCACTTCCATGACAGAATGGAGGAAATCGCATTGTATTTCACTCACGGGCAACAATCGTAAATGAAATACACTTCAATTCACAAGAAGAGGTGGGTAAGTTGTTATTATTATTATTATTATTATTATTATTATACTCACCCTCTCATCTCTCCTGTTCCCTCCCTCAATTCTCCTTGTGTCCTTGCAATACAGATGCTTGCACCTCATCTCTCCTTCCCTCACCTCACTTTGTGCCCTCACAATGAATCAGAGAATCATACAGTCCAACCCCCTGCCATGCAGGAATACACAATCAAATCATTCCCGACAGATGGCCATCCACCCTCTGTTTAAAAGCATCCAGAGAAGGAGATTCCACCACACTACGAGGCAGCGTATTCCACTTCCGAACAGCTCTTACAGTCAGAAAGTCCTTCCTAATGTTTAGGTGGAATCTCTTTTCCTGTAGTTTGAATCCATTGTTCCGTGTCCTAGTCTCTGGAGCAGCAGAAAACAAGCTTTCTCCATCCTCAGTATGACATCCCTTCAAATATTTAAACATGCAACCCTCCCTTGCTTCCTGCACTCTGCTGCTCATGCCACTCACTTCCCTCATACCTGGAATTCTCAGGTGGAGTTTGTTTTTACAGAACAATTTGACAGATGAGTGCTTCCATATTTTGGCCCATATCTGAGTTCCCACAAGATGTAAAGTCTTACTTTAAAAAGAATGAATGCTTGGAATCTATGCCAAATGATGGTCCAAACTGGCACCAGGTGGCATGCCTAGAATCCAGATAAAATTCAACTATAAAGGTGGTATGGCAACCCTATGCAAGCCTGGTGTTGCATCATGCACTGTGTAACCAGACCCCTTCACACAAATACAGAACCCCTGCTCATGTAATTTCTGTCTGAGAGAGGGAAGAAATTAGTAATTTGGCCTATGATTGACTGTCCAAATTGTACATTACATTCCCCCTATAGTGGACATGAGGATTATTGCTGCTTCTCCTCACACAAAATCCCTTAAGTAACCTATGAACCAGGACTCTGTATAGACATGGACTAAGTCATTCTTTGGTAAACCAGCAAGCAGGGACAAGTTCTCAGAGACTTCTCATTTATGTGTTTCACTTTGTTTCTTCCTGTAATTATGAGCAAAAGAGTTTCTCTGAACAGAGGATGGACTGTATCCGTGCACATAGCCTGTTATTGTACAGGTTACCATACGTAGCCATGGAAACATACAATGGAATGTTTTCATACAATCTCAAATATGCTTAAATCTCAATTCTACTTTTGTTACCCCCACACACAAAAAAAGAAAACCCCTCTGCCCAGATTCAACACTAAAAGGCTCTATTCTTTTTTTTAATGACTGCTGTATTAAGATGTTATATCATGATTCATTTCTGTTATTTAATAAGCTGTTTCCTAGACACCCCAAAACAATATAACAATTGTTTCACATTAAAATTGGAGCTTCCAGTAACAAATCAAACCATGCACTCTTGTCAGAAACAAACTAAAGCTACTACAGTTTATGAAACTCAGGAGACATAGAGAACTCAAATATGCTACTTCCAGTAGTTGGGTCAATACTACTCATTCATAACCGATTGATAAAAAGCAGAAAGACAACTAAAATGGTACGATTAATGCCACACACCACTTCAGCATAATTTAGGGGTATATTTTAAAAGCAACCTTTATGCCTGGTTTTGCCCCCTCTTTCTCACCTGCAGTAGCCCTGGCCATACCAGCTCTAAAAAGCTATAGCCCAAATTCCCTTTCTTATTGCAATGATTTGTCATGGTAACATGGTATCAAATAGCACAGGACCCCAGAATTATTTCACAGCTGCTGATTATGCCAGCTTGGCTCTGGTAGTAAAAGAATATTTTTTAATGTTTTTATATTTCATAAGTATAGTAATAGAAACTCCTGTTTTTATAATTCATTGATAGTTATGATTAATCTTTTCCTAAGGTCAGTAGCTCCCTAAAGTAAGACATATTTAAAATATTTCACTTCTGGCTATGAGCTGCCAAGTGCAGGTGGAAACTGTATGCATATGGAGGTTTTCCAGGGACTCCAGAAATACATCTCAAAATGGGTCTGCTGAAGCATGTAAGGACTTTATCAGACTAGCATCTAAAAAAGCTGCAGTTCCATGAATGAAGATAGCTGGAACATCATGACATTATAACACTTATTATCACACATAGCTGTAATCACATCAAAGAAATGCCACATAATTACTGCATGACAACCACTAGCACTTTAAGAACAGGAGTTTACTTTCTGGATTTTGCATGGGTAAGATTTCAGCTGCTCTCACAAGAAGATGCAAGTGCACTTAAAACTAAAAAAAAAAAAAAAACCCAAAAAATTAACAAAGTAAATGAACACAAAAGCACTAAGAATGTGCAAACTAGATGGGACAGATCATAAAAAGAGCATCCTGGGCTTTGTTTTCACATTCTCACCTGGATGTTTGCTGGCTGAGGACTGCCCATTCAAATTGTAATCTCACAATTACAATAGGACGTGTTTTCACACACCCTCAATATTGCAAAAAAAGCAATATTTGGTGATCTATTGATGGCTTATCCCATCAATTAAAAGGAACAGCTTATTCGCGGCTGGGGAATGAATCATAGAATCATAGAATTGCAGAGTTGGAAGAGACCACGAGGGCCATCCAGTCCAACCCCCCTGCCACGCAGGAAATCACAATCAAAGCATCCCGGACAGATGGCCATCCAGCCTCTGTTTAAAGACCTCCAAGGAAGGAGACCCCACCACGCTCCGAGGGAGTGTGTTCCACTGCCGAACAGCTCTTACTGTCAAAAAGTTCCTCCTCATGTTGAGGTGGAATCTCTGTT
Source organism: Gambelia wislizenii (assembly GCA_030847615.1). Taxonomy (NCBI): domain Eukaryota; kingdom Metazoa; phylum Chordata; class Lepidosauria; order Squamata; family Crotaphytidae; genus Gambelia; species Gambelia wislizenii. The sequence continues at coordinate 363,516,408 of JAUMIR010000001.1, forward strand.
CCTGGAGCTTGCATCCATTGCTCCGTGTTCCAGTCTCTGGAGCAGCAGAAAACAAGCCTGCTCCATCCTCAGCGTGACATCCCTTCAAATACTTAAACAGGGCTATCATATCGCCCCTTAACCATCTTTTTTCCAGGCTAAACATACCCAGCTCCCTAAGTCTCTCCTCATAAGGCATCATTTCCAGACCTTTCACCATTTTAGTCGCCCTTCTCTGGACACGCTCCAATTTGTCAATATCCTTTCTGAACTGTGGTGCCCAGAACTGGACACAGTATTCTAAGTGAGGTCTGACCAAGGCAGAATAGAGTGGCACTATTACTTCCCTTGATCTAGACACTATACTTCTATTGATACAGCCCAAAATCGCATTGGCCTTTTTAGCTGCCGCATCACACTGTTGGCTCATGTTCAACTTGTGGTCTACTAGGACTCCTAGATCCCTTTCGCACGTAGTCTCATTCAGCCAGGTCTCTCCCATCCTATATTTATGCATTTCATTTTTCCGCCCTAAATGCAGTACTTTACATTTCTCCGTATTGAATTTCATTTTGTTAGCTTTGGCCCAGCTCTCCAGTCTATCCAGGTCATTCTGAATTTTGATCCTGTCCTCTAGGGTATTAGCTACTCCTCCCAATTTGGTGTCATCTGCAAATTTGATAAGTATGCCCCTAATTCCCTCATCTAAGTCATTGATAAAGATGTTGAATAGCACTGGGCCCAGGACAGAACCCTGTGGCACCCCACTGGTCACATCTTTCCAAGACGAAGAGGAGCCACTGCTGAGCACCCTTTGGGGTAACAACAAGATGATGACAACATCATGTGATGGCCACAGCCATTTGCACTACCATGCTGTCATAATCCCATGGTTTTGCTGCATCTGATAAAGTCCTAAATTACAGGTCTGGCCCTATAAAGTGTTAGAGGTAAAAACCTTAGCATACCTGCACTCAGTAGTTTCAAATTTATGTGTCTTTCTAGGCATAGCACATATTCACATTACCAGTGGTGGCACGAGGGGGTGTGGAGAGGCCAGACCACACCAGGTGACACCGTCAGAGGGAGGGGTGACACTAGCCTTAGTTAAGCCACCGCACATTACAGCTCACCCCCCATATCCAAGGCAGATACAGTCCTGGACTTACTGTGTATAAGTGAAACTGTGGATAATAGCAAACCCTATTAAAATAAAGGACTTTCTCTACAAACATACGATAAAGTTGCATTGAAGGACCTATCATTTCCTTGAGAGGACACCTCTCCAGGCATTTCCAGCACAACTCTATGGTATGTGTCCCCTATTTTGTGTTCCTCAGATAACTGAAACTTCAAGTATTAGTTCCGGATATGGGGGAACTGTATTTCCTGTTTGTTGATACTAGCCATACCCAATTTCTTATCACTTAGGAGATTTTCACACGCCGAAAATATCGCTGCCAGAAACCGGGACAGAAATATTTCTGTCCCGGAAGCAGTGCCGCGGTTCGCATGCTCACCTCCCTCTCCCGTTGTTCCGTCGTCCTCGCTTTGGGTTTTTTCCTCCCTCTTCCGGAATATTTTACTAACGGGAGTTTGCCGTTAATAAAATATTCCGGAAGAGAGAGGAAAAAACCCAAAGCGAGGACGACGGAACAACGGGAGAGGGAGGTGAGCGTGCGAACCACGGCGCTGCTTCCGGGACAGAAATATTTCTGTCCCAGTTTCTGGCAGTGATATTTTCGGCGTGTGAAAATCTCCTTAGTCTGCAGTTGGTCTGAGATTTTTCATCCTCTCTTTTGTAGTCTGCGGTTCTCTCTCTGTTCTCCATGTTTGAAAAGCACTCGATGCAGAGCCTCTCACCATGAGATATTATGAGAACTTTAGTATTTCTAAGTAAACCTACTTTATATGTTTTTACAGAGATGACTGAGCCTATTTTATTTCTCTCCTAGGCCCTATGACTGGTGGGATTGGGGATGCATAGGGCTGGTTGTTGCTCACTTTCTGTTTATGAATATTAATTACCCTACTTGTGATCTCACAAGTAGTGCATCTCACAAGTAGTGTATCTATATTACTGTCTCTCACATTCCACAACATAAAAAGGCACAAGAGAACCTCTAATCTCAGGCATCAGGTTGAGGGGCAGTGCAACTATCTATCTATCCACATCTGTTATGATTTATGTCCAGCCTTTCTCCCAGGATTGGGACTTAGAGAAGCTTACAATAAAAAGTGGGGAAGTAACAAATTACAAGTTTTTACCAGTAACTACGTACTTACAACATTTTTACCTGTAACTACATACCTTTGAGGTAATGAAGGTGTAACAAAGCTGCATTTTAAAACGATGCAACAAATAAGACTATTTCTAGCTAGTTTTCAAAGGTTACTTTTCTGGTCATTTGGAGATGCATTTTAATAGAAGGTTTTCAAGTTTTGTGCCATTTACTTGTCAATCCTAAAGTTTTTTTCTCCCCTCAAAAACAATAGAAAGTAATGGAAAAGTAACAAGCAGTCCAACAAGTAATGTAGCACATTAACTTTTTCCATCATCATAATGAATGATAGGAATTAGCTATATTTAAACACTATAATGAGAAGTGGAAAGAATTACTTTTGAAAAACAACTTTCCAAGGTCTTTATCAACAGGTATAAATTAAAACAGGCAAAATACTATATTTCTAAAATACTAAAAATTATAATGTTATATATACAGTTGGACCCTTATATCTACGGAGGTTCAGTTCCAGGACTTACCACGGGTACTGAAAACCACAGATAACAGTGAACACCATTGAAAATAATGGGACTCCCAGTTTAAAATACCATAGAGTTGCCTTCAAAGGACCTAGAGAATATCTAGAGAGGACACCTCTTTAGGCATTTTCTAGGAAGACTCTATCGTATGTGTTCTCCTTTTTGTTTCCCATGGATACAGTAACTGAAATTGTGGAGATTGGTTCCACAGATACAGTGATCCAACTGTACTCATGTTTTTGTAACATTTTGAATCTTTATTGCTTTTAGCAATTTGTAAGCCACCTTGAGCCTTGAGTACCATTATTGGGGGGAAAGCAAGATATATAAATAAAAGGAGAAGGAGGAGGAGATTCTCTTTTAAAGGTGGTGCTTATTTACTAAGCCAGCTAAAGTCTGGGATTATAGTCCAATAAATTTGGTTTGCATCAGTTGGGGCAAGACTGCTTTTCAGGAAGAGAAGTCTCTGCAATCATGCAAGTGCCCTCCGGTCAGTTTATTGTATATGAACTTCCTTATCAGCTTCTGCATATGGGACTGGGAAACACATAAAGCTCTGTTTCCTTCTGCACTAGATGGACTGAAGAATCAGTTCTCCAGACATTATAGTCTTTCTGCACATGCATGTAGCTTCTCTGCCTCTTTCATTTAGAAAGTTTTTTAAGAGAGCCCTGATAGTTTGTTTCTGTATTTTAAAAAGAGAGAGAGGGAGGGAGGGAGGGAGGGAGAGAGGAAAAATCTTGTGGCACCTTCAAGACTAGCTGATTTATTTTAGCATGGTTACAGATGACAGATTGGTTTGTAGTAGGAATGTAATTCATCACTAAGTTCCTTCTTGAAGGAAGCAATGAGTAATTTTAGTAATTTTCTTCCCGCTGAGAGAAAGACTTCAAAAACCACACAGTTTTTGAAGTGTAATTCTCAATTCAGGACTTATTCTGTGCAAAATTTGCACATGGTTTTGCACAGAAAACATAATTTTCTGTACAGGAAACAGCATTTTCCTATTGCAGTTTTCATTTCAAATCAACTGTATGTGAATTGTGCATGAAATGTCCCCAGCTGCAGCATTTTCTGCTCAGGAAACAACTTTTTCAGCACAAAAGTAGTATTTCTGCATAGAAATACTATTTTTTGCACAGGAAATTCAGTTTCTTGAGCAGAAAATGTTGCTTCATGTGCAAAACAACCATGTGTAAATACGATTTTTAAATCATTTTAAAATAATTTTTCAAATATTCTTTCCATACTGAGTTTACGGGTGCCAGATTGTTAATGTTAAACCAGCCCTTTCAAGTTTTATGAGTAGTATTACAATTGGCCAGCTTCCTATTAGTGACTTACACAGGCATAGGTCCAACTTATACCTACATAAATTGTGTGTGAGTGTCATTGGGGTGACTGAAACCCCCTACATATTGTGCAAATACCATTCCCCTATGTTGCTAGAGCAGGGTGCACAGCACTGATGCCATCATCCAGGACCTCCAGAGGGCTCCTGAGTGGTCTCAGAGGATGCCTTGTCACTATATATCCAGTTATAGCTTCTCACCCTTTAGTCCTCCAGATGGTTGGACTTTAACTCCTAGAAATTCAAGCCAATATGGCCAGTGCACAGGAATTGTGGGAGCTTGAGTCCCAAACATCTGGAAGACACAAGGCTGAGAACCACTGAGCTATAGCAATATAGCTTAGATGCTTCTCTACCACTCCACTGCTCTCCACCAGCCATTAAAATGCTGTTTGGCATGGGGGGGGGCTGTGGCAGCTAAAAGGTGAGGCTTGGGGGAGCAAGCAAGTATGCATTTCATAGATCCATTTGTGCAGAAATTTACAATATGTCTCCTGCTCACTCCAGATCTCAGTCAGTTTTCTTTTTCTGTATCCCATTTCACTCTAATCCCACCTCAACAAGTATGTAACTGTACCTATATACAGTATGTGCAATTAAATCATACTCCCATCAAGGCACCCAAAGAAGTGGATTGTAATCCACGAAGACTCATGCTAAAATAAATGAGCTACTCTTGGAAACTCTTTCCCCCCCCCCTTCCCTGTTTGCTCCTTCTTTGATGGATCTTACACAAAGGAGTCTGAACATCCAGACAGACTTTTGCATTGCCATGAAAGTCCCTTTGAGTCTGTAGATGATGTAAACCCTTTGAGATTGCAGACTGCATGCTCTGGGTGTTCTGCCGCACCCCATTCTTTTCCTTCCAATCCCCCATGTCACTGCCACAGAGGGCAAAGTGATGGGCAACTCTCCTTGCACAATGTGTTTGCAAGCAGAATTATTTGTTTCCCAGTCCTCTGTTTGGTGGGATCAAAGGAGTCTAATGGTGCTAAGAAATGGGGCAAATAAAGGAACCTATCCCCAGATGCCCTCTTTCCCTGCATGTGGTTGCCTTTCCTGCTCCTCATAGTAGCAGAGAAACACTGGGAAGCAAGATAGGTTGAGTTTCCAACCCTGTCTACAATCACTGGGGTGGGATAGGAGGTAACTTTCTTGACCTCACCCCCTCATCCTAGTGACTCTATTGAAAAATACTTGAGGCCAGTCTACACAAAGGGGAAAAAAATGGACTGTTCCACAGTAATAGCAAGTTGCAGCAGCTCCGGCCAGTCTTAATGGTTTTACAGCTCCCATGACCCCTGCATGCCTGTAGCTGAGATGGCAGCTACGTTTTTAAATCTGCCATGGCTGAACTTTTTTAAAAAGTATTTTTATGGTGCGCACAAGTGATAGTCCACCTTTCTGAAACCAAAAGAGAGAAAAAAGATAGCACAAACCTCCATTTTATCACCTTAGTGATCACTCGCTAAAACGAAAATCCAATATGGTGGCAGCAGGTGCTTACCCTGTAAGCCAGCCCCACCCCCTGTGCTTGTCTGGGCAATCAGGTTTGCACTGTGTCCTTCATGGGGAAGCGATTCATGTCAAATTGCCTGTCTTAACAAGTGAAAATACACATATCCCTGGAGCTTTTTAAAAAAGTCAGGAAAAGCCGTGAATTTTTTCTCACATTGTTTTTCCTCTTTTGGGGCCCCCTCCTTCACAATACGATGAGACAATGCAGGATCCCATTAAGACAGCTCATTTTCTGAGCAAATTCTGTGAGGGGTATTTTCACCATGTGGACAACCCCTTGGAAGAAAATAAGGTAAAAGCAGGGATGGGAATCATGCATCCTTCCAGATGTTTTTGGATTCTTAAGTCCCACCAACTTTAACCAACATAGGCAATGGTGAGGCATGCTGGAAGCTGCAATTCAACAACATCTGGAGGGCTGCATGAATTGTATTGGGATGAGGGAACGTGTGCACACATGCAGCCCTCTGGCCATCCCACCAAATGTCAAATACAGCCTTTAATGCCACAAAGATTACTGGTTCATAGTCCCAGTTGTGATCTGTAAAGCCCTATACAGCTTTGGTCCAGGCTATCTGAGAGATATCTCCCAATATGAGCCTGTCTGAATTTTAAGATCCTCATGCAATGGATTTCTCTCAGTCCCACCACCATCACAGTCACATCTGATGAAGACACCATAGGGAGCTCTCTTGGTGGCTGCTTCCAGACAATAGAAATCTCTCCTTCATGAGACAAGGCTGGCCCCCTCTTTGCTGTCTTTCCACCAGCAAGGAAAGACCTTTTTGTTTACCTAGGCCTTTGACTGTTAACTAGCCATTGCAGAAGTTCTTTTAACTGGAATGTTCTGTATTTTTTATTGTTATTATTATGTTTAAACTGTTTTTTAAATTTGTGTAAATTAATGCTTTTAGTATAACTGTTTAATCATTTTAAACTTTGTATTATGTCTTTTCTAACTGCATTCTATTATAATTTTTATTGTTGTGCGGGATGAGTCCTTCCTGAATATTCGTTTGCGAAGAGAAGCCAGAGAGAGAGTGTGTGTTATATTTATTTCTATCCCACCTTTTTCTGAGTTCAGGACTCAAAGTGGTTTACAACAAGTTGAAAAACATATCATTAAAAATCCACAAAAGTTAAAATGAGATAAAATAATCAAAATAATTGGTTGATTGATTGATTGATTGATTGATGTAAGCTGCCCAGGGTCCCATATTGGCAGAAAGGAAGGCTATAAATACAATCAGATAGACAGGCATGCAATCCCTGTTGGAGACCCACTTTTCTGTCATGATATTTAACAAAACTGATGAAACATCAGAAAATGTGACAATTTCAGGGACAGATTTAGGGGCAGATGACCTTTCACGTAAGTGTCTCTGTGGTAAAGAGCTGAAACAGAAACCAATGTGTGCAGGTTTATCCTGGTATATGACAAGGTTATACTGCGCATGCAAACTGGGTGTCTATGTCATCAAAGTCAATTAACTATCACAGCAATTGTTTTGTAAAAAAACAAATACTCAAAAGCTGGAGGGAACACCAGGGACCCTCATCTCTGGGTGGGAAAGAGGGCATTTGTCTAGAGCCCAATATGGTCAGTTATTAGATGTCTTTTTGTACAACTTAAAATTGTAAATAATATGGTGTGTTTGCTCTGTGAGGCCCATTTTGGCAAACCTACTGCTCCTTTTCTTCTGTCTCTCCCCTTCTCTTGCTACTCTAGGGTGGGACAACTGGAATGGGGATGAGGCAAAGCACTTGTGCCTCATATGTCTAAATTTAATTCTGTTATCTCAGTGTTCCACACAAGCACAATTGTGTGCCCCAGTAGCATCACCCTTTAGACCATCTGCATTCTCTGGTCTCAGTCCTGTTGGTTCATCCCAATTAGAGTCCCAACCCATTGAATCAACTTGTGGATGATGAGTCAACATGTAGGCAAATCTGTTCGATACAATGGGCCTCTCTAACTGGGACTAGTAACAGGATTCAGGTCTTTATGAGGTGAGATGGGGAAATCTCTCAACTTTGCTTTCTCCCACATTTGAAGTTTCAAAACCTCAGTGTGAAGCAATAGAAAGAAATGTGTAAAATTCTTCTAAAACAAACTGAAACTAAATTCTCCCCATCTGGATAGTCCAGATTTAATAGGTGGAGATGTACAGCATGAAGAGGCCATGATGGACCTGCCCATCAAGGATGCCTATCTATCAAGGATAAGATGAGGGGTTCCCCAAGTTAAAAACATAGATCGCAACCCTTGACACTTACAGGGATAGTACTATGATTCCTATTTAATTGTCATGCCTGCATCCTATGGAATCATGGGATTTGTAGTTTATTTATGCACTAGAGCACTTTGGCTGAGGAGTCTAAATGCCCATCCCTAAACTGCAAATACCAGGACACCATAGTCCTCTTCTATGTGGATGGGCATAACTATCTCTTTCACTCCCCCACCCTTCACATTTATTTCATCACCAATTCCTTCTATCCTGAGTGTGAAGGAATTTGCAGATTTGGGGAAATTACTTTCAAAATAAGCTACAATGAAACTTGGTTATCTCCATCTACCAGAGGTCTGGGCATTGGACATTGGCAAACAATAGTTTACTTTCACCCAATGCTGTTATCACTTTCCTCTATTTTCTGTCACCAAAACAATCAATACTCTTATTTTGGTTTCTCTGAGGATTGTCCTCATCTTTTTTTAAATATCACAAATGTTTTTCAGCAACTTCTGGAGCGTGCCACATGTACAATTTCCGTGGAGGGTTTTCTTTCCCACACTTTGCCAACAAAAGTTACGCTAAAGTAAATGTAAAAACACAGAAGCATTTGTGATGCCAGAAAAGCAATACACAAAAATCATGCTACAATTGGTTTCATTGCTTTTCACTGTGATGTTAATTGTTTTGTGAACTGCCTTGAGTCCCATTTCAGGAGAGAGGTGGCATATAAATTTCATACACAGACAGACAGATAGACAGATAGATAGATAAGCCTTAAGAGGTCTTACAACAATCTTTGTCAACACAGGAGGGGGGGGGATACAGTGCTGAAAAGTATTTGGAAAAATTTAGCAAAATAATCCAAATTAATAGACAAGTTAGAAATTATAAATGATGATGATGAACCTCCCTCATAATATTCCTTGATTTGTTTTTTTGTTCTATATTTTTATGTATAGTTCACCAGCAAATGTTGTCTCTTACCCTGCCAGACAACTTTGTTGTGTTTCTTAACTTGTTTGTTAGTACTCTGAAGATGAGTTAAATCTATAATGATATACAATGAGATTATTAACTAAGTTTGGGATGAGCGGGGGGGGGGGAGGTTACCAGTGCAATAAGGGACAGAGTTCCTCTCCTTTTAATGGTTATGTAGAAGAGGAGATTTAAGGAGGTGAAATTTTCTGTTTTGAAAAACCATTAAAGGAACAAGAGCTATGTCCCTTATTTCAACCTAGAAGAAAGGAAACAAGGAACTTATGTAAGAAATATTTGTAATGGGGAAAATGTTAATAATTTTTAAAATGCCTTTGTTGTGGTTCTTATGCATATATCCTCTCACCAGAGCAGATGCTGAAAACAGAGGGAGTAGTGGTAAAGTAGAAGACTCCAGGGGAAAAGCATCATCAAAACTTTTTGTAACATATCTTTCTACTGAATTCTGCTCCTTGGCTGAATATTACTGAATAGCCCAAGAACTGTTGCTGAACAGCCAGAGAACAGCAGAAAAATGTAATAGGATTTTAGACAACTATGACTTTCTAGAAAAGTGTTGTTATTGCCAAAGCAACTAGTAGAGTTTTTATATGCTACTCAGCTGTACATTGCTTTAAACTTCGAAGAACTGAGTAGGCGCTCCACTCAAAAACAAACAAGAAAATACTCACCCATTAATCGGATGATGTGCTCTGTGAGTATGCAGCCAAGATGATACTGTGATTGATTGATGCAGAAGGTCAGACAGAAGCAACCGACAAAGACAGAGGTTAACCAGCGTATCCTGCATGCAACTCTTCCTCCACTTGCCTGAATACTCTTAAAGCCTACATGCAGTACAATTTTTAAAAAGGCTTTCAGCAACAACTACATCCTCCTGTCAGTCAAACGCTGCATAGTTTCAGCTAGGCATTCATCCAAAAAGACATGAAATTATTCTATTTTTGTCTCCCATTGCAGTGGAAACATTTTTACAGATTTGTGGCAAGGGCTTGGGTTTTTATGGTGGTCAGTTAGTGGAGGAGGAATGTAATTAAAGGCTCTGGTAAGGTTAACCCAGTCTAAAGTGAAGGAACTGAGCACATTTAAAGAGGGGTGTATTTATTTCCAAGGGCCAGTAGGACAGAAGGAGCTCACACTCAAGTTAATTGCCAGATGTGATGTACTAGAAGAAATATCTGGGAATGCAATTGAATAACAAATGTTGAAATACTGTCGCATGTAACTGTGAGATTCGATTATTTTAATAATGTTTTATACAAATAGACAATCACATACAGCACCTGTTTCCGTTATGTGTATCTCTTAACCTAGCAAACCTAATCTCTGTCTTTAGACCATTAGAAATCTCCACAGAGTTGTATAGGACCTTTGGGTCATTCTGAATGGAATTAATGGGCCAAAGAATTCAAGAGCAACAGCTATACATCCATCTGTATATTACCATCTGGCTACTGTGTGTTATTTCTAGATTGGAGAAACTTAGAGAACAAGGCTCTAGCAGTGCCACCAGTCATGTTGGTGCTGGTGATATTGATTGATTTAATTGGATTGGATTTGCATCCTCCATTTCTTCCAGAACTGGAACCCAAGGGAGCAGATGGGGACAAATTAAAATAAACCAAGAAATTATAGTTTTAAAATATAATTAAATGAAGCATATGTTATTCATTATTCATATCCAATCTTTCTCCCAATATGAGACCCAAAGCAGCTCACAAAATTATACATTTAATACAATGCTAATGTGTGCGAATGTGCCTTCATGTTCTTAGGCAAGGAATACACAGAGGTGGGTTTGACAGTTCTTTCCTCTGAAATATAGCCTATAGCACCTGGTATCATTGGAGGTCTCCCAGCCAGGTACTGATCAGGGCAGAACCTGCTTAGCTTCGAAGATCAGACAAGACCTGGTGCCTTTAGGGTATTTAGGCCCACTAAAACAATGATTATACAGAAGTTTTAAAATTAAATAAACAGTCATTTAAAAAACTGGTTGGCATTCTGCATTGCAGTTACAGATTCATAAACTAGAGTTACAGATTTGTAACTGCTGGTATTCAGTAAGACTACTTAATCCTTCTGTAAGGCAGTATAAATGCGCCCCCCATGGCCACATAAGAGCCAGCAGTTGCATTGGGCAAAGGAAGTCCTTTCAGCTGCCGATTGTAGCACAATGAGAATGGCATTTCCATGCTCCCCATCAGTGAGTGAAGCTGCAAGAACCAGGACCCCTGTTGCAATTCCTCATCACAGCCTTACTCACTGCTGGGAGGGGGCCAGACCCATCCTCCTCCTTGCACCCTCATCAGCAGCTGAACAGACTTCTTTCACCTGATGTGGCCGCTGGCTGTCAAGGTGGTCTCATGGGGTTGGGCCAGGAGATATTATGCATGGCCTTCCAGCAATGCCAGTTTCAGTTCACTAATGACAGTATTAGACATGAGCTTACACTCTTCAGTGATTGGTTGTTTCACACAAAGAGAGTCATCACTTAATGATGGCAGTATCAGCAACATGCTTTTATGAATGAGCCTTCACAGAGAAAATACCAAAAATAGAATTTTCATACATTGGTATGGGTCCCATTATTGTCTGCTGCTGTCTGTATGAAAAGTAAAATATAAAAGATTTTATCACACCAGTCTCTTCTTGCAGCAATTATGCTACTGAAGCAAATGAGAACATTCCTAGAATCATAGAATCATAGAGTTGGAAGACACCATGAGGGCCATCTAGTCCAACTCCCTGCCTCACAGGAATACACAATCAAAGAACCCCTGAAAGATGGCCACCCAGCCTCTGTTTAAAACCTTCTGAGAAGAAGACTCCACCACACTCCAATGCAGCACATTACACTGTCAAACAGCTCTTACAGTCACGAAGTTCTTCCTAATGTTTAGGTGGAATTTCTTTTCCTGTAGCTTGAGGAGATTATCAGATATGACAAAATCCACAACAGAAGAATGTGATGAGAACAGAAACGGGTGACATTATTAAACATCATCCTTCAGTGTTCCGGGGGCATAGCACAGGCATGAATAAGGCATCTCTTTTTATTGGTGGCTTAGCCCCGTTAATAAAAAAGAGAAGTCTCATCTGCACCAGTGCTACACCCCAGGAACAACTGAGGATGTGGATGTCTGATAATGTCACCCTTTCTGTTCTCTCTGTGTTCTTCTGACATGGTTTGGGATGTGGTTTTTTGCTGTGTTTCTCCACATCTGATAATCTCTTGAGTCCATTGCTCCATGTCCTAGTCTCTGGAGCATCAGAAAACAAGGTTGCTCCCTTTTCGATATGACATCCTTTCAAGTATTTACAGTAAACAGGGCTATCATGTCACCTCTTAACCTTCTCTTCTCCAGGCTAAACATATCCAACTCCCTAAGCCACTCCTCATAGGACATGACTGCCAGACCTGTTTGAAAATGTTCAGTATCACACTGTCTCTTCAATTGTGCAAGTGTGCTGCCATTGTGCTGCTTTGGCAATCTTCTGTCCTTCCACACTGATTCTGTAACCTTGCCATGCATGCCTTTCCTTTTTTAAAAAAATTGCCACAATTCTGTAATTACAGGGAAATGATTAAAAATATTTTGATTTTATCATTTCCACATAATTATGCAATCACAGCCAAAAGGAAAGAAAGAAAGAAAGAAAGAAAGAAAGAAAGAAAGAACACAGAGAAAAAACATTATTGGCCATGGGAATAGTGAGAGGGAGGGGGAAGAGAGGAGGATCACACCCCTTCATGCCATGTGACTTCCATCATACCACTACTGCCACAGAAGTGACTTATTGCATAAAGGGGACAGCAGTGGTATTGAGAGCCATTGATGGGTTTTACCCATCAATGAAGAGGTGTACTACCGAAACACCTGGAATGCAAACCTGCAATGGGAAAGAGACATCTTGCAATAAGCAATGGCCAAATTTGGTAAAACTTCACTGTAATTCTGGAATAGTAGCCTCGTGTAAAGCCCTTAGTATCCTGCAATACTGTGTCCATTTCTAGGCACTACATTCAAGAAGGATGTTGACAAGTTAGAACATGTCCAGAGGACTGCAACCAAAATGGTGACAGTTCTGACAAACAGGCCATATAAGGAACAGCTTAGGGAACTGGTCATGTTTAGCTTGGCAATAAGAAAATTGAGATGGTATATGATTACTTGTGTGCATAGTAGGAGGTTGGACTTTGTGGTCCTTTCCAACTCTATAATTCTCTGATTATCTATAAAGTACATGGGTTGCATGAACTATGCAACTTCTTCCCAGGGCAGCATTGCTGGTCTCAAGGAAGGAAGGAAGAAAACCATTCACCTGTAATGCCTTCCTCAGCCAACTGATGCCATTGAGGTGTCATGGAATCCAGCCATGTGGAAGGTGGCTCCCAGGTTGCTCTGGTTACTTGAGAAGTAGCCCTTAGCAATCTGAGGTACTCAGACAATGCAAGCAACTGCCTGTGGCTGTGACAGTTTTGTCAAGCCAGCAAGGGCTGAAAGAGTCTTTGCTTTCCAGAGCAGTATGGCATCAAAGGACTGAAGCAGAGCCTGATTCTACTGAAAAGCAATAAAGGACCAGAAAACTACAAGGAGGAAGCAATGTACAATCAGACCTCTGTATCCACAGATTCTGCAATCACAGATTCAACCATCCATGGCTTGAAAATATTCCAAAACAAAATTCCGAAAAGCAAACCTTGATGTTGCAACTTTATATAAGGGGCATCATTTTACTACAGCATTGTATATAATGGGATTTGAGCATCCCCAGATTTTGGTATCCATGGAGGGGTGCTGGAACCAAACCCCAACGGATACCAAGGGCCCACTGTATGATCCAAATCTCATTTCCAGTGGCTACTATCCATCCCCCTCTGGGATCAAAGGCAGTGTCCTGGGAGCCTGGAAAACAGTGATGTTGACCTTCTGTTGGGACTGTGGGTTTCCAAGAGACATATATGAGAAACAGGTGCTTGGTTAAATATGCCTTTGGACTGATCCAGCAAGGCTTTTTGCTAGGCACACTCCCTATCCTTCAAAAAAATAAAAAATGCAAAAAGCACCACTTATTTGGCCTTTGTTTTCTACTTTAGGGAATGCCTTATTAAAATTTTGTTGAGGGACATTGCTAGCTTTGCTGTTTGTCAGTGGGCAGTTTCAGTCCCCAGAGTCTTAAGAAGTTAAATCTCAGAAAGATAGCTGTATTGATGCATTTTATCTATGATTGCACAGGATGCCATGAAGTTCTTATAACAAATTACAATAAACAAAACAATAACAAACAGTTGAAAGCCTATTGAGAGCGGAATGAGCTCAGGTTCGCTAGAGAGGTTAAGAACAATAAAAAGGGGATTTTCGGGTATGTCCGCAGCAAAGGGAAGAAAAAGGAAATGGTAGAACCACTACATGGAGAAGATGGCAAAATGCTAACAGGGGACAGAGAAAAGGAAGAATTACTCAACACCTTCTTTGCCTCAGTGTTTTCAGAAAAGGAAAAGGGGGACCAACCTGAGGATAAGGAAACAGAGGACACAACAGGGAAAATCCAGCACAGAATAAGCAAAGAGGTAGTACAGGAATACCTTCTTAATCTAAATGAATTTAAATCTCCAGGACCAGATGAACTACATTCAAGGGTATTAAAAGAGCTGGCAAATGTAATCTCAGAGCCACTGGCAATTATCTTTGAGAACTCCTGGAGAACAGGAAAAGTCCCAGTAGACTGGAGGAGGGCAAACGTTGTCCCCATCTTCAAAAAGGAAAAAAAAAGAGGATCCCAACAATTATCATCCAGTTAGTCTGGCATCAATACCAGGGAAGATTCTAGAGCAGTTCATTAAACAGAGAGTCTGTGAACATTTAGAAGGCAATGCCATAATCACAAAAAGTCAACATGGGTTTCAAAGAAACAAGTCATGCCAGACTAATCTGATCTCTTTTTTTATATATAAAATTACCAGCTTGGTAGATGAAGGGAATGCTGTGGATATCGCATACCTTGATTTCAGTAAGGCCTTTGACAAGGTTCCCCATGACATTCTTGCAAACAAGCTTGTAAAATGTGGGCTAGACAAGTTAACTGTTAAATTGATTTGCAGTTGGTTGCCCGGCGAAACCCAAAGGGTGCTCAGCAGTGGCTCCTCTTTGTCTTGGAAAGATGTGACCAGTGGGGTGCCACAGAGTTCTGTCCTGGGCCCAGTGCTATTCAACATCTTTATCAATGACTTGGATGATGGAATTAGGGGCATACTTACCAAATTTGCAGATGACACCAAATTAGGAGGAGTAGCTAATACCCTAGAGGACAGGATCAAAATTCAAAATGACCTGGATAGACTGGAGAGCTGGGCCAAAGGTAACAAAATTAACTTCAATACGGAGAAATGTAAGGTACTGCACTTTGAGCAGAAAAATGAAATGCATACATACAGGATGGGGGAGACCTAGCTGAAAGAGAAAGAGAAAGGAATCTAGGAGTCCTAGTAGACCACAAGTTGAACATGAGCCAACAGTGTGATACGGCAGCTAAAAAGGCCAATGCGATTTTGGGCTGCATCAATAGAAGTATAGTGTCTAGATCAAGGGAAATAATAGTGCCACTCTATTCTGCCTTGGTCAGGCCTCACCTAGAATACTGTGTCCAGTTCTGGGCACCACAATTCAAAAAGGATATTGACAAATTGGAGTGTGTCCAGAGGAGGGCGACTAAAATGTTGAAAGGTCTGGAAACCATGCCTTATGAGGAAAGACTTGGGGAGCTGGGTCTGTTTAGCCTGGAAAAAAGATGGTTAAGGGGCAATATGATAGCCCTGTTTAAGTATTTGAAGGGGTGTCACATTGAAGATGGAGCAAGCTTGTTTTCTGTGGCTCCAGAGACTAGAACACAGAGCAATGGATGCAAGCTCCCGGAACAGAGATTCCACCTCAACATTAGGTGGAACTTTCTGACAGTAAGAGCTGTTTGGCAGTGGAACACACTCCCTTGGAACGTGGTGGAGTCTCCTTCCTTGGAAGCCTTTAAACAGAGGCTGGATGGCCATGTGTAGGGATGCTTTGATCTTCTCTGATTTCCTGTGTGGCAGGGGGTTGGACTGGATGGTCCTTGTGGTCTCTTCCAATTCTACAATTCTATGATTCTATTATATTTTTTCTAGTATATCTTGACAATGGCATTCTTTTCAATCAGCAGAAGACAAACAAATGCAGAAGAAATTGAGACAGCTTACGGAAGGCCCTAGTTCATATCTACCTTTCTCCATCAACAGATTTCTTCACTCCCAATGCTTTTTGCCCCCTAAATACAGCATTTGTCTGCTTTGATCTTGTTTGACAGGAAAATGTCAAACATTTGGCATTATGATGATTCTCTTCACCAGATTTCACCTTGACTCCGCCAGTACTTCTTACCTAGAAATATGTACCAGGAGCATAGCATGGCTTTGCTTCTTCTCTGATCTTTGAGCAATTCCCTTTAGTTTAAATAAAAGGAAATGGTTCCCTTTTCCCATGTTTATTTGATCCAGGTCAGACTTCAGCTTTAAATGATGGAGGACTGTGTATCTTGCCTACCAGTAACTCAGTTCTTCATGGGGTGAAGGAGCTCAACATATGCTCTCTTTAGTTCCATCCATAATCCACATAGTAGATGCCATTTGTGATGCAGTGATCCATATGGTTGTTCAATGTGTGTGATCTCTCACCTCCCAACCCTTCCCCTTTTGAGTTGGGGGAGGCTATTTAAAAGAGCTGACCCCTGAAAAACTTAGAGGATGGCTCAAGTTGTTTCCCCACAGCAAATGCTCACAAGGAAAGCCATTTTTAAGAAACAAAATGAATTTTCTAAGCCTTGGGTCCTCTTTGATAATTATCCCAGTTTTGCCCAGTTATGGGAAGGAAGAAAATTTGTTGTCATGCTCTTTCAAGTTGACTCCAACTTATGGCAACCCTCACATAAGGTTTTCCTGGCAAGAATTATTCATATAAGATTTACATTGACTTCCTCTGGGGGTGAGACAGAATGGAGAGAGAAACACCTGAACTGAGATATATTCAGAAATCAGAATTCATTTTCCAAACACAGATTGGAAAGAGAAACAGCTGGATTGAAAAATATTCACAAATTCCAATCTATCAGCAAAGGTACAGAGATAATGGTTTACACTACATAGAGTCCTCACAACTACACATATAACAAAAAAGAATCTCCTCAGAGGTTTTGATCCCAGAGAAACTGGTTTTTTGTAAGCAGATTTATTGCTTTTGCATGTAAAAAGTAACAGACAATTTTAAAGACTACTGCTTGTATCATCTCACAGATTTATGGCCAGGGTCACAATTTGCTTCTTTCTGTATCTGCCAGAAATGTGTAACTATGGGCACATCTACACGAGGGGGAAAAAATCCAAAGTACTTCATAGTATTGACAACTTGCAGCAGCAGCAACATGTCTAAATGGTTTTTCTGGCCTCGGAAGCCCCTATAAGCCCCGAATTCCTGATGGTAGCCGCAAGTTATTTATTTGTGTTAGTTCTTCACTGCCCCCAGTTCTTTTTTTTAAAGTTATCCCAAGATATGCTTGTGTTTTAGAGCAATTTTCCAGTTTTATAGGAAAGCAAAACAGAAAATATTCATCCTGTTTTATCGCCTTAGCAAGCGATCGTTAAGGTGAAAATCCAACATGGTGGCAGCGGGCACTTGCCCTGCTAGCAAGCCCTGTCCCCTCTCTCACCCAGCCAATCAGCTTTGTGCTTCCTTTCAAATTTCCTATCATTCGATACTCCGAATGAGCAGGAATACTCACCCCCTCGCTGTTTTTGAAAAAGTACGTGGAAATCTGCAAAGGCTTTTACCATGTTGTTTTTGCCATTTCGGCCCCCCTCTCCTTCCGAACAGTGTGGATTGGCACTGGATCCCATTTAGACAGGTTGGATTCCCAGCGAATTCCATGAGGGACATCTTCACCATTAAGATGGGCCCTATGCTTAAAAACTTTTGCCTTTAATATCACTCTGTCAATATGTCTAAAGAAATGGATTGATATCCACAAAAGCTCATGCTAGAATAAATCAGTTAGACTTGTTAGATTAAAGTGCTGTTAGATTCCTCTTCCCCGCCTCCCCACCTGGCAACACCCATGTTCTTCTTTAAGCTTTGACTTACCCAAGACTGCCCAGTGGGATTCTGTGGCTAAGCAGCAATTCAAACTCTGGTCTCCCACAGTCCTAGCCCCACATTCAAACCACTATACCACACTGGTTGTCACCTATGCAACTTCCTTGCCCCATATTGGCATCCATTCCAAAGCAGAACAGAAGGAATACAGAGCAACTGCTTCCACTGCTCCATTAATCCCATTTCATGATGTGCAACATGAAAAGGCAGAAACTTACTAAAATACTATGATGGCTTGCATTTTTTATTTGTATATCACTGACTAGAGAGACTACACATTCAGATTCGGTAGACAGATTTCAGTTCGGTTGATCCTATCTAACTTCTATCTGTTTGCCCTGTTAATTCTCTTTTACTCTCTTGCTTGGTATTCAAGAAAACAAGATAATGTAGCAAATAATGCAAAATATGGATAAAAAGAAACTCTTAGAAAACAGCTTAGAAAACAGCACTACAAAGATATACCCATACTTCTTTATCTAGAATAAGATTTCTTTTCAAGTGTACTCAAAAAATACTTTTGTTTTTGTTACTTTTGAAACAAGTAAATGATACCACATGTGGACATTCTATGCTTCCAACATTAAAGGCAGACAGGGGCACACCCAATAGTAGTTTTTTAGAAGTAAAAAGGCCCGTCTTCAGTGGTGGTGTGTGGGTGAGTGAACATTATATATAATTAGACAAGCCAATATAAATGCATTGAACAGCACTTTCTTTACTTAGCTTGGTAATTGTCCCTTAAAAGCTAAACTATCTCTTTACAGGATGTTAGTCCAGTAAATTACAGGTTTTGGCTGAAGTAACTTTACTTTGCAGAAGCACAAGAATTCAGCACAAGAATGCAACAAAAACAGTAGATTGTACAGGCTTCAAGTTTCATCATTTTAAACATTCTGTAGTAACAGTTTTTCACATTTCCATAGAACAGACTGCCCAGGTATATTTTCTCCAACAAGCCTGGCTGAAAATAAAATAAGAATAAAAACATTGCAATTTCTTTTGCAACCCACTTGGATGTATTATTATTCTTTCTCCTCCCTCATATTGGTTTTTGTGCAACTTCTATTCCTTATACAGTTCGTTTAAAAAAAATCCACTAACCGAACACTGCAAACAAAGGACTACTGCAGATTAATTCAAACAGAATTTGAAGGTATATTTGAAAGACAGAGCCTAGGAAGAGTTATTTTATTGTACCACAATTCCCATATCCCCCTAGCCAACATGTTAACTAGTTAGGGGATTCTGGGTGTTGTAGTATAATAAAACATAACTTCTCCAGGCTGTTTTTATGAATCTCTACAGGGTTTTTTTAAGATGTGCAGTCAGACACAAAATGTATAGCTATAGGGGGAATTGTGAAGTTCTAAACCAACATTTGGATAACTCAAACATTGAAGTCAGGCAAAAAATGACTTTTAACTGATGTTAAAAATTACTAATAACAGAGTAAGAGGTCAAGTAACATAGTTCAGGCTTCTCCAGAATCCCAAATGTCTGTGGCGTTCTTTCTCTCTCTTTTTCTTGGGTTTTTTTTTTAAATATGCCTTACTCCAAATAAGGCATATTTGGAGTAAGGCATATTATTTGGAGTAAGGCATTTTTTTAAAAAAAAGAACCTCAGAAAAATAGAAAGAAACACCACAGACATTTAGAGCAATATGCCTTACTCCAAATAAGAGATTCAGTGTGGTGTAGTGGTTTGAGTGTCGGACTATGTCTCTGGAGACCAGAATTCAAATCTCCCTAAGCCATGGAAACCCACTGGGTGACCTTGGACAAGTCACACTCTCTCCACCTCAGAGGAAGGCAAAGGCAAGCTCTCTCTAACAAATCTTGCCAAGAAAACCCTGTGAAAGGCTTGCCTTAGGGTCAACATAAGTGGGAAATGACTGGAGGCAAACAACAAACTCCAAATAAAGTTTCATCCAAGTTCCTGATGTCACTTGTGTGAAGCTTGAATATGACACATTTCTACATTAGTTCTGTCCAATTATAAGTTACACTTATTTTCTCCACTCTGTATGGGCTTTTAAATATCATGTTGGTCACTTTTTTGAACAAGAACATGGGCCTAATCCACACTACACACACAATCCAGTTTGAAACTGGATTCTTTGCCATGGCTCCTATTTGCCATGGCTTCCTATTGAATCCTGGGAGTTGTAGTTTTACAAGGTATTTAGCCTTGTCTACCAAAGTGTGCTGGTGCCTCACCAAACTAAAAATACCAGGACTCCATAGGTAGGAGCCATGGCAAACAATCCCATTTCAAATTGGATTATTTGTGTAGTGTGGATGTGCCATGATGACAGCAGGCATCATGGATACCTTTACAACTCACAGGATCAGGATTGGAAAATTCCACTCCTTATTTGGAAATGGGAAATGGGTGGGAGAACCTCATTAAATAAACATGACATCACATCACCTGACTAGATAGCTACTCTGATTGGGCACGGCAGAGCCAATCAGAGATAAAGGTGATTTTCATACAGGGCCAAAATGCCCCGTTACTGCCCCGCCACCTCCTCTCCCATTCCTGCCATGGAATAATATAAATCTTTCACACACTTACCTTAATTCCGTGGCAGGAATGGGCTCCCCCTCCCCTCACTGGCCGGCCGTAAAAGCAGTTGTCGTAAGGCTGCTTTTACAAGCGGCTGTCTGAAACATTAACATGTTATCACGTGATAACAGCCGAGCAGTAAATTTAAAAAATAAAACTCCCCCAAACATAAAATCAGTTCACCAAGCATAAAAACACACTTTAAATCACACAATCAAAACAGGGAGGGTAAAATAAAGGGTGCCACTTACCTGGATGTCCAGGCTGGATTGCCATCTGTCAGGGATGCTTTGATCAAGATTTCCTGCATGGCAGGGGGTTGGACTGGATGGCCCTCGTGGTCTCTTCCAACTCTGCAATTCTATGATTCTATGATTCTATGACTGTGCCAGGAAATGCTTGGAACAGACCTCCCCTCTGCGGCTGTCATTCAGAACAGGAACGGAGCTCCTGTTCGCACACCCATGATTGCGTGATAGTGACGGAATGGGAGATCTATTCACGATGAAAAATTGTGATTACATTGTTCTGGAACTGTCACGGGAGCAGGATGGATGTAGGACAGAATGGGGTCAACGTTGTCTGAAAGGGAAAACCTTTCCCAACCCTGTTCTGTTCCTGCCATGGGATATATAGCCCATGTGAAAATCTCCAAACACAGAGGACTTTAAAAAGGTATTCTCTTTCCTTTGTTCTGAGACACACTGGTAGAGCACATGGCCTAGCTAGCATCTGGCCTAGCTCTGGTGCCAGATGGCCTACTCAGGCATGGGATAACCAACAAAAGACAACCTGTGATACCACAAGGGTTAGGGGAAGCCAGTCCTATCAAAAGGCCTCAAAGGATCCAAAAGAACTCTGAAATTCCATCTACAGAGACTGTAAATTACCTGCATGTAATAGTTAGGGGATGTGTAGTTAGATTGCGTTAGATTTATGTTTTTATTTGTAAGTGCTCTGGATGAATGCATATGTATAAGCCTTAAGCTGAACCTGGGAATGTTTTACCTTCTCAAGTAACATAGACTCCTAGAATTGAATAAAAGCTTCTGTTATTTCCTAACCTGCCTCAAATTGCCTGCTTCTGGTCAGCTATCTAAACTCCTTTGGGAAAGAGGAAAGTACATCATTGTTTCTTTAATACATCTTGTCTAAATCTCACTGCTTAGACAAGAAAAGACCATTAAGACAGTGTGTGGTGGCAAAACGAAGAGGAATCCCTTGGGTTTGGGATTGAAAAAAGGGCCAACCCTGGACTTCAGGCAGCAGAAACTCTAGGGCGGCTATCACAGGATGTACCAATGGTCATACAAGAATATGGTAAAGCAATTGCCTGTTTTGCCACTGGGGGAAAGTGCTCTTTTGCAGCATATAGAAAACAGTGCTGGGCTGATGAACATCTCACTGTCTCGAACGTGTCCAGAGGAGGGCAACCAAAATGGTGGGAGGTCTGGAAGCCATGCACTATGAGGAGCAACTTAAGGAGCTGGGTATGTTTAGCCTGGAGAAGAGAAGGTGAAGAGGTAACACGATAGCCATGTTTAAATATTTGAAAGGGATGTCATACTGAAGATGGAACAAACTTGTTTTCTGCTGCTCCAGAGACTAGGACATGGAGCGATGGACTCAAACTACAGGAAAAGAGATTCCACCATTAGGAAGAATTTCTTGACAGTAAGAGCTGTTCAGAAGTGGAATATGCTGCCTCCGAGTGTGCTGGAGTCTTCTTCTTTGGAGGTTTTTAAACAGAGGCTAGATGGCCACCTGTCAGGAATGGTTTGATTATGTATTTCTGCATAGCAGAGGGTTGGACTGGATAGCCCTTGTGGTATCTTCCAGTTCTGTGATTCTATGATTCTACGTTCTTGAACTAGTTCCATCTGTCCTAGCCAGTCTGGTCAATGCCACGGTGAGCAATCCAATATCTGGAGGACTGAATGTACCCATACCTGAAGTAGAACTTCCACTACACAATTATAGCACTTGGATTCCACACTATGGAACCTTGTGATTTTTAGTTTAGTGAGTTTCTTAGAAATCACTACTAGAGAACTCTAATGCTATAGTCGGACAAGGCACTAGAACTTTCTAGCCAACATTTCTAAGTTACTAAAACTACAAATCTCAGGATTCCACAGGATAGATTTATGGCAGTTAAATTGGTGCCAGGCTGTTATAACTTTGTAGTGTAGAAACATTCTAGGTTAGCAATTCTAGGCATGCTTAGATTCAGAAATTCTGCTGAACACATTGACACTTACTTCTGCATAAAAATACCTAAGATTCCACTGTAACAGACTAGCCAAGCTATTACAAGAAGACCTGAAATGATTTTAAATCAACTACTGACCATGAAGTCAGAAAAGGAAGGGGGGCATTCTTGTTTTAACTGAACAGATTTCATTGAAGACATTACCAAAATCTGGAAATGGAGGGTGCATCTACACTGTAGAAATAATGCAGATTGACACCACTGTAACTGTCATGGCTTCATCCTACAGAATCCTGGGATTTGTGATTTTCTGAGGCACCAGCACTCTTTGGGAGAGAAGGCTGAAAACTTAAAATCCCAGAATTCCATTGGCTGGACACCACTTAAAGTGGTGTCAAACTGCATTATTTCTACAGTGCAGATGCACCCAGCATCTTCTGAAATGTGCCCTTCTCATGAAGGCCGAAGTACGTGTTTGTTTGTTTTTTGTTCGTTTGTTTTTAACAATTATATAAATATTATTTATACAATAAGAAAAGATAAGGAGTTGACAGAATGGTTTCCGATCAGACTGAACAAGCATTTACTCTTAACTTTCTCTTTGGGCCCTTTCACACTACACAGTTATTGCACTATGATTCCTCTTTAAACAGTCATGGCTGCATCCTATGAAATCCTGGTGTTTGTTGTTTGGTCAGAAGCACTAGAGGAGCTCCTTGGCTGAGAATTATAAATGCCCCTCCCTAAACAGCCAATCTCAGGATTCCATATGATGAAACCATGGCAATTGAGAAGTAGAATAATAATGCTACGATTAAGCAGTACAAAAGGTCTTTATTGATCAATTTGATACTGAAGGGGTCCTGGCTTCTCTAGCCCTGGCCCTCCATACTCATAAAGATAATATCTTCCATACATACACACACAAGATATGCTTTACAAAACTTTCCATTATAGCTGGAGTGGGCAACCCCTGCAGGTCCAAGTGCTATGTTGTTGTTATTGTTGTTAACAGCCTTCAAGTCGACTTTGACTCATAGTGACCCCATGAATGAGATACCTCCAAGACCCCATGTCCTAAACCACTCTGCTCAAGTCCTGCAGGCTCAGGGCCATGGATACCTTGACTGAGTCTGTCCAGCTGGTATGTGGCCGTCCTCTCTTTCTACTGCCCTCCACCTTTCCTAGCGTTATTGTCTTTTCTAGTAAGTCATGCCTTCTCATGATGTGGTTGAAGTGTGACAATCTCAATTTAGTCGTCTTGGTTTCCAGGGAGAGTTCAGGCTTGATTTGCTCTAGGACTCATTTATTGGTCCTTTTGGCAGTCCACGGTATCTGTAGAATTCTCCTTCAGGACCATGTCTCAAATGAGTTGATTTTCTTTCTTCACTGTCCAGCTCTCATTTCTGTATATGGTGATGGGAAGTACAATTGCTTGGACGATCCTAACTTTAATGTTCAATTCTACATCTTTGCATTTTAGGATCTTGTCTAGTTCTTTAATAGCTGCCCTTCCCAGTCTTAATCTTCTTCTGATTTCTTGACTACAATCTCTGTTCTGATCAATTATTGATCCAAGGTATGGGAAATCTTTATTTCAGTTTCCTCATGGTCTAGATTGAAGTTATATAACTTCAATTATTAGTGCACAAGGGTAAATAGAATTACTATAATAATCAATGCAGAGAAATAGAAGTCGGCAACAAAAAGGAAGAACAAGCACCTCTTCCACAAGATCTGTGAAATCAAAGGGAAAATTAAACCAAGAGTGGAGATGCTCTATGATCAACAGAGAAACATAATACTTGACCAAGATGAAATAAAAAGATGATGGAACTAATCCACAGAAGAGCTATATAAAAGAGATTAAAGGATGAATGACACATGGGAAGAAGAAACATATGATGATGAATCCTAAAATTTGGAAAGTGAAGTGAAAGCTGCACTCAAAGCAACTGGGAAGAATAAATCACCAGAAGTAAATGACATACCAATAGAACTGCTAAAATCTACAGAGACAGAATCAACTTTAGTTCTAACTAAAATCTGCCAACCAATATGGAAAACAAAGCAATGACCCATAGAATGGAAATGATCAATATACATTCCCACACACCCACCCCAAAAAAAGGAGAAACAAAAGATTGCAGTAACTACAGGACCATTGCATTAATTTCCCATGAAAGTAAAGCCATGCTCAAAATTCTGCAGCAAGGATTCCTTCCATATATGGAGTGGGAAATTCCAGAGGTGCAAGCTAGGTCCAGGAAATGAAGAGGCACTAGGTATCCTATTGCAAACATACACTGGATAATGGAGCTCACCAGTGAATTCCAGAAGAAAATCAGCATGTGCTTTATAGACTACATCAAAGCCTTTGACTGAATAGATCATAAGAAGCTATGGATTGCTCTTAAAGAAATGGCTGTAACATAACCTTCAGTTGTTCTGGTGCATAACCTCTACTCAGGACAGGAGGCTACCGTTGGAACAGAATACAGAGAAACTGAATGGTTCCCAGTTGGCAAGAGGGTCATATAAGGCTCTATTCTTTCACCAAAGGTTATACTCCCTCCCTTTAAATCTGGGGTCTCGCATACCAGTGATTTTGCCACAGAAACCTGGTAGCAAAACAAAGGTCTTACTTTTAAAAAAAAGTCTTGATTAAGCCTCTGCCATCCCACTTTTAAACTGCTTTTAAACTATTTGTTTCTCTCCCCAACTCCCACTTTCCCCCTTACTTCAATTGCTGCAAACAAAGTTTGCACTCAATTAACTCAGCATGGCAGAGAAATGGAATCTTGCCCTTCCCTGTAGGGAAGCAAACTCAGGTGAAAGCAAACAGCTGCAACCCCTTCTAGCTTGAGTGTTCTTCCTCATTAATAATTTTTGCCATCTTGACCACAACTCTGATGTTGCTTGGCCTCACGTGTCCTAGTTCTTACCTGTAAAATGTTGGCAGGTATGCATGCAGCCTTTGAGCCACACTTTCTTCATCCCTATTTTAAAGTTTAAACTGTTGATAGGGAGAAGAAGAGGGGATCCACAAGCCAATTAGAGAGGCTCTGTTGGCCATATTGTTGGTCTCTGTTGGCCTCATTCTCCACCCTTGGCAGAATTGTACCCCAAATGTCTAAAAGCAATTTGTGACCAATCATACTAGGTTTGATTGGTTCACTCCAAGCCTTCCATCCTTTCGTAGGTCGGTAAATTGAGTACCCAGCTTGTGGGGGGCAATTAGCTAACACATTGGAAACTGTTTAATGCAGTGTAGATGTGTAAATAGCTATTGCTTAAAACAATTTGTAAGCCGCTCTGATAGCCTTGTGGCTGAAGAGTGGGGTATAAATAACTAAATAAATAAAAAAAAATACTAAATACTTTCCTCATTAGAACTGTATTAAGTCCACATCAGGAGCATTATCAGTTTAAGGCGGCTGTACTCCTACAAATAGTTACTTGGGAGTACAGTCCCATTGAATTTTGTGGGGTTGTCTCTGAGTTAACCTGCATAGCACTGGGCTGGATATCACAAATGATCTGAATGTCACCTAAGCTGGTCCTGGACCTTGTTCTCTATAACACTGAATAGGCAGTTTTGGAAATTATTTGCATGCTTGCTATTCCTACAGCCTTTGTTTTTTTCCATAAGAAGTGACTTCTCTGCTCTAAAAATACGGCACAATCATACCCTCTCCTCTCGATTGCCTGTAATTCCCATATTGTGAGCTTTCTACATGCTAAAGGTGCCACTGTACTTACCCACTTTATGCCAGTCTCATGAGATCCATGGAGGTGTTTCCTGCCACAAGAAAAAATCTGCTAACAGAGATTTTACTGGTCAGCCACACACACACATGGCTAGCAACTACAATATCTGTTCTACAGTTGGAAGTGTTATACTGCAGTCATTAGAGAGGAACTGGAAGTAGCTATACCATATCTGAGCTTCCTTTCAGCCTCTTCCTTTGACTTGTAAAAAGAAGATATTGTTGCAGGTGATTGTGCTCATATTTACTTGTCAGAGACACTGATGATGCCTCTGAGGCTTTTTCATAAGTCTAGACGTGTGCTTCAGTATGAACATTGTGTAGAATATTAAGGTTCCGGAGTCCATGCTGCACAAAGAAATAATGAACTCTTCAATTCTCCAACCCTGTAATTATTCCCAGGATAACTGAGGGCATCAGCTATGTCTCATTGTTTGATTATCTCCCCAGTTTGTTATAAGGATTGTTTAAAGAGAACCCACTGGGGATCAGTTTCATATTGTTCATAGACTTAATTGCAAATTAAGGAGATCATCAAACCTATACTTGCTGGGATCACATGCCTGTTACATCCCTTCATTCTAAAACTTATTTTATCTAGGGTTGCCAGCTTACCAGAATAAAAATCCCTGCTTGCTCCAGTGTCTTTGACGGCATCTCATTGGTACAAATCAGCAGGTAACGCTTTTCAAGGCTTGGAGATAAGCATTATTATTCACTAATGCCCATAGGTCAAGCTGTTATCAAAGATGCAGGGGGAAAAGTTGGGGAGCTAACTTTAACTTCCCTTTAAAATCACAAACTCCACTTATAAAACGGGGATTCTGGCAACAGCCTCCCTCACAAACTTATTTATCAGTCTGATGTTCTGTTGCTACCATCACTGTGAAGACTTGGAAAAAGAAGGTGAAGTTTTTGTAAAAGTATGCTAGGTCAGCTTCCTCATCAGTAAGGAAATCATAGATTGTATGGACCTTATTTTTTAAATATATTTATTGGTTATTTATAATAAGATTACGGTGCAGTCACATTCCAATAAAGGAAACAGATCCATCCTTCTACTTTGTACATAATTAGGTATAGTACTTAATAAACTGGCTTAATAAAAATTAAGAAAGTACATCTAACTTCTTAATTATGCACTGAATACAGACAATAAGAAAAATACAAAAACAGCTAACAAACCAGAAAGACACCACACAACATCATTAAATAAGCAAACAACCAAGTAGACCATTAAAACTATGGTTGACTTCATCTTCTGTTAAACCTTAGTTGAAATTAAACTTTTCCCACACCCTGCATTCTTAATTTATCCATTCCTTAAATCCTATTAATTTGTTTAATACAAAAAAAAACAACTTTGCTGAAAGGATATTATATCAAACTTCTTTTTCCTTATTTTTAATTGACCTGGCATTACACAGGAGCAAGGTGAGATTTTGTGGGTGGTTTGGTTCACTCTCCAAGTTCCCAAGGATGGCACGATGACTGTAACGACAATTGCTATATCTCCCTCTGCCCCAGACAACTTGTATTGCCTCCCCATTTCCTTTACACATTATACTCATCTCAACAATAAACAATTGACACTGAATACAAATTACACAATTAGCTATAACAATTAACAACACATTGGCACAATTCTAAGAGTCACTAGACTCACTAGACAAGCCGCCCCGATTGTTTTAACAGAGGGGCAGGGTATAAATAAATTTTATTATTTATTATTATTATTATAGACAATGGTCCCTATTTGGTACATACAAGGTTTCTAGAACTGAGTAGTTGGCTAGTCCAGCATAACCTTACTCACTCGAAGGTGACACTTTAAAGACAACTAGATGGTACTAGGTTGTTCTCCCACCACTACCTGGGGGTCGGTTACACAGCCTTTTTTAATGCGATAAAATGTGCATCAGTATCATTTTGACTCTGTGGCCTATTGTTCGCAGGATTTTTATGTGAAATCTAAACAGTTGTGGGATGCATGTACGCACAACTATATTATGTAAAACAATATAGGGACTACACAAAGTATTGTGTTCTTTTTTAAGTTCCCACTGCACAGCAGTTGTGGGTTTTGTTTTTTGTTTTTTACTGTCAATCAAGGCAGCACATAATCGTTTTTTCACATATTTCTGGTCAGGATTCCCACCACTCAGCTTTCCATTAGTTAGCTTTAAAACATCTGGGATTCCCACTGCGCGTACTGTGATTGGTCAATTCTCAAAAATCTGCTCATGGTTGTTCATTATCCTCTATTACACATTCTTTCCTGTGGTTGCTTATTACAAGTTGACATCAATGGAAGTAGTTGCTGTAGTCAACTGCTGCATATCTGCAAATACTCTTATACAAGTGACTGTTATGGTAATGGAGAGACAGAACCATCTATATCACCTCAGGAAAGCATGCTGTCTACATTTTCTGGTGCACTTGATGTGGAGAACTTCATGGGAACAGATATCAGACATTGTATGCATTGCCCAAGCCACAATCCTGTTTGGGATTACTGAATTACTACCCTGCATGCATGGAGAGATCTTTCAGGCATCACTATGGGACCAGAGATGGTGGGTTTACCCTGTCACCAGGGAGTTGTGGGAGAAATTTGTCACGCTCATGTGGTCTGATGAAAGGTGGTTTGCAAGCTTCAGAATGAAATAGTCTTTGTTTATAAAGCTGGTTGAATTTCTTTGGCCAGAGATAGCTAGAAAGGACACAAACATGAGAAGGGCTATACCAGTGGGAAAGTGCATGGTGATTGCAATCTGGCTCCTTGGTCACCGTAATTCATACATGGCAGCAAGCAACCTGTTCGGTGTTGGCAAGTCTACCATGGCTAAAGTATTCATAGAGGTAGTACTGACCATGAAGAAGCTACATCTATCATCTTCCTAGGAGATCATAAGCAGGTACCCTTTTGAAGACTTTTATGCATTTTTCCTTAACGTTGATTACTGTCTATTAAGCATTATCTACATATCTCAAAACTATTTCCTCTAAAGTAATACTGTATCATATTTCTGGGTTTACTGCTTAGTGTGTTAGTGTTACATCACATCTTTTCTCAGAAATGAAAAATGCAGAAGTTCTTTAAAAGTATACAGTTCTGGTATGTAACTGTGATTGTGTGTAGGATTGTTTCTTATATCATTCCCATGTGTTTGTACCAGTAACTTTAGCTGCCATGCTGCATGTCATGCTAAAGCCGTTCTGGAATGTAATCCCTCCTCTTTATCTCTTCTTAGATAATGGAAGGATTTGCCCAGCTGGGATACTCACAAGTAATTGCCACACTGGGTGGATGTCATGTCACTATTGTTCCCCCCATTAGACAGGGAAATGAATACATAAATTTAAAAAATAGTTATTCTGTTTTGCTTTAGGGTATATGTGACCACACTGGATTCTTTGTCGATGTTGAGATTGGCTGGAGTGGTAATATTCATGATGCTAGAATGCTACATAATTCTGTATTCTTTGAGATAATGGAAGCCGGTATATATGTCCCAGAGAATCCTACCATAACACTTTTTGGAAAACAGATAGTGCAGTTAGCATTAACAGATGGGGCATACCCGGTCAGGAAGTGGCTTATGACACCATATAGAGGTAGACTTACACCTAGAAAGGTGCTGTACAATAGGCAGCACAACAGACCTAGATATACTATAGAACGTGCTTTTGGTCATTTGAAATTGAGATGTAGATCTTTAACAGCCTAACTAGAGCTTGCAGAGGAAAATGTATGTTCTGGTTATCAGTACCTGTGTTATACTGCACAATGTTTGTGAGACAAAGGGCAGAGTTTTAGATGAAAACCCACTCAGATACAACAATTACATTTTAAACACCATGGGGGATCCTCTGGTCAACACTGAAGCCCAGAAAAAAGTTGATGGTGAGGAAGTGTATGCAGCACTTACTGAATAATTTTGGCATAAGGAGCACAGAATGTGATATAATTAAGTACATCACTTTCTTCTGTATGATACTCCATATTGTGTCATAGCAATACCAATAACATTATCAATGTATTATGTGCCCTACTTGAATAAAATGTCCAACTTCAACTGTCACCTTATATTTTTATTGAATTGATCTCTACTATTATCAGTTCTACTGCTTATCAAAGGTTTAAGTTCTTGCAAAAAGAGGTAACCAAACATTGCATAATGTGTAATTGTTACATGTAATAGTGCCCCCTGCATTACTTGGTCATGATCATGCATAGTTATTATGGTGATATTCCCCACCACCACCCATGCATGGACACTTATCTACATAATAAACCACTTTGTCTGTACAACGGTCCAGCAGAGTGGTGGTGGATTGCTATGTAGGTGTACATTGTGGCAGCATACCTAGCCATGGAAGCTATCTTATTTTAGTTTGTTCTTTAGCATAAATTATTGCAAGCACCCATTAAACTTAATTCCTCAAAAAAGTACTGTTTGGCCATCATGGGACTTACATCAACAGTGGTATCACTGTGCCTTCCTTTAAATATCACTCCCATTGAATCAATCACATGACTCCTCTGACAATTTTAAATTTTAAAACTGGATCTTTCACTTCTGATTGGCAGAAAAGTGGCCAGGAGTAATGGTAAACCCAAAAGTATAAATGCCCAGTTTAGCGCTACTTTTGTCATACCATTACGATGGCTGAGCCTATTAGAGGATGCAGGAGAGTGGCCTGGCAAATAGCCTACTGGTGGATGCACGAGACCACTCTCCTATCTGAAAATCTTGCCCAGCAAGAAGGTTGTCCCGAACAAAGTCAATCGAATTTTTTTGCCGCTGCCACCACCTCCCTAAGAAAAAGTAGTTCTAACAGTATGAGCCTTCAGGGTTGATCAAAATTCAAGATACTAAAGGCCCATTTCTATGAGGCTCTTGAGGCCTTTGGAGGGAGCCCACCACCACAGAGAAGACCACCCTTCTATGGCCTGCTCAATATGTGGGAGATGGTGGAAAGGTCATCATGGCAAGACAGAAGACCCACTGGTTGGTACACACCATTACATGTTGCCCCTTTACACAACCACAGATAGTGCTAGTAGTCAGTGTTATTGATATGCACCCTTTCAATCCACAAACCCAAGTCCTCTTTATTATAGGCATGAGAGGTAGAGTGAAAAGGGTGATACAGGACTCCTCATCAGAGGAATCAGTTCAGGAGGGAGCCCCCCAGATCACCTGTGACACCTGGAGCAGGTTGGCATTGCCCAATATTTTATTTATGTTTTTAAAAATAATTACCTTATTTCACATGTAATTAATTTCACCCTCTCATTTTTCTAGCTGATGACCCATTGACTGTGCCAGAGGGTGAGCCAGCCCACAATCTGGTAGTAGCTATTACTGAGGCTGATGGTATGTATATTACAATGTGCTAGGTAGATATAGTTTCTGCTCATGTTATTTCCATAGAGCAGATGACTCTAAATGGTTTTTATTTCTGTTTTTCAGCTGCTCACCTAGAGGGTTGTCTTGCAGCTTGGAGGAAAAGCTGCAGTGTTTGGAGGAGCAGGGGGGCAGATGAGGCAGCATTTCATCAGCATGCTTGTTGTGAAATTTAAATTTCCCACCCTTCATGTTGCCCTACCATATTTTTCCTTAATGTTCCCCACTCTCACTTTTAAAAAAGAAATGTATGTCCACACAATACCCCTTTTCTGCTTCCGCATTTTAGCCTATAGTTCCCAATTTTCCCATATTTTGTATGTAATGTAAATACTTAAAAACATTTTCAGAAGTAAAGTATATTTTATTATTATATGTTATGCAGTCAACATTGTGAAGTCGAAGGCTTTCATGGCCAGCATCCAACATTGTTTTCTTTAGGATTTGCAATTCTATATTTCAGCAGGGGTTATTGGACATTTATTCTAGCCTAATGTAACAATCCTGAAAACTTTTGGATTCATAGAGTCATAACCTAAGGCTTTTTTATCTTTCTAATTGGCTTGGATTTAACAGAAAGACCACTGTGCACCCCTCCTGGCAAACCTTCAATCTGACTATTATTAGTGGATGTAGATAGTAATGTAGCACTTCCTGTGTTTTGAGTTTGTATAATTCTTCTTTTCCTTGCCATTCTTTGCACAGTTGTACCCTGTGCTGTAAGTGCAGTTAGTTTCTGGACCATGGCTGCCAACAAAGCTGTTTGCTCCTTAAAAGTGGATTCCAGCACTTCCCTGTCTCTCCTATGCTCTGCATCCTCTACATGCAATCTTTGCTGTAATGGCCTGATCCATTCTTTCAAATCTAGCTTCCTCCCTCTGTGATAACTCACCTAGATAAGAAAGCATCCTGTCCATTAGCTTGGAGGAGTGTCTCATAACTTCAGCAGTGTCAACACTCTTCCTTTCCTTTCTTCTCTAGTTAATCACAAGCTTCTCTGCAGGAATTAAAGCAGCTGTGGGATTGGACATTGCAGCAACTGTGGGAAAATAATGGTATAGAACATTAATAATAGACAGAGTACTACATTTAGAAGTTTTACATTATACCAGGAATTACTCCTTTTCAAACCTCATGGGAAAAATAAAAAGTCAAATGTTAAGTAATTCGAAACATTTCTCACCATTGTTGGAAATCTGTTGTTGGCTGCTCCAAAGCAACTCATATTCAGAGGAAAAACCCTCATCACCAGCTTCTTTTTCATTGTTGGAGGTGCAGTGGAGGTGTTTTGGATATCCTCAACCAAGTTGAGTGTTACAGTCTCCTCTTCCTCTTTACGTTCCTCTGTGTTTTTTTAGTCTGTGAAGTCAATATATAGCAGTTAGTGTTGTAATAATGGGCTGTAGTGAAATAAGCACCCTAAAAACAGAAAACCTGTGCTCACCACTGTGATGGCTAGTGAGAAATTTAAAGGAATGTGGAGGGGAAAAACTGTAGTATAGCCTGCAATTTCTTATTAAATGAAGTTGCAATAACAAATCCCCCTTTCCATTAGCAAGAACATCTCATTCCAGAGCATCTCATATCAAAAGACATTTTCCTTTTTGCATAAGTATGCCAAGTACTTCACACACACCCCTTTCCCAAGCCTTCTACAAGATAACAATCACAAACAAGGCATACTTAAAAGGACAATGGTATGCTTCCTAACCAATACCTCAATTGAGGCCCCTTTATGGCCAGCATCCACATGATGAAGACCAGGGAAACAAATCCATCATTGCCCACCCATCACATTGCTGGCATATCCGATGCATAGGTAAAGTTTGGTAGCCATAACTTCCCTCCCAACAGCCAAGATGTGAAGAAAGCCCTCTCTCTTTTCTGAAATGCATCTCCAGCATGGACAGTTTTATAGGGAATAAGAAATGAAGGATGCGCTCCCAGATTCAGTAGACCACACATTTCATTGAACAAAGCATGTTTACCCAGGTTATTCAGACATTTTTAAAATGAAAATTAAATGCCCACAGACTGGATTAATAATCCAACTTGTGTTCATATGTCCCTCCCCCCCATTTCCAAAGAAATACATACAATTTAAATTGTCGGCTGGAAGTTTGCAGTGTGGTCCTATATTGAGAGCACATCCATAGCATTTTGCCACTCTTAAGTGGAGATGCAAGAGCGCAATGGTTGTCATATTAAAGGGGGAAAGGTTTACCTCTAATTTTAAATATATACATAAGAGAGGTTTTCAAAAGTCATAATAGGTGTAATATTGGATTTTAGGAACGAAGGGATAACATTACTACTTCAAAGTAATATGTATCCTTATCGATAAGAAGGTGGACCACTCATGCGCAAAAATTATCAAACTAGATTTAAAATCTATATGCTCAGTAAAAAGAAGTGGGAAAATGATTAGTCTTTTTGCTACCTTCTTCAAATTCTTTAAAGGATTTGTGATTCTTGCATCTCCTCCTGGACCATTTCTCCTGAATTGGAAAGCAGAGCTTGGCCGGGCACAAGAACCGTTCTATGGATGAACTTCTTGCAATCCACTTAGGGTGCATGTTGGAATCCCTTCCAAATATAGCATGCAGCTCTGCAAAAAAGGGCATAGTTGCCACATCATTTCCACTTTTTGAGTTACGGTCAATCATCTCGTGGTACTTTTGACACATTGTTTTGCTCTTTGTCTGGCATTCCTCCGCAGTCCTATTGTGCCCTTTGCACCACATGTCCATGGCAATTCTTTCAAAAAAATCAATATTCCTATGGCATGCACAGAGTTGCTCCTTACCTTTTCTTCCCCCATAGGTGGGGAAGATGTAGGGTCTCCACATGGGACCAAGCAATGCCCCTGTCACTCTTCTTTTGATGGATTTCAGAAACAGTCACCATTAGGAAGAGAAAGGTGAGCAGAGATAACAACAGGTTGATAACCCCTTGAAGATGGCTTCAGGAAATGGATGCCTGAAGCTGTTGGCAATTTAAAAAATCTCAGCCAGGGAAGGGCATGGGTACTAACCCCTCCCCTTGTCCTGCCCTTGCCAATCTGGCATTTCTGGAAATAAAAAAAAATGCCAAGGCTGGCACAGGATAGTTCACAAGGTCGAAAATGCGCAATTATATGCTAAAAGATGGATATCATATCTTTATCATGGAACGTTAGGTGTGTACATGCACCTCAGAAAATAAAACAAGTATTTCATCACTTGGGGGGGGGGATGACAGAAAGAGCTGGGTATAAGGTTGATAAAAAGGTTAAAGACTTGGGTGTACATATTTTAAATAAGAATTCAAATTTACTAGCTGTACCCGGTGTAACATATGCTGTTATTTTATCCCACTTCCTCAACATGCTTCATTGGGGGGGAAAGACCAAGTTCTGACACTTCCTCTGGAAAAGAAGCCTAGTTGGACTTTACTCCTAAGTAAACCCACCCAGGATTGTGTTGTGGGCCCCAAGACAGCTGTGAGAAACCTGGCTCCAGCAGCATGTGTGAGGTTCAGCTGAACAGCCTGGGGGAGGGGGGGAAGAAGAAACCCTTTACTCATGAGTAAACCCCTGTGGATCTGCCTAGCAGTGTGCTTGGGGCCTGCAGCTAGTGGAAGCATTCCACACATATCTGCCCCCAGTGTGCTGATTGGCCGACCAACTGATAGCTTTGATTGGTTGGGAAGTTTCCTAAGTGGCCAATCAGCACATTGGGAACAGCAACATACCCAAGAGAATTATATATATATATATATATATATATAGATTTCATAACAATTATGTTAAGACTTGAAATGGAATCAAGCAAGATTTACAAAAATAGACAAAACTGAAATTGTCATTATTGGGAAGGATTTCTTTGGTTAAAATGAAAGTTTTGCCTAAATCACTATTCTTGTTTTAAACCCTGCCAAATTTGCTAAATGACATGCCATTCAAACAGTTGCAGAAAGATATCTCAGCCTTTATCTGGAAAAGCAAAAAGCTGAGAGTTTGATTTAAAATACTACAAAATGCAAGTCAAAAAGGAGGCCTGGGGTTACCAGATTTTAAGATGTACTATTATGCCTACTGCATAGTACTATTGTTGAAAGACTGGATTACATTGAAAAATGAGATATTATTGTGATTGGAAGGTTTTGATTTGAAATTTGGTTGGCATGGGTTTTTATGGTTTGATAAAGTTAAAGTTGATGGGGCATTTATTAACCACTATGTGAGGAGATCATTGTTAAGGGTCTGGAATAAGTACGAAGTCTGATTTCATTCTAAATTGCCATTGTGGAGTTCACCATATGAAGCTTTTCATAAAAGAGATTTTTTCCCCAAAAGGGAAAATGGGCACATATGAGAATGTATTATTACTGAAGAATGCAGAATGAAATCCAGAGATGAATTGGCAATAGAAGGGTGTGTATTGCATTGGTCTCTTTATATGCTTTATTGAGAGTTTCAAGTTGGTTAAAAAGTTGTATGGTTTTGAAGAAGGGAAATCAGAATTAGAGATTCACCTTTGCTCAGCTGATTAGCATTTGATTATGAAAATGTATAAAATGTTGCATACGGAGATGAAAGATGCACAAGTCAAGGAATGTATCTAAAGTAGGGACAGAATATTGATATTCAAATATACATGGAGCAATGGAAAAGGGTCTGGACAAAATCTTTGAAATTTATTCTGAGTTATGATTTGAAAGAAAACTTTTACAAAATTATGTATAGATGGTATTTGCCCCCAGAAAGATTGTCTAAGATTTATAAAAATGTCACAAATAAATATTGGAAATGTGATCAGAGGGAAGGGACATTTTACCACATGTCAATTAGCCCACAGGTTTTGGATGCAGGTTCAGAGTCCAACAGAGGATATTTTAAAAATAAAGTCCAAGAAGAGGCCTGAACTTTATTTGTTGGGAATGCTGGACAAGCAGCTTGAAAGAAAATATGGAAGAATTCTTCAGTCTATGATAGCAGCGGCTAGACTTCTCTACGCTCAAAGATGAACAAGTAGGTTTATTCTGACAAAAAAAGACTGGGTGATGAAGATGCAAGAATTTGCTGAAATGGAGAAATTGCCAATGTGATCAAGGAAATGTGTTTATAATTTTTTTAAAACAACAATGGGGAAATGTAATGGTATTGGCATTTGTTTTAAACAGTAGCTACATTTATTTAGTAGAAGGTTCGATGGGATGGCATTTATAAGAAGTACAAGTAGTGTAGTTTTTTAATTTTAACCTTCAGTCAAGGGGGGAAGTAATGTAGTGGTCAGATTTTGTTAGTTTTTTAGTTTTGTTTGTTTGTTTGTTTGTTTTGTATGTCTTTTTTGTATATGTAAAATATGTGCGTTTAATAAAATAAAATACCCAGTGGGAAAGAAAAGGAGTGGAACCACATGTGCCTCCCACAGAGTTCAGTTTGCAACCATTTGAGGTAAACTCAGAATAAAGGAGGAAGGTAGGAGGAAGAGAGAGCAACAGACACTTTTTAAAAGCATCTGAGAAAGTGGGACCTCAAAGGATTAACTGGGGCTAAATCTATATAGGCTAAATAATGTGTCCTTACCTCCATCCCAGTCCTGTTAGAACACACAACATTCTTTTCATTCTGATGTGAAAGCACTTCTTTCTAATGCTGGAGGCTTCATGACAATTTTTTAAAGACCTCTGGTTTATTTTGCTGTTTTAAGGAAAAACCAGTTTTTTAAAACATGTGTCTTGACCCCGAAATTGGGATTGTGGTGGAATCAGGGGTGTGGGGATGGGAGGTGGCTGGGGACAGGTTGGTGGGTGATCACCTAGGTCGGGTAGTCACATAAGTCACCTTATTTTTCCCACCATGGAACGATAGTGCCCTTGTTTGTATTGGCGTCATGAAAAGGCAATGTCACCATTTTTCTTTTAATGTGGAGTTTATATGCAAACTGTCACATTGCACACATTCACAAGTTGGCATTTCATCTCCCCCTGTTCTACCGGCTTCACTTCATAGAAGCACAGGGGGGGGCATTTAGAATAAAAAGAAAAACAAAGAAAGGTTATTTGACTAATTAAATATGCACAAACTGATTCAGTTTCGATTAAAACAGGTGTGTGTGGCAGTAAAGGGCTCAGACTGGGGTAGGGATGCTATGCAGTGGAGCTGGGATACAGCCCTTGTGTAGATTCAGCTTGGGACTGTCCCTACTAAACTGAGATAGTGGGGGGGGGGAGGTATGCCATCTTGATATTGCCTCAGGTTCAAAAAGAGTTTGACACCAATGTGGAGGGCTGCTGTTAAAATAAAACAAACCAGAACAAACAGAACAGAAGAAAACCTAACCTTCCAATGGTGTCTGAGACTCGATTTCATTGGATTCCTAACTCACAAAAAATTCAGAAGGCTTCCAATGCCTGCTAGGCACCTTTCAAAGCCATGGTTTCAGACGCCCCTTCCCAAAATGGAAGTGAGCCTTTACAGACTTGCTGCAAAGAATCCGTGTGTAGAATTAATGTAGAGTATGAACAGCATGTTGAAACAAAAAAGAGGCATATTTTTATTCTTCTCCTCCAATCACTCAGCTCCTTGCCTAGTGCTACCTGGTATGCCATTAATACCCCATCATTTCCATTGGAAAAACCAACTTCTTTCTTGGCTTTTAGGTGTGATAAAAAAATGGTTAGAGTGTGATTTCAATAGGAGCTTGTTTTATGTTTCATGATTCTTGGATATAAACTTGTGGTTGTTTATAACGAGCTGCCCTAATTTGTATCACTTCCCCATGTAACTCCTTGTTTCTGACTGCATGCATTGTCCCTTTTATTGGTCTGAATCCAATGTTGTTCTAGCGACCAACTAACCAACTGCTAACACAACGACACTTTCACCTTCCCCTCCTCCCCTCCCCAGGTTCTGTGCTCTTGAAAACCTGTTCTGAAGAGTTTCCCAGCTCTCCAGAGCATGTTTTCAAAGTCCCTCTTCCCTCAGTCTGCTGACTGAAGCAGTTCTTTCAGCAGAACAACCCCATTGGATCCTGGCCATTTTTTCTTCCCCAAAGATTGCCTCACCTAAAGTGCTTCTATATTCCCTGTTCGTGCACTGTTCCTTCATCTCATAAATCTGGATGTATTCCCTGCTTTATCTGCTGTAAATTTTGAACAATTTTTTTACAATTGATTTCTTATAAAAGCTGTCACTCATCACTTCTGGTCTAGCCAAACTCCCTCACTGGAGTAGTGAAATGACTGGTTTTTGAAGATATTTATACTGTATTTTAGAAGCCAATTAGAGGCAAGTGCAAAGGAGAAAAAATGTCAAATCTTCACAATACCCTCAAAGGGCTGCTTTTTGTGTTGATATTTTTGTTGAAGTAAACTATTTTAAAATTACATCTGAGATCCTGCATCAGAAGACATAGCTACATATCCCATAGCTACAGATCCCAATGCTATCCTTAAAAACCTACCATTTAAGCCATGCAGCCACCCTAGCAGAAGAATTTCTGAAGTGCTGGGGAGTGTGAGGGTATGTGATAATGCCTCCAGCCCTCTCCCAACAGCAGGGCATGCTGCAACAGGAATTAGTAGGCAGCTGCCTGTCACAGTCTGCCTGCTACTGGGAAAGGGCTGGACGCAACCACATCACACTTCAGAACCTTGGAAATTCCTGTTTTGGAGGTGGCTGAATGGCTTGAATGGTTGGCTTGGGGGGCACTTCCAGTCACTGAGATGGTGCAACAACTGGAAAAGTAAAATAGTGTACATAATTAGAATGTGGTAAGTTGGGCTTACAACATTATAGTTATTAAACAGAATGCCAGCTTTTTTAAAAAAGAAAGGGAGGGAGGGAGGGAGGGAGGTCTGCTCTGTATGAAACACAAACCTGCTCTAACCTTGCTCTCCTACAAGATAGGCCACGTCAATTATTCCCTTTGACAACCAAATAGTTAGATACTAAGATCAGAGCTGCTCTACCTTGAATGTTTGCACAGAAGAGAGAATCACAATATGTGCAGTTTGTCATGCACATAAGGACAGAATTGCTCACTGATCATCCTTCTTCTGTACCAGGGATGGGCAGAGTATGGCTCAGGGGTCACAGGCAACACCCAGTACATACAAAACCTGCAGATGGCCAGCATCCTTTTACAAGAGGCATTCTCCTTTTATCACACATAGGACTTTTTCAAAGGGGGGGAACCCCGAGGGGGTCAGGAAAAGAACGGCACTGTCCCGCTTACAGTGCTCCATTTCGGATGACGCTGTCCTCCTCCCAACCTTCCCCGGTGCTTCCTCCATGCTGCAGGCACAAGAAATGCGCCACTTTTATTGACGGGAAAAGACATCAATAAAAAGTGGCGCCTGCAGTACGGAGGAAGCATGGGGGAAGGTCGAGAGGAGGACAGCACTATCTGAAATGGAGCGCTGTAAGCAGGACAGCGCTGTTCTCCTGACCTCCTCAGGGTTTTTTACCCCATTTGAAGAAGTCCATACTGTATAACATATCCTGTGTTAAAAGGGTGGCTGCTATGATCCAAAATTCCTCATCTAAAAAAAAGGAAAATAATTGTTTCCCTTCAGAAATATCATTCTGTTCAAATTTATGTAGATCTGAGCAATTGATTTAACGTCTCAGGGCTCATCTACACAGGCCAGGATACACCGGCTCCCCACTGGTGTATCCTGCCTGCAGATCAGGCCTGTTCCTCCCCCGCCCCCCATTACCTACACAGTCCAGATGGGCACACTGGCCTATTGCTGCAGCTGCCGCCATCTCTCTTACTCTCTCTGAAGCCAGGAAGCTGGCCCACAACATGTGACCAAGGCCCTCTGGATGTGACCAGCCTTGGTCACTTGCTGCAGCCTGCTTCCTGCTGTGGAAGAGCAATGGCAAAAGACAGCTGCAGTGATAGGCCAGCATGCCAGAACAGGCTCTTGTGGTCCATCTTTTGCCAGTGGAAGCAGTTTTTCCTGGGTATATTTTTAAAACACTGCAATAAGCCCTACCCTGTCTTCCCCCCATCTTAGCCCCATCTTTGTCCCTGGGGTCATGAAGACTGCCCAGGGGCAAAACAGGGCAAAAGCCCTGTATCATCAGGACTACAGGGTTCCAAGAGGGGGGGCAAGATGGGATAAATTGCCTGTACAGACAAGCCCTCAGTCAATTGAAACTAATATTCTTGATAATCTATAGGGTTTTTTTTACACTGGTGACACTAGTAGTATTTATGTATTAATAATCTTGTATTATTGCTTATTATTACTTTTTATTCAGAACAAAGCAGTGTACCATAAATCAAATTAAAGAGAAGCCCTAATAGTTTACAATCTATATAATTACTGTAATACAGTAGTGTGTGTGAGAAAAAAGTACAGTTTATATAATGTAATTAAAATATTTTGTATGGCATTGCTATTGCCATCAAGTTCCTCTACCAGAACTTTCTTCATAACCATTATTTCATCATTTGGAAGCAAATAAATTATTCATTAAAATCATCAGACACAATTTAGTGTGGTACTATTTACTGTCAACATCACACATTACATTCAGCTGAGTGCAAAGAGATGATAACAATATTAGATTTAAATGTCTGTGGACTAGGTAGACCTGGCATGGTGTAGTGATTTGAGTGTTGGGCTAGAACTCTGAGAGCCCATGGTTCAAAACCCTGCTCAGTCATAGAAAATCACTGGGTGACCTTGGACAAGTCACAATCTCTCAGCCTCAGAAAACAGGCAATGGCAAGCTTATTCTGAATAAATATTTCCAAAGGAAAACTCCATGATATGTTCACCTTAGGGTCTCCATAAGCTGGAAATGACTTGAAGACACACAACAAGAGTGGCTAGGTGTGAGCTGCCTTGAGTCCCACTCTGGGAGAAAGGTAGTCTATAAATTAAATAAATAAGTAAATCAATAATAGGTAGACATTCAACAGATGGAGCTTTCTTCCTCACTGTATCTAGTCAGGAGAAAATAGCATGCTCAGTTTCAAACAGCCACGCAGCTTTTAATAGCACAGAATGTCTTTTAGAGGGGAAAAAAAACTGCATGAAAAGCCTTCCCGCTGAAAACATTCATGGATATCCTGGGAGTCATTATTTAATAAATGGACCTTGAGCTTGTATGGAGGTTCTAGCAGGCAAACACAGCTATCATATACCCTTGACCAAAGAATGGTACACTCCTTCTATCTGGGATGGTCATCCTCTTCCACTAAGCGCGCAGCTTCACGAGGGACACACATGGAGCAGTGAGGGAGGAAGGGGACACCCGCCTAGCCAGCCAGATCAGCCAAATCAACCATGGCGGTCAATGGGTGACAGATGTCGCAGCCAGATTGCCCTCACATCCAATTATTTAATAGTTTATTTGAGAAAACTGATACTAAATAGTTACGGCCCAATCAAGCATTTGCAGCATTTTAAATACTGCTTATACAATTATGTATTATTTTTTAAAATAATAATAGACGTCTAATTAGGCCTTTCATTCATATGGGGAAAATAATTTCTCTGTAAACTTAAGTATCTACCAATTGAGGATAGGCATCTCATAGGACATTTTCAGACAGTGTTTTAGTGTGCCTACCGCGGGAGGAGCTCCCGGGAGAGGGACGGCGCTCTTGCGTGGCAGGGGGTCATTTTCGGCCGCCGCCGTCCCTCTCCTGAAACCATCAGTGTCACTTCTGTGAAGCTTCAGAAGCCACAGAGCCATATTTTAATCACGGAAGT
Organism: Gambelia wislizenii; assembly: GCA_030847615.1. NCBI lineage: Eukaryota > Metazoa > Chordata > Lepidosauria > Squamata > Crotaphytidae > Gambelia > Gambelia wislizenii. The sequence continues at coordinate 363,559,119 of JAUMIR010000001.1, forward strand.
TGCCCGTGATTAAAATATGGTGCTGCGGCTTCCGAAGCTTCACAGAAGTGACACTGATGGTTTCGGGAGAGGGACGGCGGCATCCGAAAATGACCCCCTGCTGCGCAACAGCGCTTTCCCTCTCCTAGGAGCTCCTCCCACAGTAGGCACGCAAAAACGCTGTCTGAAAATGTCCATAGTATCTCATGAATTTGGAAGGGGCCCATAAAAGCTCATAACAAACAAAACCTGTTAATCTTTCAGTTATCTCAAGAATCTTTATTGGGTTTGCTGCAACAGACTAACATGGCTCCCACACACACCTCAAAATGCCCGTAAACATCATTACTAGACCTCAACAAGGAAGGGGAAATGATACCAAAATAAGTAATGTGCAGTATTGCCATAATATGGCAATATTCAAATACAGTTGTCCCTCCCTGTATCCACAGATTAGGTATCCACAGATTTAAGTATTCATGGATTGAAAATATTCTTTAAAAAATAATAATCCAAAAAGCAGCAAACCTTGATTTTGCCATCTTATATAAGGGACACCATTTTGCTATGCCATTGCATATAATGGGACTTGAGTATTCACGGATTTTGGTATCCACAGGAGGTCCTTGAACCAAACCCCAGCAAATGTGAAGGGACAACTGTAGTATCTCTATTGTTCAAATAGACCCTGCCCTCTCCCTCCCTCCCCCACACCAAACAAGTTACCTCTAGAGCAGCATGTTTTAACAATAGACTGCTACTCTGATGTTTTCTTAGGTGAATAAAAATACACATTTCGTAATCTTTATGATAAGAAGCAGATGGATGGATGGCTGCTGTCCTCCAGTTTATAAGCCTCATTTTGAATCCTGTAGTATTGCTAGAAAGAGAAAGAAATTGGTAAAAATAAAAAGACTATATCAAATAGGAAATTAGTTAAGAAGTTAGGTCCCATTCCAAATGGTTCCCCTTGAGGTAATAGAGATGGGGGAGAGGAGGATAGGGGTGCTCAGTTCTGACAGATCAAAGCTTGGAGATGTGGAAGAGCAAAATAGCACAAGGTTTGGGTGGCTTCTTCCACCATTTGTCCCTCTCAGAGCCCACATTATTAATTGCCATTTACCTCAACTTGTATTTTAGAAGCCCTGCCTTATTCCAATGTACCAACGTGTCCTTGTTTTCTCCATGTTGTCAAATGCTTGTGAAAAGATCATTAAAATTCTGGAAAGTATTTGAGTGCATTTCTTCTTTGAAAAAATGGTACTGTTAGTTTGAACTGATACAGTGCTATAGTATGGATGACGTATTAAAGAAGGTCAGAAAATGACTGTAAACACAACCACATCGTCTTCTCAAACAAAATGCTACATTCATGCATTCTATGTCTCCTATGCCCTCTAGCTTCAAGAAGTTGCATTTCTCATTCCTTAGCAGGAAAGTATACATTCAGAAACTAAATGTTTTTTCACTTCCAAATAGTTATTGATCACAGAAATAAAGAGCTGAGCAATAGCTTTCCAAATAATAGGATTGAGAGGGGGGGTGTAGTGGTCAGAGCAGAAAATGGGCAACCAATAGCCCATTGGTTGCACATGGTTCTCCAGCAAGGAGAGAAGTACCTGTACATGTTTCAGAGAAGTGGGGGTGAATTTTTTACAGATGAATTCTAACTGACTAGCACACAGTGCTGTTGCAAGATTAAAATTAGGGAAACAATCTGTGCTGCAATAAAGAAGGTGTTGTTTTGTTTAAGGAAAGCCAGAATTTTGAATTTATTTATTTATGCATCATTACATTTATAAATAAATAAGAGCAAGGTTCAAAGAGGCATTCATTGAGAGGTTTTTTTCCACCTCACAATATATACAGTGCACAATCTGGGCAGAATTCTCCTCGTGTCAAAGCATCCCTCCATTTAGGGAGAAATCTTTTGCTATTATATGAATAAAGTGTAAACATCAGTGGAAGCATTAATTTATTGAAAAAATTATGTCTTGCCTTTCTTTATGAAGAGAGTAAGAGAAAGAGAGAGTTAAAGAAGCTGACAAGATTATCAGATGTGACAAAAACTGTGTCAGAAGATCACGAGGAGAACAGGAACAGGTGAGATTATCAAATGATGTCATCCTTCAGTGTCCTGGGGGCATAGGGCAGGGTGAGTAAGGCATCCCTTTTTATTGGCAGCTTGTCCCCGTCAATAAAAAAGGAAAGCCTCGTCTGTGGCAGCGCTATGCCCCGGTAACAGCTGAGGACGTGGGTGTCTGATAATGTCACCCTTTCTGTTCTCCTCCCATTCTGCCGATGTGATTTGGAATGTGTTTTTTTGCTGCGTTCCACCGCGTCTTATAATCTCCATACTGTATATAAGCTAATATCCGTTTCAATAGCTCTATCTCATGATTACAGTATTGTTTTCATAGCTTATAGCTGCTAAGAAGCTTTGACTTGGGTTTTAATCAAAAATTCAAAAGGAAGATATTGCAAACTTAAAAAGCAAAGCAGAGTATTGCTAAAGGAAGCAATTAAAGAATCATTATATTAATGGAACATAATGCAAACATTTATACATAAGACACATACACACACACTAAATATATACTTTTCATTAAGAAAACTTATTCTAAAATGGCTACTACCTCTACAAGCAGTATACCATACTCCTTAACAATTTATTTAACTATTTGTGTATTTATACTTTTAGGCTGCCCAACAGCCAAAGTTCCCTGGACAGTTTACAAATGCACTAAAAACAAGTAAGATCTAAAATTGAAAAAATGTTGTAATGTTTAAATGTATTTTTTTATTATTTTTGTAAGCTGCCTTGAATCCCATTTTGGAAGAAAAACAGGATCGAAATCCAATAAATAGATAAATAAATCCTCCTCTGGCTTTTCTTCGCAAACAAAGATTCAGGAAGGACTCATCCCATGCTTTCTGCAAGTGCGCTGATGACTAAAAAGGCCAATCCGAGATAAACAAGTCCGTTTGCAGAAAGCACAGCAGAAGGTCTCCTTGGATGATGTTTTCAGGTTGTGATTCTTTCTGCGTTGTTGTTTCTCTTCAAGACTTGTTCGGCGTGAGTTCTCAAATAAGGCTGCAGCATTGTGGATAGTGCGTCTCCATGCCTCCCGATGTGAGGCCAGGGCGGACCACTGTTGGTGATCAATTTGGCCAAGCGTGAGATGTTGTTTCAGGGAGTCTTTGTATCGCTTTTTTAGAGCACCCCTCTTACTCTGACCCGTGGCGAGTTCACCGTAGAGTAGTATTTGGGGGAGGCGATGGTCCTCCATCCTAGAAACGTTCCCCTGCCCAGCGCAGCTGTGTTCTCAATATCATGGCCTCCATGCTGGTGATCCCTGCTTGCTCAAGGACAGCAACATTCATCAGTCCACTGTATAATTAGGATTGTGCATATACAGCACTGATGAAAGTGTTCAAGGAGTCGTAGGTGGTGGCGATAGGTGACCCATGTTTCAGATCCATAAAGGAGAATAGACAGTACAATGGCTCTATACACACTGATTTTTGTGCTTTGCCTCAGGTTTTTATTGCTCCAGACTCTTTTGTAAAGTCTTCCAAATCTGCTATATGCCTTTGCTAATCTGTGATCGATCTCTTTGTCAATTTGGCATCTGAGGAGATGATGCTTCCCTGGTAGGTGAACTGCTGAATGGACTTGAGCACAAATTTGCCAATGGTACTGTGGGGATGGATGGTGGTGTTCATCCTGTGGTGCAGGCTGGTAAAGAACTTCCGTTTTCTTAAGGTTGACTTCCAGCCCAAACAGCTCTGCAGCTGTTGCGAAGCAGGATGTTAGGTGCTGCAGAGCTGCTTCTGTGTGGGTAACAAGGGCAGCAGCAGCAGTGAAGAGCAGCTCATGCACTAGATAGTTTAGAGTCTTAGTGGGAGCCCTCAGATGGCTTAAGTTAAACAAGCTACCATCAGTACGGTAACGTATGTAGATGCCATCGTCTCCTTCAAGCTCTGCCATAGCCCTTTGGAGCATCATGCTGAAGAAGATTGTAAATAAAGTTGGTGCAAGAACACAACCTTGCTTCACTCCATTAGTTATTAGAAAGGTCTCTGAAAGAGCATCGCCATATCTGACTTGACCGCGCTGGCCCTCGTGTAGCAAGTTAATCATTTTAAGGAATTTGGGGGGACATCCTAGTCTTTCCAGGATCTACCACAGACCTTTTCTACTCACAGTGTCGAAGGCTTTGGTGAGGTCAACAAATGTTACATAGAGACCCTTGTTCTGCTCTCTACGTTTTTCTTGCAGTTGTCTAAGGGCAAATACCATATCTGTAGTACTCCTATTGGCTCTGAAGCCACATTGGCTTTCAGGGAGAAGTTCTTCTGCTATAGCAGGAACTAACCTGTTCAGGAGTATCCTTGCAAGGATTTTTCCAGCAATAGAGAGCAGTGTTATGCCTTGATAGTTTGAGAAATCGGATTTTACTCCTTTTTTCTTGTACAGGGTGATGATGACTACATCTCGGAGATCTGATGGCAGTTCCCCTTTTTCCCAGCAATTCACACGGAGTTCGTGGAATTTATCATGGAGTGCATGATCTCCATGTTTCCAAATTTCAGGTGGGATTCCATCAATCCCAGCTGCCTTGCCGTTTTTCATCTGCTGTATCGCCTTAAGGGTCTCTTCCAAAGTGGGAGCTATGTCCAATTCATTTTTAACTGGTTTTTATATCATATGTTGGATAGCTGAGCCTTCGACTACTCGGTTGGCACTAAAGAGACTTTGAAACTGTTCAGTCCATCGATTCAGGATGGAGGCTTTATCAGTAATTAATGTTTGACCATCTGTACTGTATAAGGAGCTTTGGACCTGATAAGTAGGCCCAAACACTGCTTTAAAAGCTTCATAAAATCCTCTATGATCACCCAGATCTGCACAGCGTTGTGTCTTTTCTGCTATATTGACCCACCACTTGTTCTGCATGTCCCTGAGTTTTTGTTGAAGTTTACTACATGTGAGGCGGAAAGCTGCTTTTCTTACATGGCAGGTTGGCTGGGCGAGGTATGCCTGGTGAGCAGTTCTCTTCTTTGCCAACAGCTCCTGGATCTCTTGGTTGTTTTCATCAAACCAGTCTTGATTTTTCTTGTGGGAGAACCCAAGGGATTCTTCTGCAGACTGGAGGATACTGTTTTTGATATGTTGCCAAAGCACTGTGGGAGAAGGCTCTGTAGGATGGTCTACAAGTTTTGTTGGCAGATTTGCCTGGAAGTTGTCTCTCATGATAGCTTGTTGAAGATTGTTGACTTGGAGTCTCTTCTTTAAGATGCCACCCCTCTTAGGTTTGAACTTAAGATGAAGATTTAGTTTACATCTGATGAGGCGATGATCTGTTTGGCATTCTGCACTGGGCATCACTCGGGTATGACGGACATTGCGAATGTTCCTCTGGCAGACTAGAACATAGTCAATGAGGTGCCAATGTTTGGATCGGGGATGCATCCAGGTTGTCCTCAAGCTATCTTTCTGCTGAAAGATTGTGTTTGTAATAGTCAGCTGTTGTTCTGCACAGAACTCTAGCAAGAGGTATCTGTTATTATTGCAGTTTCCAACACCATGCTTGCCTAAGACACCTTTCCAGGCTTCGGAGTTCTTTCCTACTCTGGCATTGAAGTCACCAAGGATAATAATTTTATCTTCTACAGGGACTTTTTGTATGAGTTGGCATAGGTCTGTGTAGAATTTGTCTTTCTCTACAGGGTCGGCTTGCATAGTTGGGGCATATACACTAATGCGATCAGAGTGTCCTGTTGGCAAGGTTTCGAGTTTGGAGGCAATGGAGTTTTTAATCATAAAGCCTACTCCTGAAAGATGTTTTTTGGTTTTGGGTTTGCTAGACCAGTAAAGTGTGTAGCCGGCGCCGTGTTCTTTAAGGCTGCCTTCCTCATGGAGACGAACTTCACTAAGAGCAGCGATGTCAATATTAAGTCGTGATAGTTCATGGGCTATTAGGGCAGAACAACACTCAGGCCATCCACTATCTGCAGAGTCTCGCTTGGTTCTGATGTTCCAGCATGCAAGCGTCAGTTTATTTACACCTTTGGTTTATTTACACCTTATTTACGCCGGTGTGCCTTTGATTCTTTGCCTTGGTTTGACCACATCAGAAGATGCCCATTGGCCACAGCTAGCCAACCAGGTAGATGGGGCTGAGCTTTCATTAGGCCACCTTTTCTAGGCCCCTCTCCATATGGAGTAAGCAGTGCTCTCCTTTAAAAAGGCTGTTTGGTCGTTCAGGATGCTGCCGAACAAGACTGTCATCTCCCGGGTCAGCCTCGAGTGACCAAAGTCCTGAACCGCCTGCATGCAGGGTTGGGTCTCTGGCTTCCAGTGCATCTTTACACCGGCCGTTTTATCCCTCGCCTATTGATACAGGGCTTTTTTGTAATTGGATTTGTTCTTCGAGCCTGTGCAGTGGATTTTTCTGGTGGAGCGCAGCATGCACAGAACTGGCCTCACCCTTTAAACCAAAGGTTCATCTGCTGTGGCCTTGCAAGCATGGATGTAGCACCGAGGTCCTTGAGCCGTAGGTTTGATTAGAGTTTCCTTCTCTTAGATGGTTGACCTTACAAGGTTGGATGAGCACCGTCTGCCCGGGTTTGGGATAGGAGTTTTCCTTCTCCTAGGACGATTGCCATAAGGCTAGAGAGCCCATCCTGCCCTTTGACGCTCTTTGTCAGACCCTTCGGTTTTGACCTGTCTGGCATGGGAGACCCTACCGGTGACTATTATGCCACCGCCAGCATAGCTCAAAACATCATTAGGGTACTCAAGCCTCTCTCCCATGACAAGGGGGCATTAATGGAGACGACAAGGGGGCGTCAATGGAGAGAGAAATAAATAGCACTAGATGAAATCAGCAGGACCTATTTTGTATCACTATTAAGTCTGTTCTCTCCAGAAACACCAGTGAGTGTCTGTCTTGCTGAAAACCTGTGCTCCTTTACACCTAGGAAACAGAAATGAAAGATAGACTAACATTCCTAGTTGTCAAAGCAAGAATGATTTATAGCACACTCTTATGCATGCTTGTTTGGAAGTAACGGCGCTCAGTGTGGATTGCTCCTTGGTAAGTGTGCACACTGAAACTTTAGCATGTCCTTAGAACCTCTTGAGACAATTTTCAAACTAAGCAATTGTTTTGATATTGGTTATCAGTGGCTATTGCTTTTCTCCTCTATGTTAAATGCCAGAGCCCCCAATGTGTGCCAATATGTTGAGCGGTAGTGGGAATTGTGTGGCTCTCCAGACGTTGCTGGTCTGTGCTCCCAGCAACCTGTTCCCATTAGCCAGCATAGCTAATGGTAAGGAATGCTGGGAGCTGCAGTCCAACAACATCTGGAAGGTGACATTACTTCTGCCCCTGGTTTAAAGTGTTATGAAGGATGCAGAGTTTTTAAGGTTTGTATATGGCCTTTTAATGAATTTTAATGTTTTTGACAGTTAATGTTTTAACATCATAAATAGTTTAATCACTTTTTAAATCACTCTTACATTTATACTTTAATTAATGGCTTTGTATAGTTTTAACCTATATTGTTTTTAAATATTCTGTTACCCGGCTTGAGTCTCATTATTGAGAGAAAGGTGGGAGACTAATAAATTAAATAAATTAATAAAGATGAAGTGTGACAGGGGAGGAAAAGAAGTCTAACAGATATGAGCAATTATCTTTTGGACTCTATTGTAACTAAACTCATGAAATGTTTGCTATGTGATTACATGTGTCTAATTTTACGATATGCTATAACAGGATGATATTAGTCTATTACTTATATGCATTGTTATTCAAAAATATTAATATGGTTGTTTATACAATTATTAAAACATTTATCTCCCACCTTTCCACCAAAGAATAAAGTCTATCAATTTGTGTCTGTGTTTTCTTAATATAAAAATCCAATGCCTTCTTTGGACATATATTGATCTCCATCCTAGAATCATACAGTTAGAAGAGACTGTAAGAGCCATTCTGTCCAGCCCCTTGCCATGAAGGAATACACAAATAAAGTACTCTCAAAAGATGGCCACCCAAACACTATTTAAAGACCTCCCACAGAGAGAGAGTCCACCAACCTCTCAGCAGAATCAGGAATAAAGCACAGTGAGAACTGTATTATTCCTCCACACTGTTCCAATAAAGAGAATCAGGAGAGGGTGATCTCCCCTTCTCATTGTAGCTTCCATTAATATCTTCCCCCTCAAAAAAAAAAAAAAAAAAACCACCTTCTTGTGGTAGTATTCATACAGCAGCAGCAGCTAGTAGCTTCTGTGTCAATCAATGGTCCAGTGAATCTGCCCTGGAGTGTAGTCCAAGTCTAAAGGAACTTTCCAAGGAACAGAATCCTGTGCCCAAATAGGTTCAGCACTTTGGATGGCTCCTCTAAAGCTTCATTGCCCCGTTGACATGGGAGCCCCTGCCATAACCGTATTCATAAAGGTTTTTGCATAAGTCTGGGGTTGTGCTTGTGCATGAGCACAAAGGAATATTCCCCCCCCCCCAGCCCCATTCAATCCTGCAGTTCTCACTGTGGCTTAGAAATGTGGTTCAGAGAGTAATGGCTGAAGGTTCCCGAGTCAGTGGGGTAATAAATAAAGAAGCTAGCCAAAGTGCTGAACCTATTTAGGCACAGATTTCGTACATTGGAGTTCTCCTTTAAAATCTTTCCTGAAGTCCAGAGCAAATGGCTGCAGAGCAAGTTTTTGGCATGCATGAGTGGCTGCAGAGGGGAGGAGAGATTACCCCCTCCAAGTTACATTGTCAGAAACAATTCCCTAAATGGATGTAACCCACAACGTCCTGCTCTTTACATTTTGTAATGTCTGGAGAGCACTGGAGATATCAGGACACTGTGTCCAACAGTGTTAGGATCCAAGTGACTCCAGAAAGTTTCAAGACAGATAAGAACTGAGTGGCTCTTTTACATTAAAAGGACAAGATAACAATTAAATATCAATTACAATCCATCTGGAAAGGAGACAGAAGCAACACAATTTGCCTGCTGTCTTGGTTTTTTAAAAAATAAAATAAAGATAAGCACAAGTGTTATCTTTACAGAGGATGAGCCTAGCCCCCAAAGATTAAACAATGCTAACATTATCAGGACGGCTCCTCTTTCAAAATGTTTAATGGTTACAAGAAGTCAGTGGCATCCTGCATCACTATCTACATTACATAACGATTCCAGCGGACTCCAAGGTTCACTCAGCCTTCCATCCTTTCGTAGGTCAGTAAATTGAGTACCCAGCTTGTGGGGGCAATTAGCTAATACACATTGGAAACTGTTTAATGCAGTGTAGATGTGTAAATAGCTATTGCTTAAAACAATGTGTAAGCCTCTCTGATAGCCTTGTGGCTGAAGAGCGGGGTATAAATAACTAAATTTTTAAAAAAAAATTAAAATAAAAAAATATATACTTAGCTATGTAGCAGAGATACTAAGAAACCCTGCTAGTGAATTGCAAAGATGCATAGCATGATGCCGGCAAAAATTTCCAATGTGTATTGGTGCCCAACACACATCAGGACCTACGCGATGCACATCCCATTGTGTATTGGTCACTTTGCCAGCTCTGCTACATAGTAACATTACAGCAGCCCTTTACGGGATACGGACATTATGGAACTGTCCAATTCTAATCCCCACAGACTTAAGTTCAGTTACAAAGACGTAACTCCCCAACAGGATTCCAGCCAATCATTATAACAGGATATAGTGAGATCCAAATATATCTTTGTTATAGTGTTATATAACTATAGTTATAGTGAAATCCAAATATGTACAGTATAATGCCCTGGAGAGACTTGAAAGGGGGATGCAATTTATTGGACCATCCTTCAGAGAACTACTGATCAGTAAGAGCATTCAGGAGATCCTGGGCATTGAAAAGACTATTTGCTTTACAACTTCCAAAATCCCCAGGTCATCATGGTTATTGGCAGCTGGAGGATTCTGGGATTCTGCAAACTCCTGTGCAATCCATCGCTACTGATCCTGGAAAGCCTACATGCATACGGACTTTTTCGGATGGCGATTTGTAACACAAGCAGGCTCGTCCCTGTTGCGAGGCTGCTGCGCGACAGCGGGGCTGTTTTGGATGATGCTGTCCCCCTGCCGATACTGTTCCGGAAGAGCTGGGAGGCTGCAGCACCATATTTGGCCATTTCCTAATCACAGTCAACTTCCGTGATTAGGAAGTGGCCAAATATGGCGCTGCAGCCTTCCAGCTCTTCCGGAACAGTATCGGCAGGGGGACAGCATCATCCAAAACAGCCCCCCTGCCACGTAGCAGCCTCGCAACAGGGACGAGCCTGCTTGTGTTACAAATCGCCATCCGAAAAAGTCCTAGATGTATGAATGTTCCACTTTTCAGGCATCATGCTGAACCTGGTATCCATGACAAGGACAGGAAACACAAATACAACAGCCATCTAGTGAATAAAGCTTGAGGAAAAGGATTGAGGTTATTTGCTTGAATAAATTATTTAGTTCTTTGATAGTGGGCTTCTGATCTAAACCTCTGTGCTGTTCAGAGCAAAGATATTAGCTGAGTAATGGCATTCGCAGTACCAGCACTTGGAAAAGTTACCTTTTTGAGCAACTGCCAGAATTCCCTGGCTTCTAAAGCCATGCTGGTGGGATGATTCTAGGAACTGTTATTGAAAAAGTAATTTTTCCAAGCTCAGTACTGTACATGTGGAGGGAAGGGATTTGATTGCTGGTCCACTGAGTATTCATCCTCCATGCATTGGTTAGAATGTCTGCATAGGTCCTGGCATACAGATCTGGCATGAATAGTCATGGACTGAGCAAGTTGGACTGTATTTTTGTGCTGTATAGATAGTGCAAATGAAGACTCTCTTGATGGCTATATGACTTATTGAAATTTAGCTCCACAGGCCTCAGAGGTGACATGTCTTTTACATGGTTGTCAGAAAGATTATTCTTTTCCTCTTCTACTCCCTGTGTTCAGTAAGTGTCTGCACAAGCTTTCATAGATAGGTTTTCAGAAAACCTAGTATTCATAGCTCATACTAAAGCAAACATGAGCTTTTGGAAATTTGCCTTTCTGAAATCCAGACCAGTGAACATATCTTCAACAAAATTTGCTATACTATGAGTAAAATCTGGACCCCTCCAGTAAGACAATAGAAATATTTCTGTTTGTTTCAGTGGGGTACAATTTTTACCTTATGAACATGGTAATTATCTATACTCCTCCAGGAAAAAAAGTGTATATAGTCTTACATGGCTGGAATGGTTCTTCAAGATTATCCACTTCATACATACATTTCATCTGCTAATTATGCATAACTGTGTAGAATGCAATAACCAATGCTAAAATTTACTGCTGTCTACTAAATTCTGCTTTTGGCAAGCTTATGTGACAGCAATGATAGCATTAACCCTACTCAGTTCTTACAAAGGGTAAGGTAGCTTTCACAAAAGATAAGTGTTACAGGCTGGGCAAATTTCAGTTGGCAATTCCTCAGCCTGTTTATTAACATCAAAAAAGGGCATATAACCTGGTAAAAACTATAGACTGTAGAATATAGAATATAAGATCTGTAACAGTGTTTGCCAACTTTCTGTCTTATAACAAAAGGGGGAAACTTATTTTGATTTCAAGTCTGGGAAGACTGCCAGATTGTTCCCTTAAAATATATAAACATAAACCACAAAGGCTGACCAGAGGTAACCCTGCAAGTTGGTGCATTAGATGACTCCAGTATACTACTGACACTTGATGAACAAATAGTGTTGAAGGCCACCCAAGGGTTTTCATGGCCAAGTGAGGATTCAAACCCTGTCTCCAGAGTTGTAATCCAACACTCAAACCACTATGCCATGCCAGCTCAGATATATGCCTACATGCTATGAATATAGTTAAGATTTGTTCAAGAATTGCTTAAGAAGATTAACCCTTGAAGACAATAGATGAGATGGTTGTTTTTTTTCATGGACAAGGGATTATGGGTTAAGACGAAATGTCCTGATGAAAATCTTGATGGCTATATGACGTAATATATGATGCCTTATTTACAATGTTATGGAAGGTAACGAAGTTGAAGTGCCCAGACATTGGTATGTCTGTATTTCTACCTGAGGAGAATGTATAGGTGTATGTATATCCATCTATATGACATCTATATGTCATTTATAATAGTCTAAAGCAGTAACAAAAGAGTCTGTTCATTCCCATATATATATCCTGGAACTCTACGACTTGAACATGTTTAAGTGGAGTGTTGATGTTAACCTGCCCTGTCTGGTTTAACCTCTATCATAAGTTGAGAACTTTGGTGACCAAAGTTGATAAAGGTGACCCCAGGCAGAATCTAGAATTAGCTGACAAGGACCTTAAAGGGGTGGGGAACCATGCCTGTTTCATAAGTTCAATACCTCCTGCAAGAGATTAGCAAAGAGGGACAAATAATAAGAATTACTGGATGAAGTGGCTGATGGCAAGTCCTTGAGTGTGCTATGGGATAGGTCCAGTTTTGTGTGTTAGAGGTAGCAACCTTAGCGTGCATATTTATTAGCTTGGGTCCAGATTACTTGAAGAACCATATCTCCCTGTATGAACTCTGCAGAACATTAAGATGTCCTGGAGAGGCTCTTCTTTCTGTCCCACCACCTTCTCAGGCTCATTTGGTGGGAACTAGGGAGAAGGCCTTTTCAGTGGCTACTCCCAGACTTTGGAACTCCCTCCCTAGAGAGGTTAGGATGGCCCCATCTTTACTCTCCTTCAGGTGGCAGGTTAAAACATTTTTATGCCACCAGGCCTTTGCTGACAAATGAAGGTTGAACTGCTGGTTCTCCTATTCTTAAGATCTACTTTTAATTTTTATGAAGTTTTTAAACATGTTTTATCATTTATGTGAAATTTTAATTATATTAGTGATTTAATCTCATTTTAATTCTTATTTATTGTATTATGTGTTTTAACTATAGTTGTTTTTAAATGTTGTGAGCTGCCTTTGGTCCTGCCATAGGGAGAAAGGCAGGATATAAATATAGTAATTATTATTGTTGTTGTTATTGTTTATTTATATACCACCTTTCTCCCAAGGCAGCTCAAAGTACAAAGTACACTAAAAACCTATTTGATACAAAAGTTTTTTTAAAAAAAACCATTAAACAGTTCTATTAAAAATACTGGCTGGAGTTCATGATAGCAGTATGAATGTGTAACCCAGAGTTATGCATTCATAACTGATTCATATTCATGATCCATGCATATTCAATTGTGTAGGGAATACGTAGGGATCATAAAAGTCCCCCAATCCTGATTTACCAGGCAGCAGCCACTGCAAGCACCAAAAGTCTGTTCTCCTGTCAATTAGGATGCAGCAGACTTATGCTCCCACCAACCCCACTTCCTTAACCAGTCTCCAGTGCAAGAAACAATTGTGACAGAGATCCTACTTCTGGCTGCTGCACTGGAGATCATTTGATGGAAGGGATGGGAATCTGTCCTGGTGGCAGGACAGAGAGAAAGCCATCCCCTAAGAATGGATGCCTCTATTCATGGTTGGGATGCCCACACAGGAACACTCACCATCAGACATCTGGCCACACCAGGAGCAGCTGAAGCACAACAGCTTCCTCAAACTCCTAGCAGTAGCTAAAGTCTTAAGGCCCTTCAAGGCCTTTCTTCTCAGCTGTCATGCCTAGGTCACCACAGGAGTTGAACAGGAATCTCCCAGCACCACCTTCTGAGTTTGTCCCTCCAAGAAGGACTGGAACCACTGTAAACCAGTGCCCCCAAGTCTCATCCCAGAAAAGCAGCCCAGAAGAATACCATAGTTGATAGTATTGAACGCTGCTGAGAGGTCCAGCAGAACCAACAGGGGCATACTCCCCCTGTCTTGTTCCCTGCACAGGTCATCCACCAAGATGAGCAAGCTATCTCTATTCTACAACCATGCCTGAAGCCACATTGAAATAGATCTATTTAATTTGTTTCATTCAGGAACCCCTGGAGCTGGGACGCCATCAGACACTCTATAAACTTGCTCAAGAAAGGAATATTGGGGACTGGCTGGTGGTTGTCTAATATGGTGGTGTCCAAGAATATTTTTTTTCAGTAATGGCCTCTGTTTTAGGCAGGCTGAGAACCTGTTTTGCTACAGTGAGGCATTCACTACTCCCCTTACCCACACAGCCAGCGCCCCCCCCCCCCAGCTGTGTTTATGAGCCAGGAGGGGCAGGGGTCCAGTACACTCTCACCTCTTTGAGAGTCCTGTCCACATCCTCAAACTGCAGAAAGTGAAATGCATCCAATAACACAGGACAAGCAGAAACCAAAGTTACATCCACTGGACCTGTATCAACTGCAGCATCCAAGCCATTGCAGATAAGAATGCAAAGTGCTGCACAAGTGCTACACAAATTCTTCACAGGGAGCAGTTTTTCACAGTAAGAATTTGCAAAGTTGCATGTCTCTTTAAAAGTTATTCATATGATTTCCTGTTTCAAAGCTCATGCCATTTCTGTTTTTTTTTATCTTAGCCACACACACTCTTTTGCTGTAGCAATTAGTCTGCAGTTGGTCTGAATTTGTCCTTCATTTTGCAGTGTGCCGTTTTCTCTCTCCTCCATGTTTGCAGAGAGTGATGAGCTTATTCCATGCCCAGAAAGCTGGAAAGAAGATCCACTGCCCTCTGCCTTCCCCGCTATAGCAGAAAGCCCCAAAAGCACCACCAAAGAAAATAGTGAGGGGACTTGCCTTCCTCCTGCATCTCTGGGCACAGAGTAAACTCCAAGAGCTTATTCTATGCCCAGAGAGCCAGAAAGATGCCCCACCATCCACTGCTTTCCCTGACGTGGCAGAAAGCCTCGAAAGTGCCAACAGAGAGGAAACTGGAAGAAATTGAGGGTTTTTCTTGGTCAACTTCTTTTAATCTCCCCACCCTGACAGCCAAGTGCCAAACCACCGCTTCCACCATTTATTTTAAGCAGGTATTACAAAAGGCCAGGAGCCAGCAGAGGTACCACATTGACTCAGGTGTAAGTCGACCTAGGATTTTGGGATTTATTGATTTATTGGCATACATTTTTATTCACTTTTTTTCACTTTCATGGAGGCCTTGTGCCCTTAAGCCCCGCAGAATTGGAGGCCTGACTGTAATCAGAATTGCTCTGAGAACTGCTGCCTTTATCTCTTCTATTTACAGACATTGATATCTCTTAACAACATCAATCTTTTAGCAAGTATAAAAATACTTTTACTACTAGACATAACTCTGGAAGAATTAGGCTTTCACCTGCAAATGAACCCAATCAATGAATTGCATTCTTCTTCTTTCAACAATTAATTACAGTATTTGTCAATATCTGGAAGTGGTGATGGACTTCACCCATTTCTTGATGTCTTACCATATTTCTGATTTTTTATTAAATTATCTGATTGGCAATTTGATTACAACTATATTGAATGTCTCTGATGAGTTAAGTCTAATTTGTTTTCAGTAGAAATTTTATACTGCAAATCCAATGCACACTTACTTAGGTGCATGTTCTAATGAATTCAGTAGAACTCACTTCTGCATAAAACATGCATATAATTGAACTTTGGGACATGCACTTAAATCTCTTCTGTTGAACCAGATGGGATTTCAGAGTGCTGTACTGATGCCCAGCCCTGATTGTGATTTACTCAACACTGAGTGTCATTGATCAGGATCCAGCAGTGGAATGGTTCTGCTGATAGACTGCTTCAGTCCACTGAACTTAGAATCATAGAATCATAGAATTGCAGAGTTGGAAGAGACCACGAGGGCCATCCAGTCCAACCCCCCTGCCACGCAGGAAATCACAATCAAAGCATCCCCGACAGATGGCCATCCAGCCTCTGTTTAAAGACCTCCAAGGAAGGAGACCCCACCACGCTCCGAGGGAGTGCGTTCCACTGCCGAACAGCTCTTACTGTCAAAAAGTTCCTCCTAATGTTGAGGTGGAATCTCTGTTCCTGGAGCTTGCACCCATTGCTCCGTGTTCCAGTCTCTGGAGCAGCAGAAAACAAGCCTGCTCCATCCTCAGCGTGACATCCCTTCAAATACTTAAACAGGGCTATCATATCGCCTCTAAACCGTCTTTTTTCCAGGCTAAACATACCCAGCTCCCTAAGTCTCTCCTCATAAGGCATTGTTTCCAGACCTTTCACCATTTTAGTTGCCCTTCTCTGGACACGCTCCAATTTGTCAATATCCTTTCTGAATTGTGGTGCCCGACACAGTATTCTAAGTGAGGTCTGACCAAGGCAGAATAGAGTGGCACTATTACTTCCCTTGATCTAGACACTATACTTCTATTGATACAGCCCAAAATTGCATTGGCCTTTTTAGCTGCCGCATCACACTGTTGGCTCATGTTCAACTTGTGGTCTACTAGGACTCCTAGATCCCTTTCGCACGTAGTCTCATTCAGCCAGGTCTCACCCATCCTATATTTATGCATTTCATTTTTCCGCCCTAAATGTCCCATTACCTTCTCCACCCCTCATGAACCCTAAAGCCAGCTCTGGGGGAATGAGTGCTGGGACTGGCAAACATCAAGAGACTTGTCTAGATGGTGAAAAATCTCCTTATAAGATTTGAGGAGAATACCTTTTGTCCCAATGAGATCCCGCAGTGATTCACTGTATTTGGAAGGAGGGAGGAACAAAAACTCCAAAAACTATGCTGTAAAACTTTTACAGCTTCTCCTGGTTGTTTGTTTTTTTTAATGTGGGGCAAATGCACATTCCTGCTCATTATGACAACCAAATTACGTCACTGCACATTCCCGGATAAGAACAGAAGTGGAAACCTGATTGATCAGACATGCACAGGGAGGGGGGCAGGCTTGCTGGCAAATGAAGTGGCGTGAAGCATCATTTCGGAGTTTTGTGGTAGCGCTCATGTGCTTTTTCACTGCACTGAGGTGACTAAACAGCTTTTTAAATGGAAGGTAGCACTTGCACACCTTAGAATTACAGGGCAGCAGCAACTTGTGAATAGTAACACGAGCAATTCACTCCCAACCACCATCTTGATTTGCAGGCATGGCTGCATATGAACTTCAAACATGGATAGCTTCGCATACCAGTGATTTTGTTAAAAAAAAAACTGTGGAGACAAATGAACTCCATTTTAATTTTTGTTAACGCACAACAATCAGCATTATATCTTCTCATCTAGGCAAGCCCAAGGACTGCAGTGGGGGAAGGAGGGGAAGGAAGTTCTGTTGCACTAGCAGGCACCTGGCAATGAGATGTTCATTATATAGATTTCGGCATGGCTTATTCCCCAAATTAATGTGTAGGATTGCCCCCTTACTAATTGTTGTATGCTGCCTAAAATTTTATTCTAAATTCAAAGGTAAATGGGTAACAAACAGAGCTACTGCACTTGCTTCCACTTTTCCCCAAATTCACCTGAAATTTACCGTATATCAGGGGAGGATATATATAAAACGTTTTAAATTTTATTTTTATTTTAAATCCTGATTCACTCCACCCCAAGGATGAGGTGTGTACTGCTGGGAAAGTGGGTACATGGTTGTCCCCACTTTTTTCCTCCCAGCAACCTTATGATTGTTGCTGGCCTAGACTTGTCCAACAAAGCTCCAAAACTGAGCAGGGATTCAAAAGAAGAGCTCTGCAATCACTGACTGGAATTCTAGCAACTGCATCATATTGCCATACTGGCAACCCGCACTCACTAGGATGGATAGATAGATAGATAGATAGATAGATAGATAGAT
Organism: Gambelia wislizenii; assembly: GCA_030847615.1. Lineage (NCBI taxonomy): Eukaryota > Metazoa > Chordata > Lepidosauria > Squamata > Crotaphytidae > Gambelia > Gambelia wislizenii. Next base: position 363,576,882 of record JAUMIR010000001.1, read on the forward strand.
AGATAGATACCTATGTAGTAAAGAACTTGCAGATGATCTTCATTCTTTCAGAGTGCCATTTGTTCACTCACTTTTCAAGAGGCATCCACATGTTCTGCTGGAGGGGGCTACCTTTGTGTCCCATCAGTGAGAGAAATAGGCTGCGGCAGAATATGGGAGAGGACCTTCTGTGCTGTGGCACCCCAGTTATGAAATGTTCTCTTCTAAGAGGCCCAATTGCTCTCATTTTGTTGTCAAGTGAAAACTTGGTTGTTTTCAAAGGTAATGATGTTAGATATTGGAAGACATACTATTTGTAGAGTAAAGAAGAAAGATTGGGGAAAATAATATGTGATGGATATGTGGGGGGAAATCAGTAATGTAAATGGGAAAGTTTATTTAATGTAAAAACTTGGTTGTTTTCTAAAACCTTTGGGGTCAAAATGGTTTTACACAAATCCACAAGTGTGAATGGTTTTACATGGTTTTAAATTATTTTAACTGTTTTAATCTGTTTTCTTTTAACTTGTTAAATATTTTGGGGTTTTAGCCTTTCAAAAACATTTTTATTGTTTACATTGCCAAGATCTGCATGAAGCATATAGCAACAATGTCTAGCTATGTGTTAAATCCCCATGCAACCTGCTAAAGGCCACCTTAAAAGCTAGTCTGCTATCCAGAGCAATGGGAGGTCTGTGCTGCTGCCAATCGGGTGCTTCAGGATGACATGACCCGCCCCCCGCCACCAGCAAGTGATGCTGCAATAAGTCTCTGCAGGGTCCCTGCTTCTGCTCCCTGCAGCATTACTCACTGGTGGGAGGGGACGGGTCAGGACATCCTGCAACACTCAACTCACCAGCACCACTGCTCAGGACTCCATTGCTCAGAATGGCTGGGACTGGCTTTTAAAGTGGGTTTAGGGGTGCCTTAAAGAGAACACAATGCAGTAACAATGCCCTAAGCCTAACTTGGAACATTGTAACTAATGGGATGCCAGCCGTTGTTTTAAATTTGTCAAGTCCAAAACACCTGGAGGGCCACAGGTTGGACACCACTGATCAAGACCCTATACTCCTGTTAATGCAGCCTAGAATCACATTGGCTTTTTAAATTGCCGCATCACTGCTGATTGATGCTCAACTTGTGGTATACTAAGACTACTAGCTCCCTTCCACAGTGTTATACACCCTGACACCCCTAGCCCCATAGCTATATTAATACATTGGCAATATTAAATAATTAGGTCAAATGTGGTCTTCCATGTAGTGTAGTCATTAACATAAACTAGGGAAAACCCAAAGACAAACATTGCTTAGTCAGGAATGCACTTAAAGAGAGGCCATCTAAATTCTAAAAGAAATGATAATTCGCAAAGCAACTGAAGGCACAGACACCTGGCTAATCCCATTTGCCCAGGCTGGCAGACTTGAAACCTATAAACTACCCCCATTAGTTTTCCTCATCCAAACAAAGGAAGTTGCTTTCTTTCTTTCTTTTGCAAAGTATTAAACCATCAAAACACTATTAACATATCCAGAAAACCCTTGAAAACTGTCCTCAGCATCCTCCAGCTCCCCTTCCTACATCCCACACTGCCGGTTTGCTGACTGACCCTCAGAGACCTCATCTCTTCAGGAAAAGGTGCCATATACCCACTAGAAACTCCCTTTGCTATTCCTCTATCTCAATCTCTCCCACTTATTTTGCTAGTCTTGCATGAATGCTTGATGCCTGCGTGTGTGCATGAATGTGGTTATTATTAATTTTCCTAATAAAGATTACTGTTGTTCTGTCTACCTTGTGTCTCTTCCTTAGTACTGGTATAGCTGGTCACAAGATCCTGCCATTACCCCCTCTTGCTTTGCCAAGGTGAGTACATTAATTCCCCAAATTAATGTTGATATTTTGAGGGTCCTCAAGACCCCAGAGTGATTAGGGTAACAGCAGGTACTGTTGCCAAGCCAGTGCTCACCATCCTATATCTGTGCATTTCAATTTTTTCTGCCTAACATGTAGTACCTAACATTTCTCCCAGCCCTAGTCCACACTGCACAAATAATCCAGTCTGAAACTAGATTATTTGCCATGGGTCCTTCCTATTGAATCTTTGGATGTGTAGTTTTACAAAGTCTTTAGCCTTCTCTTCCAAAGGGTGCTGGTGCCTCACCAAACTACAGTTTCCAGGATTCCATAAGAAGGAGCCATGACAAATAATCCAGTTTCACCTTGATTATTTATGTACTGTGGATGCATCCTCTGCTGAAATTCATTTGATTAGCTTGGGTCCAGCTCTCTGATCTGTTAAAATCATTTTGAATTCTGATCCTGTCTTCTGGGGTATTTGATGTCTTCTGCAAATTTGATAAGCATGTCCTCTATTCCATCATCCAAGTCATTGATAAAGATGTTGAATAGCACTGGGCCCAGGACAGAACCCTGTGACACCTCACTAGTCACTTCTCTCCAGGATTAAGAGGAGCCATTGGTGAGCACCTTTTGGGTTTGGTCAGTCAATCAATTACAAATCCACTAACAGTCACATTGTCTAGCCCACATTTTACTTGCTTGTTTGCAAGAATATCATGGGGAACCTTGTCAAAGGCCTTACTGAAATCAAGGTATGTTACATCCACAGCATTCCCTTCATCTACCAAGCTTATAACTCTACAAAAAAGAGAGAGAGATAAGGTTAGTCTGGCATGACTGGATTTTTAAAAACCCATGTTGACTTTTAGTGATCAGAATGCTCCTTTCTAGGTGCTTATAGAGTGTCTGTTTAATGATCTGCTCTAGAATCTTTCCTGGTATTGACATCAGACTGACTGGGCAGTAATTGTTTGGATCCTCTTTTTTTCCCTTTTTGAAGATGGAGACAACATTTGCCCTCCTCCCTTCTGCTGGGACATATCCTGTGCTCCATGAATTCTCAAAGATTATTACTAGTGGTTCTGATATTACTTCTGCCAGTTCTTTTAGTACCCTTGGGTGTAGTTCATCTGACCCTGGAGACTTGAATTCATTTAGAGTAGCCAGGTATTCCTCTACTACCTTTTTACCTATTCTATGCTGCATTTCCCCTACTGTGTCATCTGCTCCATTTTCTCCAGGTTGAGTAATGTTTTCCTTTTGGGAGAAGACAGAGCCAAAGAAGGTGCTGAGTAATTCTGCCTTTTCTCTGTCCCCTGCTAGCATCTCTCCATTTTCTTCATGCAGCAACCCTATCATTTCCTTGTTCCTTGTTCCTTTTTTTTTTTTTTTTTTGTTACAGACATAACCCAAAAAGCCCTTTTTATTGTTTTTAAGCTCTCTAACAAGCCTGAGCTCATTCTGTGCTTTAGGTTTTCTGTCTTTCTCTCTACACATGCTGGCTAACAACCAGCCTTAACCCAACAAATTTCCCCAAAAGTCTCTCTGGCACAAGGGAGGTTCAACCCAACAGACACAAGCTCACTTTATGCTGTCTCTTCCACCATGTCCATGCAAAATAACTGTTTGCCAGCAGGGACTGGGGCTGCACAAGAGAGTTTTCACTGCTAGGATTGCCAGGTCAGGACTATCCCAAGCCCTGAGATTTCAGGGCCAAAACCTGAGAGCTAAGGACCAGGGGGGGGGGTGTTGCAAGAGGGGCTGCTGGGGATATTAAGCATAATATATTAAGCAACAACTGCAGTTTCACAGTGCATGCCACTCAATTTTTTAAAAACCCAAGTCTAATAAATAAGGAAGATGTATGTACATACTTTTTTCAATATCATCCTGAGATTCCTTCCCTTCACCTGATACATGGAGAAGAGGAACCAGGCCCTGAGACCTGGGTACCCTATTCATCACTAGGTCCTTTAGGCTTCCCAGAGGCATCTTGGTTTGCCACTGTATGAGCAGGATGCTGCACAAAATAAACTTTCAGTCTAAGTCCTCAGTGTTCTTTCCTAACTTCTTATAAATTAAAACCATTACATCCTAGCCAATTTGCATGGCAACCTCAGTAGCATCCCAAAATGATTAGCAGTGCAATTGTACACATGTGCCTTCAGAAGACTACAACCTAAGCAGAACTGAGATTTTGGGTTGTATCCTCTGATTTTAAAAAGGATTCTCTTTCTGTAAACAAAAAAGGGAGGTAAAAGTTTCTCAGTTATTTTTTTTATTTTTATTTATTTAGTTATTTATACCCCACTCTTCAGCCACAAGGCTATCAGAGCGGCTTACAAATTGTTTTAAGCAATAGCTATTTACACATCTACCCTGCATTAAGCAGTTTCCAATGTGTGTTAGCTAATTGCCCCCCACAAGCTGGGTACTCAATTTACCGACCTACGAAAGGATGGAAGGCTGAGTGAACCTTGGAGCCCGCTGGAATAGAACTTGCAACGTGGTGGCTTACAGTACTTGTCAGGGAAAATAGTTTTTGAGATCAGGAGTTTGTCTCCCCCTCCCTGAATAATTTTTAACCAGACATGTATGGCGCCATTTTTTGCTATTAGAGGTTAATAAATCTGTCTGGTTTGTTATTCTGTTCTTTAGGCTTGTATATGAGAAACGAAACTTGAGATTACTTTCGTTTCTCCCAAGGATTGTGTTATGGCCTATATAACTGGGAGGGGTTACATTGTTTTGTTCCTGAGATAGAAGAGAGCTTCAAGTTTGTGTGTACCTCTCTTGCTTAGAGAGAACCTAGAAAACATGGTTAAATGTTTTCTGTTATTGTTTTTCCCTTTTATTTAATAAAAGCCTAAAAGAATTTTGGCATGGACTTACTTTTGCACCAAAGGAGTATTTGTTTGCTCACAAAGCACACGTTTTCGTTGCTTATCTCCTGTTCGGATGAACAGGGAGTGACTGCGCTCTGCACATTCCTGTGACAGTACTGGCATTTAACCACTGCACCACCAGTTAATAACTGTCCTGTGTCCATAAAGGCAAAGATTGCTAGAATAATGCACACTGGAATTGTGTATACCTAGAGCAAATAAAGCCAGTACCAATAATTTTTGTTCTGAAGCCTAAGACCATATATTCAAGCCTGAGTGACCCTGTGACTGAATACTGAGTAATCAAATCAAGTTGTCAAATCCTACTTTCACCAAGGAGCATATTTACTATACAATGAGCAGCCAAGACTGGATGAAGCTTACCTTAGCCTTAGGTTGCATTTATTGCAAACTGCAGAATAAAACCAGGCATTGGTAGAATGGGAGGCATTTAAAAGGCAGGTGATATTTTTCACATTCTCTTCCCTATCCCCAGCCCCCCAAAAAATGTCATTTATCTGGCCTTTTCCAGTTATCATTTTCCTGTATCCCCAAGTGAGTTCCTGGTCAATTTTATCTTGAAGACAACATTAATTCAGAGCTATGTCCTAATATCTGAAATAGTTTCTCTGCATTTCAGTTGAATAGTATGTCTTGATTGTAGCAGATGAATGTCTTTGTGTTTCCTGACAACAGCCCTGTAGCATGCTCACTCCCAAATATGCATCACTGAATTGAATCAAGTCATCACCATTGTGAGTGTGCTTAAGACTGGAGTCTTACACAGCAATCCCAAACATGTCTGCTCAGGAATAAACCCCACTGAATTCTGGGGGACTTACTTTTAGAAGGAATGAGTTGCTGTTATAGTTTCAATGCCCCAAGTAGTTAGTTGTTATAGTTGCAATGTGTGTGTTTAAAAAAAAAAAGTAATTGTTTACTCTCCTGTTTCTCAAAATTAACTAAACAGTTACCTTTTAATTTACTTGAACAATCTAAATGCTACAAGTCTTTGGATCCTGGAACCGAATACATTATCTCATCGATCTCCCATCACAACAGAGCAGAAGGGGCAGCACAAGCCAGCCCTTGAACCATATGACGGTCATCATCTACCCCTTTGCGTGGGGCCACACCCTTTTAACAATAAGAGTAACTAACCAGCCAATTACACTGCAAAAGGGGTGAAATTATCCCTTGATCATTTATATTTGTAACATCATTTAGCTATACTTTCACTATTGCAAATGCAGATTAAAATCCCTAAATACCACCCAAACCCCACCCTCCCCCATAAAAAGATATTAAACCAGTATAAAATTTAAAAACCAGATCACATTTTAAAAAACCGATAACCAACAAGAGTAAAAGAGGCCAGGAGCTCCTGAGACCAGGATCTAATCAGGAAAGGCCTGTAAAAAGAGATCCGTCTTTAGTGCTTTTTTAAAGCTACTCAAGCTCATCATCTGACGGATCTCATTCGGCAGGCCATTCCATAATTTGGGGGTGATTACTGAAAAGGCCCTCTGAGAGGTTGAGGACAGCCTAGATTTTTGTGGCTGAAGCAAATTCCTCCCAGAGGACCAGAGTGTGCGGGGAGGATTGTATGGGAGGAGGCAGTTCTGAAGATAAGTTGGACCCAAGCCATTTAGGGCTTTAAAGGTAACAACCAACACCTTATACTGGGCCTGGAGACTGATAGGCAGCCAGTGGAGAGATTTTAATACTGGAGTTATATGACCTCTCTGAGATGTTCTCAAGACCACTCTGGCTGCCATATTTTGTACCAACTGAAGTTTCCGGACCAAGCATGAGGGTAGCCCCATGTAGAGTGCATTGCAGAAATCTAGACGAGAGGTTACCAGCGCGTGCACCACAGTCTCAAGGTCCCTTACTTCCAGGAAAGGGCGCTGCTGGTGTATCAGCCAAAGCTTGATAACAGACGCTTCTGACCGTTGCATTCACCTGACTAGTCATCTGACGCAATGAATCAAGGAGCACCCCCAGACTGCGAACACAGGACTGGAGGTTGCAACCCAACTCCTGGTTTCAGGGCCGCTACCATGAGCACCTCCGTTTTGTCCGGATTTAATCTCAATCTGTTTTTCCTCATCCAGCCCATTACTACTTTAAGACAGTCATTAAGAGGAGATACACCATCGGAATTCGAGGCCAACGATCAGGACAAGGAGAAATAGATCTGGGTGTCATCAGCATACTGATAACACCCAGCCCCATAACACCAAATAATCTCACCCAGCGGCTTCATATATATGTTAAAGAGCATTGGGGACAGGATGGCGCCTTGCGGAATGCCACAAGTAAGCTCCTTTCTGCTGGAGCAGCTGTCCCCAAGCAGCACCCTCTGGGACCTGCCCGAGAGGAAGAACCGGAACCACTGGAGCACAGTGCCTCCGATTCCTAACCCATTCAGGCGATCCAAAAGGATGCTATGATCTATCGTATCGAAAGCCGCTGAGAGGTCTAGAAGCACCAACAGGGTCACACTACCCCTGTCGATGCTTAGACGCAGATTGTCAGTCAAGGCAACCATGGCAGTCTCAACTCCAAATCCCGTCCTAAAGCCAGTTTAAAATGGGTCTAGATTGGTTTCATCCAAGACCACTTGGAGTTGTACAACTGCCCTCTCGATCACTTTGCTCAAGCATGGTAACATAGAAACCGGCCTATAGTTGTTCATGTCCCGGGGATCCAGGGAAGGTTTTTTCAGGAGCGGCCTAACTGCCGCTTCCTTTAAACAAGATGGAACACACCCTTCTCTGAGGGATGCATTGATGATGTCCTTAAAGAACACCATCAAGGCACCACCACCCCTGGATGGCCAGCCATGAAGGGCAAGGATCAAGAGGATAGGTCAGCTTCCTCACCCTACCAAGTAGCTTGTCCACATCCTCGGTACTCACAAATTGAAATTGATCCAGTAAACTTACGTCAATGGAGTTGCTGGACACCTCGTCAATTGTTTCTGTCAAAATACTGGCATCTAAGTCAGCTCTTATCCAAGAGATTTTATCTGCAAAGAAATTGTTAAACGCATCACAGTAGGCCGTTGTTGGATTAAGCAACGGGTTCTGCACAGGTATAACCGGCGTCATCTCCCTTACCACTCTAAACAGCTCTGCTAGACGAGACTCTGCAGACGTGCAGAGGAGAAGGATCTCTGTGGTGCACGTATTGCCTCTCAATAGGACCAAAGAAAGTTCCTATGACGAGTCCTGTCAGATAAGAGTCGAGTTTGCCACCAGTTGTCCAACCCGCTTCATTTTCCTAAGCTCAGCAACAGCAAACAAGGTTTGAGAACACACCTTGTCAGGTGTGAGAATCGTGCAGCCATCCAAATATTACTGGCTGTAATATTCCAGCATTCTTCAACATTGGCTAAACTGGCTAGGGCTGCTGGGACTTGCATCCCAGCATCTGGATGGTCACATAATCCCCATCCCTGATGTACATGGCTGCCAATTAGTTTCCGGACAAGGTACAAAGTGTTGTTTGTCACCTTTAGAGTCCTACATGGTTTTGGTCCAGGTTACCTACAGGAATGCCTTCTCCCATACAACCCTATACACTCAGATACTCTGAGAGACATTTACATTGGTTGGCCAAGCAAGACTGACAACAGTTACCCAGTGGACATTTTCTTCGGCTGCATGTAGATTGTGGAATGACCTTCCAGAGGAGATGTGTCAGCTGGATGCACTCTCTTGAGTTTAAAACATTATTTTAAATGACAATTTTTAAAACAAGTATGGATTGTTTTAATATGTATTGGTTTTATATGCTCATTTAATTGATATGTATCTTTTTTGCTGTTATTCCCCACCTTGATCCATAGAAAGTGGTAGATAAGGGGGAAATGTTGTTACGTACTATGCTATTCTCAATAGCAAGGGAAATGCTGACATATTTTCAAACTTTGTCATGCTAAAGCACAGAATGGCTGGGATCCTGTTGATGTACTATGATAACAGTTGTACTTTCTCCAGGGTCATACAGCAGTCTTAACAGAAGGAAAACAAAATCTGCCAGCTCTGAGCAGTTTATTTCTACAGTGCATGACTTCTTTCATGGCCACAGGACCCACAGCCTTTTTCCTCCTATTACCTGTGGCATAGTTATGCCAACAAAATTCATTATGGCATTCTTGTTATTGGCTGCAGTCAATCATTAAGATTCCACAACATTAGTAACAGCCACAAAACCAAAAAAAATGAAGTAATTATCATTGACTACAGTCAATGATCAGGATTCTATAATGCTAGGAACAGCTGTGGAACTAAAAATCAACCTTTATGTTTCTACAAAATAAATATGTGAACCAGTATGGTGTAGTAGTTTGAGTGTTGGTCTAGGACTCTGGGAGGCCAGGGTTCAAATCCCTGCTCAAACATGGAAAAACAGTGGGATGACCTTGGCCAAGTCACACTCTCTCAACTTGATAGGAAAGCAATGGCAAACCTCTTATGAACAAATTTTGCCAAGAAAACTCTTATGATAGGGTTACTGTATGTCAGGTTTGACTTGACAAAAACAGCCAATATATATATTAATTCTATACATTCAGTTATCAGTTGGTCTTCTATAGCACAGAACTACCATGCCCAGGAATTTATCAAAGCTCTTTTTGAACCTGATATCCAACATGCTAGCTATTATTATTAGATATTCAGTATTGCAATTATGGATGCATAACTAGTCTGTATTCAGTAAGACTATGTTGCCTTACTTGAAAGCTATGTATATGACTCCTCAGTCCACCTTAAGAACCAGCAGCCTGATCAGGCAAAAGACATCCATTCAGCTGGTGATCAAGGTGCAAGGAAGATGTAATTTCAACCCCTCTCCCACCAATGAGCAAGCCTGCAGCAAAGACATGTGACAGTGGCCCTGCTTCTGATTGTTGCAGCTTTGCTGGCTAACAGAAAGGTGATTGGGACCCAAGGAGGATGGTGTTTTCAATCAGAAGCTGAACAGATGTCCTTCACCCAAACCAAAGGATGGCTCTTAAGAAAGACTGGGGAGCAGTCAGGCCAGGAGGCATTAGGCATACACAACTAAGTAGCCAATCTAGGATTCCAGTGATCACCACCACCCTCTTTCACCCCAATACTGGGACTCAGCTGTTTCAAAGAACTGCACAATAAAGTTGCAACAGAAAAACAAACATTGAAATGAAGGAGCAGCTTCTCAGTCCATGTGTATCTAAAATACTTTTTTTAATCTTGCATAAATTCACAAATGATACAATATTGTAAGTATCTTTTAAACATACTGTACAATCATGTCAGTTAAATGTTTTACATCAAGGCACAGCACACCATATCTTACACATATACCTTGATTAGGCAGCAATTAAGTGTAATCCCCGAGATTTGGCAGTATTGCCAAGATAAATAGCATGGGTCATATTTCACAGATATGCTACAAGATAAATAAATAAATAAATAAATAAATAAATGCTGTCACATTTTATTTGAAATAGAACTGCATATAAAAAGAATATACAATAATTTAATTTGAATAATTATCTTGATATATATATATTATGTAACAGAACTGCTTTAATTTAACTTTAAAACAAAACATTTCTTCAATATTAGAAGGATGCAAAAATGAGTCTTTTATACGGCCATCTTGATTTATGGAATAAAGTTGCTTTCAAGAGAAATTAAAAGGCGTTCACTGCTCATTTTCATGGCAATCTGAAAGAAACCAAAGCAGAGCCTATAAATATATGTTCATTAAGACTTTTTTAAAAAAATCATAATTACCAAGTTGCTAAACTGGAATATTGAAGGACAGGACAAGGAACAACCCTACTATTAGGCAGAGTGAAGCAACCACCTCAGGCAGCTAAAGCTGGGGAGGTGCAGTGGCAGCCATCCAAGTGCACCTCACGAGACCCTTAACGTTTTCTTTCTTCCAGAGGGCAGAGATGAATGTGCTTTATCTGCACCCCCTAAACTAGTCTGTTGCCCACAGGTGTGCACAACCATTGTCACCAGTGTTAAAGAACAATTCAACTGCCAATCCAATCAATTCCTGTACATGATATGAAAAGAAGGTGCCATCTTGTCGCTGCCTGAGATACCAAAATGCCTAGGTCTGTCATGGATAGGTCAAGTTTGCTCAGCTGACCATATCACACAGAGATGACTCAGTGGGAATCACGAACTAAGTAAACAGGGATTTAAATCACAGAATGAAAGGCATCAGTTACATGTGGGCAATGATACAAATGTATTTCAAGAGTGAGCAATGTACAGCCCAGCCCTGCCTAAGGCCATTTCTGCAGACCCCAGATGCTCTACTCAAAAAGAATTTGACAAAAAGAGTGAATTACTGCTCCTACAGTTCTCCAGGAGCTTCTATTAATTTTTCTAATAGGTCACAGATGCTCCTTGTACTATTTAACACTAAAAAAAGACCCGTTGTTCAAAACTGAAGGTGAACCTCCAGCTACTCTTGCTTTCATTATTTTCAAGTTTTGACATTTCTAGCAATCCACATGGTCCCCAGAAGGTTCAGGGCTGAAAATTAACCTCCAGGCCGACCACAGTTGCCCACCTCTGATGTATTTAAACTAAAGTTTTCAAAAACAACCAAGTATTAGATAATGAATTTTTGACTTTATGACACAGCAAACATTCATGTTAAGAAGTCTTTTCTCAAATAGCATTAATGTAACTGGGCAGCCTTAACTTGCATGGTTAGATCTTATCAGCATTTAAATGAGTAGGTTTTTCTTTCTTGGCAGTTCAGAGTGACAGGAAAATAGAACCCCAGACAACCAAGAGATAGTTATGAAAGTGAGACATTTCACTTCCATCCTGTCTGACCACAATTCAGGCCTGGAGGACCCCCTTGGTGAAAATGAAGCAAATGGCTTCTTGAAGGGATGTAGAGAAGAATCCAGAACTAGCCCAAGAGTTCTCATGTTTCACTAACTTCTTATACTTTTTCTGCTCAGGTGGCATCACACTCTATGCCACCACTGCAGCCAACACCACCTATTCTGTCTCTTCACAGAAACACCAGGTGTTTATAGAGTAACATCATGCAACATTGTCTCAAAAAAGATGGAAGCACCTTAGTAAACAAAAGCTGAAATCCACTTGTCCATCTCACCTACAATAGGCCTACCAAATAAACAAAATTTACATAAATGTTTACTTGCCAAATTCCAACTGATTTTAATGGGTTTAACACTAGTTGGGACTAAAAACTGGATTTAGACCAAATCCTCCTTTCTATGCAGCAGTGCCATTTTCGATATTCTTCGCCCCACCCCATGGGGCACAAACAGAAAATGTTGTGATGACATCACAAAAAGGCAAGGAAGGAATGTAGAGGGTATGAAAACTAAGTCTTGACTCCCACAGACAGGAGAAAAAGATAGAATAAAAGGAAATGAAAAAGTGTACAGAGTGGTGAAGCATAAACAGAAGAGAGCCAGTGAGGTGTACTGGTTAGAGTGCTGGACTAGGATTTAGGAATCCAGGTTTTAATCCCCTGTGAACCATGAACCTCACTTGGTGACCTTGAACTATTCAACCTCACCCTGACCTACCTCACAGGGTTATGGTTGTGAAGATGAAATGGGAAGGAGACTAATGTATGTTGCCTTGAGCACACCAGAAGAAAAGATAGAAATGTAACTAATGAATAATGATAAATTAAAACTGAACCCATGAGATTTCACAAGTCATTAGCAATCAAGATGTGAACAGATTAAGCTTATTAAAACAATGTATGGTTATAAATGAAACCACAAACTGCTTACATTACTTGCTAAGATGTACAAAGGGCAAATCTGTAAATCGATCAGTTATTCGCTCTGGTATATTTGGTTTCAAAACAGCATTACTTTTCCAAGGAATTTCAGTTCCTGTATGTGGATCATTTTTGCTTCCTTCCTTAACATCCTTCCTAGGGAATAACCCCTATTGAACACAGTGGGGTTTACTTCTGAATAATGCTGCATTAGAGATAGAAGGAGTATTCAAAAAATGGTTGAAAATATGATTCTTAACTGTTGGAAACTATGACAAGGAGAATCCTGAACTGACAACAATCTTTGCAATTTAGGATTGATTTGCACAAAATCTGCATGTTTTGCTACACAAAAAAATATTGTTTCCTGCACAGAAAAAGGTGTTTTCTGCACACACAAAAACTCGTATGTAAATTTTGCACAGAATAAGTCCTGAACCGCAAAGAGTCTTCAAAGGCTTAAGAGTTTTCAAATACTTTCTCACAGTGGGAAGGAAACAGCTACAATTACTTGTTGCATCCTTCAAGAATGAAATTAATGAACAATTAGGCCCCTATGATATAACTCCAAGTTGTACATGCATTTCAAGTGGTACCGTGCAACAAAAATCTTGCTCTGCTATACTCCATACTAGTAAATACTAACCTTTAAATATGGCCACCCCCACTTTCTTTCAATTGCAATAATATCTACCTGAAAAGCTACAAGTAATTTATTCATAGGATGGTGGCATCTTCCAGGGACAGGTAAGGACTGGGAGGTTGAGGGCTATGTTGGCCAAACCCCACAATTCATGGGGGGAGCTGCACCACCACTGAATTCCTGCTGCTGCTAAAACCTGACAGCCATCATCAAGGTTCCAACCACCACAGTTGCAGCAATTGCAGCAACTATCTATGGTGCATGATCATGACAGAGCACCTTCCCATACACTCTGCATGGCAAAGTGTCTCCTTTGGCCAAAAATACTGGGTTTTAACACTCCACACTGCAAAGTTCTGGTGGTGGCAGCATCAAGTGGAGCTACAGCAGTGTAAAAGGGGGCCACGTGGCATGTTGGCCATTCATGTTTCAAAGGAGGGGTGTGTAGTGCATGCTGTGGGCCACATGCAGCCTCCAAGGGCTGTTATTGTGCCCCCCCCCTAGGATTCAAAAACTATTTTTGAATTGACTCCCAGTCCAATGTCTGTTGTTTAAAAGGTCTCTCCAGGGCCAAGAAGGGATCAAAATTATGGTGAAACTCCCCCCACAAGAGCATTTGGGGGGGGGAGAGTTTTCTGCAAAAGGGTACAACAGGGTGGGCTGCTATCTTTCAGTCTCCTAAGAGGCAAAGAAGCCCCCTAAACCCCAACAGTTGCCCACCTCTGTTTTAAAGGAACCAAGTGAAATTTTGATTCTAGTCAGGTGACTAGACATTTTTCATTTGCAATGCAGTTCATTGTTTATATTTCACCATCCAATCAAGGCTCGAAATGCATATAAATCAGTAACATTGACAATTGCCAAAGGAAGCCTATTGTGCATTTACCATATTCCAGGGGGGTCATCCAGGAGATTACATCTGCACATTTCTTCTTCGCCTGCCAAAACCTTTTGATCCGACATTGGTAGGTACAAAGTTGTTCTTGCCCACTCCTCCTGACCTACTCAGGAAGTCTGCCAAACGATGGGTCACACAGGTAGCTGTGTTACATCCTCTCTTCTGTGCTGTTACACTGCTTTTGCAAAAAGACAAATAAGACTTAGGGTCTGAAGTCCTGATTTCAGCACCAGCTAATTTATAAAGAGAGAAAAACCCAGGGACGCTTGAAATATCCTCCAAGCTCCTTTCTCAAAAGCAACACTTTGGAATTCAGCAGTTCTGTTCCAAAGTATGCTGTTAAGAGGACCCAAGAGCAGATTAGTCCATCTGAACAGCTGTATAGGCTAATCACTCAAAAGTGAATCACATTATTTTAGTGCTAGTTGACCATGAAGCACAGCATGGTTTGGATTGCGGGCCTGAGGTTCAGGCAAAAGGCTGACCATTGGATATTAGTCAAGGTCATACGGAACCTTTAGATTCAGAAGTGGCATCCCACTGAATTCCATCTGTGGGGGGTGGGCTGGGGCAACAGTAGAGGAGGGCTAATACCCTTATAACCTGCATGTGGGCTTCCCAGAACAATCTAATTAGCCACCATAGGAAACCACAGGATGCTGGGTGAGAAGGACCACGGGTCTCACTTTCATCCAGTCACACTTTTCTTGCATTCTTAGCCCATAAAAACCAAGTACAGTACTGTGAACTCTCATTAATTGCAATAGACAATTGAGAACACCCAGCACTTGCTCTTGTCTAGGTTAAACAGAACTTGAGTAAGAAGAATACTTCAATGTGTTTTCACATTACAAAATATGTATAGCTTGGAAATCCAGCTCAGAGCTTAGGAAGGGGGTACCCTTTGGACTACAAATCCCAGAATTCCCCCACCAGCATGGCCACTGTTCTCCCCCAAAAGTAACTTTCTCAGGCTTTGCTCAGGCTTGTCTGTGCAATGATGCCATATAGGTCATAGAAGAAAATTACATTCTATGCACTAATTCATCCAATATAAAATGACTCCCCCACTTAACATAGGTTTGTGCAAAGAGAAAGAACAATTAAATAGAAATGAAATAGTAAAATTCTTACCTGGACAAATTCAAACACAAATTTAACTTTTGTAACTGGGTAATATTTCTAATACTTGCAACCCACCTACAGCATTTCTACAAAGATGATACTGGGAGACTGGACATTGTCAAGTCTATATCATTAAAGTCAATGGGAACTTCCCAACTGACTTCACTGGAATAAATCTGCCACCCTACATAGTCCTCCTTCATTTAATGTTGTGGGGTTTAAAAGAAAAGTTTATTAAAGCAAGATTCTGCAACATTCACATTGGGTGATGATGAAAACAATTTAAACCATCCCTAGAAAACTCATGTTAAAAACCTTTGAATAATTAGGAAAAATAGATCTAATCCTTATAGAAAAATAGGTTTATTGAACAGTTGCATGGTCAGGCATGAAAGAAACATTTATTTACTTATTACATTCAGTAGCCAGAAGTCAAAAGATTATTATTGGAAAATAAACATCTAAGAAAATCAGCAGAAACTTCAAAGTAATGGTTCTTATTGGGTTTAATTTGGCAGATGCTTTCCCCTCTAGTCTTAGCCCAGCTCCCTATCCTGTAATATGTGTGTGTCACGCACATAATTAAACTTGAAATTATTCCACTCAAGCATTCTCTTTTTAAAAAAGAACATAGCAAAGTTAGCAATCAAGGTTAGATCCACATGCATCGAGGGGTGGGTGGGGAATGTTGTTTCTAAAAAGGAGGGGAAAGGAAGGGAAGGAGAAGGAAGGAGCCAATCTAGTTGCTTCCAAGGGCTTCCTCGTAGTTTGTAAAGCGTTCATTGTCCAGCTCAGTCAACACATTCCTTTTCTTGCCCGGAGTTCCAGCCCCGACGTCCGTGCGAGGATAAGTTTGTAGTTTGTGGAGTTCTTGCGACAATTTGCCCAACACGCAAGTACTCAGGTTGGCACAGCGTTTGGAAATAGGTCTATCCAAGCTGCAGGGAGGGGAAAACATGCCGAAGAGAGTAACAGGAACACCATGCGCGGAGTCATGCCTCATCTCAACCCGGACACACACACACCCACCCTCACCCGGAGTAAACATGTCCCCCCCCCAAAAAAAAAATAACCACCCACAAAATGCAGTCAAAACAGCAGAGCAAGACAATCTCCGTGCCTGCCAGGGAAGGATCCATGCAAGGGGGAGGGCTCGGCTGGGAGTCAGAAATCAGAAGGGAGGAACCGGCTGGGTCATCACTGAAGAAAGAGATTAATTGGTGGTTTTCAAGCAAATGAATCAAGGGAGGGGTGGAGGCATTGCAATCTCATCGGGCATGCATCACCATCATCATCATCACTTCGCCGCCTCATTCTTCGTCATGCTTTGCAAGGGGAGTTCAGGACCCAAGTGCAGGTGCAATGGCAAGACTCGGCCTGGAAGGGGAAGGGGGCGCTGTGTGCACGGAAAGGCGCCTGGCTCCTTCCTCCCGGGGCCTCCGAATCGCCATGTCGCGACAGAAAAAGAAACTCAACCGGGGGGTGGCTAGGAAGGAGGTGTCTCTGAACACGTTTCGACGGGGCGGGTGGAATAAAATCAAGACGTACCTCTTTGGCTGGCCCACTACAACCCCCTTTGTTTCAACTTCCAACGCCTTGGTTATTTTTCAAAAAAGAAAAAGAACTCAGTAGTAAGTTACCCCCCCCCCCAAGCAAAAACCCAACCCATCCTGCGAGAATTCCGTTTCGGGCTGGGAGGCACAACCGTCGGATCGTAGGGACGCGACCGCTGGCGTGTAGGGCAGATGCAGGGCAAGGTCTACGGAATGGAAGGGAGAGGGAGCCCCCTTCGCAGAGGCTGACCTTGCCCAGGGTCTGCCCTACACGCCAGCGGTCGCGTCCCTACATGCGCCTGCATGCCCGCCCGCCCGCCGTCCAGGCTCCTCAGCCGAAGAAGATGCTAGACCTGAACCCAGACCCGAGCCCTCTGCGCCCCCCTCTGTTTCCTACCTGTTCCCTTCGCTCGCCTGCTCCAACTCTTCCGCTGTCATCTGGACGTATTCCTTCACCAGCGCGTTTAATAACCGTCGAGCTTCGTAATCGCCGAGGCTCCCTCGGTCCGTGACGGGCTCTAAGCCGGGTCTAGGTGGAGGAGACACGTGGGGAATTGCTAGCACTGGTCCCTCTGCGGGAGGGAGAGTCATGGCGTACACGCGTGTGGCGCGTTCATACGAACTCTCTTGATTTCCCCCTCCCTCCCTCCCTCCCTCCCTTTAGACGACCCTATGCTAGTTCGTTAGCATCTCTGTTTCTCTGCAGTCACCTTCACTAACCTGGGTTAGACTCTCTTGCTGGGCACAACAAATGTCCCCTTTATTCTTTTAAACCCCTCTCTCTCCCAGCTGTTTGTCAATCTCTGCTTCTCCTTTTTTTTTTTACGGCGAAAAATATGGGAGCATCCACACTACACAAATAATCCAGTTTCAAACTGGATTCTTTGCCATGGCTCCTTCCTATGGAATCCTAGGATCTGTAATTTGGTGAGGCATCAGCGCTCTTTGGCAGAGAAGGCAGAGACCCTGTAAAACTACCAATCCCATGATTCCATAGGAAGGAGCCCTGGCAAAGAATTCAGCTTCAAGCTGGATGATTTGTGTAGTGTGGATAGTCTACATTCCTACATTCCCTCCCGGTAAAAGCCCCGCACCCGGGGCCATTCACACTGCTGCTATTACTCCACTTCAACTGCCATGGTTCCTATGGCATCCTGGGATTTGCAGTATAGGGAGGGGCCTCCAGAACT
This sequence comes from Gambelia wislizenii, assembly GCA_030847615.1. Taxonomy (NCBI): domain Eukaryota; kingdom Metazoa; phylum Chordata; class Lepidosauria; order Squamata; family Crotaphytidae; genus Gambelia; species Gambelia wislizenii. Next base: position 363,594,815 of record JAUMIR010000001.1, read on the forward strand.
CGAAGCTAGAGCGCTCCTCTAGTCTCTCTCTCTCAACAACAAAACCCAGGGTTCACAGGACCCGGTTTATGGGTACAGTCGCTTCATCTTCACAGATGGCCGGGCGGAAAAGATCTTTAAAGTCTCCACAATCCTGTTGCAGCCTCGCCTTAAGGACCTAAGCAGACTCAGCCGGGTTGGCAGCGCTTGCTGCTGCCTCTTACCTTAGTGGGACTGCCTGGTAGCTCTCCATCTGGCACACCACCAAGGCATAGACAGCAAGGAAAGAGGAAATCTTCAGCATGGCCATAGCGTTCTCTCTGCAAGACAGGCTCCCGTTAGAAGGCAGAGGGGCCATTTCCCCACCCTCTGCGCCTCTGCCCGCATCCCCACCACCACGCCACCCTGGACTGTGTCACCCGGGAGCAATTCCCACTGAGCTCAAGGGGGCTTGCTTCTGACTAGAGGTGCATGGGGGTGCCTTGGGGTCCTTGCGAATAAGCCCCACTGCATACAATGGCGTTTAGCCTGGAGGAAGCATGCACAAGATCAGGTCGACGGGATTGCCTCGGTTTTGGAGGACAGGAGCTCGGGTTGTCTGTCTGCATTAAGTTTTCCTTTGGCTTAGGCTTGTGGATCTTGGCTTTAGAAATATTTTCGAAAGAGTGTACAGGTGTCCCAACTGGAATTGGGTGGTTTGGGGTAGCTGTAGTATGAATGTGCAGTATTCAGATCAAATGAATGAACAGATGGAGAACAATTTGGTCAAATGTCGTGTGTGTGTGTGTGCGTGTGGTTGTCTATACTGGATGTGTGTGTGTGTGTGTGTGTGGTATGATATGTTTGAAAGAAAACAATGCATGTATGCATTTTTAAAAATGTTTAATGTTTAATTGTTTCTAATTTTTAAAAAGCGACAACTGCCTCGAAAACCTGAACATTTCGTTTGAAATTGAAAAGAAGGGTCGCGGGGTGAGCCACCAGCGTTTAGAAGATTATGTTGAAACGAATGGTGCCAAAGATTATTTTTGCAAAAACGTAAAATCGGGTGAGGGTGTGTGTGTCTCGCATTTAAATACATTAAAATGAAATCCAGTCACCATAGAATAAATCCATAGAATAAATCAAGAATAAATCCTGTCCCCTGCACGCACACACAAAAAAAGATGCACAAGCTTTTTCACATCAAGTACTTCCCTGTACACCGTGTGTGTGTGTGTGTGTGTGCTTAAAGGAGTTATGTGACATCTTTTTTAAAAAAATATTATACCATGGGCTTCCTTAACAATCTCTGGGGAGGCGTTTCTAAACCCGGCTTGGCCAAGGTCCTGCCCCCGGGTTCCAATCCCCGCCTCCTCCACTTTATGCACCTGACAAAGGCTCAGGACTCCCCCGAAAAAAATCTTATTTTATTATTCTATTACGTGTCGCTAGATTCCTCCTCTTTTATGCTTAAAAAATACCTACTGGCGCTGCAGGAAAAAAAAATACACTGTTGGGTCACAGAGTAAAATAGATTTTTTAAAATGACTGTATACATTTTGTATTGTTCTTATCTCACCAATGTGATCAAGAAAAGCAGGCGTCTATCGAAGGTCAACGGGCAACTCTGGTCTATGCCAACGCAAAGGGGATGAATGCAACACTCCCAAGCTTTAAAAAAAACAGCCTCTGCGTTATCCTTCTGGCAGTGTACACTAATGCCATGTTCTAAAGTGACATTTTACAAATTGACAAATCCCTGTCAAACTATATTAGCCTCCCCCCCGCCCAAATCCGACAATATTCACTCTTCAGAAATTAAAAAAAATTAAAAATCCAGAGAAGACGGCGAAGTTTAAGATGAAGACATCATAAAACTCACCACTATAAACCGTGGCGTCCCTGAAGGAGAGCCTGAAAATCCAGGGCACTCGCAAGTCTGCACCCTTCTCGGGGCGTAAACCCCACTTAACTCAGTGGGAACTTACTTCTGAGCAGACGTGTCTAGGCTTGCACTGTCAACCTTGCAAGTTCTCCGACTCTAAGAAAGGCTCTCAGCACTCATCCGCCTAGTCTGATGAATTGGTAGGGAGAAAAAAGGGCTTACCTTCAAAATGCGGAGCTTCTAGGAGAAGAGTAAAACGTAGTGGAGGTTTCCCCTCGTGTGCGTTTCCAAATCGTGATGGTCTTCAACGCCCAGGGGCCCCCCTTTTATATCTACCGCCAGGATAAAAGTGTGTAGGCGTTCGACCATCCCTCGCCAGCCAATCAGCATCTCGGGGATTACTATAAAGCCAATCCACGACTGACCACGAAACCCCAACTCCTCAATTACGTCATCCTCCAGTCACTGAGTGTATTCCATTCACAAAAAAATTGCCAGTCATTTAGGCACAGCTGATAGGTTCATTTGCATTGAGGTCATTGAGCGCCGGGGGGGGAGGGGGGAGGGGGGAGAAGAAACCTGGAGGGGGGAGGGGGGCCTATCAGAGGATTAACGACATGCAAGGCAAATCGTCCCGAGTCATTAATAATATGGAGGCCACCCCAATATTCTCCCATCCCTTCAAGGGCCACACTATCTTTTAATGGACACCCTCAAAAGGGCAGGTGATTTACTTGTTAGAGGCGACATCTACTGCGAAAAATGCTGCATTGCAGAAAAGGGACCTCGCTTGGCAGGTTTCCTTTTCCTCAACTTTTCCTGCTAACGTTGGCCGGAGAAATAAATGCTAGCCGGTGGGGAGAGAAGTCCTGCGCCCCCGCGGGCTTCCGAGAGCCAGGCGAGAAGCTTCCCCGACCTTCAAGCCAGCCTTGCCTTTCTCGCTGGAAACTGTCTGCTCTCCATACTCCCTGTAAATTATTCAATGATTCATTTCATACATCCGCCCAATCCTATGCCTATTTGGTCGCGCAGGTTATATTCTTTCTGTGGGGGGGATTTATTCCCAGGTAAGCGTGCATAGGAGACTAGGTTACTAGTACCGCACGCAATGGGACTAGAGGGTGTGTGTTTAGGGTGCCAGCTTCCCGTCGGACGCGCACCTCCACGCCAGAGGCGAGAAAGCGTGTTTAAAGGCTGCCACCTTGTGATCAGCGGCTCGGGATTTACTTCGGAGTAAGCGTCCAGGGCAGCAGGTGTCTCCTCGGGTTTGTATTCTTGGGGGACACCACATCTGGCCTCTGAGGGGCGTCCTTTCCAATGCAAAAATGAGGCTTGAGCATGATGGGCTGGCGAGTTAAAAGGCGGCTCGCTGAGACTGGGCGGTTGGGAGCTAGAGTCGCCCTCCTGTTCCTCTCACCATTATGGACAAAGGAGCTGGTTCTTCCACGCTAATTCCCAGCAGAATGCTGTGGCTTTCTAATGCTACCTATTAGCACCAGAGCCTCTCTAATTTGGGAAGCTAAGGAGGGTCGGCCCTGGATAGTACTTGGATGAGAGACCACCAACGAATACCAGGTGCTGTAGAATATATTTTAGAGGAAGGAGCTGGCAAAACCACTTCTTTGCAAACAAAACAAAACAAAACCAACCTATGAAATCAATGAGGTCGCCATTAACTCGACAGGCGACTTGAAGGCACAGACACACACATTTGCACCCACAACCGGAGACATCTTAATTCCTAAGGCCGACCTAGAAAGTTCAGCCAGTAGAGACTGGGTTATATAATCATGGACTCATGCACTTGAAAGGGGAGTGTAAAGGCCATCTAGTCCAACCCCCTGCCATGCAGGAATACACAACTAAAGGAATCCCGAAAGGGGGGCGCTTGGCCTGAGCGAGCTTAAGTCCTGACGCCCTTCCGGTCCCTGTCAAAACGGCGCAGGGGCTACTGGGAAAGTCATGAGTGGAATCGTCCTTAGCCTGGCAAAGTTGCCTTTTTTCCGACGACACAGCTCCCAGAATTACCCCCAACCAGCACTGGCTACACCGGCTTGAGCCCGGAGGGGATTCTGGGAGCTGCGTGGCGCCAACACAAGTAACTTGGCCAAGCTGTGAATCGCATGCAATCTCCCTAATGAGGAATCCGGTGCTATTTGTGGTGAAATACTGGAGCCAAAGAACAGCCGGGAGGGTTGGAAAGCCAACGCGAAGATGCTGCTGGGACGGACGCGTTGAATAAAAGAACAAACAAACAAACAAACAACCCCCCCCCCGCCCGTGTAGGCCGCGGTTTCTCTGCATGGAGCCGCCGAGCGAGGCCTCTCCCACAGCGCGGCTGGTTCGGGCTCTGCCCAGCCGCCGCTGGCTTCTGGTGGGAAAGTCCTGCTCTCGAGCAGCTGTGCCATGAAACACCACGGCGCGAAAAGGAGCCTCGCCTCGCTTCTTGCAGCCCCCCCCCCACCCGCCGCCGCAGTTCAGGCTCCCGGCCCGACGAGGGGGAGGGAAAGACGCTCCACCGGTGGGGCGGAGGAGCCGCAAGCGCTCGCCAGCCAGCCCGGCCGGGAGGGAGGGAGGGCGGGCGGGAATTGCTTGGGGCGTCCCCCGTGGGCGTGGGCGAGCCTGGCTCGTGGGTCCTGCTGGGCGGGCCGTCTCCTCCGCCTCCTCCCGGGTGATCCAGTCAGTCGGTGCCAAGCTTCAGCGGGCCGTGATCGATGGCCTTAATGGGAAATTGCTTTGGCCAAGCCCCCCCTTCCGCTGGGGAGAGCTCTTCTCCAGCGCTCGCTCGCAGCCTCGCCTCGGCTGCGGGAGCTCTGGGACAGGGGGCCGTGGCGTCCCTCCGGAGGCGCCTCCCGAGCGCCACCTCCCCTCCCGCCCTTCTGTTCCCGGGCTGAAGTGGTCACGTTCCGCCCGGCCGCTCGGCGCCGCAGCTGCTTCGCGCGCCGCCCGCCACTCGGGAGCGAGAAGAGCCGCCTCGGCAGCGCGGAGGTGGCGGCCAGCGGCAAGCGAGGCCCTGGGAGGGAAGGCAGGCAGGCGGGCGGCCAATCCATCACTCGCCAAGGGGCTCTTAGTCATGGCCTCGCAGCTGCCGAGTCGTGCCTGGCGCTCGGACACCTGCTCCGGCCAGGATGTTTGGGTTTGCTGGCGAAACAGCCTGCCAGGAGACCGACTCAATAGCTGGGCGGCGGGCTTGGTGAGGGGGGCGGGAAAGCCCTTGCTGAGTGTGTGTGTGTGTGTATACACTTTCTCAAGAGGCTTTGTTCCGGAAGCCTCGCCTTCGTGGGGGCGATCAACAGGTTCTCTTTTTCACTCACACCTGCCTCTCCCCTCCCCCCCCCGTCGGCACCAACCTCCTGACTGTTGCGTCCACGGCTCCACCGTGGCATTAAGTGGCCTCTTCCTTCCTCCCCCCGCCCTTTCCCCCCTTTCCTTAAGCGGGTTCCTCCTTTGGGCGCCAAGTCACACAGCTGGACTTCGCAGCGAATTTGCCGGGGGGGGCGGCTTCAAAAGGTGGAGCGACTGGAAGAGGGAGGGAAGGAGGGTCCCGAAAGGCAGAGGGCCGCCTGGCTCTCTCGTTCTCGCTCTCTCTAGGCCGCAGGAAGACAGGGTGGTCGCCGCCGCCTCCCCTCAACCAGGCTTTCCAAAAGGGGCCGAGGGGGTGGGGCGGAAAGCGTCCTGTCAGACTCCACCTTTCTTCCCCAGTACAGACGCTGAAGCAAGTCTGGCGGCGCGGCGGGGGTTTCCCCTGGGAGCTTAGAGGGCAGGTTGCAGCTCTTTCGGACCGTGAGGGTCAAAAGGCCGGGGAGGGAGCGAGGGAGAAAATGCCTTCGACAGCAAACAGTAAACGCTCCCGGTCGGTTGTCTCTGGGGGAGCGGAAAGAAACCTCAACTGTGGCGTTGAGTCCCCAGAGGGTCCTCTCGCAGCGCTGGCGGGAAACCTTCGCGGCCGTCTCAGAAGCGTTTCGAGTGGGTATGGAGGCGGCCAAAGGCGACGAGCTCTGCCCCGCCGCCATGATAATGGCATCAATCATGGCTTTCCCGCACGTTGTCATGAGTGGGGGGGGGGAAGGTGGGGGACTCTCCCGCAGTTTCTCTCCTCCTAGACAGGTTAACCCAGTGGCTCAGGTCCGAGGGAGTTCGTTTATTCCTCCCCCTCCCCGTAAATGGATTTGGGGAGGGGGGGAGACGAAAGAAAAGGAAAGGGTGCCCCGCCGTTGCTTTCTATCCAAACAGTAGTCGGCTGCAGCCCGGGTGGCTTTTCCACGCAGAAACGCCGGTGGCTACGTGGAAATGGCACCCAGGTCAATGGGAGGGCTGAGCCCACCACCGTCTCTGCCTTCCAGTCCTGCCAGTTCGGAAGCATCGCTCCGTGACAGGAAACCCTGACAGGGTTAGAGGGTGGCTTTCTTGGCTTCCTGGTTGAGGCCGCCACTTTAAAACCAGGTGGAAAGTTCAGTTGGGATTTTGTTTTGTGTCAGAGTTTAGAACTCAAACTGTACAAGAAGGAGAAGGGGGAGAAGAAACAACCTTTATCTGCATCTCTTAACTGTATCAATGTATCTCGACAGGACTCGAAACACGCCTTTCGTCACAACGTTTGTAATGGACCGGGCTTCGAGTGATCTACACTGGCGCTGAAACTTCTGTTCAAGTCGGCTGAAGTCCTCAGCTCAGCGGTTCCTTCTAGCCACTAGAGCCAGTCACTAGTCATCACTCTGCCACTTATAGTAGAGTCTAGTGGGATCATTAGATGATTAGGGAAATGGGGCAGTACTGAAGAGGTAGATTGATATCCGAGGAAGCTCATACTGAACTGTTTGTGCTGTTTATACTGTTTATGCTGTGACAGACTCAGGCGGCTCTCTCTTTTGGAGATTGAATGGGCACTGATTACTTGGGCGAGTAAAGCTGCAGTCCCATGTACTGTTTGCTAGGAATAATCCCTTCCCAAGCAAACTCTTTCGCTCATTTTTGTAAGCCGCCCCGATTGTTTTAACAGAGGGACGGGGTATAAATACGTTGTTGTTGTTGTTATTATTATTATTATTATTATTATTATTAGTATTATCAGATAGCGCTGGAGGACCCCAACCTTTATCTGCTCCCAATTGTTAGACTCAACAGGGATTCCTCTGGAGTAGGGGCGTGGCAGATTCTAATAGTTTCGAACTGCAGAACTAGACACGCGTATGCAGCTGAGAAAGTAGACCTAAGTCTACGAAAGCTTATGTTACAACTTTTTCCTCTCTCAAAGGTGCTACAAGATCTGCTTGCTTATTTCTTTGAGAGCCAATCCAACTGAATGTTGTATTTAGTGACTTCTGAGCGGGCGTAGATATAGGATCCCGCCACACCTTTTTGGCCGAATCCTTTGTGCACACTTTCTTGGCAAGAAGGTCCATTACACAGTGAGATTTACTTCTAAGTAAACGTGCAGAGGATTGGGCTGCACCTCTAGAGAAAGAAACTCTAATTTTTAAATACCAAAGTCATTAGATTGGGGGAGGAGATTCCCCCCCAAAGGACCAAGGACAGAGAAGTTTCTATGCCCTTTCTTATCCCTTCCAAAAGAAAACGCAAAAGTTGTCCCTCCACATTGGTATCCACGGATTTGGTATCCACGGATTTAAGTATTCACGGCTTGAAAATATTCTTTAAAAAATAATAATCCAAAAAGCAAACCTTGATTTTGCCATCTTATATAAGGGATGCAATTTTGCTTTCCCATTGCATATAATGGGACTTGAGTATTCACAGATTTGGGTATTCACGGGGGGGGAGGTCCTGGAACCAAACCCCAGTGAATGTGAAGGGACAATTGTGGTCAGATGGTACCCTAAAATCTCAGCGTTAGGAGAGCCTGCTCTCCCGCGCTCTGTCTTTTCCCTGGGGGTGGGAGGGGGCTCCCGTGGCTTTAAAACCTGTGTGACCAACAACAATGCAGGCGGCCAGCGTTTCCCACCCTTTTTTCACCTCCTGTGGTCCTTCTGGTGGCCCTGGAGCCCTGGCGGCGGGCGGCCAGGTTGGACCATCCCGCCCTCGGCTGAAAGGGCTCCTTCACCTGCTTCCTCGCGGGGCAAAGCGCATGGATGCTCTGAGGGCTCCGGCTGTCTCAGACGAATCTCGGGAAACGTCAACCCAGCTCATCCCATTCCTCTCCTCAGCTGACCTCGTCTGGGTCAACGGGCTTGCTCAATTCTACAGAGTCATCAGATGCGATCCTCGTCCTTCAGACGTCACAGGAAAAAAAAATGAAGGCGAATCTTTTCCTTGGAATTAGTGAGCACCCCCCCCCTAGCATGCTCCACGCCGCACTGTGGGGCCAGGGACTTTCCAGCTGGGGGCCACGGGAGGCACTGCCACACGCGCGCGTGGGTCTACGAGCTCCCCATCCCATACCCCTCTGCTCGGGCACCTCTACGCCCCGTAGTTCTCTATAGGACTTTCTCCCAAGGCAGTGGATAGACTCGCAGCCAAAAATGAGGCTTTCACAGCGGTTGCGGTCCCGATCAAGACTGCGAAGGGGCGCGGAGCGGAGCTCTTTGGCACACGCTAACCCAGCCCTTAGGAAGAATTCGTTAACCCAGGGAGGCCTCTGGCTGTGCACGTGTCTCCTCGGAACTGGGCCGCCTTGAGTTCAACGGGTTTTACTCCCCTCAAAAGACATTTAGCATTGCAACCTGAATAGCTCTTGCTTCAGAGCGCTGGGATCGCGTGGAAAAAGTAAGGCGAGGGCAGGGCAGTGTCCAACTGTACCGAGAGGTGAAGCAATCTCCTCCCGGGAAGAGCTGCCGGGGCTTTAAGGAGAGGAGGGAGGGGGAGAACAGGGAGTCTGCTCTGCTAGAAGCATGTCTTGAAGGAATCTGCAGAGCCCTCGTTCAACCGAGAGGCAATCGTGCCAAGAGATGGGAGAGGCAGTTGTGCCAGGTCCCTGCCTTGAGCTGCCCGGACCACGGCCGCACGAGGTTTAACGAGAAGACAGAGGCGACGTCCCTCCCGAGTTTCTCGATTCTTTTTCCAGAATCACAAGAACAGCGTTTTAAAATAGCCCTTTTTAAAAGATGCCCTCTTTTCCTAAGAGAGTCATAATGATTGGATTTTTTAAAAAAAAAATCTTCAAGATGATATCATACCAAAGCAGGTCTCTTTCTTGACATTTTTCACTGTAAAGATAACCGTAGCTCCACCTTCATTAATCTTTTTTTAAGTCTGGACTTTAGCTATATCTTGTTTTAGGGAGCACTGGATTTAAGTAGTCGGTTGGGATTTTGCAGCACTAATAGTGCATGTGTGGAAACTGGTGTTTTGTATACACATCTACAGGTATGCATATATGTTCAGACGTTCTGTGAGGTTTACTCCGTGTACATCTACAGGATGATAGTTGAGAATAAGACCACTGGACTGAGTAGAGATTATTTCTGGTAAATGAAAGACTGTATTTACATCAAAGCAAGCTCTTGTGTTTGCCACCCAGCATGCACTCATCAGAGATCATCTGTCAAACCCATCTTTCTCAGGCATATGAAACATACTTTGGCAAACAAGTGCATATCACATTCATACAGTATATTTTTAAATGTACACGTGTAGTACATGATCTAGTTTACTTCTTTAATTTATATCCCACTTTTTACCCAATATGGAGCCCAGAGCATAGTTCTGATTTTATGAACTGGAGAAGACCAAGGCTAGGCTTCAACATTCTTATAGAATCATTTATCTGCCTTACTTTTCATCCACAGTTTCATGATCCTGCCCAGCATGTATATATTCTTGTTCCAACCAGAATCAATACATGACAGATATACTGTAGACTCATGGTTACAAAGTATTTTTTTTCTTGTTTAGCACATTGCTCCATTTGTACCATACATACCAAATCTCCTTGTGTTAACTTGAATGAACAATCAAATTAGAGTAGGACCCATATGCTACTGGCAAACCCTCATTTGCACATCTGTCCAAAAGATCCAACACATGTATGCTTCACAGTGTATATTCACGGAAGGCCTTTCAGACTTACGCCATATGTACTGTATGTAGGAGATGAGATGGAACTAGTATATACAGTTCCACTCCCACAATATCTGAACAGTGATATTCTAAAAATTGCACCAGTTTTTCCACCAACAAATGAAGTAGGACATCTTCCTCTTAGCCCCTGTATATTCATTATTTGCTGTTAGTAGCAATAAATTGAACAATGGCCTGGTGGCACAGTGGTTAAATGCCAGTATTGCAAGTCACCATGTTGTTCAATTCCAGAAGGCTCCAAGGTTCACTCAGCCTTCCATCGTTTCATAGGTCGGTAAAATGAGTACCCAGCTTGTGGGGGCAATTAGCTAACACACATTGGAAACTGCTTAATGCAGTGTAGATGTGTAAATTGCTATTGCTAAAACAATTTGTAAGCTGCTCTGATAGCCTTGTGGCTGAAGAGCAGGGTATAAATAAATAAATAAATAAATAATCTTTTGGTGCTCAACACCAGTGTAACTGGTGGAGGCAGGAAGAAAAAAAGCCATGGGTACTGTGGCCATGAAGAATGTAACAACTAGAGAATTAAGCTGCTTGGAACCGGCAGATTTTGGACCCTTCCAGGCAACCAGTTATAGCACTATGATTCTAATTTAAGTGCCATGGTTCCATCCTGTGGAATCCTGGGATTTGCAGTATAGGGAGGGGAATTTAGAATTCTAGGCCAGAGACCTCTAGTGCCTCCCAAAACTACAAACTCTAGGATTCCATGGGATACAGCCATGCTAGTTAAAGTGGAATCAAAGTGCTGTAACTGTGGGGTCTGCCTTCCTCTGCTATCACTGTGCAATTTTCAGAAAAGCATAAGCACTAGCATAGTCTACTAAGATTACTGCCAGTGTGTTGGGGTGAACTGATTCACTGTACAACATCATCTTCCTTCCTTTATCGTTTTCACATACAGTACTTCCTCCCTCCCCTTACTGACTCTCCAGTTGAGCAACTGAGATGAGCAGTATTTACTAACTCCTCTCCCCCTTCCTCCTTCAACTTGCACAGAGCTACATGCTGTATACATATTGCCCCATAATAAAGCTGTGTTCTCTGTGGCTTTCCTGAATCATGGGAAATGAGATTACACCAGGTTATAAAAAAGAACTTCTTTTACAGAGGGAGCAGATGCACTTGTGTCCTTCTGGTCAGCTTCCCACAGCCAACTGGTTGGCCATATTTCAACAGAACATTGTGCTAGATAGGCCTGATCTTGCATGATGCTTCTCACATTCTTTACAGTTACACATGACCACCATCTTGTATGCAAAGCTTATGGGGGCAGCAGCATTACACCATTAAGACAAGTCACAGCTGCTGCGAATTGCCATTACTGTGAGGCACTCTGGGTTGTTGTTATTTTGTTTTGTTTTTTTGTTTTTGCCTCATATAGACAAGCCCTTTGACTCTTCCTCATGCAACTGGATCTATTCTATTCCTAGTTCAACATTCCTCTCACAGTTCTAGAGCTTCACTCCCCCCAAAGGCCTCTGTTCTGCTCATCTTTTCCTCTCTCATTGGTTGCCCTTTCTCCATGGCCTTCAATGTTATGTTTTTCTGGTGAAGCAAACTGTGTCTCTAGTGGGGGAAATAATGTACTGTACCTTGTAATGAATGAGAATGTTCAATTGTAAACAGAGGTTAGGAAACCACTTTGGCTCTGTTCAGTTGTCCTTATTCTGAGTAATCGATCATGGTTTCCACTGCTCTCTACACGAGGAGAAAAGTCTCTGCTATCGGTGAAGGCTCTTTGTGCAGTTTGTGCAGTTTGGTGCCCTGGGAAATCACGCAGAGTGGACTGTTCTGTACTTCCTTCCATGTAGAGTGCTTGAAGCACATGGTCTCCCAGTTTGCAAAACTGAAACTTCACTACCCTGGTGAAATTCGAGCCATGCCACCAGTATAACAGCTAAGCAAGCAGAACATCTTGGATATGGCAACAAATATACACCATAAGATGGATAAAAGTAGTTCCCCCTTGTAAATTATGTGAATTATGTTAACTCCAAAGTAAAATAAATCAAGCCCCCACCTCATCATTTGCATTTCTGGAATGATACAATTACAGATGACCTTTCAATGTGATTTTATTGAATTTTACAGCTATAATGGCTAGTTTCATGCCAAGAACCCCTCCACTGCCACCATGCAGCCACGCATACACACAGATACACACAACACTACACACACCACACGCGCCAGGACGCGATAGCCCCTCTGCCACCATGGAACCACATGTACACACACACACCATACTACACTCGCACCAAGTGTGCCAGGATGCAAGAGCCCCTCTGCCACTGCCATGCAACCATGCATACCTGCACACACACCATGGCACACACATCATGTGTGCCAGGACATGAGAGCCCCTCTGCTGCCACCATGCAACTGCCCATACACACACCCCATGCTGTACACACACACCACACAAGCCAGGAAGTGAGGGCCCCGCCACCACCATATTTAGAAGGGACTTGAAGCTTTCCACATGTTTCTTGGGCCCAAGGCCCCAGAGCAAGGAACAGCTGCAGACAGCACAGAAAGCCCAAGGCCCCAACCCAAATGCAAGGCCCCAGATGCAAGGAGCAGCTACAGACTGCATAAAAAAACATATTGTGGTGGCCAAGACTGAGGGCTGAATGCCGCTCTTAAATAACAGTTCCTCTGGCAGCTTCAGGTGTGCTGCATGATTGCAGCCGGCTGCATCTGACAGCTTGGTCTTGGTTTTTCCAAGGCTCCCACAGCCAGGGACCTAGTCTTGTGAGGAGAAGCAGATCCTGCCACCTAAGCAGCCAAGCAGCACACTGAAAATGGCAGCATACCCAAGAGAATTGTAGATAGATAGATTCTTCTCTTCTTGTAACCTGAACTTGTTATATGTTTAATATCTCAATTTTTAAAAAAAGTGGTTGGGTGTGAGTAGCACAAGGGAAGAGTACATTTTTGCCATATCCTATACTCCTTCCATTCATGGCTGATTCACTGTTTTACAGTCATCCCTGATCTGCTGGGGGTGGGGGGGAGGGAGTCTATGTCTTTGATTTGAATGGGAGGGCTTTCCCCACTTCCCTTCCTTTTGGAAAGGACTCACCACTTCACTGTGGCAGTCCCTAAAATATAACTACCACCAGCATAACCCCATGTAGGGGAACCATAAGTGAGATAGGAAAAGCAGCCTATTCAGATAAGCAAGGAAAGGGGGGGGACCTGAAGCTGTAATGCAACCATCAGCACGGTCCCAATTGGTTGCCTCTGGGAGTGTTTCTAGGAATGCTGAGGGCAGTTCTGTCAATTTCATGCTGTATATGCATATTTTGGCTGTGTTTTCCTCTACCTATCCTGGACTAAATGTGTATTTAGTGTATTTCCCCCTGACAGCATACCTAGAATATAGGATTGTTCTGCCACCAAGTTAAACACACCTTGCAAGTTTGTCATTTCATGTTTGTTTGACACCTTTCATAAAACAATTTTTATGAGGATTTGAAAAAAAAAATGTTTCCTTGAAAGAAAGAAGGGACTTTTGTGACATTGTAAGACTCAAGCCAGTGTGTTGCACCAGCCAGCTTCTGTCCCAGACACACAGAACTGGTTTTCCTTGAAGACGACATCAGGAGATAGTTGTACATGTGAACAACAAAGAGCTAAAATAACACTGTTCCCAGTGTACGGACCCATATAATTTGATGGCTGGGGATAGAAATATAGAGCCTTTATACTGAGTCACTGGATTCCTCTAGCCCAGAGTTCTCTCCACTGACTGACAGCAATGGATCTCCAAATTTTCAGGCAGGAGTCGTTCCTAACCCTATCTGGGGGTCCCTAGGGGTCTTCCATTCAAATACCAACCAGGACTAACTCTGCTTAGTTTCAGAAATCAGATAAGATTGGGTACATTCAGGGTGATATGGTAGTGTCAGGAGATGTAGTCCAGTACATCTCAAGACTGTCAATTTCAGGAAGGCTGGCTTGCGGGAAATCTCAATGTGGCAGAGCATTCAGTGCATAAGATATTATAAGAGAAAAAGGGCATCACTGACTAATAGGGATGAAATTCTTCACTAATTTCCTTCTTGAAGGAAGCATCAATTAATTTTAGCAATAGATTTTCCTTGGGTGTTTTTCAGGCTGTGAGGCTGTGTTCTGGAAGAGTTTATTCCTGACATTTCGCCTGCATCTGTGGCTGGCATCTTCAGAGAATTTTTAGCTATTTTTTTTCTGACAACAAAAATAGTCTTTGAAAACTATATAGATTTCAAAGACAGTTTGCAATTTGGGACTTATTCTGTGCAAAATTCACACATGGTATTTTTGTGGTCATAACCACATTTTCTGTGCAGGAGGCAGCATTTTCTGTGCAGAAGATAGCATTTTGTGCATATACTGTCCTTGAGCAAGCAGGGATCACCAGCATTGAGGCCATGATATTGAGAACACAAGCTGCACTGGGCAGGGCATGTTTCTAGGATGGAGGACCATCGCCTCACAAAAATAGTACTCTACAGTGAACTCGCCACAGGTCAGCATAAGAGGGGCGCTTCAAAAAAGCGATACAATGACAAAAAAGGATACAAGGACTGAGACAACATCTCAGGCTCAGCCAAATTGATCGCCCTGGCCTCACATCAGGAGGCATGGAGACGCACTATCCACAATGCTGCAGCCTTATTTGAGAACTCACACCGAACAAGTCTTGAAGAGAAACGACAACACAGAAAGAATCACAACTCGGAAACATAACCCAAGGAGACCTTCTGCTGTGCTTTCTGCAACCAGACTTGTTTATCTTGGATTGGCCTTTTTAGTTATCAGTGCACTTGCAGATAGTGTGGGATGAGTCCTTCCTGAATCTTCATTTGCGAAGAAAAGCCAGAGAGAGAAAAAGGTATTCTATATAGAAAATGCGGTTTACTGCACAGAAAATGCTGTAGTTGGGGGCTTATTCTGTATAAAATTCACACCTGGGGTGTTTTGTTTTTTGTTTTTTTGCAAGGATTGCATAGTTTCTTGCACAGAAAATCCTTTTTTCTGCACAAAACAATCACATAAGAATTTTACAAAGATCAAGTCTCAAACTGCAAGGATTTTCATCAGTCCAGGATTCTTCTCTTTGGGTAGCTTAACACTCAAGAACCATTTTTGAATACTCATTACATCCTTAATGGCAGAGAGAGGCATATATATATATATATATATACACACACACACACACACACACGCACACACACAGAGTTGTCCCTCCATATCCATGGATTTGGTATCCACCTTGATTTTGCCATCTTATATAAGGGACACCATTTTGCTATACCATTGCATATAATGGGACTTGAGTATTCACGGATTTGGGTATCCACGGGGGTCCTGGAACGAAACCTCAGTGAATTTGAAGGGACAACTGTATAGTTTTTGAGACAAGCAAGTGTACCTCTTAAGTGGCTTATATAGGAAGATGTTTAACATGACTTTGCTAGTCTGGAATGCTATCTTGGCAGGAAAGCCTGGAAGAGGAAGGAATTGTCTGTTAACCCCTCACCATCCATTTCTTTGGGAATAAGGGACTGTTACCCAAATTGCATGGGGTCTGTGGGGACCCACTTGTGACACTCAAATTATGATACTAAATTGGGGGATTTTAATCAGCTCAAAATTTGGCTGCAAGAGGTCGGGTAACTGGTGGGATCTTTACACCTATGTATACCAGTACTAACTGATAAGACTCCAAGCCAAAATAAAATAAAAATGGTTTTCATCAGAAAATGATCATGGGACCACTCATACATGCACCCATGCTTCAAGCAATCACACAAGGCTAGTGAAGAATTAAGAGGGAGTATTTGGATAAATAGATTTTGGGGATGATGGGCTATACTTTACCTGTCCAGAGAGCAGAGGTTTGTGCAGCAAATAAATACTCAGGCTTAATCCTGAGGGTTACACAGCAAACCAGCAGAGTAACAAGGTATACGGAGGTGTGCACAACATGGCTATGATTTGAGGGTATATGTATAGCCAGTATCATACCCTTAAGGGGTGTTTTTAGTGTAGAACAATGCTTGTGTGAGTTTCCCAGAGTTAAACAATGGAAACTCCGGCTTTGTTGATTGCCACTAATGGTTGGAACATTAAGACCGATGGGTCTGAGGCAATCTTCACATTGTGGGTAGGCAGGGTTGTGAAGGAATTCCTTTGCAAGATAATGGGTGTTTTGGTCACTTGTTTGTTTTGGAATATGACTCATTGCCAGGTGCCTCCAGGGGAGATTAGCACATTCCTCCTAATGGCTGTCTGACCCCGCTTTGCTTAATCTTATCCTGGGTGTGTCTGTTTTGGGGGGATTTCCAAGACAAAGGTCTCTGGGTGACCTTTACTTGAACCCTTCTGTGATGGCTTGGTCTACTGTGGACGTACATGAACTGTCAATTACTGTATTGTTAATCTATTAGAAGGGAGGGGGTGTAAGGGCATGCAACAGGACTGCAAAGCAGCTTGCCAAAGGTGAATCTGAGAATGGACTGCTTCACCAAGAATAGGGACTCACCTCACACTTCCCCAGCTTCCTGCCTGAAGAGGGCCTTCAATGGTTGTTTTAAAAGACAGTCAAGCTGATCCCCCAGTAAGGGGTTTAATATTTAGCTCAGTTCAACACAAAATAGAATGTGGAATATGTAAGCCTTTGTTTAATTCTCTCCCATAACTTTACACCCTGAAATAGCATTTGAGCTATAACAACTAGTACATGACCAGTCTCTTACTCAAAATGGCAGGTAGAAATGCTGGATCCTGCTACTTGCTCAATTCCCTGGCACTGTTTGTTCCCAAAGAGAACACTGTGTTTTTATTTTTATTTTCCATGGGAAACATACTTCCCCAGTAGAGGTGATAACATTACTAATATTAATATAGATATTATCTCAAGACACAGCAATGCATTCACAGACTTCTTAATAACTTATTCTTTGTATTTATTTTCAGGAGGAGGACAGTGATGTTTTCCAATCTGTAACATCACAAGTTACATCATAATACCATGGAAATCTGCCAGGTTTTGTTGTAAAAATAATAAAGGCCCACCATTTTACATGAAACCCAAGGGATGCTCTTAGTTTTAGCCAGAGGCACTTGGAGGTTGGGATAAAGTAGTATAGGCCACTTTTCCCTGGAAAATATATGCAGTTCTTCTGTTAATTCAAAATTCTATTATTCTGGGCCATCTGTAACAGGACATGCAGTTCCTTCTGGAATGCTGCACAACAGGTGTTTAGTCATTTCAGGGTCTGCCTTACTGCCAATGGTAGAGGGAAATCTTGTGGCTGTACTGTCTTCATGTAGGTACATAACATCTGTAAAATAAAGGGACATTCTGCCAGACTTGCACAAAGGGGTAACATCCTCATGACCCTAGGAATACAGTCATTGGGGGAAACGGACACAACTTCTATGCTGAAAATATAAGACACCAGTTTGTGATTTCTGCAGTAGTCACTGATGTACATTTGTGTGTTTTGTGGTTATTTTGCTACTAAACACTGCTGTTTCTTACATTTTGCTGACTCACTGACACAAAGCAATCACTAACCTCCTGCTGAAAATATGAGACATAGATTTGCATTCCTGCAATATTCAATGATACATATTTTTGTTCTGTGCTTAACTTGCTAATAAATGTTGTTTGCCCCTTACTGACTCATCCATATCTGGTACACGTTGTTAGGGCTAAACTACAATCTATACTATATAGGTAGTATACAATTTAGGAAATCTTCTTTAGATGGAAAGGACATGGACATATTGTCCCTTGGAAAGAAGTAAGGTTAATACAGGAGTGCAAACCATGTAGCCTTCCAGATGTTGTGAATTGCAGCTCCAGTCACCCTTAGCCAGCATAGCCAGTGACAAGGAATTCTGGCAGTTGCAGCTCAACAACATCTGGAGGGCCACATGATTCTTCTCTCCCAGGCTGGAAATAATATTCGATACTTGAGCCTCACAAAGGACTTTTTCAGACGCCCCTTACCACGCAAGAAGCCTCCGTAACAGCAACGAAGCTGCTGCGTGGCAGGGGGTCTGTTTTGGATGACGCCGTCCCTCTCTCGGCCTAATCCGTGACTGTTCCGGGTAGGACTGAGAGCGGCCGCGTCCTTTTTTATTCACGGACAACTTCAGTGAGTAAAAAATGGTGCAGCTGCCCTCAATCCTATCCGGAACAGTCAAGGACAACGCCGAGAGAGGGACGACATCGTCTGAAACGGACCCCCTGCTGCGCAACAGCTTCGTTGCTGTTACGGATGCTTCTTGCGTGGTAAGGGGTGTCTGGAAAAGTCCAAAGTCTTGCAAAGAGTGCTGTGCCAAGCATTCTTATGCAAACCTGTCAAAAAGCATTGGCATTATCCATATAATTGAATAAATACCTAAGAACAGTGAATCTATCCCAATCTATATACATTAGAAAATATGCAGAATTTCAGGTATTAAACTGTGGCCACTATTTTGGAACATCTACTTATTTAAGGAGACTTAACTAAGTAACCTCTCCTGGCCCAAACCTGACAGAAACGCCATTCACCAATGCTTGATCAATCACTGACAGAATGGATCTCCTTCTCCCCATGCAGCTGATGGCTGGTAGAGTAGGTTGTTGGCAAGTTACAATCATGGCAATAGTGTCACATTTGTGACTAAAAAACTATAATGAATATGGAAGAGATACCATAATTGTTACATAATTGTTATGTATTAGACATAATTGTGTCTAAGCAGCAATCATGAATACATAATTGTTATGTATTCATGATTGCTGCTTAGACACAATTATGACACTATTGCCACAATTGTAACTCTCCCCCCGGCCCCGCCACCTAATTGACTGGTCATCAGCTATATGGGGAGAAGGAGGTCATTCTCCTGGTGACTGGAGCACAGGTGAATTACACTTCCTTAGGTTTGGAGAGTTAAGGCCAGGAGAGGTTACAACTACGTAGCTTATTTAGAATATTAGCCAACGTCTTTAAGAAGATCACAACCACCATTTTGCAAACAACACAGAGTTAGCGTTAAGTTGGGCTCGGCACAGGCTGAGCCCAAAATGGAGACAGAGACCCAAATGCCTGTATGGCATCCCCCCGCACTCCAATGGACAGCAGATGGAGAAAAGTTTAAACAAATCCCCAAAGTGTGTGTTCATGCATGCATATAACAATGGAGCCACATAGTTCTACCCTTAGTTTGTTTGTAAGAAACATTTTATCTTTACAATGAACAGAACAAAGGCTGGATGCATTTAATTATGTTACCACTACCAAATAACAACAACAATAGTAATAGAGATGGTGATATGCTTCTGCAAAAGTGGTTCAAAATACACTCCTAACGAGCACTTAACTTACATGCACATGAATGAAACTACATGCACTCTCGTGGAAATTGCTTACCGCAGTGTCTATAAAAAAAACTGCATGCAAATAGTTAATGCTCTTCTGAAGAAGCTGACCCCCAAAAATCTAGAAAAGGGAGCTGAAGATCCTTACACAGCATCCAAAGTCCAGTTCCATGACTGTTGAAAGCAGAAAGTTAATAAAAAAAAGAAAGAACAAAAGAAAACATGATACCAAGATTGTGGTGATTACTGTTCTGTAGTTCTTGCAGTAAAAGTCACACAGAACTTTAATTAAGAGTAAATATTGCTGATAGCATCAGCATGACTTATTTAATTTTCCAGATAAAATCTACTTGGAACCTTACTTGCTGACAGTCTTATGAAACAGTTTCTCATACTTTGAATCTCAAAATTAGCATGTTATTTAACATGTTTTTCCTTTAAAGGAGAAAAGAAGAAGGCATTTCTATCTTTACCCTCTTGGATAAGCAAAGTTTCTTTGTCATTTGTAGATTTCTGTAATAGATTTGTATGACTGCATTGTCCTACTTCATTTCACTAACATATATATGTGAAAATAATCCTGTAGGTAACAATCAGTTGGCATGTACCAAGTGCTGGGTGGCAATTTTTGGCATTTCCAACCCCACGTAGGCTCTACCAGCACCATTTTTTTTGCAACCACTTGCCTGTCTTGTTCTTTGCATTGTACTCTTACTTTGGGAGTGGGACAAATAGTTTTATATTTCCTTATACACTCAAAAGAGCTGAGAGGCGACAAAAAAAAAAAAGGAAAGAATTAAATCAATGGCTCTTAACCTTTTCTTTACCAGGATCCCCTTTAAATATATTTTGTTGCTACAGACTCCCAGGACTTAACTCAAGATTTAAAATAACAACAATGGGCCAAACAACCTTCACACATCACCTATGAGGACACTGCGGCCCCCTGGGGTCAGCAGATCATAAGTTAAGAACCACTGGACTAAATTACAGTAGTGACATCTGACAGAAAATTTCAAGCAGGGGTACAGCTGGGCAACTTTTGATTCTGGACTCATTGGCCCTGTAGGGGGACCCTTGGATAGCCACATGCATCATTTTAATTATGAAGCACACACTTACAGTATCTTCTCATACTTTGCCCACCATTCTGTGCTTCACAGCAACTTTTATTTTCCTAATATACACTGATGCCAACCCTGATTAAAATAAACACTACAAGCATGTACACTTTTGCATTTTCCCTTCACTTAAATCATAGTACCATCATGACCACAGGTACTACTCAGTGCTACTGAATGGTAGAAGATTCAGGACAGACAAAATGAAGTACTGAGCCACACAGCACAAAGCTGGACATAGAATTCGCAAACACAAGACGTAGTTATGGCTGCCAACTAGGGTGGTTTTAAAAGGTGACTGGATGAATTTATGAAGGGCAGAGCCATCAATAGTGACTAGTAAGAACAGCTATAAATCACCCCCAGCATCAAATCCAGTATGTGTCCATATGTCTTGTTGGGGAATGTGAGAAGGAGGATGCAGTTATTCTCAGCTGATGCAGCTGCCTTGGTCTGAGCCAGCAGACCTTATATATATATATATATATTTTAAATAGAGTTTATTTCTACCACCCCAATTCTAAACATATTTATTGGTGGGTGTGGGAGAGAAGCTCCTTTTTTATAGAAAAGACTATGGAGGCAGCTGCTGTTTACCTCAATTGTAGGCAAGTACAAACAGCTACAGCAGAATCCCATTCTTTCCAATTATTTCCAATAATTGGTACCAATTATTTTATTTTTTTAGTGGCATCCTCCTAATGTCAGTGCTGCTAAAAAATCTTCCAGCTAGACAGAGAACAAGGAGGAAAAGGGGCTGGATGGGCATAAAAACTTTGTAAAAAGGAGCTTCTTTGTCAGAGGCTTTCTTAACATATGTGTGTGCTTATGTGCCTGTCAACGTATGGTGCATACCTGCATACAGTACTATTTTTTTAAACAGAGAAGGATAGGGTTTTGCAGCCTGTCCCAGTAAGCCCTTGCTTATTTGCAGATGCATCTATTATCCAGGGTGGTGGTGGTCTGGGTTGTGAAACACTGGGCCATGGCTCCCGAGGTACAGCCCTGACTCCACCTCTGCTTTCAAGATTCCTAAAGTCAAGTCAATCCAACCCCCCTTTTGCTCCTGACCTGGATTTGCCTCCCCACCTCCATTCAAATCCCTTTGGAAGCAATGTTATGTAAGTGGCTTATTGGGCAAGGCTACAGAAAACAAACATGTCCCGGGGTGGAGTAAGGGAAGAACTGCCTCCTGAACGAGGAAAGGCGGGGGAGAGAGAGAGAAGACTCTCACTCTGCAAAACCCTTGGAACTCGCGGCTACTGCGCTCTACAACTTCCAAGGGAAGACCTGAACTCTGGCAGAAGAAGAAGCGAGGCGGGGGGGGGGAGAAGAGAAGCCCGTCGGAGGGAGGGAGAACTGACCAATCGCGCTCGCTGCCGGTTGACAAGCGCCGCCGCCGCCCTATAAGGACGATGTTGTGAGCCGCGGGGGCGGGGGCTGGGCTGGCTGTGGTGGGTTGGCTGAGGTCGCGGCCAGGGGCCCCTCAGAGCGAGTCGGCGGCCGTGCGAGGGAGGCAGGGAGGCATGTGCTCCTCCGAGGGCCGGGCGGTGGGTCCGGCCGCCGCGGCCGCCGCCCTCCTGTGCTTCTTCCTGGCGCTGGCGCTGCTGGTGGTGAAGCAGCTGCTGAAGCAGAGGCGGCCGGTGGGTTTCCCGCCCGGCCCTGCGGGGCTGCCTCTGGTCGGCAACATCCACTCCCTGGCCGCCGAGCAGCCGCACGTCTACATGAAGCGGCAGAGCCAGCTCCACGGGCAGGTAGGTCGGTCGGCTGAGGGACGGCGAGGGAAGCAGGGAAGGAGAATGACCACCAAGGAAAAGGAACCGGGGTGGTGGTGCTAAAGTCAAGGGCCGGAGGAAGAGCTGAACAGATGCGCCCTATCCTGAAGGAACAGCCTTTTTTCCCCTTCAGGAAAGGGCGCGTCTCAATCAGCTCCTCCTCCCGCCCTTGGCTTTAGCACACACACACACACACACAGGTTCCTGGAGCCTACACCCGTTCCTGGCGCCTTTTCCTTCAGGATAGGGCGCATCTCATCAGGATAGGGCGCATCTCAATCAGCTTCTTCTCCTGCCCTTGGCTTTAGCACACACACACCGTTCCTGGCGCCTTTTCCTTCAGGATAGGGCGCATCTCAATCAGCTTCTTCTCCTGCCCTTGGCTTTAGCACACACACCCCCCATTCCTGGCACCTTTTCCTTCAGGATAGGGCGCTTCTCAATCAGCTGTTCCTCCCACCCTTGGCTTTAGCATCCCCCCTCATTCCTTTTCCTTAGTTGTCATTCTCACACACTGGGTTGTAAGACTCCATTTAAAACAACCAGGCTTCTCTTAGGCTAAATCCACACTACGCCAATAAACCAGTTCAAAACTGGATTCTTTGCCATGGTTCCTTCCTATGGCATCCTGGGATGTATAGTTTGTAGGGGCACCAGCACTCCTTGGCAGAGAAGGCTAAAGACCTTGTCAAACTACCAGTCCCTGGATTCCATAGGAAGGGGCTATGGCAAAGAATCCTGTTTCGAACTGGATTATTGGTGTAGTGTGGATTTGACCTTAGTTTGAGGCTTGGAATAACTTCCACCACTACTGCTGCTCCTACCACCATCACCACCACCATCATTATTATTAATTTTACTGTCTAGTGTTTACATGGGGATCTTGGAGATCAGCCATCAGGTTCTGCGATCACTAGCCAAGTCGGTATTTCTGAGCAAGTGACAGATCCATACTCTGTGGTTTATTCAGAAGTAAATCCCATTTTATTCCCATTTATCAAGGAGCTGGTCAACTCGACAGATACAGGAATGATCTGTTTGCCTCCTGCTTGTGCAATGGGGATTTAAGCAACCTATCCCACAGTTCTTGCCAGAGCATACTTTATATGAATGGGGAAAGTCTTTAAATGGCAGCGTTACGTAACAGAGGAGTGCTACATTCTGAGCATAAAATATCTTTGTTACTTTTCTCAACTCTCTTTACTGGAGTCTGAAAGGTTTGGGGATGCAGCCTTAAACCTGATTACTTAGGATAGATCCTACTTAACTTTGAATAAGTCACTTTACACTTGTGTTAGATAGATACTTAGATTTTCACACAACACTGTTATAGTGTTACTATTCCACTTTATTTGCTATGGCTGCCTCCTGTGGAATCCTGGGATTTGCAGTTTGGGGAGGGGCATTTACAACTCTCAGCCAGAGAGCTCTTAGGCCTCACTAAACTACAAACCCCAGAATTCCACCAGAGGCAGCCAGAGCAGTTAAAGTGGAATAGTAACACTATAACAGTGCAGTGTGAAAATCCCCTTACTGTTTCAAACATTGGAATATGACTTACACATTTTTGTTATGAGCCTTATGTTTAAAACAGAATGCCTGGAATGTTTTAAGTTACTTAAAAAATTGTGTGTAGCATTGTTATTATAAAATATGCATCTCCTCTTTACAATATGTTACCTAATTTGGCCTCCAAATAGATCTGTGCAGTAGGCATGGGGCTTGGGCAATTTCCTCCAGTCATCCACCACCACCATTACTCGGCTTATGTGGATTGACTTCTTACTCCACACTACTGTGTTACTATCCAGAGTTCTACCTATGCGTGAGTTCTCTTAGTGAGGGTATGACAGGTGCCCTAACTTCACATGTGCTGTCCAGCCTGTAGGTTCTGCAGAAGGCCTTTGGTAAGCTAGCCTAACAACTATCATTTTTCAATGAAATCTATCTCGGGACTGCTAAGGTCTCAGGTCTGAGTAGTGAGCTAGATTAGTGTTACTCAAAGTGTTGGTCCCTGGTTCACTACTGGTCCCTGAGCCATTGGCTGCCCATTCCTGTTGAGTTTCCAAGAAAGAAAGACACAGTTGTTGCTAGTGGCACAAAAATGGTGTCAGCTCTTGGCACATTGGAAGAAATAATTGCGGAGAACCTGAGAAGCACTGAGAGGACTCTCTTGTTTAAATACTGGATATTCTGGTTTCTTACTTTTACAAATATAAAATGATAGAGTTGCTGTGGCAGAGACCACAAGGGCCATCTAGTCCAACCCCCTGCCATACAGGAATACCCCCAATCAAAGTGCTCCTGATAGATGGCCATCCAGCCTCTGTTCAAAAACCACCAAAGAAGGAGAGTCCACCACACTCTGAGGCAGTGCATTCCACTGAATGGGGATTTCTCATAAAGGAAGGTTCTCTTTGCAACTTAGCAGTAGGCTTATTGGTATATATTTTCCAACACTTGTAAGAGTAAGCTTGTGCCTTTGCCTGCATATATTCTGGATCCAAAAACACACCATATACACACTGAGGAATTGTGTTCAGTTGAGTTTCTTTAGCACAATTGTGATGTAAGATATGACCTGGTTCCTTAGTGCTGCCAGCCAGCACACATCTTCCAACCAGATCTTCCTCCTTTTTACTCTGTGAAATCAGCTAACTTGGGGCTCTCCGCCTGGAAACCCCAAAGTAGCTTCTCCTTTAAGGGAACCCTTAGTGTCTCGCTCAAGGGTGCCCTCTGGAAGCCAAAATGATGTCACCACCCCCTGATCCTAGAATGATTTTTAAAATGTGATTGCAGAGGAATAATCACATCTAATAAGCTTTCAAGCCTTAAAAGAGGTTTACCAACTAACTCCTCCCTTCTGTTCCCCAGAGAGAGGAAAACAACTTTGTAGCAGAGCTATAGACATGTGTTATAGGCTTGGTTTTATATAGAAAATGAAAAGGTTTTTATTTCATTGTTCAAGCAAGTAAACAGTTAACAGAGGTGATCATATCATGGAGAAAAGGCATTTCTCTCCAGGTCCAACTTAGATTTACATAGGATGTAGTAAAGTATAAGATTACTACATAAAAATAAATCATAACCTAACGCAATCTAGCTAAACACGTTTTCCAAACACTAAGAAAAGCTTCATTCACAGTTGGGAAGATTCATCCAAATCAGTCTGTGTTCCAAGTTAGGCTAGGCCTCATGGTGGGGCCTAGCTCAGTCTCTGGATGATGAAGACTCAGAGCAATGCATTAGGTCTGCTCCATTCAGACCACCATGACCATGTGTCTCAAACAAAGAGTTGCAGCTCTTCAAAACTCCATTAGCCAAATCTGATTGGCTCTCCAGTCAGGTGATGTGATGTCATGCATAGCAAATGCACCCCACTTCTCATAACCCCTTAGGTTATCTGCTTCTGAAGATAAGAGAAGTGCTGTTTACAGATACTGGGAAATGTAGTTCTGGCTCCATGATGGGAGTTGCAGTCACTCCATCATGACAACAATAGTTCTCAATCTTTGGTCTTCCCCATGTTTGGGATGTGAACTTCCAGAATCCCTGACCATTGGCCATGTAGAATTTCTATATGTTGTAGAAAGTAATTTAAGAGTGGGATTCTAGTGCAGAATCTTACTCTCTACATTTCAAAAGCCAGGCCACATATTATTCTGAATTGGGTATTCTTGCATATTATAAATACAGGAGCTCCTGCTTCTGTTAAGAGGCACTGGTTGGTATTCATGTAAAATTTCATATTCTGATTCTGATTCTGATACTTTAGAAATTTTAGAAATTTTAGCAGAATCTTGTAAAGATAAAGTGGATTTTTTTAAAAAAAAAATATCATTCACTGTATGAAACACAGTAAGAAATATTTTCCTCATTCTCTCTCTGGCTTTTCTTCGCAAACGAAGATTCAGGAAGGACTCATCCCCGCGCTTTCTGCAAGCGCGCTGATGACTAAAAAGGCCAATCCGAGATAAACAAGTCCGGTTGCAAAAAGCACAGCAGAAGGTCTCCTTGGGTGATGTTTTTGGGTTGTGATTCTTTCTGCGTTGTCGTTTCTCTTCAAGACTTGTTCGTCGTGAGTTCTCAAATAAGGCTGCAGCATTGTGGATAGTGCGTCTCCATGCCTCCCGATGTGAGGCCAGGGCGGACCACTGTTGGTGATCAATTTGGCCAAGCCTGAGATGTTGTTTCAGGGAGTCTTTGTATCGCTTTTTTGGAGCGCCCCTCTTACGCTGACCCGGACACTCTTAATACTTTCAGGTTTAAACTACCAACAACTTCCAATTACGTCCAAATCTTGGGGATAGGCTGCTCCCTGTATAGCCCCAAAGCTTGTAGGACACCAGCCCACTTTTCTCCACTTGACCATGTGTGTGTGGACCAGTCAACACCAGATGTACATTCCTGGTTTAAACTATGAAATAACAAGAACACTAGTCCAAATGAAAAGCATTCTAATAGTGTTCTTGCCATAGATAATTTATGGCATTGTTTGATTATACCTTCATAGCAGTATTCTTGAGACTAGTCCACCAATAACAGTGACAGGTTGCTCATAGGAAATCATATTGTAGGCAGGATACTTTCCAGTGCTAGGTTTTTCATCTTCCTCTGAAGAGGTTTCTTGCCACTTAACACAAACATATTGTGTTTTTTCATCTCCTGGGATAGTCAATATGTAGGTCATGGCAGTAAAACTATCAGGTATTAGCATTCCCAAGCACAAGCTTCAGGGTTCACCAGAAAGGTTTATTGCCAGAAATCCCAGAAGCATACAATACATAGGACATTATCAGATGGGGACCACAAAACTTGTTCCCGTCTTGCTACATCCCCTCCCGCCTCCCTCCCATCCCTGTAACTGAATAAAAGAAAAATGATCAGACACCTATCTTGCCAGGCTTTTAAAGTCCTCCCCTCCCCTCCAGCAATCCAAGATTGAATGGAGCTTGAGCAGAGCCCCATCCACTTCCTGGAAGGCAAATCTCAGCTGTTCTCGCAAGAGAATGATCGCATGGGAAATTTAAAAATAAAAAGCAAACCAAACATCAAAAACAAAAACCAAGCCCCTAAATACCGTATATTCCGGTGTATAAGATGACTGGGCATATAAGACAGCCCCCCATCTTATTTTTAAGTTAAAATATACAGTTTGCCCCCCCCCCACACCAATCCAGCCAGCCAGCCAGCTCAGTGGCTGTAGATGATGGAATAGTCTGTGAAATTAAAGGACTGAGAACAGCTAAAAAAGCATGGGATACTTTGAAAAATCTCTGTGGTGTTCAATCTTTGGAAAGTAAGGTTGCATTAATAATTAAGTTGGTTAATATGAAGCTGGTTAATATGAAGCTATCAAATCGCAAATTTTTGAATGAGCACATTAATGATTTTAGAGCCACTTGCAAACTCCTGGAGGAAATCCCCCAAAGCTATGCAAATGGGAATCTTCCTGGCAAGATTACCAAAATACAATCCCATAATAAATACCTTGCAATTAAAGAATGATTTAACTCTGCCAGAAGCTTTTATTCAGATAAGACAATTTCACCATAGACAAAACTTGATGCAAAATGATAAGTTTGAATCCAGAAATTCTAATTTTAGGGTAACATCATTTTAATGGACTTTTTCCCTTTTCTCCTGAGCTAAATGGAGGCCATTTAACACTTCAAAGGCAAAACAGTCATTCTCACAGCAGGGGGAAGGATCTGCTGGGAAAACTGCCCAGGCAGTTTTTACACTTCAAAGACAAGGCAGTCATTCTCACAGCAGGGGAAAAGATCTGCTGGGCCTATAAGATGACCCCCCACTTTTGAGGAGATTTCCAAGTGTTAAAAAGCAGTCTTATATACCAGAATATATGGTACATAAAAAAAACCCAAGTAATCTGGGGAGGGGGTAGAAGTGTGTCACTTACCGTGATGTCCCGATCTCAACTGGAAATGTTCAGCAGGGTTTGGCAGGGACCTCCCACCATGGCTGGCACCTTTTCACACACCCATCATCAGGGCCAGTTTAAGGGCCCTGCAGCACCTGCAGCCACAAGGGGCCCCATCATTAAGGGCCCCATCATTGCCCCCCATCATAGCCCCCCCCATCATAACCCTCTTGCTGCAAAAACATTATTAGTAGGAAGGCTTCTGACCCTCACCGCATTGGGCACTGACCAGTCGCAGAAGGGGGTATCCGCCATGGGAGTAGCAGCAGCAGGACAGGGAGGCACTTTCGCCCCCTCCCTCTGAAACCTGTTTGTCCAGAGAGAGCAAAGGTTGTGCTTTGAAAAGGGAGAGGAAAGGAAAGGTGCCAGGCGAGGTTGAGTTTCCCAAAGGGGTGGAGATGGAGACAGATACACAAGGTCTGGAGGCACTGTTTCTCCCAGAGCGACAGGACCACCTGAGGGAAGAGGTGGGAAAACTCTGAGAGGGGACAAGAGTGAGGGACAAGAGTGCCTGGCGGGAGGAGAAGGTGAGGCAGAGGAGGCTGAAGGGCCGCTTGAGGGAGTGGAGAGAGAAGCCCTCTTGGTGGTGCCCCTGAGAGGACAGAGGAGGTTCTAATGGAGCTGTGTGCTCCATGCTTTACAAAAATTGCTATTTGTTATTTTAAAACTCAGCCTAAGAAATGTGAATATCTAGGCCTTTTTACTTATGAAGAAGAAGAGGGCTCCCCACCCTAAGTTTCTTTTAAACATACTTAATGCCAGGCCAGTGGGTTTGCCAAGTGGTCTAGGTGGGGTGAAGAAGGCCAACTTTCAAGCTAGGGGGAAAAAAACCTAAATCATCTCCAGTTTCCAATTCCGTATATTTGTTCAAGAACCAGGCCGAGAAATATTCAAAAATGGTTAATTGCTTTTCAGATAAAATGGAGTATCAGATTAGCTAACTAAAACCTAATTAACTCACCAAAGCAGCTGGCAGATACCTGAAGGACTACATAATCTTTTATCACACTATACTGTTATAGTGCTATTGTTCCACTTTAACTGATCTTGCTGCCTCCTGTGGGATTCTGGAATTTGTAGATTAGTGAGGTCTAAGAGCTCTCTGACTGAGAATGCTAAATGCCCCTCCCTAAACTGCAAATCCCAGGATTACACAGGAGGTAGCCTTAGCAGTTAAAGTGAAATAATAGTGCTACAACAATGTAGTGTGATAATCTCTTGACTCTTTGCCAGAGACTAAAAGACAAAAGAAGAATCCCTACACAAGTATATTTCAACGAGAGCTGGGAAAGGGAGAGGGACATTCAAACTGGTGAGGTCAACAGCCAGGGAAGACCTGGACTAAGAGCCCTTTCTGTAATAGCTGTGGAAAGGCAGACAGCATGTTCCTTAGATATTGAGAAGTTAGTGAAGGTGTTTGCTGCTCAAAAAGCAAGAAAAGTTAAGATTTAAGTGAATATTTTTTTAATTCAAAGAAGCTAGAAAAGAAGAGCAACGTCCATTTTATAAATGTTGTAATTTTAAATTATTTGATACAAATTTTATGTAAACTGGTTAAAATAATTTTAAAAAAATAATTCAGTCCATACTTTGTATTTCAAAATTTACAACATAATATTGTAAAAGTATGAAAGGACAAAATGCATTAAATATACTAAATTGGACTCAGCTCTTTATTTTCCTGATTTCAAATTCTGCATGCTGAAACTAATGTTTTGTAATTTTGATTTAGTGTGAATTGGCTAGTCTTTTGAGAATTGTTTAATAGAAATTATCTACTTTAAATATTAGGAGAGTGTTGCATTAAAGTGTTTTGTAATATGTTTGTATTCTGTTTGGCTGAGGACATCTACACCAATATTACATTAATGTCTATAATACTGTTTTTTAAACTTAAATTATTGGTGACAAATTATGTAATATCCTGTACTGTGAATAGGTTATGCTATATTGACCTGAGATAAACATATGCCCCCCCCCAATTGAAGCATTGCTAGGGGCCACGGAATTCCTTAAACCGGTCCTGCCTGTTGTTCCGTGACAGAAATGGAACAATGGGTCAATTCACGGCTTAAGCCATCAATAAAAAAGAGTGAGGGGGGGGGGAGGCACGGAGCCATAAAGTCACAGGGATGACGTTGTCTGATATTCAAGCCCTTCAGCGATGTCCTGTTATCCCTGTGGTGGCATATTTGGCACAGCTGATAATTTCCAAAGTCATTGCTGAGACTGAGAACTTAACAGATATGCTCTAAGTTAAAACCATTTTACAATCAACAAAATCTGGCAGGCTGCATAACTATTGGTTGTCCATCATCCACTGACAAGCATTTCTTAAACCAAATGCTACCATTTTCCCAGCGTCTTTACCATTGAAACCAAAATCCTTAATTGCAGATGCCTTGTTATCTCCTTTCCCAAGCAAAGCACAAACGGTTACACATACATTATTTCACCCCTACACAAACTGCTATGCACACTCTACAGCAAGGCCACAGAGAAACTAATGAATATGGCAAGAGCAGGATCAAAGGGGACTGACCCAGACAAAAACAAGGCAGGATGGATACTGCTGTTGGGAACTACCTATGAATGAAGGCAAGTAATATTAATAGTATTATTTTAATATTAATTTTTAAAAATAATTATATTCCATGCTGCTTTTCAAGCAATTGGAGGCGGAAGCTGTATTATAATTGTTTGGGCTATACCTACAACATACAATGTTCTGAAGCATAAAAGATATTTTTTTACAAGCTGATCAAGAAACAACATTTTGAAGAGAATGTAGTAGTTTATTGTCCTTATTTAGACGTATTCTTGAAAGTGACATGCAACACTTGTCTTTCTCTCTCTCTCTCTCTCTCTCTCTCTCTCTCAGATCTTTAGTCTTGATCTTGGAGGTATCTCTGCTATTGTACTGAATGGATATGATGCAATAAAAGAATGCCTTGTTCAACAAAGCGAGGTTTTTGCAGACAGGCCATCTCTTCCTTTGTTCAAGAAGCTGACAAAAATGGGAGGTATGTGTTATCATGGTTGTGATTTTTTTTTTATGGAAGCTTATTGTTGCGTTAGATAATTGTTTTAAATATATCTGTAAATCTCCTTCCTATTTGAAAGAGATCACCTTGTAAAGGCTTTCTTTTCATGGGTTGTACTTTCTAAATTGGTTTGCAAAATTCCTAATGTTTTGTTACAAAGGTTAAAGGGTGATAATGCATGCTCAGCACTGCTTGTTTGATGCGCACTACTGGAAACAACTTTTAAAGCCTTCCTGTTAGCAAGGAAGAGTAAAAGCTTCATGCTGAATTTGAGCTTCCTGTCACCAGTTAAGTTTGGAAATTCTGTTTCTTAATTATTGCCTCTATTCTGCTCCTCAAAGGAAAGCACCATTGCTTATGCCGGCAAAACTATGCCAACCACAAAGGAGGAAGTATTAGCAGAGGCAAGGAAACCCCGAGGAAGGCACAGTTGGGAATAATGTAAAGATTATTCCTCAAAAGGAGGCAAAAAAGGGAAAAGACAAGAAATTTAAAATTGTATGTGTGGATACATGCACAAGGCTACAAGCACTTGTAACTGTTTCTCATAAGGGAGGAAACAAGATTCACAATTGCAAACAAATAGTCTGTGCTGCTTCCCCTCGCTCAAAGTCCCATTGAGAAAGTGAGCCTGTGTTTTCAACCACCAGTCACTTTACTGTAGATCTGGGTAATGTGAAGAAGCAGCACATTTCTTCTTGAGTCTCCTGCCAGGTTTCCCTATTCCCATTTACAAGAAAGGTCTGTTCTTTTACTTCTCTTCTGTTCTTTCTACTTTCAACAGTCCACTCCCACTCTACTGCTAAGTGACATAGGTGTGGGGATGTGACAAAGAGGAACTGGCAGAGAAAAAAAAAACCCTGTGTGTCACCCTTTCACTCAAAATGCAGTATCCTGAGTGATTATCAGTTTTGTTTGTTCATATTTACTAAAACAAAACCCACAGTTTGTTGTATGGATTTGCATCTGATGTGTACCTTAGCTCAGTGCTACTCCAACGATGGTCCATGGACTGATGTCAGTCAGCAAACCATCAGCTGAGGTGAGTTTATGTCTATGGTGAGTTTCCAGAGAAGAAAAAAAATCTCCCAAAGAGACTGCTAGCCACGCAGGGCACACTGGCATAGGACCAGTAGGGCTGCCTGTTGATGGCTGGGTAATGGTTGGCAGATGGTGAATCCCATGGGGATCACCTTTTGTGGCGGATGGCATGGGCCCCGATTCGGGTAAGTGGGAGAGCTCCATCAAGTTCAAGTTTAAGTTCAAGTTCAAGTTTACGGAGAGTTCCCCCCCCAGGCTAACAACTTGTTTTCAGGGGAGGGGAGAGAGTCGAGCAGGACGGCCCAGCCATGAGCTCTCTCCTCCAGAAGGGGTTGGTGGCTGCCAACAGTGAGCCATTGACCAACAAGGGGTTGGACAGTGAAGGGATCTGGACCCATGCAATGGTGCCAACCATTTGCAGCCACTAGCCAGTTGCGGCCATTATCGCCAATTATTATAATCAGTTATCTTTTACTAACCTGTACCTAATCATTTATGGTTATTTGTACTCAATATATTTTGGAAAGAAATTGTAGTTGTCTGTGTGTTCTTTTGGGGGGATGGGAGCGAGGAGTACGGTCTGGGTCCACAAATGTAGAACTGGTCCCGAGCTGAGAAGAAATGAGCACCTTCTGGTGGTAACATGCAGCTATGACATTTGCATTTCAAAGTCAACCATATGTTTTCAACAATTTAAACATAATATTAAGAGCTCTTATTTTCAAGAGATTTATTTTTTCCCAAGGTAAAAATCCTTACAAGGCAGCCTACAACTAATTAAAAATACAAAATATAGAAACTGAAAAAATAATATTTGGTACATAAACTATATGAAGTGGGATTCCCTGAACCCTGAAATGTATATTGAGGCACAATCCTATAATACCTGGGATGGTATTATAGTGAAGATATTAAGAGTCACAGACCTGCATTTTTGTCTCAGATTTTACTTCTGTTGTCAGTCAGAGATGGCCTGGAGGGATATCAATGCAGGCAGAGGCCATTCCCCTTCTTGGCCATGTGGAGACTGGGCACAAAGGGCAATAAAATGACAGGTAATAAAGTTTCAATTCCATTAGCATCAGCAAAGTACTTTCCTTGAAATCCAGGCTATCTCTGTCCTGTGCAAAGCTATAGGCCCCTTTCTTAGACAGAGAACACTGAATTTCTCAAGTAGTCTCTGTATTGTTACATCTGGAAAAACTTCAAAGTGCTGTAATGGTAAAACTTCCTAATTGTTGTTGAAATGAAAGCGTTTAACCTTTGCTGGAGGTAGAAACCTCAAGGAATTAAGTCCCAGTCCCTTTGCTCCTTCTTGTTTAAGGATTACCTATACAGCACCTGGTCCATCACTCAAACCACTACACCACACTGGCTCTGGCAAAGCATTGAAAATATCAGAATGCTCTGATAGAATTGTAAGATTGCTCTGTTTCTTACCAGAGTAGAACAAAGTCTATATTGTTCTGTTTTATAACTTTATTAAGATTTTCATATGCAGTAAAATTTTCATATATTTAATCAAAACAGCAAACATGAAAGGAAAATAAAAAGGAGGATAGAATTTAAAAAGAATATAGATAGAAGAAAAAAGAAAAAGTCAGAGGAAATAAAAGTGACTTCCAATCTTCTGTTCAGAAGTTATTGAAATATACAATCAATCTATACCTCTCTCATCTATCACCATAATTTAGCATCCTCCTTTCTATAACATATACTTGTTAATAATGAAAATCAAAACTTATAAAATCATATGTTTTCTACAGAAAGTCAATTAAAGGATCAGTGATCTTTAGCGGAAACTACTATTACCCTTCCCTTAAATTAACTAGACAAATTGCCCTCTCTCATTAACGCATTCTAATTTAACAGCAATCTATCATAGTGCAAAATATAAAATATTAAGTCTGTTCATCTTTAAGATAGATTTTCAACTCTTTTCCAGCTATGCCTCCCCAAAAAAACAAATTTCAACCTCAATGTAATTTTTAAAAAACTTTTCATAGCTATTTCGAAAAACACCCCCCCCCTTCATAATATCTCTTTTGATTTTCTGACCTTTAGCCCACGTGTAAACCAACCTTAATATCAATTTGGACAGTTTTTCAAATTTCATATACCCAAAAATCATTATTTTATAACAACTTCCTTTACATTAAGACAAATCAAATGTCAAGCAACAGAATAACATCTAAACCCAATCCTTATTTCTTTAACCATTCATACTTTAAATTTAACCTTTGGGGTTTTTTGCCAACACTTTGCCATTGCACAAATTGAATGTTACTTATCAAATTCCATAAGACCTGGGGAGGAAGCATCCTTCCATTTAAAAGTTTCCCATTATCTTGTTGACTTTGTTCTTGTCTTTCTCTCCTTCCAGAAGTCTATCTGAGAACTAAATACCATCCTTGTCTATCCAAGACTCCCCACTAATGTTCTCTCCAATGACTTTACTGTAGCTTTCAGCTTTCTCCCTCCCATATTGTACGTCTTTCAGGAAGATCATCCAACTTCTCTTCTTTTTTCCCCATGTCTCTGATGTTGTTCCCCTCTTTTCTATTATTCCCAATATACCCAAAACTCTCCTCTGATTCCTCTAGAAACACTTCTGGATATCCAGAGTCATATTTGACTGGCTACAAATCACTATCCATGAAGTTTTCCTCCACACTCAAATATCTCTAATCTGAAATTCTTTTAATAATTTTGGATCAATTCAAATTTCTCCTATATCTCCTGCCAAATCACAGGGTCACATTCATTTTCTGGGGGGTTGAATCAATGCCATTCTTCTATTGAACAATAACTTGGCATATATAGGGTTAACCCTTTTGTCTCCACAGGGACTCCTCAGATACATTGTTGCAATGTCACAACCTGGCTGCTTAGTTTATCTTGTTATTCAGATTGCTTTCAATGGAAAGCTTCTCCCAGACAAAACAAATCCACTTTCCCATAACAAACCAATCTCTCCTTAATCCATTTTTTACTTGCAGAGCACTTTTAAAAACTGCCACTCTTACAACTTAAAAAAAAAAACTTTACAGCTTTTGATGTTACTATATCTTTTTGTCAGTTTAACTTTTTTGGAGTCACACTCTTAATATTTTCTTCTTTCAAAATGCAATCTTAGAAGTCTTGAAAATAGTCCTTAAAGTCTCATATTAGTATGGAAAGCAGGAAATTTACCAAGGTAAATGATGTAACTACTGAATCAAAGATCTCTTTTGGTTTGAGGTCAAGCAATTCCAGATATGAAGAAGTAATAAAGAAAGTGAGATCACATGCTCAATGTCCTTTATAAGCTCACATATGGCAGCATCGGCTTGATGGAATTTTTCTGTGGTCCCTCTCCACTTCACTCACATTTGACGTCTGTGGTCCTGAGAGGTTGGCAAGGTTCTTGGACCCATGTGGATGGTCTCTATGCTCTTTCCTGGAGAGAATCACCAGCCAAAATGTGCCTCTGAGCCAGTGATCATCACCACTGAAGCTTTTCCTTTCATGGAGGTCAATTAAGGGATGTCAGCCTGCCATTTTCTCAGCCAGACATCCAAGAAGGTGTATATTGTTAAGCACTTCTAATTTCACCAGGTAAACCTCTCCATTGACGCCCCCTTGTCGTGGGAGAGAGGCTTGCGTACCCTAATGATGTTTTGAGCTATGCTGGCGGTGGCACAATAGCCACCGGTAGGGTCTCCCATGCCAGACAGGTCAAAACTGAAGGGTCTGACAAAGAGCGTCAAAGGGCAGGTTAGGCTCTCTAGCCTTATGGCAACCATCCTAGGAGAAGGAAAACTCTAATCCCAAACCCGGGCAGATGGTGCTCGTCCAACCCTGTAAGGTCAACCATCTAATCAAACCTATGACCCGAGGACCTCGCTGCTACTGTCCATGCTTGCAAGGCCAGCAGATGAACCTTTGGTTTAAAGGGTGAGGCCAGTTCTGTGCACGCTGCACTCCACCAGAAAAATCCATTGCACAGGCTCGAAAGACAAATCCAATTCCAAAAAAAAAAGCCCTGTAGCGATAGGCAAGGGATGAAACGGCAGGTGTAAAGATGCACTGGAAGACGCAGACCCAACCCTGCATGCAGGCGGTTCAGGACTTTGGTCGCTCGAGGCTGACCCGGGAGATGACAGTCTTGTTTGGCAGCATCCTGAACGACCAAGCAGCCTTTTTTAAGGAGAGCACTGCTTGCTCCATATGGAGAGGGGCCTAGAAAAGGTGGCCTAATGAAAGCTCATCCCAATCTACCTGGTTGGCTAGCCGCGGCCAACGGGAATCTTCTGATGCGGTCAAACCAAGGCAAAGAAACAAAGGTGCGCACCGGCATCCAAAGGTGTAAATAAACTGACGCTTGCATGCTGGAACATCAGAACCATGCGAGACTCTGAAGATAGTGGACGGCCTGAGCGTCGTTCTGCTCTAATAGCCCATGAACTATCACGGCTTAATATTGACATCGCTGCTCTTAGTGAAGTTCATCTCCATGAGGAAGACAGCCTTAAAGAACACGGCGCCAGCTACACACTTTACTGGTCTGGCAAACCCAAAACCGAAAAACATCTTTCAGGAGTAGGCTTCATGATTAAAAACTCCATTGCCTCCAAACTTGAAACCTTGCCAACAGGACACTCTGATCGCATTATTTCCTTACGCCTCCCACATGTTGTTCTCTTTAGTATATATGCCCCAACTATGCAAGCCAACCCTGTAGAGAAAGAAAATTCTACACAGATCTGTGCCACCTCATACAAAAAGTCCCTGTAGAAGATAAAATTATTATCCTTGGTGACTTCAATGCCGAGCCTGGAACACCGAAGCCTGGAAAGGTGTCTTAGGCAAGCATGGTGTTGGAAATTACAATGATAACGGATGCCTCCTGCTAGAGTTCTGTGCAGAACAACAGTAGTATTACAAACACTATCTTTCAGCAGAAAGACACCTTGAAGACAACCTGGATGCATCCCCAATCCAAACATTGGCACCTCATTGACTATGTTCTAGTCCGCCAGAGAAACATTCACAATGTCCGTCATACTCGAGTGATGCCCAGTGCAGAATGCCAGACAGATCATCGCCTGGTCAGATGTAAACTAAACCTTCATCTTAAGTTCAAACCTAAGAGGGGTGGCATCTTAAAGAAGAGACTCCAAGTCAACAATCTTCAACAAGCTACCATGAGAGACAACTTCCAGGCAAACCTGCAAACAAAACTTGAAGACCATCCTACAGATCCTTCTCCTACGGTGCTTTGGCAACATATCAAAAACAGTATCCTCCAGTCTGCGGAAGAATCCCTCAGGTTCTCCCACAAGAAAAATAAAGACTGGTTTTATGAAAACAACCAAGAGATCCAGGAGCTGTTGGCAAAGAAGAGAACTGCTCACCAGGCACACCTCGCCCAGCCAACTTGCCATGTAAGAAAAGCAGCTTTCCGCCTCACATGTAGTAAACTTCACCAAAAACTCAGGGACATGTAGAACAAGTGGTGGGTCAATATAGCAGAAAAGACACAACGCTGTGCAGATCTGGGTGATCATAGAGGATTTTATGAAGCTCTTAAAGCAGTGTTTGGACCTACTTATCAGGTCCAAAGCTCTTTATACAGTACAGATGGTCAAACATTAATTACTGATAAAGTCTCCATCCTGAATCGATGGGCTGAACACTTTTAAAAACTCTTTAGTGCCAACCGAGTTGTCCAAGGCTCAGTTATCCAACATATGATACAAAAACCCATGAAAAATGAATTGGACATAGCTCCCACTTTGGAAGAGACCCTTAAGGCCATACAGCAGATGAAAAACAGCAAGGCAGCTGGGATTGATGGAATCCCACCTGAAGTTTGGAAACATGGAAGTCATGTACTCCGTGATAAATTCCACAAACTCCTTGTGAATTGCTGGGAAAAAGGAGAACTGCCATCAGATCTCTGAGATGCAGTCATCATCACCCTGTACAAGAAAAAAGGATCAAAATCCGATTGCTCAAACTATCGAGGCATAACACTGCTCTCTAGTCCTGGAAAAATCCTTGCAAGGATACTCCTGAACAGATTAGTTCCTGCCATTGCCGAAGAACTTCTTCCTGAAAGCCAATGTGGCTTCAGAGCTAATAGGAGTACTACAGATATGGTATTTGCCCTTAGACAACTGTAAGAGAAATGTAGAGAGCAGAGCAAGGGTCTCTATGTAACATTTGTGGACGTCACCAAAGCCTTCGACACCGTGAGTAGGAAAGGTCTGTGGCAGATCCTGGAAAGACTAGGATGTCCCACCAAATTCCTTAAAATGAATATCTTGCTACACGAGGGCCAGCGCGGTCAAGTGCTGGAGTGAAACAGTTGTGTTCTTGCTCCAACTTTATTTACAATCTTCTTCAGCATGATGCTCCAAAGGGCTACGGCAGAGCTCGAAGAAGACGACGGCATCTATATACATTACCATACTGATTGTAGCTTGTTGAACATAAGCCATCTGAGGGCTCACACTAAGACTCTAAACTATCTAGTCCGTGAGCTGCTCTTCGCTGATGATGATGTTGATGCCCTTGTTGCCCACACAGAAGCAGCTCTGCAGAGCCTGACATCCTGCTTCACAACAGTTGCAGAGCTGTTTGGGCTGGAAGTCAACCTGAAGAAAACGGAAGTTCTTTACCAGCCTGCACCACAGGACGAACACCACCATCCCCACATTGCCGTCAGCAACTCTGTGCTTACATCTGTTCAGCAGTTCACCTACCTGGGAAGCATCATCTCCTCAGATGCCAAGATTGACGAAGAGATGATCACAGATTAGCAAAGGCACATAGCGCATTTGGCAGACTTTACAAAAGAGTCTGGAGTAATAAACACCTGAGGCAAAACACAAAAATCAGTGTGTATAGAGCCATTGTGCTGTCTATTCTCCTTTACGGGTCTGAAATATGGGTCACCTATCGCCACCGCTTACGACTCCTCGAACGCTTCCATCAGCGCTGTTTACGCACAGTCCCTAAATATACACTGAACTGACTATGTGATGAATGTTGCTGTCCTTGAGCAAGCAGGGATCACCAGCACTGAGGCCATGATATTGAGAACACAGCTGCGCTGGGCAGGGCACATTTCTAGGATGGAGGACCATCGCCTCCCCAAAATAGTACTCTACGGTGAACCCGCCGCGGGTTAGTGTAAGAGGGGTGCTCCAAAAAAAGCGATACAAGGACTCCCTGAAACAACATCTCAGGGTCGGCCAAATTGATCACCAACAATGGTCCGCCCTGGCCTCACATCGGGAGGCATGGAGAACTCACGCCGAACAAGTCTTGAAGAGAAACGACAACGCAGAAAGAATCACAACCCGGAAACATCACCCAAGGAAACCTTCTGCTGTGCTTTCTGCAACTGGACTTGTCTATCTCGGATTGGCCTTTTTAGTCATCAACGCACTTGCAGAAAGCGCGGGATGAGACCTTCCTGAATCTTCCCTTGCTAAGGGAAGCCAGAGAGAGGGAGACATCACAGCTGGGAAATACCTTATTTTCTAATTACTTACTCTAGTAACTAGTTACTTTTTGTAATAATGAGCTGGGATGGAGGGTTGGTTTTTTCTTTTGTTTGTTTGTTTTTGTTTTTTGCCTATAATGGCCATGGCTGTAATTTACTGCTTTACAGTGGAACAAGAAAGGGTGTCTTCCTGTTATACTTTACATTTACTTCTCTAAGATTATACTCCATGCATCTAAAGAAATGGTCTGCAGTCCATTAACATGTAATAAATCTTAAATGTCTGAAAGATGCTTGATTTCAGGATGCTTGCAATTCTGTCTACATTAAATTCTGCAGGGGAAACTGCATTCAAGAGATTTCATCCAACTTTGGAACTTGCCTCCATAAACTATAAAGAAAAGATCCAGTATAAATAAAAGACCATGTAGATATTTAAGCAATAATTGAGACTTTAAATGAAGAGCTATAACACCAATCCAAGATACTTTATACTCAATAAAGTACAGTATG
Source organism: Gambelia wislizenii (assembly GCA_030847615.1). Lineage (NCBI taxonomy): Eukaryota > Metazoa > Chordata > Lepidosauria > Squamata > Crotaphytidae > Gambelia > Gambelia wislizenii. The sequence goes on from JAUMIR010000001.1 coordinate 363,635,001, forward strand.
TAACTGCAATATACCAAGAACAGGACTTCAAATTTGTCTTGCTGACATTGATATCAGTTCTCTTGTATGTTTTTGTGTATGACTTGTATAAAATCTAAGATAGATGCCAGTGCATCAGCTGCTACCTTTGTATTTATCCTCACATATTTATTTATTTGGTTATTATCATCCAAAATATCCAAGTTTGAGTTCTTTTGCACTTGCATTCCATATGAATAATGGCTCCCTTAGATACCTTCCAAAATAACATATCCCCATTCCCTTGTAATACATTTTCTGAATTCCATTGAAGACTGCATGTGTGGACTTCCACTAGAACAATGAGATTTCCCCTTCCTCACCTCCCCTATACTTCCTGTGTGTTTTTGGATCTGCTCTGGAGGGTTCCACAGATGTGATGGGAGGCCTAAAAGGGGGAGGGGGAATCTGTACTGTAGATAGACACACTGGGATGTAACCATTTGTGCTGGATTCTGTTTTTCAGCCATTTTAAAGTAGTATTAAGTTTCACTGATAGCTGTGATCCATATATAAATATTTCCAAAAATAAAAATCACCAGAAATTTCTCTCTGTAATTATTTTTCTACTATGGCATAAGTCTCCCCCCAAAAATGTATTTTAACTTACCGGTACATGCAGTATTATTGGGGGTGGTGCTGTAGCATTTGTGCCTTTGACCTCTATTTTTTTCCGAAGACTATACATTTTGTATAGCTTGTTTTAAGTGAAAAGTTTTCTCGAATTAATTAGGAGAGGGAATTATATCCAGATTTAATGTGCTATTCTATATTCTCTACTGTAGCATACTATAGTATTAACTATAGCATTACTGTAGCATACTATAGTATTAACTATGGAATTTTAAATGCATATTTAAATGTTTGTCTATTCTATACTTTTTCTACCATTTAAAATTCTGAAAAGTCAAGCTAAATTAACTGCTGTTTATAATTACTTGAAGCCAAAGATGATATATTAGCTGCTATATTTATTCTGTATTTATTCCAGACCTCCAAAAGTGTGTAGTTCATAACTACTGTTTTTGTAATAAACTTCTTGTCTTCCAATTAACTTGCCTTTGATCCTTTTTTATTAAATACATACAAAAATACCTTACAATAAATGAACTATACCATTATATGCTGCTTCTGCTCAGCTAACTGAAGTTAAAATTGTCACATGGTATGTGTGTATGTGTGTGTGTGGTTACATATAATCCTGAAGGTAAACTGTCAACTCTGGAAAGCATTTCCATTCCTTAGCTCCCACTGAGAGACTGCCAAGTAGTCATTTCTAACTACTAGCATAAGAATAGGATAGCCATTCAGTAGCTGCAACACATATTTTTGGCTATTGTTAATAATTATTTTCTCATCCTTACTTTGTTCCACTGTATTTTAGTGATCAATTATTTAACATCCCCCCTACTTCTTAACAATCACTCAAAGTACTGTTATAAGCATGGGCTTTCTTACAGAATTATCCTATTAAGGTAGGTATATAGTGTGGTAATTTTTTGTAGACAGTAAGATTCTGAATTAAGGTTTCTGAAACTGCCACCCATCTAATTGTAGAACTTGTTAGATCTGCCTCTCTGAGATGGTGCTTGTGATGTCCAGCCAGGACTGTTTTGAATCTCCCCTGCATTTTCCTTCATTTTAGTTCAGGCCTTAGTATGTCTAAGCATAGGAATGTTTCTTTGTATTAGAGTTCTGGGAGGAGCTGAAGAATTCTCCTGCATTTTTCCAGGTTTGGTTTGTTCCTTCCCAGCAAGCTCTGTTTTAGCTAGAAGTTTTTTAGTTTTTTGCTCAGCTTTGCTGTGAGCTTGCAGGGAGCTGTTTTATTGGTGGCAAACAGGCCCAGACAGCCGGGAAGGGCATTTCTTACACCATTTAGCCAAATTAATTACCAACAACCAATAAGTCAAAGGAATCAGGAGCTGAAAGACCCTGCACCAGCTCCATTGAGTGAGGAGATCAAACAAAGATCAAACCCAGAGAGATGACACACTGAAGATTGCTGAAACTCAAACTGTAAAGTATCTTTTATTTCAAGCTTTTAGAGCTGGGGAGGAGAAAGCCCTTTACTTTTGTTCTTTAAAATAAACTTTCTCTTTTTTGAACTTTATATTCAGCATCAGAGCCTTTTGGGGTAAAAGAGTTTGATCTCACAAGGGTACTGGTGTTGCACACCCAAACCTGCCACCACCTTTAGTTGGGTGTGTCTTCACAGTGCTTAATGCAATAACTTTTCAATTTGAATGAAAGAAAAACTGGCTTTGGAGATTAGATAGCAAAGTATCAGCTTGATAGGAGAACAGCAAGAGTACATTCTTTCTTTCACGATTCATACTACTATGGGGAGGCAACGGCAAAAATCCAAAGTACTTGAAGCATGCTGAGTGGGGTTTTCACTCTTTTTCTTTGAACAGCAGGCTAATGTGCCATATTAAAAACTGTTTTTGCAAGTCCCCGTTTTTTAAAGCAGTTTTCCATGTGGAGGTGGGTGGAAAGATAGGAAATTTAAGAAACACAAGCCCATCCACCTGTGCTCCATGATTTGTAGAACTGGTTGCATTTTTGGTATTCTTGACATTACTGACAACCTATCCCTTTTTCTTATATTGACAAATGTTGTAAATATTAAGTATTCTCTCTTTTGATCCCATGCCAATCAGGCCTCTAAGCTGGGAAGATATTCCTTAATTGGTGTGCCTCAGCAAAGAAGGCTTTTCTCACATCTTCCCACAATATATTTATCCCCCCCACCCACTGGTGAGATGCAGAGGTGGGCCCCTTCGGCAGACATTAATCCTTTGATGAACATATACAGTCGGCCCTCTGTATCCACAGATTTGGCCTCCATGGCTTGAAAATATCCCCCCCCCCCAACACACACACAAATTCCAAGAAGCAAACCTAGATTTTGCCATTTTATATAAGGGACACCATTTTACCATGCCATTGTATATAATGGGACTTGAGCATCATGGATTTTTCAATCCTTGGAGGGGTCCTGGAACCAAACCCCCATGGATCCCAAGGGCCCACTGTATAGGGAGAAGCAGGCCTTCAAGTATCGATGTCCCAAGAAATTTAGGATGTTAAGTGCTATCACCAGCACCTTAAACTCAGGCTGGAAGTGACTGGCAGCCAGTGCAACTCCTTTAAAACTGGTCTTACATGGTTTCTGTATGGCATTCTCATCAGCAGAACGATTTAGTCATACTAGAATTTTCTAGCCACATCTTTATATTTTGATGTACCTGAGAAAGAAAGATAGAAAAATCACATGGATAAAAAGGGAAATGAGATTAAGAATGCAAAATCCTTGGTTAAGCATATCTCTATTTCTGTGTTTCAGGTTTATTGAACTCAAGGTATGGACGAGGTTGGACAGAGCATCGCAAATTAGCTGTGACTAGCTTTCGGATTTTTGGGTATGGTCAGAAGTCGTTTGAAAGCAAAATATCAGAAGAATCAGTGATTTTCCTCGAGGCCATTGATACCTACAAAGGAAAGCCTTTCGATCTGAAATACTTGATAACAAATGCAGTTTCAAATATTACTAACTTAATCATTTTTGGAGAGCGGTTTACATATGAAGACACTGAATTTCAGCACATGATTGAAATATTTAGTGAAAACATTGAATTGGCAGCTAGTGCTTCTGCATTTTTGTATAATGCTTTTCCATGGATTGGTGTTGTGCCCTTTGGAAAACATCAACAACTCTTTAAAAATGCAGCTCAGGTCTACACCTTTCTACTCCACCTTATTCAGCGTTTCTCACAGAACAGGACACCTCAGTCACCTCGGCATTTCATAGATGCTTATTTAGATGAAATGGATAAACATAAAAATGACCCAGAGTCTACATTTTCCATGGAAAACTTAATTTTCTCTGTTGGAGAACTCATGATTGCTGGAACAGAAACTACAACAAATGTTCTGAGATGGGCAGTGCTGTTTATGGCTCTTTATCCTAATATTCAAGGTAAGTGTTACATCATCACAAAATGATATCCTTACCTTTATGATTAAATATGTGTTTTCCAAGGAATGCTGTCCATGTTACTCTTTACCAATGCTGAAGACAATATTTTTTCTATTACACCACTTGGTACAATTTGGAACTATCCAGACTTCATTTATGATTTTTCTTCTTCCTTTTAAAGTTTGAGGTGTGGTGTTGGTTTGCTGAAGACTAAGGTGTAATGCTTCAGCATACCTCTATCTTCAGGAAACAGCCATGATAAAAATCAGGCTTACATGCTCAAGAAATAAGTCAAAATTCCATCCTGTTTCCACCTGGCACTTCAGTGTGTTTATGGAGGTTGCAGACCAATACATTTGGAAGGCTCCAGGTTGTGGAAGGCTGATACTGGTTTATGGGGAAGGAATTGTAATTTACATTATAATTACTTGATATGAGTCTTTTTATGTCCTGATGTTGGGTTGTAGTTATTTGAAATTTTAAAATATATCTTAGTAGTTAGTGTCTTGCTATACCTGCACACTTCACAAAATGGATCATGGGAGACATAAACTAGATGCAAATGTTTGGAGACTAACAGGAAACAGTTTCTTTTTACTAAATATTAAAACAACAAATTTAAATTACCTAACATCCTATACCAAATAGATAAAAGAATGCCGCATGAAATTCAACACTATATGAGTGACCTTCTGTTCCTCTTCATCCTTGTACCCTCCAAATGTGCTCTGGAGGTGATTTTGACAGCTTGTGAGGATATGCAGGGAGTGTAGGGGAGAGAATGATCCATTCCCTGTCTGCCTGGCCTAGTTGTTTTAAAAGGTTCTTAATTGCTTTTAATGTTTTTAACTTGTCCATGTTTTAACTAATTTATTACAAGCTGTTTTGAATCCCATATTTGATGAGAAAGTTTGGGAATAAAAATGATTAAGACTCAAAATGCTTATTGCATGTGTTACCCAAAGAGGTGAGGGTGTGTGCTTTCGATCCCCACTTGTGATATTAATATTTGGGGGAATTATGATTAGCTCAAATGGAATGCTGTGAGAGGTGGGTAACCTTTTCAGCCATGAATACTAGTACTAACTGCAGAGAACTCCAGTTAAAGTGAAATAAAATGGGGTGGTTTTTTTTGCAAAATAACACAGAAGCATTTACACACACAACACACGATCACAAGAACTACACAAGGCTAACAAAGAGTTTAAGGCAGAAAGGTTGGATAGGGGAATAGATTCAGGAGATAGGGCAATAATTACCAGTCTTGAAGAGGAGAGAAGTACTCAGACAGAAGTCTGAGGGTGGCACTGGAAGTCCGATCTGGGGTGTGCTGACAGAGAGAGTAGCCAGGTGTTGTCCACAGTGGCACACCTTGCTGTTGTTTAGGGCTAATATTTATACTATATTTTGTGTCCTGAAGGGGTGTTTGGGCTTAGAACAAAGCTTAGATGGGTTTCCCACCCTTTAAACAAAGGAAGTCAAAACTTGTCTGATTGCTGTTAATGGCTGGGAGATATGAAATGATCGGTTTATGACAACCTCACATTGTAGGACAGGAGAGGGTGCAAAGGGATATTTTCTGGAAATATGAGGTGTGTAGGTCGCTTGATTGTTTAGGATGTGTGACTCATTGCCAAGGGGGACCAAGAAGGAATTAGCACATGCCACCTTAATGGTGTTGTTTACTAGGGGCTCTGCTTAATCCTGTCTTGGGTGTGTTTGCTAGAATATTTCCGAGACACCTTCCCAGGTCCTTGTGACCTCCATCTGACCTCACTTTGGATCACCCCGGTCTATTAGATGTCTTAAAGTGCCCAATATTGCCAATTATGTGATATTATAAGGAGGGGATAGTAGGGCATGTTCACATTTGAAGCTAGGTATGGTATGATTTAATTAACAACTCTTAACGCCTATATTCATGTACATACATTGTATACATCTGTGGAAATTGCAGTCTATGATGCCTCTTGCATGAGTATGGGTGCCCTGTTCTGTCACATGTGACATTTGTCAGATGTCTAGGCTGTGCTGGTAGGACTGAACGTCTGTTTTGGAAATGTAGGTACCTGGAAGGCACCAGGGTTCTTTTTTTTGGAGGGGGGGGGTCCTGAAGATATCAGCCATATCCAAAGTGATGTCAATTTTGATAGAGTTTACTATAACTGAATTTAGGGACAAGAGGATGCCTGAGTTCCTGAGCCTTCTAACAGTTGCACATTGTGGTTGAAGCAGTGATAAAGAGAGAGAGAATGAAATAGCCATGTTTGCAGAATATAAATACATGGTAATATTTGAGGAAATATGTCTTCATGGATTTGTAGACTAATTTCAAATGAGTATCTCTATTATTCTGTAGCAATTCCTGTGTCAGTTTATGGTACAATAAATTATCAGGCCTAAATCCAATTTCTAGTCCCAACTATAGTCGAATCATTGAATCAATTGCTGGATGATTCTCCAACATATAAATCTAATCAATTCAGTGATTCCCTTCTAGTTGAGATTAGCAATTGGAGTCTTTAAACATTTGCGTGTTTAAACCTATTTTTGCTGCTCTTTGCTAGGCTTTGATTTGGGGCGGGGGTGCATGCTCAGGTTTTGTGTGTGCAAGTAGAGAGCATGTGCATGCATGAAATGTTTTCCAAGCGCAAGAAAGAACACTTGTATACAAACAACAGTAAACCACAGATATTCAGATGAATGTGAGAAGAGGCTCTGAAATTTTTATATATTAAATTGGTAAGAATTAATATTTCATCTAATGCTTTTTAAATCAAACCATTATTTTATCAACTGAAAGCCTTTTCTCTTAACAGGACAAGTTCATAAAGAAATTGATATAGTCATTGGGCCAAACAGAACACCCTGCCTAGAAGAGAAATGTAAAATGCCATACACAGAGGCAGTACTACATGAAATTTTAAGATTCTGTAATGTAGCTCCTCTAGGTATTTTCCATGCAACTTCAAAGGACACGGTTGTGCGTGGTTATTCTATCCCTCAAGGCACTACAGTCATTACAAACCTCTATTCTGTACATTTTGATGAAAAGTACTGGAGTAATCCAGAAATGTTTTGCCCTGAGAGGTTTTTGGACAGCTCTGGACAGTTCATTAAGAAGGAAGCATTTGTTCCATTTTCACTAGGTAAGATTACATTCTTATCTGTAAATCTAGAAGTGACAAAGTTGTGGGTGAAGGAACAAAACAAAGGTGCAAAGGTGGTAATGAAAACATGGTTTAAATGGTCAGTATTTTCAGTAGCAAACCTTGTCATGGTGGGGTGTGTCAAATTTTCTGAATTTAACAATTAGGGGTGCTAAAAGGTTGCAGCTTGACGGGAGAATTTTAAAAAATGTTTTTGTTAAATTGGTATAATTTGGTTTTGCTTAGTAAATGAGCATGTAAAAATTGTGTTTTTTCTACATTTTTATGCAATTTCCAATTAATCTGTCTGCTTTTTTATTTTGTAAAATGATATGCTTTTTATGAAAATATCTATGTAAATGTATCTAAAAAATTGTAGCTAGCTGAGTATCTTAGTAATTAGTCCTTGATTGACTAGTTTAAGAACCTATTTTAAAAGACAGAAAATTAACCTCTGACTAGTGATTTTTCTGATAACTTTCTCCTTACCTGGCTCTTTCTTACCTTACCTTGGGGCCCTCAACATCTTCAAAATTTGTTTCCTTTGCTGCTTGAAAACTGAGAAAAGGCTAATCTTGAACTGTTTAATTTCTGTATATGTTTCTGCTTTACCCCTTTGAAAAGCTTTTTTAAAATGGCTGGGGTGTGTGTGTGGTCATTTTCTCTGTGAACAGACTGATTAAGGAGGCAAGAGTTATCTCTACTCAGCCCATTTTTCCTTTAGCCCAGACATTCTTCTACCCCCAGAAGAGCTGTACAGTCTTGGCAACTGCAGCTTTCCTTGGCTTTGTCTGAGGACTTCATTGTTCTTCTTCGCTAAGGGGGAAACACTTGGATCTTCCTACAGTAGACATATTAATTTGGAAAGTGACATCTGGATCTTGCACAACTGCAGTGTAAGCTTATTGTGTTCCTAGTAGGAGAAAATCGACTTCTGGAAAAGCCCTATTTAAACATCAGACATCTTCATGATCTCATTCATTGTCTCACTTTTTTTTTATGTTATGTGGAAAGCTTTACCAAAACTAGTATCTGATGTCAAGTATATTTCAGAATTTGAGTTCTTATACAACATAAAGGGTCTAAATTGGCAATAAAGTTTTCCAAATAAATATTTTTAAAACTTTTTAAACTTAAAACGATTGTTTTAACAGAGGGGCGGGGTATAAATAAATTTTATTATTAACATTATTATTTCCTTTATTTTAGAATTGCATATAAGCTTAAACAGAAAACTGTACAGGGTTTGGCACAGATCAGATTACAGCTTACTGAACTATGCTTTGGTTTTAATAATGTGAAGGTATTGTTTTATTATAGGTGTGACATATGTATTCTTTGATAAAAGAAATGGGTTATTAAATGCAGTTTCTTTCCTATCCTCTGCTCAGGACGAAGACACTGTTTAGGAGAACAGCTGGCCAGAATGGAAATGTTTTTATTTTTTACTTCATTACTTCAGCGATTTCATCTGCATTTTCCTAATGGTTTGACTCCAGACCTTAGGCCAAAGTTAGGCATGACAATGCAACCTCATCCGTACCTTATCTGTGCAGAGAGGCGATTTTGAACATAAATGCAATAGAAACAATTCAACACATAAGGTTCTAGTAGCCAACAGCATGACAGACTGGTGAGATGAATTAATACTTCCTTGACCAAACTAATTAAATCCTGTCCAGGTATTTAAAAGAAGAAAATACAGTGTATATGGTAAAATTTCTGAGATCCACAAAAGGAAGAAAGGAGTTTATTTCCAAGGGCAGGAAATAGAGAATGGAAAATTATGGTGCCCCATGCTACTCAAATGTCATGACTGGGGTGGGTGTGGCAGTGATAGCCTCACAAGAAATGTATGCACTCTAAAGGTCAGTCCACTAGGATTGCTCCCAACCTGGTTATCAAATTCATCATTGCTTCAGCTTCCACATCAAGAGCCATCTTTCTTGGCACTTTTCAGAGTGGCCAGTTCAAACCTGGATAGCTTGCTTTCCCTTTGGTTTGGAGGTACAGGTTGGTAAACGTGTACATTTATAAATCCAAATTCAGGTACTGTGTTATATCTGAAACCATCATGTTTGAGGAGCCACTGGGATTTCACATGGGCTGAGTTAGTGGGTGTGAGGTGTGTTGGTGTACAAATATGGCTCTAAATAGCTTGTCTTTTCAATTAGCACTCCTGTTGAAAATGCAGATGAAGTCATTTCTGCATTTGGTTGGCAGTGCACATTTTGGTATTTCCAGAAATTGCAATACTACTAGGTCATATTTAAAATGGAATTACAGAGGCATTCTGAATATTGCTATTAGAAATATTTTGTTCAGAAGCAAAACCTATGCATTATACTCATACATGAGAGGAAGGATCCTACCAAAAGTAACCTCTTGATAACTGGGAAGATTTTTTAAAGCAGCTTAAACTAATTTTTCTTTTGCAATAAAAATTATGAGATAGACTTCCATGATAAAAAGACTGGAAAACATTTGAATCAGTGTTTGTTGCTTCCTTTATGAAGCTGCACTACTTTGTTTTTATTCCTTTTCATACATATACAAAGTTTTGTGTTTCCCATTGATTAAGTGGGAAGATTGTATCATGCCTATAACTGTTATTAAGAGGCACTGGACAAAATGTGCAGTAGTAAATTCTTTAGTTTAACAATGGTACTGTATAAAGTCCTTTTTGTCTGACCTGAATCTCTTACTATTCAGCTTTATTGGATGGCCCTGCGTTCTAGTATTAGGGGAGGGAGAAAAGTTGATTGCTGCCCAGTTTCTCTATACCATGTGTAAAATATGCTTCTGTTGTATCTCCTCTCCACCCCCATCCAAACTAAAAAGCCCCCAAAAGCAGCAAGTGTTTTCTAATTGGTCTGTAGCCGTCCCTATATCTGGACCCTTCACTGTTGCCTTATTATTTAGGAAGACATCTGACCAATGACCTCCTTTCTTGAAGAAGAATCTTTCAATTCTATGGCTGTTGTATTTTTATTTATTTATTCTTTACTATTAAAATGTTTATCTCTCGGTCTAGAACATTTCAGTGCAGCCAGTTCAAAGCAGCCAGTTCAGTGCGGGTTAGGGTTATTATCAGTTGATATTATTGATAATAACCCTAACCCTTACCTTAACACTAACCCTATCCAAATGGTTTTGCAAGACAATCCCAACCAAACAGAAATGGTTTTGATTGCATTTTCTTGACAAAAGTATCAATTATCAATTAATACACAAGCAGAACCATGCTGCACTTAAATGGTTGCTCGGAACTAGCTGCACTGAAAGGTCCCATTCCATTATCTCCTGCCCTGCAGCACAAGATCTCAGGGCAGCGTACAGACAAAAGCTTTTTTAAAGTAGTTTGGATGAGCAACATGAACAATTTAAACCTAAAATGCACAAAAGAAGCCATGTATGTATACCAATTCAGGCTAAGATCCTTAGACCATAAAAGCTTTGGTTAAGAGCCACATTTTAGCTTGGCAATGAAATGAAGTCAATGTCTGTGCCAAACAGGCCCTTAACAAGCGAATATTTTACAACTGGAGTGCCACAGCAGAGAAGGCTCTCCTTTGTCTGCTCAGAAGGCCCCTCTAATAGATCTCAGGTTTTGGTCAGAGGTGCTCCTTCAAATATCAAATCATTTAGGGCTTTAAATAATGTCACCAGCTTTTTGAACTGAGATCAGAAGTGTATTGATAGCCAGTGGAATGCCTTTAAAACAACTGGTATTATATGGTCTCTCTGAGGTGCTCCTGCCAGCAATTGGCTACTGCATATTGCACAAACTGCAATCTCCGTGTCATTTCTAAGGGCAGACCCATGTATAGCATGTTGCAGTAGTCTGACCAGGAAGTTACCAGTGCATGCCTATGTTATTCCTGTCCAAGAAAGACCATAGCTGGTAAGCCAGTCTAAGCCACTTGAAAGTCCACCTGTACTGAACGTTTGCATCAGCGCTATATACATACAATCCTAAATATACACTGGACTGACTATGTGATGAATGTTGCTGTCCTTGAGCAAGCAGGGATCACCAGCATTGAGGCAATGATACTGAGAACACAACTGCGCTGGGCAGGGCATGTTTCTAGGATGGAGGACAATCGCTTCCCAAAAATAGTACTCTACGGTGAACTTGCCACGGGTCAGCGTAAGAGGGGCGCTCCAAAAAAGCAATGCAAGGACTTCCTGAAACAACATCTCAGGCTTGGCCAAATTGATCACCAACAATGGTCCGCCCTGGCTTCAGATCAGGAGGCATGGAGACGCACTATCCACAATGCTGCAGCCTTATTTGAGAACTCACGCCAAACAAGTCTTGAAGAGAAACAACAACGCAGAAAGAATCACAACCCGGAAACATCACCCAAGGAGACCCTCTGCTGTGCTTTCTGCAACTGGACTTGTTTATCTTGGATTGGCCTTTTCGGTCATCAGCGCGCTTGCATAAAACGCAGGATGAGTCCTTCCTGAATCTTCGTTTGTGAAGAAAAACCAGAGAGAGATTGACAGAGATGGATCCAGGGATACTCCCAAGCTACACAGATGCTCCTTCAGGAGTGCAACCCCACCCAGGTTTAACCAATTCCTAGACCTGGGAACTACCAATCCACAGAGCCTTCATCTTCCTAGGCTGCAGCTTCAGTTTGTCATCATCCATCCCATTATAGCAGCCAGATAGCCTCACTTGATAAGGAGTGATGGAGCAAGATGTCATGAGGATACTGTTGGTATCCAATTTCAGAATGTCCAGTGACATGACCTAGTAGCTTTATATAGATACTTCACATCATATAGATAAAATGTACCCCCTATTGAGCCCTTAATAGTCATAGGGATGAAAAACATTCCCCCAGAACAGACTGGAACTGGACCTGTATGTTCAGGGCCCAGAACTATTGTAAGTCCAATAGGTTATGATGGTCAAAGGTACCAAAAGCTGTTGAAAGACCCAGAAGATCAACAGAACAGTCCTTTATTTGGAGGCAGTCATAGGTCATAGAATCATAGAGCTAGAAGGGACTGCAAGGACCATCTAGTCCAACCACCAGCCATGCCTGAATACACAACTAAAACATCTCTGAAGGGATGGCTTTGCAACCTTGAACTCCAAAGAAGGAGAATCCACCACTCATGAAGCTGTTACTGTCAGGAAGTTCTTCCTAATGTTTAGCTATAGAATCTGGTTTCTTGCAGTCAGATCCATTGGTTTATGTCTCATGATTCGAACAGAACATTAGCTTGTTCTATCTTCTAGATCATGTCAATATCCTACTTGAACTGTGGTGTCCAGAACTGGACACAGTATTCCAGGTGAGGTCTAACCAAAAGCTGAATTGAGTGATGCTATTACTCTCTCAATCTGGACCCAGTACTCTCTTGATGTAGCCTAGAATTGCATTGGCTTTTTTGGTCTGCTCCATTACACTGTTGACCCATGTTTAGCTAGTGGTCTTGAAAGACTACCAGATACTCCTCACATGTAATGTTATCAAGTCGGGTGTCACCCATCCTTTATTTGTACATTCCATTTTTGCAGCCTAAATGTAGTACCTTACATTCATCCCTGTTAAAATTAATTTTGTTAGTTTTGGCCCAGCTCTCCAAATCTGCTAAGATAATTTTGAATCTAATTTTGTCCCATTAGCTACCCCTCCTCATTTGGTGTCTGCACATTTGATAAGTGTGCCCTCTATTCTATTCTGAACAGAACTGGGCTCAAGGCACCACACTAGTCATTTGTCTCCAGGATGAAGAGGAGCCATTGGTAAACACTCTTTGGGTTTGGGTTTGTTAACTAGTTACAAATTCACCCAGCAGTAACATTGTGTAGCCCTCATTTTCCAGGTTGTCTGCAAAAATATCGTGAGGGGGCCTTATTTTGCAATGAAGATATATTGCATTCACAGAATTCCCCTGATCTACCAAGCTGACTTTAATATATTGCATTCACAGAATTCCCCTGATCTACAAAGCTGACTTTAATAATCTGATCTAGAGGCTTTCCTAGTATTGATGTTAAACTGACTGGTCAGTAGTTACTTCTCCTCCCACCACCCATTTTTGAAGATGAGGACAACATTCAGTCCCTTCCAGTCTGCTAGGCTCTCTCTTGTTCTCCAAGAATTTTCAGAGGCTGTGAGATTTCCAAGTTCCTTGAGTAGCTTGGGTGCAGTTCTTCTGGCCCTGGAAATCTGAATACATTTAGAACAGCTAGGTATTCCTGTACTACCTCTTTACTTGTTCTGGACTGTAATCCCCTTACTGCATCATTTGTTCTATTTACAGCTGTTTTCATTTTGGCAGAAGATTGAGACAAAGTAGGTGTTGAACAGTTCCACCTTCTCTCCCATTAGCATTTTACTACCTTGACCATGCAGTGACCCTACCATTTCTTTGCTCTTCAACTTCCTCCCAAAATAGCCAAATAACTCCTTCTTATCATTTTTATCCTCTCTAGCAAGCTTTGAGCACATTTTGAATTTTGCTTTCTGATTTTCTTGCTGCAAGTACTGGCTTTTCAGTTATCTTTCTCTTTCATGATTTCTCCCCTTCTTTCATTTCTAGCACATATTCCTTTTAAATCTCAGCTCATCTAAAGTGTCTTTATAAATCCATCCTGGTTTCTTCAGGGTATCCAAAACTATTTGAGTACCAAACTCCAGTGTCAAATGTTTTCAGATAATCTGTTTGTTTTAGCCACCTTACACTTGAACAAGTTACAGATCAATCTGGGTGACAAGTCAGGGATGAAATACCAGAGGCCAAATAAGATTTTTTTAAAAAAACATTAATATTCCATTGATTTTATAACTTACAAGTTTAACAACTATCACTAATGCATCAACCTTTTAGTTCCCCTTCTAAGATCCACAGAATAAAATGGGCCAGTATCATACATCACCTGGGTGGACTGTAATGCTCCACCCATACAGTTCCATGACCCACCCTCTTCATTATGGATAACAGCTTATACTCAAACCCTGCCCCCCCCCTGCCATTTACTGCCAAAGAGAGGATGGAAAGCCCTAGGCAGGTCCAGGTTGCAATTTTTACAACCAGAAGGAGAAAGTTGCTATTGCCCTCTGTGATAATGGGCTATCCCTATTATCTAGGCAACACAACTAAGGGGTTTAGCTGCCCCTCTGGGTAAACAAAGGGTTAATGAGATGTTGAACTAAGTTACATTTATTGGGGTCAACATCACAGAAGAGTAGCAGGATCACCAGAGAAAATTGGCCATTGAAATGACCAGTGCCAAGCTTCACAATCATTCCCAAGAGAGGTTATAAAAGTCCCAGGGGGTGATCACAAGGCAGAGAGTCTTAACAAAAAGAGGACAAAGAGAGACAAAAGGGCTGAGGCATCTTCTTCAGGATGGGAAGCTGATTGGAGGCTGAGCCCCACAATCCAGACCCCCAGCTTTCCTCATGGACATCCAAGATCCGAAGATATCTGTATCGTGAGTAGAACAGGAAAATGTGTAGCTAGCTGCTTTAGGTTTATGTTTCTTGTAACCTCAGCTGAATGTGACCTAGGCTGTTGTTTGTAATTTGTAACTACTTCAAAAATATCTGAAGGCAGGTGCCTTCAGATAAAACAAACCTTTTGCTAGTGTAGATTGCTGACTTAGAATAAAAGCTTTCCTTTTAAAGACCTCCTCTCTTCCACACTCTTTCGTGTGCCTTTTGCTCAGTGTGTGTAAGTTCCCCCAGTAACTTCCCACTGAGTTACTGGTTCATGGGGGTTAAAATCAGTGGGTGGTAGCAGCTTAGAGGAGCAGGAGCAAGTCCTTGACATCCTCCCAGATTTCCATTGAGTCATTATCTTACTATCTTTTATTTCTGTAGCACCATCAATGTACCTGGTGCTTCACAAGAAAAAGAACAACAAAACAGTTCCCTACCCTCAAGCTTACAGTCTAATGAAGACATGATACAAAAGGAAAGGGGATGGCAGTAGGGAAAGGGATTAAGTCTAGCATTCTCATCTCTCCCTCCTTGGCCAGGGCAATGGCAGTTGGGATGGAGGGAGGGCCGTTCTGCTTCTGGGCCAAGGCAAAAGGGAGCTCTGCCTGCCTCTCCTTCTTTCCCTCCTAGTCATAACTCCAACTTTCACAAATGCTCAGTGAAAGTACCAGCATTATCAATAGAAAAATAGTATACTTTCCCATACTTCAAATGTCAGCACATAAGCAGTATTACTAATTAATTCCTAATGCCAGCAGTATGGGTGGGGAATTGGCTCTCTACAAGGGACACAGCTGTGGTTCTGCTACATGTGGCACTCTTATGAGCTGTACTCTTCAGGGGTACCTCAAGCAGAGCTTCCTTAGCTCAATGGAGGGTAGTCTTCCCCAGATGTGGCCATGGTAACACACGCCTTGATCACATCCTAGTTGGATTACTGTAACAGACTCTATATGAGGCTGCCTTTGGAAACTAGAAACTTCAGCAGGTCTCAAATGCTGTGGCCAGATTGCTGACTGGGGCTGGTTATAGGGAGCATATCACTCCCTTATTGAAATTGTTTCACTGGCTGCTGGTCTGCTTCTGAGCACAATTCAAAGTGCTGGTTTTGACCGACGAAGCCCTATACAGCTTACACCCAGACTATCTGAAAGCTCTCATCTCCCCATATGAACCTGCTCAACTATTACAATCTTTGTGGGAGGGCTTTCTTTCTGTCCCACCTCACTCCCAGGCTTGTCTAGTGGGGACATGGGAGAGAGCCTTCTCAGTAGCTTCTCCTACCAGTGATGGGCAACCTTTTGAGCTTGGTGTGTCAAAATTCGCCAAAAAACTGAGCATAACTCGGGTGTTGTGTCACTTAGAGGAAAAAACATTATTTCACGATATTTACTGTTTAAATAACATAAATGTATAATTGTTATATATAATTGTATTTAATAAACCCAAACCTAATAATTTAACTTACCTTCTTAGTGACTTCTTTGTTCCTCCATCAGTTTCTTTTGTTGGTCTTGATATTATTTACCTTGTGTGGAGTGCCGTGAACTGAGATAAGTGAGGGGAGGGGGAATTCTTTAACTAACCTGCCTATTAGTGACTTTTTTGTTGCTGAAGCCCCGGATCCCCCTCGGGAAGGCTGGGGAGAGGCCGGGCAGAAACCTGTCTGCCTGCCTGCTGCCTTACCTGGCCTTTCTGAGGTGGCTCCAGGGAAGCAGGTAGGCCTCAGGGGTGGTGGTGGTGATCAGGGCTTCGTAGCCCCGCCTGCCACTTTCCTCCCCCTTCCCCCACTCTCTAAAGTGGTGATCAGGGCTTCGAAGCCCCACCCACCACTTTAGGGAGGGTGGTGAGGTTGCGGGGGGAAGGGGGGGAGGCAGCCTAGCTGTGTGTCACCACAGATGCCTACGCATATCAGTGGTGACACGCATGTCATAGGTTCGCCATCATTGTCCTAGGCTAAGGAACCTCTCCTGGAACTCTGATTTTCCCCCTCTGCTTTCTTTTCACCAGCGTACAGGTTCAGCATACAAGTTAAACAGTCTTGCCTTGACCCACTTTCCAACTGGAAATCATTCCATTTCTCTGTATTCTGTCCTAACAGTAGCCTTGTCCAGAGTACAGATTATGCATCATGACAATCAAATTTGTAGCACACCAATTTCTTTAAGAGCGATCCATAGTTTTTCATGATCTACTTACACTGTACAATCAAAGGCTTTTCTATAACCTATAGAGCACAGACTGGTTTCCCTTTTAATTTCTTTGGTGCACACCATTATCCAATGTATGATTGCATGTGATTCCTAGTGCCTCTTTATTTCCTGAACGCAGCTTGGACATCTGGCTTTTCTTGCTCAATATATGGTAAAAGTCTTTGTTGTAGAATTTTGAGCATCACTTTGCTTACATGGGAAATTAATGCAAAAGCCCTGTGGTTAGTGCAATCCCTGGTGTTCCCTTTCTTGGGGATTGGAATGTATGTTGAAGATTTCCAATCAGTGGACCATTCTTTTGTTTTCCATATTTGTTGACAGATTTTGTTAGAACTATGGTAGACTCTGTCTCTGTAGATTGAAGCAGCTCTCTTGGTATGCCATCTGTTCCTGGTGATTTATTTCTCCCAAGTGCTCTGAAGCAGCTTCCACTTCACTTTATAAAACTGGAGGTTCTGCATCATATGATTATTCCTTGAACAAATCTGCCATCCTATCATCCCTTCTATATAGTTCTTCAGAGTATTGTTTCCATTCTCTTTTTATTTCTACTTGGTCATGAAATGTGTTACCCTGTTGGTTGTAGAGCATCCCCTTTGATTTCTTGGATCTTGTGAAAGAGGTCTCTTGTTTTCTCTCTCTTGTTTTCAACTTCTTTTTCTGTACATTGATTATTGTAGTAGTTCTCCTTGTCCCTGTGCACAACTCATGGTACTGTTGTATTCAAGGTTCTGACTCTATTTCGGTCCCCTTTTGCTTCTCATCTGTCCTTAACTACTTGAAGAGTTTCATCTGTGATCCATTGAGGCTTCTCTTTCTTTTTAGGTACAGATAATGTCTTTTTGCATTCCGCCCTGACAAAGTTCCTGGCTTTAGTCCAGAGTTCTTCTGGCTCCCAGTCAATTAGGCTTAATAGTGCAAATCTCTTTTTCACATTACAGTGGGCCCTCTCAATATGCAGGCTCCTGATCCATAGTTTTAACTGCCTGCAGATTGTCACATTCCATACCTGAAATGGTGGCAGTGTGTGTGCTGATGCTTTTGCATGCACATTGCTGCTATTTAATAATATGGGACGAAACCATCCATGTTTTTTGCCATCTGCAGGGGGTCCTGGATCTGACCCCCATGGATCCAGAAGTCCCACTGTATCTTTAAATTCTTCAGGTTGTATTTCAGCATGATGGTTGGTTTAGTGTTCCTCTTTAGATTTATTCTAATTTTTGATATTAGAAGCTCATGGTCTATGCTACAATCTGTTCCTGGTCTTGTTTTTGCAGAGAGAATGGAGCTTCTCAAACTTCTGCTTCCAATTATATAGTCTATTTAATTTCGATATTGGCCAGAAGGTGGCATTCATATACACAGTCACTTCTTGGGTTGCTTGAAGAATGTGTTTGTGATGAACAAACTGTTGGCCTTACAAAATTCAGTCAGTTGCTATCCTGCTTCATTTCTTGATCCTAGGCCAAATTTTTCTATAATGTTTGATTCTGTTCTGTTTCCTGTTTTTGCATTCCAGTCACCCGTGATTAACAAGAAGTCTTGTTTTGACGTGGACTCCAGCATAGAATCTTTTTATTTCTGCTTCTTCTGCCCTCCATAGTTGGAGCATAAACCTGGATTAAGGTTATACTGATGGGCTTTCCGTGAAGTCTTATTGACATGATTCAGTCAGACTTTTCATTATATGCTTCGACTGCTTTTGCTACAAATCTCCTCACTGTAATTGCATCCCCGTTTCTTCTTATATTTTCATTTCCTGAGTAAAACATTGTGTAATTATCTGACTCAACGTCCCATTCTTGTCCACTTTAGCTCATTCACCAGAAGTATTGCAATGTTGATACATTCCATTTCTTCTTTCATTATTTCTAGCTTCCCCTGAATCATGCTTCTCACATTCCATGTTCCTATAATATGTGTTGTGCAGCTTCAGAATTACCTTTCACTTCTGAGCACATCAATAGCTGAATGTCTTTTGGGTTTGAGTCCAGTTGCATCATTAACCACAGCACTATCTGTAGTTGTCTTCTGCTGTATCCCAGTAGCTGGTTGAGGGGCATCAGACCTGGGAGTTTCATTTTCTGGCACTATCTCTTTTTGGATTGTCTCATCATAGGGTTTTAGTGGTAAAAGATCTTCAAAAGGAGGTTTATCATGCCTCCCTCTGTACAGTACTAACAAGTGTTAGCTATGGTGCCATTGCCATTGTCTCTGAGAGATCTTCTGCAGGTGTTACCCTCCATTCCTGCTGCTGCCCAGTAGCTATTTGGCACATTTAGTCTGGCTCCTCAGCAAATGTCTGTCTGACATGGGAAACTCTATGAGCAGCACAGCTGCCATCAGCATAGCCACTTCCCTCCCAGGAGCATGAAATCCCACCACCATGGGAAGGTGGTGCTACTGATGGGATGAGGACAGAGCAACATGCAATTATATGTGCTGTTTTATAAAAATATGTAATATGTGTTTCATGTATTCTTAATTGTATTTTAAGTTAAATCTGTAAAAGTAGTGTTTTAATGTAACTGATGTGTTACTACTTTATAAACTTTTATACTACATACCTGTTTTAGCTGTTTTAACCTCCATTGTAAGCCACTTTGAGACCCTTTTGGAAATAAAATCAGGATACAAATCAAATCAATCAGTCAATCAATAATAGTCTTTCAAAAACCTAGCTCCTGAACAATTTAGAATTTTGTATTAACACCCTGAATTGGGCCCAGTAGCACACTGGCGTTCATTTCAAAATGGAGCTAATACGTTCACAACTTGCTGCCCTTGTCACGGCGTGGGAAACAGTAGGGGCAACAACATTCTGGACAAGCTGCAGCTTTCACACAGGACTTTTTCAGATGCATAAAAAGTGCTGCGGAGGGCTCAGGAGAGGTATGCACCTGTTTTGCAGCAGGGGGTCCTTTTCGGATGCCGCCATCCCTCTCGCGTTACCCTCCATATTCATTCCATGTTGCATGGAAGGAAAAGGCGCCACTTTTTACTCACGAAGAACTTCTCCTGAGCCCGCCGCAGCACTTTTTACACGTCTGAAAAAGTCCACAGTCTTCCAAGGGAAGCCCCATGTAAAGAGCAATTCAGTAGTCTAACAAAACCCTATCAGAGCATGGATTACTGTTGCCAGGTTATTCTGGTGCAGGAACAGCCATAGCTCAGTGTTACAAGTACTACTCACCACTGAGGCTATCTGGACCTTCTCTGGTGGATTTGAATGGAAGGATTGATGAGAGTTATCAAACCAACAATGTCTCAAAGGTTACCATTGCCCACCATTGAAGGATCAGGGTCATAGTTTAGGTGTTCCATCCATTGTCCTAGAGCAAAAATGGTGGTCTAATGCACCTTTTATCTATCAGGGCTGCAGCTGGTATATCATCCCCATCAAGACAGAGATAGCATTCATGTAGGGGTAGGATTTTTCAGCCCTCCAGATATTGTTGAATACCAGCCTTGACTATTCACAGAGATATCTTCTGGCTTGGATGATTGCAATGTGTGATAAGTGAGGCTGCTATTGAAAATGGCTTGGGAACTTCAGCTACTTCAAGTCAGGGAAGCTAGATAGTTAATGGGAATTGGCTCAGTTTCTGACATTATGCCACTTGCATTTTGCCACCTGGACTGAGAATTTAAAGTCATGGGTTTAACCTTTAAAATCCTAGTTACCTGAAGACGTGTTGCTGACCATATTTACCTATCCACATCCTAGGGACATGCCTTGCCTGCTATGGTGCATCTGATTACTACAAGAGAGGCTTGGGTTTTTTCCAGTGACAATGGCATTTGTAGAATATCTCCTTCAGAAGGGAAAGAAGAAATTCGCTTTCTTCTTTCGCTAGTGTGACTAGAACAGTTAAGTGAGTTTGGATCAGAGGTCATAAGTGTGTAAAAAGTGCCAATATATTGCATTTCACTGGGGAGGGACCCTTTAAAAGCACTTAAAATTCATTACTTTCACATTGATAAGCGAACATTTATACCATTTCTGTTAATTCTAAGGTAGCATTTAAATTTAAGTCATGTAGTTACACTAAAAACCTTGCTGGAATGAAGGTGAACAATCCTGTGCATGACTTTCCACATTTCCCTGTCCCTGATTTGAGCTTGGGAAAGAAGGAAACACTGCGTGAATTTTTGAAAACCTTATTGGATAACACTTGAAAACATAACTGCATAGGAATAAAAATTCACAGCACTCCTCAACTAGAGAAGCATTGTTGGATGAAACAACAAAGATGGCCTCATGAACTTCTCATGGGGATTTTACGTGTTATAATATTCTTTACTCATTACTCTATCTCTGTCGTTATGCAAGTAGAATTTCAGGACTACCAACTTCCTGGATTTCTGTAGTACAGGTTCAATTTTTAAAAGGTTTGCTTTCTGTCATGATAATTACATTAAAAATGGCAGATGTTGTGAAGAGAGAGAAGAAACCTTTTGGCTAACATCCAGACTATAACATCACGATGCCAGCAATTTTCCCTGAGTGAGCTGGACCCATTAAAATAATGGATGACATTAATAGGACAAAACATTAATGGACAGATTAACTATTGCTTCATCCAATGCAAAGAATCTCTAGCTATGTGTACCCCCTCACACACGTATGGTACATAAGGAATAGGAAATGAAGTTGCTATGTTCACAATATCATATGCTGATTTAAATAGTCAGTTGATCATTCCCTGAACCTGTGGGGCTAATCCATAATTATCTGTTGGTTTTGTACTAGGGAAGAAATACTGGCTCTTCCTTTAACAGCACAAAAGGCAAAGATCTGACCATACATTTCTTAACAACTAACTGTATTTTGTATCCGAGATATTTCTCCCCCTCCTTGTACCATCTATTATAGTAAGAACAGGTTGCATACCTGTAACTGTGGTTCTTCGAGTGGTAATCTGTGAACTCATAAATGGGTGATCTGCACCTGCATACTGCATCATTCGGAACATTTCAGATTCTTACATAAGCTTTTTTGGCAGTAGTCCTGCCCACCCTCAGCACCACTATACAGGGCCCTTCTCACCTAAGCCCTCAGTTCCATGGATGCCGATGCAGCAGCCCAAGGAACTAAAGCAGGACATTATGGTGTGTGCGTGTGTGTGTGTGTGTGCAGGTATTGTGTGAATTCACAGATGACCACAGTTACAGATATGTGACCTGTTCTTTTTTTGTGCTCTCTGTGACTCACACAAATGGGAGGCTAGTAAGCTACCAGAAGGAAGAAGTGTCATGCTAGACAAGAATACAAAACATCCCCCCCAAAAACTGCAGGATCTCTAGATCATGTGTCCAGTCTGTAATTGGTGATGAAAGTAAAAGGTTGCAACCATGTAGCCACTCTACAGGCATCCTCCGAGGGAACTCCCCTCAGAAAGGCTCATGTAACCATAGCTCTTTTAGAATGTCTATGCACAACAAGTGGTGGTTCCACCTTTCCATGTTCATAAGCGAGATGTGTGGAACGCACCCACTTAGACAAATGTTGTTTCAATACTGGGAGACCTTTCCTGTTTGAGGAGTAGAATACAAAAAGGCTCTGAGAAGTACAGAAACCTGCAGTCCTAGCCACGTAAAAGGCAAGGGCTTTCTGATGTCCAAGCAATGAAGTGTCCTTTCCAGTTCAGAATTCAGGTTCTGCATTAACACAAGAAATATTACGTTGTTTATAAGGAATGCCAATAAAACCTTAGGCAGAAAAGAGATGCCTGGTCTTACGACAATCTTATCCTGATGAAAATGTAGGTATGGCTGGTCCACCTGGAGTGCACGTAACTCTCCTTCTCACCTTGCAGGGCTAATCACCACCAAGTAAGCAGTCTTCCAGGATAGTAGACAGAGGTCACAGGAGTCCATTGGTTCAAAAGGTTTCCCAGAGAGCTAAGACAACACTAACTAGGCTCCACTGAGGAGTTGGTCATACAGGAGTATGGGAATTCTTGTAACCCCATTGGAACCTCTTACCCATTGTGTCCTGGAAGCAGGAGGATTTGCCGATGATTTGGAAATTGGCTGATATTCCAGCAAGGTAACATTTAACAGAACAAAAAGAAAGGCCCATGTCTAATAGGAAGAGGAGAAACTCAAGGATATGTGGAATTGGTGCAGGCCCTGGAGCAACTCCACAAAGTGACAAGAAGGCTATGAATTTCTTCAATTTGGAGGTATAGGATTGCTGAGTGGAAAACCTATGCCCTCAGCAGTTATGTGTCATATAGGCTCAGGAAGATTATCTAAAGAAATACTCTCCACATGGTCAGTCAGAGAATGTCCAGGTCCAGATGGCTTACCTTCCCTCTGTGTAACACCAGGAGGTTGGGATGGTGTGAAAGGTTGAGATAGACTCCTTGGGACTGATGCAGTAGTGGAATGTACCATGGCTGGCCTGGGCCACTATAGTGTGATAACAATGGCACTTTGCATTGTCCCTGCAAAGTTTGGCTATCATCCTGGTGATAAGGGGAAACTGAGGAAAAGCATACACGATGGTTTCTCTCCAGTGAAACAGCAACACATTGCTGCACAAGTCTTTCCCCCAAGAAGCCCTGGAACAGTACGCACTGCACTAATTGTTCTTGGCTGAAGTGAAGAGATCTACTTCCTAGTGCCCCACATCCAAAAGATCTTTTGCAGAGTACCCGGGTGTAGCTTCCACTTGTGCACAAATAGGATACTCTGCTGAGAGTATCCACCAAGCCATTCTCCTCTCCTGGGAGATGAATTGCCAAGATGGAGATGCCTTTGCTGATGCACCAGTTCCAAAGGTGGAGAGTGAGTAGAGCAGGGTGTGGGATCTCATTCCTCCATGTTTGTTCAGGTAATACATAACCACGGTGTTGTTGGTCACCAGCTGAACCACCTTGCCTTGAAAAAGTGTTTTGAATGCCTGAAAGGCTTTGTCCACTGCGAGCATGTTGATGTGCAACTCACTGTCTGGAGACGTCTAGCATCCCTTGACTGAAAGACATTCAAGATGGTCTCCCCATCCATCCAAGGAAATATCTGTGGTAAGTACTGCTGTTGGTTGAGGAGGCAGAAGGGGCATGCCCACTCTCACATTTGCTGGATCCATCCAACACCACAAAGAATGATGTATGCTGCAGAGAAGCTTCATGTGAGGAGGGTCCGAAAAGGGATCAAATCATGACAGGAACCAAAACCTGGAATGTTTTCATCCAAAGTTGTGCAAACAGAGTCACAGAGGTGGTAGACACCATGTACAGTAGCAACACCTGAATATCTCTGGCAGCTATCCCCAGGTTTTGAATATGTTGAAGGGTCATGTTCTGAAGGACCAGGTATCTGTTCTCTGGAAGAAACATTGCTTGGGCCAAATAATCTAGTAGTGCTCCTATGAAACATATCTGCTGGGATGGTTTGAGGTGTGATTTTCTCCAGTTCACAATGAGTCCTAAAGAATTGAGAAGGTCTAGAATGATGTGAATGTTGTCTAGGAGCTGAACATGAGAATGAGCGATGATCAACTAGTTGTCTATATAATGGAAGAGAATGATGCTCTGCTGATGAAGCCAAGCAGCCACCACAGCCATGCATTTGGTAAAGACCTAAGGAGCAGTGTATAGGCTGAAGGGAAGGATGCGGAAGTGATAAACTTTTCTTCTAACCTCAAAGCAAAGGAAACCTCTGTGGGATGGGCTGGTGGTGATGTGGAAATATGCATCCTTCAAGGCCAGGGTGTCAGACCAATCACCCTCCTGCATCACGGGGAGGATAGAAGCAAGAGTGACCATTCTGAAATGCCTGGGATATACATAGAAGTTGATATGTTGAAGATCTAGAATGGATCTCCATCCTCCATCCTTCTTGGACATGAAGAAATAGCAGGAGAAAAAAACCCTTGATGCAGGGGAAAGAGAGGGACAGACTCGATGGCTCCTTTGAGAAGCACAGTCTCTACCTCAATTTCTAGTGTGGGCGAAGGGGGAGTAGCATGAAAAACTCTGGAAGGTGGCTTTCTCGAAAATTCTATGGTGTAACTCCTTGCGATGATATTGAGGACCCACAAATCCGAGCTGATGGAGGCCCAAACATGATGGAATTTACTCACCCTGTTGTGGAAGAGGCATGTATGGATGGCAACAGCAAGTAAGTCACTTGCAGGGCTGTTGTTCTTTGAACTCTCAAACCTGTTCCTTTGTTGATTCCAGAGGCTGCTTATGGTATTGTTGTGGCTTGTACCTTCCTCCCAGAAATCCTTTCTTAGAAGAAGATAGAAGCAGCAAAGGGGCATTGTTCTGCTGTCTAGCATATGTTAGGTTATAATGACATCTTGAAGGCTGGTAGTACTGAGACCAGGTAGGGTGAGAACAAGTAGACTGAAGTATGGATTAAAATGCAGTGTGTATTCTAGTTTTTTGTCTGTTTGAGCATTGAAGAGACTCTTTCATCAAAGGGGAGATCTGCAATAGTCACAGAGCATGGTGCAATAAACTGGAGGAATGGAGCCATGCATGTCTGCAAAGGGCAACCACTCTGGTAAGAGTCTTCGCACTGCAGTCTGCTAAATGAGGCAAGGAAGTGATCTGCAGGGTGGAAACAATTATCTGATCCTCCTCATCAACTAGCTTTTTGAAATAGAGAGTTAACTTTCCCATAATAGCTGCTGTTAAGCACCCATACAAGCAATATAATTCAAGATCCTGAAAGAGAGTGAAGCCATAGAGTACAGTATGGGCCATTGCCCATAGCATTGAGTTTCTTTCCTTCCTTATTTGTAGGTGTCAAACATTATCCATTTCAACAACTCTGTAGTCTGTCCAGTTTTTTTAGATGTGAAAGGAATAGATGAAGATGTGGACCAGGATTTTCTGGCAATTTGCAGCAAGTATGGAAGAACAAGCAGAGATGCAAGAGCTGGAGCTTAACTCTGAACTCAGTGAAACACAGGATCTCTTCAGATGATGTATACTGTTGAACAGCCTCTCCTGCTGGATCCAACAGATATAGGTGGAGATGGACACTGTTCCGGTTGAGATGGAGATTGAGCATGCTCAGGACGAGTTGTGGAAGTGATTTCCAAGAAATCCGGAGGCTCCTCATGGGAGCTCTCACTACTATCCTTGGACTCTTTCTATTTCTTCTAGTGTTTAGGGCTATGTCTTTGTTGAACCTGAGACCTGACCAATTATAATAGGAGAACAAGCCTGAGAAGATGAAACCATAAGCAAGCGGCCTGGTGTAGAAGGCACTCAAGTCCGAGCTGCTGATTCCGAAGCAGGGCAGTCCATCTCTTTCTCCTGAGAAAAAGTCTCCTGGAGGGATCTCTTAAGAGCAACCTTGACCAAGGAATGTGAGGCTGTAGGGGCAGAAACCAACCACTGTGGTTTGGAATGATGACCTGATGCCCCAGTAATGGAGGCTATATAGAGAAGTGTATTCTTCTCAGTTTGTGCCTTAGTAATCACTGGCAAAGGTGTCTCTGTAAAGTAATGCCTTGAGGCGCATGTCTCGATTTTGCCTGGCCTGATGTGCAAAGGCACGAACCAGCTTTGTGACTCTCACCTAGGCAGAGCAGACACTTAGAGTGTCTGTCTTTTGCAGGGATCCATCCCCCAACACACACAAACAGAGTTGGTACACTTTTTAAATGATGCTGAAGAGCCTTAAAACACTCCCCAGGAAAGGAATGGCCCCAAAAGAGGCCAACTCCAAACACTGCCAAGTGAGGTTGAAGTCAGAAGGAAGCCATCATTAAAAGGGATCAAGTCAGTCTGAGAAAAACCATATCAAGCTGAAATGGAATAAAAGAAGAAAATAAAAAACAAACCATATCAAACCATAAGAGTCATTCTGAAACATTTCTAACAATGCTGCTGTGGTGGAAAGAAAGGAACTGAAGGCTTAGGCAGGAAGGGTGCTATATAATGTTCCAAATGATGCACTGCACAGGTGCAGAAAACCCATTTGTGAGTGACAGAGACCACAAAGAAGAATGGTGGTGACTGATTCTTCAATAGTTAGACAGTGTGTCCCATGAACAATCAAGGGCTTTTTCAGATGCCTTAAAACCCATAAACGGAGGTCGGGAGAGGTACGCAGCTATCTCGCAGCAGGAGGTCCATTTCGGACACCGCCGTCCCTCTCCCATCATCGTCCATGTTTCTTCCATGCTCGATCTATTGAAAAGATGCCACTTTTTACTCACGGAAGTTTTTTGTGAGTAAGAAGTGGCACCTTTTCAATAGATCGAGCATGGAAGAAACACAGACAATGACGGGAGAGGGATGGCATCGTCTGAAACAGACTCCCTGCTGCGGGGTAGCCGCGTACCTCTCCCAACCTCCGTTTATGGGTTTTAAGGCATCTGAAAAAGTCCCAAGTCTCTACTGTTGTGAAAACAGAATCAATGAGAATTCTATCATTTATGTGCCTATGTGTGGTTTGTACCTTATCTCCCCTAATAAAATCAGTCCCAAAGAGTCATAGTGCTATTTTCTATCCTGATTTTTCAGAGTAATAACAGAAATAGGTCAGTGCTATCCCACTTCGTAACACTCTTCCTCTGTTCAGATGTTTGTGCCCACTGTGATCTCTTTTCTGTAGTGAGGACAAGGGCTGGAGCTTAAAAGTGTGCATGGCTTCATGACATGAATGCTATCATAATGGTGATACCCCAGAAGGGGTGGAAGGCCTATATAGAATCATGTGTTTCCATAATCAGACCAGCTCTCCTAAGATCTCATCTCTATAATGCTGACTGGGTAGTATGCCACCAGGCCTTAGTCTGCCATGCTGAAGACATTACTGTAACCTTGAATTCCTGTGGTACCTTTTGTACACCCATACAGTGAATAAATAACAAACAGAATCTCTCTGCATGAATATATCATGGGTTTTTAAAAAATCACCTGCTTTATACTATAGGTACACGTGGCTTCTCCAGGGCCCCATAACACTCTGGCATAACTATGAAGTAGAAACTGGGGTAAAGCTATGCAGATTCTGTCCAGTCCAATTCTCTAAGGAGGTTACAATCTGATACATAGTTGAGCAGACTTCATACTCAGTCTAGACAGGGGTATCACCAGGAGCAAGGGTCAAATTTAGCACCTACATGGCGATGGCCTCAAGTGCATCCCTTTTCTTAGTCCTAATGTAAATGACATAGTTTCCTTATGGGGCAAAAGTGCTCAATATATGGCACAACTTTCCTTTCACCTCATAATGAACAGCTAATAAACCAGACACAGAGGTGCAGGGAGGACAATGTATTTTGTTGTACTAAGAATTCAATGCCATACTGGATTTCTGTGGTGTCATTGCAATCCACTGGATATCTAGATTTCCATTCTCTATACAAGAGAGCCAGTGTGGTGTAGTAGTCTGAGCAATGGACTACAATTCTGGAGACAAGGGTTCAAATCCTGGCTCAGCCATGGAAACCCACGGAGTGATCTTGGGTATGTCACTCTCTCAGAGGAAAGCAAAGGCAACTCCCCCTCAGAACAAATCTTGCCAAGAAAACTCCATGATAGGTTCACCTTAGGGTTGCCATAAGTCATGAACGACTTGAAGGCACACCACTTCAACATGTGAGTATTCCACTGATCAAGAAATAATGCTGATTATTATAAGTCATCGTCGACATAGTAAAAGTATTGTCATCATACTTATGTTGTAAAGAACACAGTAGTTTTAGGAACCAAAGGAATGCATAATAACAATTCACACTAAGGATGTAGTTCTATATACTCTTATAATTAAGCACCAGTGACTGGAATGGAACTTCTGAGTAGACATGTGCAGGACAACATTTTTAAATTCTTATCCTCACAGTACTTTTTCCATGTAAGCCTTGTTCACTTCAACAGGACTGATTATGTGTTGCCAGCATTTTGGTGACAAGGCTATGAGTCACAGTTATAAGTTTACCTATCTTGTGCCTAAGAATGAGTCATAACTAGTTTGAGGGCAACACATTTCTTTTGATAGCTATATTCCATATCTTCAATATGTTGAAACTGAAGTCAAGTAGCTTTACTGATATCAAACAAAAAGTCATTATCAAGACATGGAGAGTTACAGGATGGGTACCAAACATTGCAGGAGGACCAAGGGTTTAATTGGAAGGATGTAGATCAGGAAAACAAATGGATGGACATTCAGTATAGTTGGCCCTCTAGATCCACAGATTCTGTATCCACAGATTCAACCATCCATATATATATATATATATATATATATATAATCCAAAAACCAAACCTTGATTTTGCCATTTTATATAAGAGACACCATTTTACTACACCAGTGTATATAATGGTCCTTGAGCATCTTCAGATTTTGATGTCCATGGGGGGTCCTGGAACCAAACCCCAGCTGATACCAAGGGCTCATTGTAATACTATGTTTCTACTTCATGGAAAAATTAAGTTGATTTAAGCTCTATCCCCAGGAAGAATTTACAAATTCCACCCAGTAAAGGGCCCTACTCCTTTTAGTGGAGTTTATCCCCACTGAAATATTTTAATGTATAAGCAGGGGAGCTTTGTGGGATGTTTTATCTTTTTAAACATCTGTTTATTGTCAAAATGGTTTTAAAATGTTTTATCTGGTGATTTTAACTGTTTGAAATTTCCTGTAATTGTTTTTAATTGACTACCTCTGGAAGCCGCCTTGGGTTCCACTTTGGGAGAAAGGTGGCATATGAATGAATTAATGAAAGGACATGTCCTTGAATTAAACTTGTCTCTGAACCAGCAGGGTATAGTGGTTTGAGTGTTGGAGTAGGCCTCCAGGAGATGAGAGTTCAAATGCCTGCTCAGCCATGGAAACCCACTGAGAGTGACCTTGGGCATGTGACACACACTTCAGAGGAAGGCAATAGCAAACTTCCTCTGAACAAATCTTGCCAAGAAAACCTTATGATACGTAATTTGACTTGAAGGCACATAACACCCCCATTGAACAGGAACAATTTCTTCTGAGTGAGATGTGTGCATGTGCAATCCTTGGAGCAAAATCCTTTTGAGCAAAATTCCAGGGTGATAAATCCATTCCACATCTACGTACTTTCTGAACCTGTTAAAAACTGAAGAGACAGTGTGCACAGTACCTGCTAGTGTGCTACAGAGATCAGAATAATGGGAAAACACTTGTTCACAAGAGGAGTGAAGTTCTGTTTCCTTCAAACCAAGAGAAGTGTTTTCCCGTTCCTCAAAACAAGGATAAAGCAACACAGTGATTTCAGTCTGGCTTGCTGGTACAAACATACTTTGGACTCCACCTTTTTTCTGATTATAATGATGGAGAGTAAATGTACTTCCTGATCTCATCTAGCACAGCAAGTGATTCTGAGGATAGCGTTGATCAGAGGAGATGAGTAAGAGTCTGAGTCATTCTGTCTCTTGGCAAAATCCCTGGAACACAGGGAAATCACAAGGTGAGTAGTAGGGGGACTTTCTAAAATATATACTGTGTTGTGGCACTGTTTTTCTTTTTTTAAAAGAAGAGATCAGTCTAGATTCTTGCATTCATTCCTTCATAAGTGTAAATATTCTTCCCTTAGGGGGTTTTCATGAAAAAATTTGGCAGAAACAGAAACGTGACTCTGGAATATTTGAATTGGAAAGGTGATTTCTAATGTAACCTGGTAACAAAACAAACTGCTCTGTTCAATTTATGGAAGAAGTATTTTAAAATCCAAGGAAAATGTGCTTTTTCTTTTACCAGTTATACACAGAATTACACACATACACACCTGGACCTGTATTTTTTGCTAGAAAGTAAAAAGGCTCAAGGAACAAATACCTTTATTTACCTAGCATTCCCATTCTTCTACACACCTAACAACCAAGGGCCTGTCTACAATGTCTCACCAAACTACAAATACCAGGATTCCATAGCATAGAACTATGGTGGATAAAATGGTGTCAAACTGCTGCATTTTTACAATGTAGACAGGCCCCAAGACAGTTCACAATACAACTGCAATATTGAACAGGTCTAGAAGCAAATGTTCACAAATCTGTACAAAGGTAAAGAGCAACCAACACTACTGTACATCAGAACTGAGGTGAGGAACCCTTTTCAACTGGAAGGCTGAATTCTAACATAGGGAAGTTTTGAGGGGTATTCAATTTGAAAGATGGGTGGGGCAAAAATTTGAGTCAACTATTTTAGTTAGTTTGCTTTAAGACAGAAGCATTTTAACAGTGTATATTTAACTGATAAATTGACAGTACCAAATGTTTCCATCATGCCACCACAAGACAAGAACTCTTAATAGTTGGAAAATAATTGTCTCCTTCCCCAAATCTGCTGAATTTACACTTTTAGTAGAATTATGCTGTGCATGTCTATTCAGAATGAGTTCCAAGAATTCAGCTGAGCTTACTTGGAGCTAAGTGTGCACAAGACTGCATCCTTAAAGTTAGCTTCAGCACCAAATCAACCAACATAACAGAAATAGCATAAATAACATTCTAAATTCCAAGTCAGCAAATGAAACTTATTCTGATTTCTGGGGTAAATAAAACCTTTTAATTTAATGTATT
Organism: Gambelia wislizenii; assembly: GCA_030847615.1. NCBI lineage: Eukaryota > Metazoa > Chordata > Lepidosauria > Squamata > Crotaphytidae > Gambelia > Gambelia wislizenii. The sequence continues at coordinate 363,666,372 of JAUMIR010000001.1, forward strand.
CATGTGTTGTTTCTTCAATAGAAGAGAACAGAGAAAAACAAATGCCTTTGAAGCACAGTATTGAGCACAGAGGCACACAGGAGCTTTGGATAAAAGATCAAGATAGTGGCGAAGGGGACACAAATCTAATGTTCAGTTGCATCAAGCATAGACAGACAAAAGTAATGCAGATGGCCCATGCCTTGTCTAGTTTTTCAGTACAAGTATAATATTTCTGAATTCCGATACTTAAGTCATGTGTCTGTTCCTCATTCCTACTGTAGTTTCCTAGCAGCTGGGATCCAGAGCATCTTTTTTTTATTCTGGATGATGTATATAGCAGTCATGACTTGTAGCTGTTGATATATAAATAAAAATTAATTACAATTTCCCATTCAATATGTTTTAAATCTTTTTCAACTTAAAGAACATCAATATTGTTCGCCATATCCTGATTGTTTTTACTGAATGTATTAAAAGCTCTGATGCCCCGAATGTCAGCATATGAACTCTGCTTGAATATGGTGTATTTGGCTGCTATCCCACTTAATGTTTCAGTAAAGATATACACCTGATTCAAATAAGATCTCACCATAGAAAAAACCTTTGGTTTAAAACAAAAAGTGAATGAAGCTGCAACCCTAAACAAAAGGAACTTCAGATCACAAATCCTCCATGCTAACTCAACTAGTACTGTGGAAAAGCTGAAATGAAATACAGGACTTAATAGTGTCAGCATTTCCAGAGAGCAAAGTTGCAGCACAGCTCTATGCACACTTAGAGTGTCATTCCTAGTTCATTTTTGTAATTAGTATTCAGGGGAAGGAACCCTCTTTCCCTTTAAAGGGCTTAGTCCTTAGTAAGCCAAAAGTATAAGATTCCACTTGTAAACATAGTACAAGTTTTAGATAGGCCTGCACCCTGACATGTAAAAAAAAATGTCAAGCATGCTTCCCCCACCTGTCTGTTCTATGTGTTTTATAACTCAACCAAAACTACTCTCAAAAGGGAGGAGTGACACATCCTGATAGGTTAATAATAATAATACAATCTGTACCAAATAGTGTACTGTTGTGGGGCACTGGGCCAAAACAGGTCTGAATTGACCTGAAAAATTCCACATGAGTGTCTTGCTTCAACAATGTCTGGAGGACTTTAATACCTTTGGGACAAGGCTCCATCCCTTTCATTCCACATCTTAAAGAGGGAAGTCTTGTATGCTACAAGGTGTTATTAATAAAGGAGTCCCCCATGGCATTTTGGTGTGCTGTGCAAAGTTATGTCCCAAGAAATACTTTTTAAGATGAGAATGGGTCCACCAAATGCTAGTCCTTGGGGAGGAAGAAAAACACAATTTTCACCCTGTCATTGGCACTCTCCACTGTCCATTTTAATAAAGGAAACAAGAGAGCCAGCACGGTGTAGTGGTTTGAGCATTGAACTACAGCTCTAGGGGCCAGAGTTCAAATCCCACTCAACTATGGAAACCCACTGGGTGATCTTGGGCAAGTCACACTCTCTCAGCTAAAGAAGGCGGCAAAGACAAATCCCCTCTGAACAAATCTTGGCAAGAACCCCCTGTGATAGGTTTGCCTTAGAGTCATCATAAGTCAGAAATGACTTAAAGGCACATAACAACACCTACAGGCCTCAAGTGTTCAGAAAGTGGCAGAAGGTAGAATTATTGCATTGGTTAACCACAGCTAAAATAATAGATTTTTGAAAGGGGGCCAGGGAAACCATCTCCCACTTTTGTATGAGGAAGATAACATGGAAACCTGTAACCTATGACTGTAGAGCGATTGGCACCACCATATAATAGCAGATGACACAAAGGAGCCGTATGTATAAAAGTAATTTTCACATTGTTCAAAATGAATCAGAAAGGAGAAATATCCATCTACATGTAGTAATATCCATCTACATGTACCTTGCCAGTAGGATTAAAAGATTTAAAATTATCTCATAACATTCTATAGGGAGAATATCTGAACCAGGCTTTTAATTCAGTTTCTGACTTTAAATAACCTCTTATTGCATGCTTGGAGGGGCACTTAATATTGTCTCTCCAATTATATTAGACATGCTCAATGATTCAAATCACTGTTGCACATGTTTCTAAGCTCTCAGGGGAGTTCATCCCAGGCAAGTGTGATGAAGTACTATGATCTCTTGGAGGGTATCCTGGGGGCCTCAGATACTTCTTTTTCAAGGTGGAGAGAGAGAGAGAGAGAGACTCAGAAAGGGATATGTGACCTCAAATGCTCCTTCCAGCTCCCCAGGACACCTCTACAACCCTTCCTTCTCAAGTGACAGAGATGGAGGGAAATTGTGAAGTGGGGCAGTGGTCATGCCAGGAGAAGCTACAGTTTTACAGACACCTATAGCAATGCTAAGCCTGGCAAAGATCAGCTTCCCCACAATGGTTTCAATGAGAACTAAAAAAGAGGGAGGGACAACCATCCTGGAAGGGATACTGAAGTCTCTCGATCCCGATCCCTCGAAACCGATGATTGGGGTATAGTCTCAGTGTGGAGTACACATCTCTTAGAAGCTGATATCTGTACTTCGGTATCAGATGCAGTCACCATATGTCTCCTTCGGGATGGACTCATGGATTCCGTCCTATGGCGTTTAGCTGGACCTTTTGAATCCGACCTTCCCCTTTTTTGGGTTGAGCTTTCCTTTGCCGGCTGAGCCGTAGACACCAACGCTGCCAAAGAAAGTGTTGAAGCAGAGTAAGGAACCAAGACTTTTTCATATAAAAAGGATCGAAGCTGGGACATTCTTTGCTTTCGGGCCTGAGGTGTAAAGGTCCTACAATGGGAGCAGTTCTCCACATTATGAGATTCTCCCAAGCAAATTAGGCATTTTGAGTGCCCGTCAGCGCTCAGCGATTTTGGTTGGCAAATAACACAGCGCTTAAATGTGCTTAAATTTTACGATACCTCTACAAGCCGAATCCAGTTAGGTCAAAGAGAAGAGTAGTCGATCAGTCCGAGGTGAAAACACAAGAGAATCAATCCAAAACCAGTCCAAAATCCAGAAATGTCATTGAGTACACAAATCCAAAGTCCAAATCCAACATTAGTCCATATTTTACAAGAAAAAGTGATCCTAGACAGGAGTGGTGTTCCTAATGTGCTGCTTGCGTGGCAGATGAAAGGAACTGAGGGGAATGACTGGTAACGGCTCAGAGCAACCGTTGGGGTGGGCAGGGCTACTGCCAAAATTCTACCTAGTGATTCTAGAAGGTTCTGAGTGTTCTGCACAGGCACAGGAATTACCCCCAGCTGTGTGGATTCACAGAGACCACAAAGAAGATGCTCCTCCTCACTCTCTTCTGCCCAGCAGGACTTGGGATTTGTCAGAGGCTGACAGCCCTTCCAATGGTTTCCCAGTGGTTTCAATGAAAAGAAGAAATTGAGGAGGCAAAGAGCTCCACGGTGGGAGGGGGTGAGTGAACAGGCTGCTCCTCCCACTCTGCTAAGCTCCTGACAGCAGATTTGTCAGAAGCTCTGGTGTTGGGAGCTTTCTGCAATGCTAACTAGGTAGGATTGCCTTGCCCAATCTGCCACCAGGAAGAGGAAGTTGAAAAGAGAACATTATCTGCATCACTTTTCTCATAAAACAAAATTGAAACAGACAGATTTTGGAAACAAGATAGTAAGTTATCTCCCTCGGAATTTTCTTTCATACCTGGTTTCAATGTCACTCCCTTTATTTTCCCAGTATGTTACAATTACTTCAGGACCCCAAAAGTGTTGAATTTGGCTAAAATTGTGTTCCTTATATCATACTAATAAAATTCCAATGTAAGCATGACCTTTCTTGCTGTCATTGGATCTTTGCCTTTTGTATAACTTGTGCTTGTTATATTTCATCCATTTCTGTTTTAAATTTCTCTAGTACTAATCAATTAGTTGTAGAGTTGTACAAGTAAAGTTTTCTTATTTCAATTAATTATACTCTCTGGCTTTTCTTCACAAACAAAGATTTAGGAAGGACTCATGCCACGCTTTCTGCAAGCATGCTGATGACTAAAAAGGTCAAACATTAATTACTGATAAAGCCTCCATCCTGAATCGATGGGCTGAACATTTTCAAAGTCTCTTTAGTGCCAACCAAGTAGTCCAAGGCTCAGCTATCCAACATATGATACAAAAACCCATGAAAAATGAATCGGACATAGCTCCCACTTTGGAAGAGACCCTTAAGGCCATACAGCAGATGAAAAACAGCAAGGCAGCTGGGATTGATGGAATCCCACCTGAAGTTTGGAAACATGGAGGTCATGTCCTCCGTGATAAATTCCACAAACTCCTTGTGAATTGCTGGGGAAAAGGGGAACTGCCATCAGATCTCCGAGGTGCAGTCATCATCACCCTGTACAAGAAAAAAGGAGCAAAATCCAATTGCTCAAACTATCGAGGCATAACACTGCTCTCTAGTCCTGGAAAAATCCTTGCAAGGATACTCCTGAACAGATTAGTTCCTGCTATTGCAGAAGAACTTCCTGAAAGCCAATGTGGCTTCAGAGCCAATAGGAGAACTACAGATATGGTATTTGCCCTTAGACAACTGCAAGAGAAATGTAGAGGGCAGAACAAGGATCTCTATGTAACATTTGTTGACCTCACCAAAGCCTTCGACACTGTGAGTAGAAAAGGTCTGTGGCAGATCCTGGAAAGACTAGGATGTCCCCCCCAAATTCCTTAAAATGATTATCTTGCTACACGAGAGCCAGCATGGTCAAGTCAGATATGGCGATGCTCTTTCAGAGCCCTTTCTAATAACTAATGGAGTGAAGCAAGGTTGTGTTCTTGTGCCAACTTTATTTACAATCTTCTTCAGCATGATGCTCCAAAGGGCTACGGGAGAGCTCGAAGAAGACGACGGCATCTATATATGTTACCGTACTGATGGTAGCCTGTTTAACTTAAGCAGTCTGAGGGCTTGCACTAAGACTCTAAACTATCTAGGCTGTGATCTGCTCTTTGCTGATGATGCTGTTGCCCACACAGAAGCAGCTCTGCAGCGCCTAACATCCTACTTCGCAACAGCTGCAAAGCTGTTTGGGCTGGAAGTCAACCTGCAGAAAATGGAAGTTCTTTACCAGCCTGCACCACAGGACAAACACTACCATCCCCACAATTAATTATACTAGGAATCTTTAAAATACCAGAATTAATATGAATTCCAAATGTATAAAATTAGGAATTTAAGATTTTTGCTGGCTTTGCTGGCCAAGATAAAAATAGGTTGCCAACTCCCAGCCCCTCTTCTACAGGAACCACCACCCCATGACCTTTGCTGAAAAAGGAAATGTTGGCAAAGTGAGTGACTGGGCATTTGAATGCCTTCAAACATGACACCCAACACCCAAGAAATGTGCCAGGTTAAATGATGCTGCTTGTACAAAAGAGTGGTGTGGAGAGCAGATAGATGGGTGCTGCCATGTGAATGCCCCCACTATGTGCCTTCAGCCAGCAAAACTTCTCTGCTGGTCTTTCTTCTGCCAGAAGACATAATCCTGATAAGAATATTTAAATATAAGCAAATGTGTCTTAAAAGGGGATCTTATTACACATTTGACACTGAAAGAAAGAAGCTTGGTGCATAAGCTTTTGTAGACTGGGTCTACTTCATCAGGTGCATGGAGCGAAGTGCCTATGGACAGACACTTATATCCATGAATGGGCGGTACAGTATATGTGTGTGTGAGAAGAGTAATAGGTTAAGGAAATCAAATAAATATTTCATTTATATCCAGTTATATTGAGAAGTTCAATTGGTATCATGCTGACATATTTGCATCAAGAATAGACCATGCCCTCTGCACAACACTATTACATTTATTTTATACGGTCACCCCTCCATATCCATGGATTCTGCCAACCATGCTTCAAAAATGCAACCAACCATGCTTCAAAAATATTCCAAAAACAAAAATTTCAAAAAATAAAACTTGATTTTGCCATTTTATATAAGGGGCATCATTTTACTATGCCATTGTATATATAGTAGTGGGACTTGAGCATTCATAGATTTTGGTATCCATTGGGGGTCCTGGAACCAAACCCAGAAGATACTGAGGCCCCACTGTATATCTCTGCATCTGCCCTGTGAATAAATCCAATTTTTCATATTTTCTTCCCTTTCCCTCTCTCAACTCCTCTTTGTCACCTGAAATCTGAGATCAGAAGCATTGCTAGATGTCCAGAGCTGGTTTGGGGGTGCATGGGTGGCTACGGGGTGGAGGGGAGCCTCATCCAATTTGATTGGCTTCCTCAGCAAAGCACCACTGCAGGATCTTGCTTTTGGTCTCATGCTCTAATACACAATGGGTGAAATGCAACAGTTTCTGTCTGCCAATGGATAGGCACCATTCATGGAATGGATATTCTCTTCTCTTCCATCTTCCTCCCAACCCAAAATCTGTCCTGGACATTTGGGAGACCCTCTAAAACAGTGTGATTCAATGCAATTTGCTAAGAACTAACCACCACCATGAGAGCCAGTGTGGTGTAGTGGTTTGAACATTGGGCTGTGACTGGAGACAGGGTTTGAATTCCTGCTCAGCCATGAAGTCCCAATGGGTGACCTTGGGCAAGTCACACCCTCTAACCCAAGAAAACCCAGTGATAGGTACACCATACATCAGAAATGACTTGAAGGCACACAACGACAAAGCGCCGCCATATTCAAGATCCTTCAGCTTAAATATTCCTTTAAAAAGCTGATTCCCACATTCATTCCTCCATTAGTTCTACTTGAATACTGAGGGTGAAGCTACTGTAACTGTACCACCATCCATCCATCCATCCATCCAATCCCTTCCTTCCTTCCCTTTGACTTAATAGCTTTAGGTATTTAATGTGTGAGTCCAGGGAGTCCAGTCTCCATTCCCTTCAAACTTTTAATAGTGCCAATGGACATGCTTTTTTTTACAAAACTAGTGAAGATCCTGTGACTCTTCACTATGTCAATAGCAAAGGCTAGACTTACTTTTTGAGCATTAGTTGTTGTTTTCTCAAGAAAGTATCTTTCATGCTGTTTTAAAATCTGTTAATTTCCAGCAGAGTGCTCTAAGAATTCACTTCATAATAGATTGCACACTCCAAAATCTGGTTTCTATTCCAGCTGAGCTCAGCTTTGAGAAATACAGATATGATTATAGATGCAGGCTGAGCAACATTAACTGGTATTAGACGTGAATTGGCAACACATTTTAAGTTTGGAAAGACTGAGCAAAATCAAAATGACAAGACTTATGTTAAGAGAGAGAAATTCAGTGGCACTTACTGTTACGTGGATCCTTTCACTTAAGTGTACGTAGATGACACAACAGGAGCTAATGCCAATTAAGTGTACTGACAATTTTGTCTTCAAATACCAAGACTGTGTTTATACTGAAGTCTTACACGACTGAATACACACCACAAATGCAACCCTTAAAAACACAGGAATACAGCCACACTTCTAATGTAGTATTTCTTAGAGGACCATCTATTAATAAAAAGAAATCTTAGTTAATTAATCACAGGCACTTTAGCTAAATACACTCGGACCTCAACTTTTGCAGGGGTTACCAGTGCAGGAGCACCACAGAAGTGGAAAAACCACAAATATTTAAACCCCTCCCCCAATCCAGCTTTTGCTGGATCGGGGTCATGCCACGTTGGATCCCCGCTGGGTGTTCCCAGCCAACCTCACTTCCCCACAGCCTTGCCGCTAGGCCTCTCCACTCTAAGGGACAGAAGAAACGCGGGGGATCCCCCTTTCTCCTGCAGCAGGGACTCATCACTGTCTGGCCGGCCCCCCTCCACTTGCCACCACAGTCTGCCGAGCGACCATCGCTATCCATTCGGCCAGCTGTGGTGGCAGGTCCTTACCCTCCAGGATCAGTGTGGGGAGACCTCCGGAGCCAACATCCTCTTCCTCTGCTCCCTGATCACCAGGAACGAACATCTCACTGTTGTCGCTGGGCGGCGTGTCCTCTGTGGCAGCCACATGGTCCGCCTCCTCCAAGGAGGCCCCACCATACTCCCATGCCGCCGGCCCCTGGAGGACCAAACTCAACAGCTGTCCTCCGAAGAGGCCCTGGAGCTCCTTCTCAGTTCGCTGGCCAGCCTTGGAGGAGAGATCGCCACTCTGGACAACCTTACGCATGGCAGTAGCCATCTTGGTCTCTTTGTTCTCCCTGAAGGTTGCTGGAACAACGGAAGCCCTGACCTGTTTGCAAGCCAGGCAGAACAGAACTGGGGAGGTTGGGGTTGGCTCCACCTCCTGGCTGTGTGTATGCTTGAATTTTGTTCGTAGGTTGCCCTGCCTGTTTAGCTGGAGGCGGAGCCAATACCTAAGAAAAGGAGTCCCTCCCCACACTGCTGGAAAAATGCTTGTACAGATATGTGCACAATTGATTTTTTTTTAAATTAAAAATGCCTACACACTGGCAGAATGAAGCCCTGCCCCAGTTTCACACTGAAGCTAATCTGTGGCCGCCATACAGCCAATAACCCAGGGTTTCCCCTGAAATGTGGAGCAAACTGCCAATCTTTTAGAGCTGGATTTTCCTGCAAACCCCCCCCCCCGCCAATGAAGCTGGAAATCATCAGGAATGTCATGTGGCAACTGCACAGTGAACACGAGGTGAGTACAGGTCTTTTTGCCAATGTAGACAAGCCCCTAGAAATGCCTGAAGTGTTCTCTCACATTAAAAAAAAATGCAGAGGGAAGGAAGGTGGATATAATTTGTGAATATTCCAATCTGCAAAGGTTAAACCTGCAAATGTGGAGGGCTGAATGTAATTTTTCATCAACAAAACCTACATAAAGATGCACATGAGTAAAAACAGCCATTTTGAAGTAGACACTATATGTGTGTTGTTCCTAGAGGTTACATATTGCAGCAGGCAGATGATATAAGAAGCTGCATTATCCTATTTCTCCATATAGTATGGCCTGTTGTACAAATGAGGATAATGAAACAAAAATCCCTTAAAAAAATATAAAAAGAACATATATTAGTCATTATAAACTAGGGACTTTTTCGGACAATTAAAATGCAGCGCAAGCAGCCTCGCCACTTTGCGAGGCTGCAGCGCTGCAGGGCATCCCTTTCGGATGACGCCCGTCCCTGCCGGTACTGTTGCGGTACCGCAGGGACATTTCAGTGGAATATTATGCCGATTTTTACTCACGATCAAAGCTGCATTTTAGTTGTCTGAAAAAGTCCTAGCTGTCATTTCTCATAGAACACTGCTTCAGAGTTATGAACAATATAGCAACAGTGCTGGTAGTAGTGCTCAACTCTTGGACCTCCAGATGTTTTGGAATGTACCTCCCAGACAACCCAGCCAGCATGGCCATTAGACAGGAATTCTGGGAGCTGAAGTCTCAAATTTCTGGAGGACCAAACTGTGAGACCCACTATTTTACTGTACGCAAGCAAAACGAAAAGGACAATCACTTTTCAACATTAATACAGGGACCAAGGAATGGTTCACAAATGCCCATCATCAATTCAATATTAAATATGTGACAAGTCACAACTGAGGACTCAGGTGTGGGGAGGGACTGCTGCAGCCTCTGCTAGCTTGTGTGTTCTTCTTCATTGATGGCTTTTGCCATCTTGGCCACAGTTTGATGTTGCTTGGCTGCACATTTCCTGGTTTTGATCTGTGAAATGTTTGAGATGACTTTAGATGTCATTGACTGCAATTCCCAGCATTCCTCACTGGTGGCCATGCTAGCTAGGGTTGCTGGGCATTACACTTCAACAACTAATGGAAGGCCACATGATTCCCACCCCTGCCCAAATTACCTCCCTCCTTGCCTTCAGCCCATCTTCTCAAGATCCTCTTCTCACCAGCCTAACTGGTTTCTGGTTTATAATCCTCCCAGACATTTCTGATCTTATTGTAACATCACAGCATGTTTTGTGGTGGTGATGGTGGGAATCACACAGGACCTAGGACAGTAGTGGCTATAATAGGCCTGGAGGCTGCTGAGAGGAGTGGGGAAATGCCCTTTCTTTCAACCTTGGAGGGTGGTGGAATCTCCATCTTTGGAGGTCTTTAGACAGATGTTGGATGTCCATCTTTCTGGAGTGCTTTAGTTGTGTTTTCCTGCATGGCAGGAGGTTAGACTACGAATGTGTGAAATCAGCAGTTTGAAAAGCACTGTGTTTGAAGTGGTGTGAAGCAACACAAAAGTTCTGTCTCTAGTGGTTAATGCAAGTTACTGTTCATTTGCACAGGCATATCAACTAGAAAGAAGGATAATATTCACTTGCATATAATGGTTACAAAATAAATGTTCTATAAAATTACTGATGCAGTTTAACCATGGAGAAAACAAAGGCGATTGCTCACCCCCTGACTGGCTGAAGACCCCACACACCTGGCAGCTTTCAAAAAAAGAGAGAGATCCTTCATTCTCTAGTTTTTAAAAATCATGCAATGGCTAATTTTATAAATGGTGTTTATGCTTTCTGAGGGCCAAAATAAACATGAACTAAGTGGACTGCAAGCGGTTACACAATGAAGAAACAAAGAAAACTGCCTGAAACATTTCTTTATGTCATGTGAACTTGAAACAAGCACAACACCCTACGGAACACACAGTTGGACTTTAATGATCACACTTGTATTTTTCAGGCAAAAGGATGTGTGATATTACTATCAAGACTATGTTTCATGTGTCAGGTGCTTTGCAAACTGAGGAAAAATGGAGTTGGGAAGAACAGCTGTTTATAAAAAACAATCCTTTAATTTTTCTGAAGTTTACATATAAAGAAAAAGGTGGTATACTTTAAAATGAACATCTAGCATTAGCACAAGTTTGTAAATATAAAATCTGTTGTGTCATGTTTCTGAACATGAATCCTGAGTAAGAGTAGAACATACTTATAACTGGCTAAAAGAATAAAATCCCTTAATTATTAAAACAGTGAAATAGCTTTTATGTTCTATTACAGAACAGTAAGAAAAAGGCAACTGGTGTATATTTAGCAAACTAGCCTGGATACCCACAGCAAACCTGAACATTTTCAGAAAAATAAAATGGCAGGTTATGCACCACAGTAAAAAGCATCAAACTGATGCATACGGGATTCAATTTTAACCACAAAACCCAGAAATGTTATTCTGGTTGCAGTCATTAAATGGTTAAATCAACCCAAAATAACTTTATTAAGAAAACCATTGTAAATGAAATTGTTGTGAATTCTAACATTCATACTGATAGCACAGTGATTTTTAGATTCACATTAAAAAAAAATACACATTCCAAAAACATTTTATATATAATGTTTTGGTGACTTTGGTAACTGAGGCTGCGGGGCTTTTTCCCAAAATGCCACTTTGATAATAAGCAGCTATTTTCAGCAAGGCAGCAAAACAAGGCATTTGAAAACAAAATCCTTGCATCATGGAATACAATATTCAGTAAATCTCTGAATAAAGTTTTCTAATTCCATAAGGTGAAAGTGCATAGTACTGGGATGCTGCTAAAGAAGTAGGCAACTTTTCACAGTATTCAGATCTTTCATAGTTCTGTCAACTACTGTATATACATCCTGGATTAATCATGTGTACCACTTTGAATTCTTCCTAGAATGTTTTCTCTTCTCTCTGATGGTGTTCCTCTTCTTCATCAGCTTCCTCAATAACCTGGATTTCATCTGTTTGACATAGGGATGTATTCTCTGTCTGTTTACACTCTTCAGATTTATTTAGTTCTTCTTCTTCAATGACTTTCTTCCATACTTTATGATTTTCATTCAAATGGTATATTAGTTGACAAAATATCTGCTGTCTTTTTCTTCTTTGCAGTGCTGCAAAACGGAAGAAAAAACCCTGCAGTTTCCAAAATCTAGACCTAAATAAGTACTGTATGAAGCAATTTCTCTCTGTTTAGCAAAGCAGTAAGATAGTAAACTCATGGAACAGTAAACTCATACCATATGGAATAGGTTTTCATATTGCTTTTAAAGAGATGTTGGATGTAACAAACAAGTAACATTGCAGATATTACATTTTGAATAATGAGGATTAATGTTGTTACTTTTTTCAAATTTCAACACTGATCCTACACGGTCCAAAAAACATTACTTTTGGAGGGGCTGCAGCTGGATTCCTCCAACCCCACACTCACCACTAAAAGCCAATCCTTCCTTTCTTTCTTTAAGTCAGGGTGGGCAACTGCCCTGAATCTGTGGGCTAATTTTCTCTCCTAGACCCTCTAGCGTCAGCATGGCTCCCCAGAGATCAAAAGGCCAAACAAAGCATGCACATACAAAATACAGAAGTGCTTGGAACTCTACTTCTGGGTTTGAAAAAGGAATCAGAGGAAGGTTATGTTAAACAGTGCAAGGGCTCTCTGCAGTACTGGAATTCTACTTCTGGGTTCGAAAAAGGAATTGAAGGAAGGTTATGTTAAACAGTGCAAGGGCTCTCTGCAGTATATTTAAGAGGTTTATCGCCACTCCTGGAAGCTTCCAACAGCAGCAGTTCACCTTTATTTGCTAGAAAAGGGACATCTAGGAAATCTGGCAGGGGCTGAGGACCACAAAAAAGCATGTGGAAGGTGCTCATGTGGCCTCAGGGCCATGCTTTGCCAACCCTGCTTTGATCAAATTATAAGCTTCACGAGACACATGGCTTCTCTGTATGGTTAACAGTGTTCAGGAAGAATAGTAGTAAGTGGAATTTGGGTGAGTGCTATAGATATACAATATAGCACTACAGTAGTGCTATATCTCTATAGTATGGAATTTCAAAATAACATTAACAATCACTGTTGAAAAATTTATATAAATGATACTTATATGTTATTTTCAAACTCTGTTTTAAAAGCAAAGAAGCAGTCCCATACAATATCAGTTTACTGTTCCATGAGTATTCTAGTATCATAGTCCTATAGTACTCCCAATTTTACCAAAAGGATAACAAAGCAACTCTTAAGTGCTAATATAAGCAGCTAGTATGCTTTTGGACAGGATGGGACAGTCTGAAAAAAGAAAAAGAAGTTTTATATAGACTAAAATCATAAGAAACTCCCTCCTAAAAGCCCCCGATTTCTCAAAAAAATGCATTAAAAATAGGTAGTACAACATGTTAATAATTCTCACATCAGTAGTGTTGATGAAAACAATGACTAGTGGTATCATCAATGAGGAACGCAGTGAATTACTTCCTTCCAGTAATATTTCAAGCTCCACCTTTAAACCAGATTCTTTATTACTAAACCCATCTGAATGGGACTGAGAGTATATTTGCAGTAATCATTTTGGCTGGTCAAAAGTGCGGTCCTAACTCACCAAGATGGCTGAAGGACAGCTGAAACTGTGTTGAATCCAAGCCCCACTCAGCCTAGATGTGTGGGAAATAACTTTTGACTTACCATGGCCTAACTTTGCATCAGCACAGCAGCATCCTCGTCCCTGGGCTGAGGAGGTTTGGATCTGATGAAATACAGCTCCTCCCTTGTTCCACTCCCTCTTCAGCTCTTCTGCAAGTTCAGATCAGCCAGCAGAACAGTTGTGCCAACATATCCCTCTGCAGGCTGGTCTCTGAGATCAGCTGGCAGAAGGGGGTTATCCTGGCAGAAGGCCAGTTCAGTTGACACAAGAGGCTTCTGCCCTTTCCTAATCCTCTACAGCAAATGCATCTTAAAGCCAGAATTGCACTGTAAACTGGGATTGGAGAGGGCCAATCAAGGGGATAAATGGTCAGTAAGCTCAGAATGACGGGACTTGTGCTTAGTAGGAAGGACCTGTGAGCTATAAAGAACCTATACTTGGAGGAAAAAAAGATTTGGAAACGTTTGGTGTAAGAGGCAAGCTTCACAGATATTCATAGTGGTAGTATTTCACAGTGATAAGTGCACTGTTTGTCAATTAGCTACAAATCTAGGTTTAAAGTGTAACTCTTATGAGTCTCTAAACATCTCAGAACCAAGTTATCAATGAGATCACCTTCTCTGCACAGACTGCTCCATTCCCAAGGCTGTATGGGGAAGGCTCTGCTTACTTTACAAGAGCATACGGAAGTTTATCTTTAATCATGGTACACTGTGGTACCCATCATGTGGAATGAACTGACCACTGAGATCAGGGAGGCTCTCAATGGAGGATGTAAGTGAAGACTTGTATGTCTTCCTAACATTTTCCTGATCCCTTAATCAGTTATTGTTAGCAAGTTTAATGCAACCTTTTGTTTTATCAAAGTTGCACTGTCTCTTCTGTTTCTAACACTAATATGGTAAACTATTTTGGGACCTTTACAATGAAAGTAGTATAGATGTGTCTTAAATAAATAAAGATACTCTCAGTCCCATTCAGACAGGTCAAGTAAATAAACAAATAATCACTCCTATGAGTTAACTAAATTAAATCAATTTAAAATTCTGCATGCTATCTCAAACAAGTATTTAATCTTACTTGTGCCAAAGTCATCCATTTCGTCCTCTTCACTATCCAACTCTTCTGCATCATAATTGTCAGAACTTTCGTTATTATCTTTTTCATCTACCCACTGCCCTGGAAGCAACCCAGCTGCATCACAGGAATTACAGAGAGGACCAACAATATGAGTAATAAAAGATTCTTGTAATTTTGCAAGCTGAGGAGAATGACGATCCATAAAAGGGCTTATGGGTAATCCCAAACTTGCCTCTTCATCTCCCTGAAAGTTCATTAAGATAAGATGTTTAGAATTATTGAATATCAATGCAAAGTTTAGTAAAGGTGACATATAAAACAAAAATGGATAGCCAATATTTTGAGAAAGAAATACAAAGCAAACAACAAATTACTCTTCCTAGTTTTATGTAACTTCACCAAGAGCACAAAGGACAGGTTGCTTACCTGTAACCATAGATCTTCGAGTGGTCTTCTGTGAATTCACACAGTTGGGTTACTCCTGCGCCTGCGCAGAGCTTCGGAAACTTCTAGAATCGCTAGGCAGAATGTGCTTTGATACATTTTTGGCGGTAACTCCGCCCATCCTAACGGTCCCTTATAAGGGCTTCCCGCCTAAAATCCCCTCAGTTCCTTGAATGACGCCGCAATATGCAGCATCAGGAACATTAAGCATGTTTATGTGATGTAGTAGGACATAGAGGGGAGGATGGGCGGGTCTGTGTGAATTCACAGAAGACCACTCAAAGATCTATGGTTACAGGTAAGCAACCTGTCCATCTTCTTCGTGGTCTCTGTGAATCACACAGTTGGGTGTAGACTGGCAAGCTTCCATTCAGGAGGTGGGTATGTCCTGCACCTATATACCATACCCAACAACTACTTGAGAGTAAAATACTAAAAACGCATTATTAATTGAAAAGAATAAAACAGGTAACAACAATGACTTGGCAACCAAGACACTCACTCATTGTATAGAAGATAACAACACAGCCTTCCCAAAGGCCGCGTCAGTCCTAGAGCGAGAATCGAGTCTATAATGAGATATAAAAGTCAAAGGTGACGACCAAGTCGCAGCTCTGCAAATGTCCTCTAGAGGCACTCCAGAGAGAAAAGCTGTCGAGGTAGAGACAGCTCTCGTAGAGTGTCCTCGTATCCGAGACAGCAGAGGTTTCTTGGCCAGTTCATAGCAAAGCGCGATCGTCGAGGTCACCCACTTCGACAGTCTCTGCGAAGAAATGGGCTCTCCCAGTTTCGAGTCAGCATAAGACACAAATAGCTTGGGTGATTTTCTGTGGGACGCAGTCCGTTGAATGTAGAAAGCCAGAGCCCTTCTGACGTCCATGAGATGAAGGGTGCGTTCAAAGTCGTCCTTCGGATCCTGCATCAAGGTGGGGAGAGTGATGGTTTGATTAAGGTGAAAGCTGGAGACCACCTTCGGTAAGAAGGAGATGTCGGGACGGAGGACCACTTTGTGCTTGTGGAAAGCCATGTAGGGCGGATCCGATCTCAAGGCACAGAGCTCACCAGCCTGACGTGCAGAAGTGATGGCCACAAGGAACGCCGTTTTCCAGGAAAGCAGTCGGAGGTCGGTGGAAGCCATCGGCTCAAATGGGTGGCGGACCAACTGTGAGAGGATCAGTTCGAGGCTCCAAGACGGTGTCGGTTCAGTCACCGGAGGGTGGAGGTTCGCAAAGCCCTTCAAGAACTTTTTCACAGTGGCATCTACGAAGGGGGAAGGGAGACCTCTTGTCTGGAACTCATGGAAATGGCAGCCAAGTAGCACCGGATTGAAGACAGTGATAAACCAGCTGAAGACAGGTGGAGAAGAAACTCCAGGACTGTCAGGATGGAGAATTGGTCAAGGGTTGGATCCCGGGATGCCAGGAAGTTCTCATACTTCTTCCACTTATACTGGTAGGATCTCCTGGTGGAAGGCCTCCTTGCTGCGTCGATGATGGCTTGGACGTCCAGGTGTAAAGATGCAGGTTGCCTCGGTACCGAGGACGAACCCGAGGGAATCGAATCCGAAGGGTGAATCACAGGGTCAATCTCCAGGTAGTCAGCTTCAAAGTGTCCAGGTCGGGATGTCTGACCCTGCCCTCCTGAATGGTGAGCAGATCTGGACGGGATGGAAGGCGGATGAAGCGGCGGTTCAACAACCGAAGCAAAGTTGCAAACCACGGCTGTCGAGGCCACCATGGTGTGACGAGGATGGCGTTCGCTCTGTCCTGACGAAGTTTGGTGATCACCCTTGTAAGCAACAGGAATGGAGGGAACAGGTATAGCAACGGGCCCGACCATCAAAACAGGAACGCGTCTCCTCTCAACCTCGGAGCTGGACGCCTTGAGCAGAATTGGGGACATTGGGTGTTCTCGGGGGACGCAAAAAGATCCACTTGAGGAAACCCCCAGGTTCGAAACAGGTCTGGGGTGACTGATCTGTGAAGCAGCCACTCGTGGATGGAGGGACTCGAACGGCTGAGTTCGTCGGCAAGAGTGTTTTCTTCCCCTGGCAGATGAATGGATTTGAGAAATACATCCTTCATCACACACCATTCCCATATGTCCAGTGTGAGTTGGAGAAGTTGCGGGGATCTCGTGCCTCCCTGCTTGTTTATGTAGTACATGACCGACATGTTGTCCGTCAGCACCAGTACCGTCTTGCCCCTTACCAGGATCTCGAAGGCCCTCAACGCTTTCTGAACTGCAAGAAGCTCCAGGATGTTGATATGGAGAGCTTGTTCGTCTGTGCTCCAGGAACCTCGGATCTCGTAGGAGTCGAGATGCGTTCCCCATCCTTGCATCGAGGCGTCCACTGTCAGAGAGATGTCCGGTTGGGGAATGTCGAAGGGCATGCCCGACAAGACATTGTCTGGTACCACCCACCAGTCCAGTGACCTCTGAACCGCGCTCGGCATAGTGAGCATCTTGTTTGGAGAATCGTGAAGAGGATCGAATACTTGCAGAAACCAGTGCTGGAGAGGACGGAAACGAAGTTTGGCAAGCCGAGTCACATAAGTTGTAGCTGCCATGTGGCCCAGGAGCACTTGGATAGAACGTGCCGGGAACCTTCTTGATCGATGGCAGGCATAAATCAGAGAACGGAGGTTGTCGAAACGGTCCCGAGGCAGATAAGCTGTTGCTGTCAAAGAGTTCAAACGTGCACCAATGAATTGAATCACCTGCGCTGGCAGGAGTTGGGATTTCTCAATGTTGACAACAAGTCCAGGTAGCCTAAGACATCTAAGGAGAGGCCAATATCGAGTTCGAGCTGATGACGAGTCCGTGCAACAATCAGCCAGTCATCGATGTAAGGGAAGATTTCTACACCCTGCTGCCGAAGAAAGGTCGCTACCACTGCCATACACTTTGTGAAGACACGAGGGGCGGTGGAGAGACCGAAGGGGAGGACTCTGAATTGGAAGACGTCGGTCCCGACCTGAAATGCCAGGAAGCGCCTGTGGGCCAGGTGGATCCAGATATGAAAATAGGCGTCCTTCAGGTCTATGGATGCGAACCAGTCATCCTGCCTCAGAAGTGGAAGGATCGAAGCCAAGGTGACCATCCTGAACTTTTTTGGAGTTATGTGCTTGTTCACTCCTCGAAGGTCGAGAATCGGGCGCAGCCCGCCATCTTTCTTGTTGACCAGAAAGTACCTCGAGAAGAAGCAGAGGTGATGGAGATCGGGGTTGACGGGTTTGATGGCCCCCTTCTGCAGCAGAGTGTCCATCTCCTCGAGGAGGGGAGGGGAGGGCGGTGTTGAGCAAACCCGTCCCGTCGGAGGCAGAGTGTCGAACTCTATCCAATAGCCTGTTTGGATGATTTGGAGCACCCATCGATCGGAAGTCACTGAAAACCAGGCGTCTTGGTAGTTGGACAGTCGATCCCCGAAGAGAGGAGTCTAGGGAGAAACAGAGAGATCATCAAATAGGAGGGGTTAGAACTTCTTTTGACCCTGGTCCCTGGGCCGTTGCCTGGGCTGCTGTCGTTGTCTGGAGCCCGAGCCCTGGCTCCTCACCGAAGAGGCTGGAGATGTGGAAGGAACATAACGGGAATGCCGGTAGGTCTGACCAGAGTACCCCCGCCTGGATTGTTGGCCATAGGGTGAAGCCTGCCATGGATACCTCCCTCTGGGCCGGTATTGGTAGGTGGAGGTGGAGCCCATACCATACTTCCTGGCCGTATTTCTCATCTTTTGAGTGAATTCGAGCTTGTCATCGGTAGAACCATTGAACAAGCCTGACTCGTCAAAGGGAAGATCTTCAATTGTTGCTGACGCTTGGGGCATGAGGCCAGAAGAACGGAGCCAAGCATGTCGTCTCAGGGCTACCGAGCCAGCGATGGCTTTTGATACGCAGTCTGCCACATGTCTGGCCGAGTTCATTTGAAGACCCGCAAGAGATTGTGCCTCAGATTGTATAGCCTCCGCCATTCTGCGCCGTTCTTCAGGAAGATCTTTGATCAAGAGGTTCATTCGTTCCCATAACACTTGCTGGTATGCTCTCATGCACGCTGAGTAATTAGCGACACGGAAGCTCAACCCAGCTGCCGAATATATCTTCTTGCCCACGATGTCGAGCTTTCTACCCTCAGGGTCTGGAGGGGAAGACAAGGGCCGGCGTTGCTTCCTGTTTTGGGCTACTTCCACAACTACCGAGTTCGGTTTCGGGTGGTTTTGCAACCAGTCGACATGCTCTCCGCCAACTCTGTACAGCCTGTCAATCTTTTTGGACGTGGATTGTATCGATGAAGGGTTTTCCCAAGACCCTTGGGCCAGTTTCAATAACAAAGGCAGGACTGGGATGATAGCAGATGGTGGTGCTTTTGATTGTATCCTCTGAAAGATGGGATCCACAGGGTCAGCTGGTCGATCCTCAACTTTCAGGTCTAGAGCGTGTGACATCCTCACCATCTGTTCCCTGAAGGCTCGGACATCATCTGTCGGGGAAGTGGAATCGCCGTCCATGAGC
Organism: Gambelia wislizenii; assembly: GCA_030847615.1. NCBI lineage: Eukaryota > Metazoa > Chordata > Lepidosauria > Squamata > Crotaphytidae > Gambelia > Gambelia wislizenii. The sequence continues at coordinate 363,685,749 of JAUMIR010000001.1, forward strand.
TCTGACTTTGGGGACGGCAGATAGGGCCTGTAAAATTCCAAGGAAGCAACTGACTCAGATGAAGATGCATAAGGCGAACGGCTTCTGGGCCGGGTTGGCGTGAGAGAACGAGGCTGAGGGGTTGGTGGAGTTCGTGGCAGAGGTCGATGCTCAAGCGGCGAAACCTGAACAGTAGCATCCCGTTGTGAAGCAACATCCAAAATCACGGGTGAGCGAGAACATGGTCTCGGAAGCGAGGGTTGTGATACCTCAATAAGATCTCCTCTGGGGTTGAAGATTTGTGACCCCGACGGAGAGCCCAGATGAGTTCTGCAAATGGAGCGGGCCAAATCATATGCAGAGTAAGCTGGCACATCTTCTCTGATGGAGGGAATGAGGTCGAGGCAGGTCTTTGGATTTGACAATCTCCACGTCGACGTCCGAAGAATGATGTCGGAGAAATTGGTCCCGTGACACAACTAGAGCTGATGATGATTCCACACGCTTCGCAACATCCACGGCAGGGGAAAGCTCAACAGTCACAACATCCAAAGATCGAGGAGGGGTCCGCAGATCACGGGCTGCCACATCAGGAGTGGACGGCGGTGGAGGGCGGAGGAACGTATCATCAGAGCCCTTCGGATCCCGAGGAGGGACTTGTGGAACAACACGCTCCGCCGGCTTTACTTTCTTATCTTTATCCTTCTTGCCCTCTGAATGTTTGGAGAGATGCTTCTCCTTTTTCTTTTTCTTAGCCGGTTCTGAGGACGAACCAGAAGTGGTGGAAGAGGGCTCCTTTTCACCCATAGCCTGCTTAGAGGTCGATGGGATTGGCTCCTTAGCCTTCTCCAAACGGTCTCGAGTCGAATCCGAGGATACATGTCGGTGGGCAGAGTGTAAGGCCTCGGGATCCGACGCAGTGGAACGACGCCTCGAAGGGCTTCGAGACCAATGGCGCTTCTGACCAGAGGACGGTGGGGATCGAGAGCGTTCACGGCCCCGAGACTCCGATGGAGGAGCCGAAGCAGAAGCAGGTGGTGTGGTCGGGAGCAAGGCCTTTTCATATAAGAAAGATTTAAGGCGTGAGAGCCTATGTTTCCTGGCCTGCGGGGTGAAAGCTTTACAATGGACGCAAGCGTCTACATTGTGGGATTCTCCCAAACAGATCAAGCAGCGGAAATGCCCATCCGCACTTGGGAGTTTCGCTTGGCAGATCACGCACCACTTAAATGCCCCTTTAGTAGACATCATAAATCACAATACCGCAGAAGTTGTCAAGGGTAGAATTGTTGTCAAGCCAGTCCAAGGTCAGTAATAATAATAATAATAATAATAATAATAATAAAAAAATTTATTTATACCCCGCCCCTCTGTTAAAACAATCGGGGCGGCTTACAGAATTTAAAATACAATACAAATAAAATCCCTAAACACCCCCACTCCCACCCTCCCCCATAAAAAAACATTAAACAAATATAAATTAAAAACAACTAATCTAAAATCACATTTAAAACTATAAATACAATAAAATATAATAAATAAATGGCCAGCAGCCTAGAAGAGGCCAGGATCCCCTGAGGCCGGGATCTAATTAGGAAAGGCCTGCCGAAAGAGATCCGTCTTTAGTGCTTTTTTAAAGCCACTCAGGCTCGTTATCTGACGGATCTCATTCGGCAGGTCATTCCACAATTTGGGGGCGACTACCGAAAAGGCCCTCTGGGAGGTTGCAGACAGCCTAGATTTTTGTGGCTGAAGCAAATTCCTCCCAGAGGACCGGAGTGCGCGGGGAGGATTGTATGGGAGGAGGCGGTTCCGGAGATAAGTTGGACCCAAGCCATTTAGGGCTTTAAAGGTAATAACCAACACCTTATACTGGGCCCGGAAACTGATTGGCAGCCAGTGGAGAGATTTTAGTACTGGAGTTATATGGTCTCTCCGAGATGTTCCTGAGACCACTCTGGCTGCCATATTTTGTACCAACTGAAGTTTCCGGACCAAGCATGAGGGCAGCCCCATGTAGAGCGCATTGCAGAAATCTAGACGGGAGGTTACCAGCGCGTGCACCACAGTCTCAAGGTCCCTTACTTCCAGGAAATGGCGCAGCTGGCGTATCAGCCGAAGCTGGTAACAAAGAGCAGAAATAGCGACAAGCTGAGGGAGCGAGCAGAAATCGTAGTCAAAAGCCAGAAGAAGTGATCAAAAGCCAAAATACCAGAATCAGACACCAAAGCCGTTGGGAGTAGCGAAAAAACGTCATCAAAAGAGCAAGCCAAGTCAAAACCAATAAAATCTCAAGAACACCTAGCGCACAGAAGTTCCTTAAGCTGCTAACGCGGCGGAAAGAAAGGAACTGAGGGGATTTTAGGTGGGAAGCCCTTATAAGGGACCGTTAGGATGGGCGGAGTTACTGCCAAAAATGTATCAAAGCACATTCTGCCTAGCGATTCTAGAAGTTTCCGAAGCTCTGCGCAGGCGCAGGAGTAACCCAACTGTGTGATTCACAGAGACCACGAAGAAGATGCATGCATCTGCTTTAAGACTGCACTGCAGTCACAAGCTTTCCTAAAAGTTGTGATGGAGTATAAGAAGCTGACTGATTGCTGATGGGCTCAATATGCTGAGTCAGTGTTCATATGCCATGATGGTCTAAACTGGAATGTAGTGACATGTACTATGCATTGAAAAATATCATGTGTCAAAATCCTGTATTGAAAAATCCAAAACTATGATGAATATTTTAGAGCCAATATTAAACCAATATGGAAATTAACTGAAAATAAAGATCCACAACCTTAACATTCTACAACAACTTCAGTATCTTCCATTGAGAAGCCTCTCTGGAGTATGAGTGCAACATTTACTGAATTATTTTAGCTGATGGGGCAATAATGTCTATATGCTGTAAATAAAATCTTTCATGAACAGAGAAAATGCTGAGCAAACTTTTTAAGGACATTCCTGACAGTCCTTTAAAAGTTCATGTAGCATTTCTACTGTTCACAAAGATTTTATTACAGTATATAGAAATCATTGTTCCACCAGCTAAAATAATTTAGCGTGTGTGCCACTAATGCCCCAGAGAGAGTTCTCAGTGGAGATATTGTAGGTGTTTTGGAATATCGAGGTTGTGGATGTTAATTTTCACTCAGTTTCCATATTGGTCTAATAATGGCTCTAAAATATTCCTGTGTACTGCTAAATTTTTCAGTTCAAGATTTTGATTACATGTAATTTTCAATGTATAGCAGCTATCACCACACAACAGGTGAGTTCAGGGTAGCATCAGGAGATACAGTTGGCCCTCCGTGTCCATGGATTTAACCATCCATGGCTTGAAAATATTCCAAAAAGAAAAAAAAATCATTAAAACTAACTCTGAATTTGCCATTTTATATAAGGGACACCATTTTACAACGCCACTGTATATACTGGGACTTGAGCATCCATAGATTTTGGTATCCACAGGGGGTCCTGGAACCAACCCCCACTGGATATCAAGGGCTCACTGTATATCTACAGAGATATACCTACATGATATATGCACATCTCCCTATGCGGGATCTCGATCTAAATGTTTCTACATGGCTCAACTTAAAGCTAGCCTAATGTCACATGGACCTGTACTGTCACTGCCTACTTGTGAAAAACTTCCTTAGCCCATGAATTTTATTTCTTCAAGATCCAGAAAACATGGCTTGGATGCTCAAAACAACTATCTAGCTGGGAAACAATCTTTTTTCTCACCTCTTCCCCACTAAGCAAAGGAATAATTGTCCTAGATACCCATTTCCAAAGGTTTCCTCCACATAGGCTTCTTCTTGCTGATGCTCACATTTCTATTGGCTGAGCTATTCTGGGCTGCAGTCATCCACCTTCTAAGATTCTTTAAGATGAAGACATGATGATTCCCAAGAACTGTTGCCTTTATCTGAACCACTGCTAAGAACATGCACTTTCTAGCACATTAAGTATGTAACTTCCAGTTGTCTCAAATATAAGCTAGTTAGACACTGTGTTTTATTCTACTCTGTACTTTAATTTTCTCTATCATACTTTCTTTTCCCTCAACATATTAAATAAATATTTTAATTGTAGAACACGAGAGACATGGTGGTTATTTTTTAAGTTTAAACCACTCTGTTGTTTATTTTGCATAGGCTAGGCTAATCCAGCTATACGCTCCAAGGCTGAGCCAAATCAGAAGTGGATGGGCTGATTCTTCTAGCTACTCCTGCCATTTGCAGAAGGAACTCTGATCCAACAAAGCCTCTTTGGATATCTCCTTGGCTTGCCAGATTCCCTGAAAGTGTATATGATTGTCTACACATTTTCTTAAACAAATCTAACAATCAACCCATTGATAAACAGATTAATTTTTTAAAAGGTTTGTATAGTATAAAGGATTCTGATTACACAAGCTTACCTGTTCATAAAATTCATTAACAATGCCCTCTGTCCATTTCAAGTGTAGATCTCTAACTTTTGCTGGACCGTTGATATCTGCCAGCTTGATGCATATCTGACACACCAACAGGCGATCACTCTCACTGCTCCACTCAATACCATGACCATTTCCATCATTAACCTGTTTGGAAGAGGGTGAAAAACACTAAATTAAAGCTTTTCTACAATCTATCAGGTTTTTCAGAATTACATTCAGTAGATTTTGGTATCTACAGGGAGCCCTGATGGCACAGTGGTTAAATGCTGGTATAGCAGCCACAACATTGTCAGTTCAATCCTACAGGGCTCCAAGGTTGACTCAGCCTTCCATCCTTCTGTAGGTTAGTAAAATGAGTACCAGGGACTCACAGTATATAAACCACACACACCCCTACCCCACCACTCTCTGAAGATGCCAGCCACAGATGCAAGTGAAACATCAGGAATAAACTCTTATAGAACATGGCCTCACAGCCCGGGGAAAAAAACCATGGAAAACCTATGGATGCTGGCCGTGAAAGCCTTCAACTTCACCTCCAGATATCTTTGGATGAACCTTGCTGTCTGTTAAGTCTTTTTGTGTATGAAAGTGGTTCAGAGCAGTGAAACAGCTGCTAGCTGAAGCCTTTGTGTGCCCATTCTGCTGCACAGTTCTGCTGTTTGGCAACTCCTGGGTTTGTTCGTCCCCAGGCTGTGCCAGGTGCCTCTCAGTGAGTCTATACTGAGTGGACAGTTTATTCCCACATAAATATGCATTGTAACACCCTTTTGGTCTTAAGACTCAATCAAATCTCATTTAACTCAATGAGCTGAATTCTGTTTCTGCTACTCAGCTCTGGAACATTCCATGGATGGATCTGCGCAGGTGTCAGACCCATTTGTGTGAGGCACAGAGACCACAAAGAAGAACATGTCAATTTCCTTCTTTGTCTGCAGGTCCCCACACCATATTCCATGTAATTTTCCACTTGTTGGGACAGATTTTCTGGTGTGTGTGTGTGTGTACTGGTGGATACAGAAAGAAGGGAAAGTAGCAAATGCCAAGTTCTATGAACATGAACTCTGTACCATTCACTGAAGTAAAGTTAGAACGAGATTCAGGCATAATACAGCATATCATAAAGCTCCACCAGTGCTACTACACTGGACTTCCTCATACCACAACTGCTTAAAGCAGTTTGACAATGCTAGGGTGCACCTCCACAGCCAATTGATAGCTACAAGGACAGGAAGACACCCAGCACCATCTGGGTGCAGGGCAATTGGAGAACAGGAACAGATATTGCCCTCCAGTGCAATACACAGATGTGTAAGGGCAACAGCTCCTCCTTTCCCCCCCAGCCATCCAATTGCAGCTGGACAATTCCTGTGTCCCTCCCCACCTTTTTAAGCACTAATTGGCTTTGGGGTGTGACCCAGTGCCTCCAAGCTGTTGTTGCACCTCCTTCTACAATATCCACTGAAGTACATACACTGGTTTTACACTGGTGTAAGCAACAGTTGTCAGTGTACATCACCAAAAGGATTCTAGCTTTAGGATCCAAGCTAATGCAACTTAATTTTGGGTAAAAATGCATAGGATTACCCTCTGAATCCTCAGAATACTACTGCTTTCATAACATTTTATTTATTTATTTACTTTATATCCCACCTTTCTCCCAAAAATGGGATTCCTATTAAGAGATACCTGTATCATATCACATTATGAGATACCTATATAAGTATTTATCAAGGCAAATTTACTACGGTAAAGTGTTCTTTTTGCAAATCAAGGTTTTTGTAGCCTCTGTGTAGTTTCCAGCATTAAAAGTACATACAGTTGGTTGGTTACACATGTCTGCAAGATGTGCTTGCCTATAACTGCTTGCTCATTTTGTTACTTCAGCATGCAAAAAAAAAAAGCTTCCTGCAGCATATGACAGTTATCAATATTGTAGCATTTTAAATGAGAGTATATGACTGGGGTGCAATCCAATCTGGAGTGGGATAGGAACAAAGTGATGGATCATTTGTCACATCAAAATCCTGGCCTGCTTACACAAGAAGGCATCTGTGCTGAGTTTTTTAGTCTAGCAGATATTTTGGAAGAAGGAATCCTCCTGCTGAAAAGACTTAGCAGAAGGGCCTAATTGAGGACCCTCTTGGAGGAATGAAGAGATTTTGATGCAACAGATCCGAGACTGGCTCCATCCTGCATTTCAGGGTGGGGACACCACTGGGTGAAGATTTACAGCAAAGGCTTCTATGCCTATATACACTCACTAGGATAGATACTGTCTCCATGCTAGCTGAACTTTTTTCTGTACAAGGAGGGGTCTGCTAACTCATCCCAACTCTTCTGAGATGGTTATCCATGGGAGTTAGAATTACTCTTTCCCACATTAATGAAGTTGGTCTAATTTTCTTTCTGACTTGCTATTTTTCTATTTTCAAGATTTACAGATTTTCACTTGTATTATTTTAAAGATGTTGTTAGCTACCTTGAGTCCCACTGGTGGGAGAAGGTGGGATATAAATGGAAATAACAACAGCAAAAAATAATAATGTATGATCATCTAGCTAGGAATTGTGTGTGTGCCTTCAAATTGCCTGTTGACTTATGGGGACCCCATGAATTTTATAGGGTTATCTTAGGCAAGGAATAGACAGAGGTGGTTTTGCCAGGTCCTTCCTCTGAAATATAGCCTACAGCACCTGGTATTTGTTGGCAGTCTCCCATTCAAGTACTAACCAGAGCTGACCCTGCTTAAGTTCTAAAATCAGACAGGATCTGGTGCCTTTAAAATATTAAGAATTATAATTACAAATCAGCCAAATGTAATATAGTGAGATAAATGTGCGTTGAGGTATGTGGCTAACATTAATATGATGCTCTATGTGAATGAAGGTAACAAACCTTGGCATTAAATTCAGCCAGGAAATCAAAATGTTTCTTGAGATCTGTAGCAAGGATTGCTTCAATCACTAAGAATCGAAATCGTTTGAATTGTACATGATCAAGATCAGGTAGGAAGTTGTATTCTGGTCGAGATAAGAAGAGGCTCCATGCAGAAGCTGCATGATGATTTTCCAGAACTGATCTGTCATTATACAGCACAGCCTGCAAAAAATTACGTAACAGTACGTTATGATTGAAAGTTCGCCAATACAATTGGTGGCGCAGTGGTTAAATGCCAGTACTGCAGGCCACAAAGTTATGAGTTTAATCCCATAGGGTTCCAAAGCTGACTCAGCCTTCCATCCTTTCATAGATCAGTAAAATGAGTACCCAAGCTCGTTGGGAGAAATTAGCTAAAACATTGTAAACTGCTTTGGCACTGGTAAGCGGCATGTAAGTATCAATGCTACTGCTATATAAGGCCAATACATAAAAAAAGTAAATTTTTAAACAGAAGTACTTCAGTTGTATTAAATTGCTTTAGTTTGCAAGTTGAGCAAAACTACCGCTTTTATATGGGAATTGATGCTGAAAAGTCTGAAATACAATCTATGAAGAGAAGTACAGTTGTCCATCCATATCCACAGATTTGGTATCCACAGATTTAAGTATTCACAGCTTGAAAATATTCTTTAAAAAAATAATCCAAAAAGCAAACCTTGATTTTGCCATTTTATATAAGGGACACCATTTTGCTATGCCATTGCATATAATGGGACTTGAGTATTCATGGATTTTGCTATCCACAGGTGGTCCTGGAACCAAACTCCAGTGAATATGAAGGGACAACTGAAATAACTTAACCGAATCCACTAAATATTGACTGGTTTTAATTTTCTAGCATCAGGGGAGAATCCATCTTCAAACAACCATGGATGCTTTCCATTTGTTTGAATGTTAATTATGATGTCCAACTCATAACCAGTCTTAACTCAAAGATGTAGTGACCATAGAGGGTAAGCAAAAGCTGAACTGGCATTCTCTCAGCTGAACTACCCTTATTCTGGCATAACCTCCTTCTGTTGACTGATCACCGAGATCAACCAGTAGAGGGATCTGTTAGCTGATCTCAGCTGATCTGATCTTAGCTGATAAGAGAGTTAGAAGGAGAATGAAGCAAGGGAGGAGCCAAGTGATTTCAGATTCAAACCTTTTTCATCCCAGGGACACAACCACTCTTCTGCATCAAGCTAGGCCAGGACCAGAAGAGTTCTAAAACATTTCTAGCACTCCTAGGTTGAGTGGGGTTTGCATTCAGCACAGCTTCAGTGTTAGCTCAGCTGGCTCTCCACTACCTTGGTGAGTAAGGACTGTCTTCACAGTCCTCTGGTATACCACTGCTCTTGAATCAGATTGATTGTAACAAATGAAAAATTGCTGTAAATAAAAATATGAAGAATTGTTGACAAATATTAGTACCCCTGATTGTTATATGTTTAGAAGTGAACAGGATATTAATTCATCTGTTTTGGTACTATCTGCCTTATTGTAAACTTTCCATTAAAAATCCTCATACCTGGGGAGCATTTGTTGCTACCAAAAAAGCATTTGTACGGCCAGGATGATCATAATCATGCATAGCTGCTGCTACATACAAAGCCATTAATTCTAAGGCTGGAATGTTTGAAGCTAAGCATCCATAGTTTTCATCAAGAATAGTACAGCTCTTGGAGGAAATATAGGAAACTTGGCCAGCTGAAATACCATTTTCTGTATCTAGGGAAAAATAAACATGAAAACAACATTTTAAGAATATTCAACAAAAGTGGCTTTTAAAGTTTTTTCAAGGTTTATCTACCAAGCAATATATTTCACTGGGTTGGATTCAGTGAAAGCCTCCATATAGAAGGGCTCCATTCACCAGCATATGGTTTTTTGGTTCAATTTAGCTCTCCTGGTTGAATGGGAAAGAAGTGATCTTCCCTGATCCCCACTTCAGTTTCCTCTGCCAATAATAATAATAATAATAATAATAATAATAATAATAATAAAAATAAAATTTATTTATACCCCTCCCGTCTGTTAAAACAATCGGGGCGGCTTACAAAAATTAAAATACAATACAGATAAAAATTTGTTTTGGAAGGCTGGGAACTTTGAAGCCCCTGAAGCCTTAAGGAACAATATAAGGAGCTTTCAGAATCCTATAGTGGTGTTAACACGAGTGTAATGGTCCATTACCTTGAAGGTTTTTGTGAAGTAGTGGTGCAAAGGTAGTTGTGATGGGAAGAGAAGACTTAGCTCTGTGTTGCTTATTTTACAAATGCTTGACTTTAGATACAGGGTTCCAAGAAGCCAATAAATGATGTGAGGTCTGGCTTGGACAATCACCTGTGCCATGGGACAGGCAAATGCAAACCAGCTCATTCATAATTCCTTGGCTCAGTGGATCTAGCACACATTGGAAACTGCTTAATGCAGTGTAGATGTGTAAATTGCTATTGCTTAAAACAATTTGTAAGCCACTCTGATAGCCATTGTGGCTGAAGAGCGGGATATAAATAAATAAATAAATAATCCTCCCCAAAGTAGCCAGTCATTTGGGAAACAAATGGCACGGAGTCAGCAGCCTTCTTCTCCCATCACTACTTCCCCTTTCTTCTTCTTCTATTCCTTTTCCTCCTTGCCTTTTTTTTTTTTGTTTTAAATATAATTTTTATTCAAAAAGTTTCAAACATACATATAAACACTTACAGCAGACAAACAAATCACATTGTCACTGCTGCCTCTGCTGTCAGCATAACTACACCAACAAACCCAACAGGTTCCTGGTGAAAGTGGTTGAGGGCTGTTGCACACCCTCCTCTCAGCCACTGGACCTTGCTCTCTGCACATAGAGAAGGTAAGCCAACAGAGGCCTCATCGTTGTGGAGCTCCACCACTACTGATCTTCCACTGTTATGAGGAACAGGGGTATGACTTTTTTTCTAAGTCTCTTTGCATGCTTCTTTTAACAGTAGTAGCATATACATTAATAAATAAAATACTTCTTCATTTTCTGGAGCACAATTTTTTTTCCTGCTCAGTGTTGATGACTTCTAAATCATTATTATGGAGTGTCAAACTCTGTCTTTGATCTATGTGATCTTTATTTTAAATGAGGAAATATAGGGGTTGTCTAGACAGTGAAAATACTACTCACAGAATTTGAAGAGAACACCTTTTATCCCAATGAGATCCTGGGATGATTCATTGTATTCGAAAGGAAGGGGGACAAAAACTGCAGGGGAAAGTCTTTGCAACTTTTCCTGATGTTTTTTTAAAAATATGCAGAAATGTGCATTACCGCTCATTTGGACAACCGAATTGCATCAGAGCACATTCCTGGATAAGAGCAGACGTGAAAAGCTGATTGGTTGGATGTGTGCGGGGAGCGGGCTTGCCAGCAATGAAGTAGATGGAAGCCCCATTTTTGGAGTTTTGCATTGCCATTCGTGTACTTTTTCACTGCGTTGAGGTGACCAAACAGCTTTTTAAAGTGGATGGTTGCACCTGCGCACCTTAGATTTACAGTTTTTAAATATATATATATATATATATATATATATATATATATACTGTGCAGCAGCAACAACATGTGGAGAATAATAACACAAGAAAGTGACTCCCGGCTACCATGTTGATTCACAGGCATGGTTGCATGTGAACTTCAAACATGGAGCGCTTCACATACCAGCAATTTTGCCAAAGGACCATGGAGACAAATGAACACTGCTGTGAACTTGCGTTAATGCACAGCAATCCACATTATATCTTCTCGTCTAGACAAGCCCATAGCTTTTTTACTAGGACACTGATATTCCTCGTGGTTGTTTTCCCCACAAGAATTAAATGTGATGTTTTCATTTTTAAAAAATGAGATAAAAATAAGAGTAATTGTGGCTTAATGTCTCAGACCTCAAACCTAATATTAGTCTCAACTAGAACATACCCACTGAACAAATTGGATCTGCAGAAGTGTTAATTCACCATTCAACAGATCTGCTCTAATTGGAACTACTGTAACTGGGATGACCAATAGGATTCGGGCTCCCTTGTCTTTTGTGTAATGCAAAGCAGTATCATTCAGATCATAGTGGACTTAACAACATTTTAAAATGGGTATATATTAATTAAAGGAAATATTGAATGTTCAAGACTATTTCACTTCTACGCTGGAATTAAGAAAAGTTCTAATTAAATTAAATAGTTTAACCTGAGGTATTTTTAGTCTGAGAAGTTTCATTTCCTAATTAAATAAAGAAATATTAGCCTAATGTATTTTAGTTGCTAGAAACATGCTGACTCTTGCAAGAAGATATAGGTCTCATTCAGGAGAAGAGATCTAAGTGAAACTGTTTCCTTGGCAAGAAAGCAAAGCATGTCAGCAATTATTCAATCAATTATTCTAAAACCAGACACACTCTGCTTGTAAATGACACTGACTATTTTATCTTCCAAACATGACAACTTCATGTAAGAAAATAAACATCACGAGAATGTTTTCCAAATTATTTGAAATATATCCGTTTTATTTTATTGGCCCAGATCTCATTCAAAAACCAAAAACAAAACAAAACCACATACCAATGTCAGTTCCTGTCACAGAACCACTGTGTATTTGCTGAAATCCAGGAATTGGTCTTGTTGTAAGATACCATACAGCATGAAGAACATCTGTTGCATGTATTCGATTGTGGTCTAAAATCAATTTATAAAATTAAATGTAAGCATTATTTTAACAATTTTTTAAAAAATCTACGGTTGCCTATTGTCTGTTTGCAAGCAATCCTCTAAACAACTGGCTGAGCAAGTTTTGCAGGAAAATTCTAGTGTCCCAAGACAGAAAGGATTATGAATTGCTGACTGAATTGTAGGGTGGGAGGATGGGGCAGAGGCAGAAAGACTTGATGTTAGGAAGCTGAGTAGGAATAAAAATCGCATGAGAGGGAAATTACAAAATGAGAATACAAAACCATGGAGAAAAGGTGGGTTGAGAGCCAAGAATCAAGAAACAGTGGACAGAAGCAGTAACAAACCACAAACTCAAGAGGAAAGTCATGTTCTTCCCTCATCAGTAAATGATTTGCTTTCCTACTTGCCATCAAAGTAACACAACTATTCAGAAATCTAACTCTACATATTATATCACAATGTGATCCTCCTTGGGCCATCTCTCAGAATTAAGTACCCAGACTGAGAGTTGGGTCAAATGAACATATGATAAAAATTCCTTTAGTTGACATGTGATCAACAAAGAGAGGGCAGGTTTTCCATGGAGCTCCTTGGCTGGTGAGGAAGCAGTGGCTCCAACAGGGATCGATCCATTTCCCTGCATTACTCAGAGCAAGGTAAGGGAGATGGTGTCGCATTTGCATGTAGACAACTGGATTGGGCCGAACTGGACCTGATCCAACTGAACTGTTCAGACAGCAAAAGACCCCGAGGTCATTCCAGACATTCTAGGAAACCTTGGGGTTTCCGTGTCTTTGCTTAGCTTGTAATAAAGCTGGGTTAAGGGCTAAAAAAGCATGGTTCCTCCATATGTCATCTAGACTGCTAGCACTGGAATTGGGGTGAATCCACTTTTTTTTTGCCAGCGTAGACAAGCCCTCAGTCAATAAAACTATAGTTTGCTGAATTGTTAAGATGGCTATTAAGCCAATTTAAATTTGTGGCATACATATGTCCCAGAAGATGAATCTAAACTAGAAGGAAGTCAACATTTTAAAATGTTTCAGCAGAAAACCTTTTATTACAGGTACAGACTTCAAGTATCTGTTTGTAACCCATTTTCTAATCTTAATTACTATCTTACACAATATCATTTTATCTAGTTTTGATACTAGAGTTGTTTTATTATTATTATTCCATGATATACAACAAAACATAACAGCATTATTCCATGATGCAAAACAAAACATAAAAATGAGAAACATCACTAGCATTATGTTAAACTGTACTTATAGTGTTTTTCCAAATGTAACATGGCTAACAAGATGAACCAAATAGTATGGCTTACAGGAGCAAAAAAGCCTAATGTTATGAGATATTACTTACAGGGAATGTCTCGGTAACCATTTTCTAATGCTCGAAAGTAGTTCATAAATTGCTGAGTTGGAATTTTGAAAATTTCAAATAAACCAGTGTCTTGAAATAATGTGAATGCAACCTAAATATATAACATAATTACTTTTACTCTACAGAATGTTAAAGCAGAATTATTTACATTTGAATTGTTTTTAGGTTTTACATTCAAAATACATTTCAAATAAGTATGCTCAACAATACACTAGACAAATTATCTCACCCTATGTTTGTTAGCTGTTTGCTATAGACTGATCCAGTGCAAACACAATGCTGGCTACTTAAGAAACCATGAATTTACTTTACAAACTCCTTCCTCTCCAAATTCTCCACTCCCTTTCTTAAGGTTTTGGCCTTAATTATGGCACTGTATTCCAGGATGGTACTATGTTGGTCAATCAGGTTCCTTCCGAAGATTCAAACTTCCAACATCAACTTCTGGTTTCAGAACCTTACTACTTCCTTTAAAAAGGCTGAAAATAACAAAACTATGGCAAGAAACTTTACTCTCTAATTCTTTTGGTCAGCCAGAATAAAGCCTACCACACTACATGTGCATAATCCACATATAGTAAATAGAGATGGAAAGAATATTCAAAGGCCCTGTTTACACAGCAAAATATTCCCTTAAATAAATCGCTAAGATTCCTAATTGTTCCCACACATCACGCCACAGTATCGCCTCATTCAGAAGGGGGGAGCTCAAAAACTCAAAAGTAGCGTGATAGGGGATTTCGCTACTTTTCCCGACTTTTTTGAAAAGTAGCACAACTTAGCACATTTTCGATTGTGTGAACTACCATTTCACTAAGGGCTATGTGAACTACCAGCAATCTTCCCGATACAGTCACAGCAGAGCTGAGCTGTGATTGGTTGGGCTGTCCAAGGAGGGGGTGGACTTGCAAGAGATGGAGGAGACTCAAATGAAAAGATCCAGCCACTGTTGTTCCCAGCCACGGAAAAGATCCAACCAGTGCTATCTCATCCCAATTGCCCAGCCTCCCGCTTGCTTGGCTGCTGCCGGCTAAAGAATCCCCAGTTAGCCTCTTTGTGTGTGTGTGTGTGTGTTCGTTCCTTCGCCCTGCTGAGATCCCGTTTCTGTGTGTGAGAAGAGGGGGGGAGTCGGTGAGGGGAAGGGGGGTTTGATGGGGGATGGCTCCTCGGCTGACACTCCCTGCTAAAGGAATAAAAATTAGCAGGCACTCCTCTGGTAATCAGAGGGAAAGGTGCCAGCACTTTCTCTCTCACACACTCCCTTCCTCCCTCCCTCACAGCTCCTCGGCATCTTCCCCCAGATGTGCTTGGGAGGCCACACACCCCCACCTCTGTCTGTGGGAATTACAAAGCAGAAAACTAAACAGATCAACCGATTTAGCAGTAAATCATGTGAACTATGCAGCACTGGTGCGAAACTGTGATAAAGCGCAAATGATTTTATTTATTTATTTATTTATTTATACATACCCCGCTCTTCAGCCACAAGGCTATCAGAGCGGCTTACAAATTGTTTTTTAATCAATAGCAATTTACACATCTACACTGCCTTAAGCAGTTTCCAATGTGTGTTAGCTAATTGCCTCCACAAGCCGGCTACTCATTTTACCGACCTATGAAAGGATGGAAGGCTGAGTGAGCCTTGGAGCCCTCTGGAATCGAACTTGCAACGTGGTGACTTGCAGTACTGGCATTTAATTACTGCGCCACCAGGGCTCCAATACTCCAACTACTGCAATAAAAACTGTCATGTAACTGAGCCAAAAGACTCAAGGGAGGGGGGAGTCTCAACTGTTGGGAAAGCCCCCTTTTTAATTCCTCCCCCCACGCAGCACCACCAAAGAGGCTTGGAATACTCCCATCTCTCTGGCTAGACTCACCCTTTTTATTTCCCACTGACATGGCTGTGTAGTGTCTGGGGGGAGGGCTAGTTGCTACTGGCTGTGTTCCAACAGCTGGCACACAATGATGGAGACATTCTGCAGAGTCTCTAGAGGTCCCAGATAATGAGGTTGTCATGTGTGTGTCTCTCTCTCTGGCTTTTCTTCGCAAACGAAGATTCAGGAAGGATTTCTGCAAGCGCGCTGATGACTAAAAAGGCCAATCCGAGATAAACAAGTCCGGTTGCAGAAAGCACAGCAGAAGGTCTCCTTGGGTGATGTTTTTGGGTTGTGATTCTTTCTGCGTTGTCATTTCTCTTCAAGACTTGTTCGGCGTGAGTTCTCAAATAAGGCTGCATCATTGTGGATAGTGTGTCTCCATGCCTCCCGATGTGAGGCCAGGGCAGACAACTGTTGGTGATCAATTTGAGATGTTGTTTCAGGGAGTCTTTGCATTGCTTTTTTGGAGTGCCCCTCTTACGCTGACCCATGGCGAGTTCACCGTAGAGTAGTATTTTTGGGAGGCTATGGTCCTTCATCCTAGAAACATGCCCTGCCCAGAGCAGCTGCGTTCTCAATATCATGGCCTCAATACTGGTGATCCCTGCTTGCTCAAGGACAGCAACATTCGTCACATAGTCAGTCCAGTGTATATTTAGGATTGTGCGTAGACAGCGCTGATGAAAGCGCTCGAGGAGTCGTAGGTGGTGGCGATAGGTGACCCATGTTTCAGATCCATAAAGGAGGATAGACAGTACAATGGTTCTATACACACTGATTTTTGTGCTTTGCCTCAGGTGTTTATTGCTCGAGACTCTTTTGTGAAGTCTTCCAAATGCACTATATGCCTTTGCTAATCTGTGATCAATCTCTTTGTCAATCTTGGCATCTGAGGAGATGATGCTTCCCAGGTAGGTGAACTGCTGAACGGACTTGAGCACAGATTTGCTGACGGCAATGTGGGGATGAAAGCCAATGTGGCTTTAGAGCCAATAGGAGTACTACAGACATGGTATTTGCCCTTAGACAACTGCAAGAAAAATGTAGGGAGCAGAACAAAGGTCTCTATGTAACATTTGTCGACCTCACCAAAGCCTTCGACACTGTAAGTAGAAAAGGTCTGTGGCAGATCCTGGAAAGACTAAAATGATTACCTTGCTACACGAGGGCCAGTGTGGTCAAGTCAGATATGGCGATGCTCTTTCAGAGCCCTTAATAATAACTAATGGAGTGAAGCAAGGTTGTGTTCGTGCACCAACTTTATTTATAATCTTCTTTACCATGATGCTCCAAAGGGCTATGGCAGAGCTTGAAGAAGACGACGGCATCTATATACATTACCGTACTGATGGTAGCTTGTTTAACTTAAGCTGTCTGAAGGCTCACACTAAGACTCTAAACTATGTAGTCTGTGAGCTGCTCTTCACTGATGATGCTGCCCTTGTTGCCCACACAGAAGCAGCGCTGCAGCACCTAACATCCTGCTTTGCAACAGCTGCAGAGCTGTTTGGGCTGGAAGTCAACCTGAAGAAAACTGAAGTTCTTTACCAGCCTGCACCACAGGTTGTCATGTATCAGCTACTGAAATCTAGCTGGTAATGATCCTCTGCTGCCTCCTGCCCTCTCTCCAGGCCACTACAGGAGAAAGTCACCCAGACTACTACAGGGGGGCAGTAAAAGGTTTGAAAATGTATACAAAAACTGCACCGTTTTTGAAGACATTCTCACAGTGGAAAGAAAATTGATTAAAATATTTAATCTCCCTTGCAGGAATGAGTAATTTAAGTAAGCACATTCCTATCGCATAGGCTACTGAAATGGCTCATAGTGATTTGCAAGGCTTATTCTTTAAATCCTATTAGGTTTTCTGTGCAACTTCGCTCATATACAGAATTGTTAAGAAATATTATTATGAATTCAGTTCTAATCATTTTTTGTAGACCCACTAATACTGTGGAGTATAGAATCAGTTTTTTTAAAATGACAGCAGAAGTATGAACAGTGAAGAAAAAGGTTGTCCAATTCCTTCCAGAAATTGGAATTAACATGCTGGCTACCTTGTCAAGTTATTTGTGTCACCACATTTTCTAGTGATTTCACTAACTTTCGGGATTCCCCAATTAACACCAAATTTAAAATATACTTTAGTGAGTTAGATGTTTGGAATTAGAAATCTTTAGGGTGGATGCTTCTTCCTCTGTCACATTCAGTAAAACATGGAGGCTTGCTGCTTCAAGAGATTAAATATTAGAATTGGAGGAAACGTATCACATGGCTCTGTTGTTAGGTAGGATAATCTGTGTGATTTTGGGGGGAAGTCAGCAGGGAGGGTGAGAAAACAGAATAGAACATTTGGGTTTGGGAAAGAAGAAAAAAGAATGGAATAAGAGGGGGAAAGGAATAGAAAAGGTGACTCTTGGAATGGAATGGGGGTGGGAGAGTGTGATTGGTTTGTTTATCCAAAACCAAAGCTCTTAAACAGCCAGGGGCTTTTCAGAATGTCAGCCCAGAGGCCTGAAAGGCATTTGTTATCTCCACCTGGACCTGGGTTTGGAATCTTTCTAGGGGTAGGGTCCAATGTCATTCTGTTCAGGAACTTCTGCTCCTCTACTGATTATATTCTGATCAGTTTCTATTGTATATTAATGTATATTATGCAGTTCTTATATAATATTATTTGAGGTAAGCTGCAATGAACTCCTTTGCAATTCTTTAGTGTTCTATCCACTTTTCAGTAACAAAGTAATTTCCCCCCTGAAACACCTCTCCCACTTCCTTCTCTCTTTACTTACCCCATCCTCTCTTTCTCTCTCTTCCCACCCTTCCCATTCTGCTCCTTACCCACCTCCTTCTTCAGTGGGTCTGGTCAAACACTTTGAAGGGTGTGGTAAGACTGGAGGTTGGTGCAAAAAGATAAAGCTATCAAAATACATGTCCTACTACCCCTTATTTATTTCATAAAAATCTACTCAGTAGTAAGTCTTCTGAGTAAGTCTTAATTTCAATGAAATAACACTTACTCCCAAGTAACCAAGAGAGGATGCTCCACCCACTTCAAGTAAGCCCATTTTCCCATATGATCCAATAGAGAAATTCTTAGGTCTCTAAGGTATATTTCTTCCTTTCCAAACTTCAGCCTGTCCAGATTTTAGCAACCTCACAATGTGAGGTTAAGAGATTTAAGCAAATAAGTATTAAGGTAAGATGGGTGCGGAGAATAACAGGATTGTTAGGTAGAGATGCTACAGACTGAATCTGAAATCCTTAGCTCCTGCATGCAAAACATGTGTTCCACCACCAATCTTTGCAGACCACGCTTCTTGATTGGGAGTGGAGAGGCAAAAATGATTCAATTTATGCAGAAAAAAGTTCCGCATGTGCTCAGAGACTCTCAAATTATTTCTCATTAAAAATTTCCACCCCCCAATTCAGTGACTGATGTTTGTACGCACTTACTGGATTAGTGCCCTCAATAAATCACTGTTAATTAAATTTTAACAAACAAAGCATTTGAAGCAGAGGCGGACTGGCCAGGGACCCCTGATGAAGTGGGCCCCCTTAAACAGCC
The DNA here is from genome assembly GCA_030847615.1 of Gambelia wislizenii. NCBI lineage: Eukaryota > Metazoa > Chordata > Lepidosauria > Squamata > Crotaphytidae > Gambelia > Gambelia wislizenii. The sequence continues at coordinate 363,704,617 of JAUMIR010000001.1, forward strand.
TCAGGGGCTGGAAACTTTCCAGTCAAAAGGCATGCTAGGTAGCCTTTGCTACCTGTTTGGAGAGGGAGGGGGAGCTTCTCCCCCTCTCCTTCCCTCTATCAGCAGTGACCAATCAGACTTCTTAAAAAAGAACTCAGAGCACCCACCCACCTGTTGCGTGTGCACACCCCTCCTTGTGCTGCAGCTGCTCCCACCAGTGCTGGGTGAGAAGGTGCAGCTGCCCAGACTTTGAGCAAACCAATGCTTGGCTGGCTTCGTAAGGGGAAAGAGCCAGCCTCTTTGTTTCATCCTCCTCACACTGCATGCAGTGTTACTAGTTTGCTACCTCCCTGGTCCCCTGGATTCAATTGTAAGTGGGTGGGTGTTTGTTTTATGTTGGCTTTATTGTTTAGCCCCCGTCCTACTCTTCAGTGCCTCTTTTTAACTTGGTGGCTTTTGGTTTGTTTGGTTGAAGTGAGGAGTTTGTGGTCTAATTTCATATCTTGCTCCTCCCCCTTCACTGTTCTTTATTCTTCTCCTTTTTTCTGTACAACAGCCACTAATTTTGGTTAGCACAGTGCTGTGGTTGAGTTTGCTTCTGAGGTGGGGAGTTTGTTGTCAGTTTACAGTCACAGATTCAGTTGTAAAGAGTAAGCAGATGAGGACATAGGTTTGTTTATAAAGCAAAGTATTTGACTACTCTTATTTTGTGAAACATGTACTCTGATTTGTATATTTATATACAATAACACAATGTCTACTTTTACACTGTTTTTCTCCTCCCCTTCCCCTTCATTGTTCTTTACTTAACCCCTCCCCCTTTCTGTCATGGCTGCCATTTTGTTTTTCTTTATCTATGAGTGTGATTTGTTGGGAGTCTCACAGTTTGTTTGCTTGTTTGTTGGTAGGTTTGAAAATGTGTATGTGTATATGAGAGAGAGAGAGAGAAAGAGAATGGGTACCTATATTATGGCTTATATTTTCCACCTTCTCCAGCCTATCTTAGTGGTTTCAAATGGTCGCCATTTTGTGTTGGGCTGAGCAGTTGCCATTTTGTCCTATATTGTCAGCTCAGTAGCTCAACTGACCAGGCTACTCTGGTGAACAGAGTATAGGCTGTATATTTAAGACTATCTTGGTAAATTGGAACTCCTGTGTCCCCCACATTTATGGTTAAGTAGTATGTATAGCATTGTGTGCATATATATATTATATACACACACAGAGTAGGACTCCTTTATCAGCTGGGGTTGGTTCTGGGGCAGGGCGTAGATACTGAAAACCATGGATAATAGTGAACACCATTAAAAATAATGGGACTTCCAGTTTAAAATAACATAGAGTTGCCTTGGAGGATCTAGAAAAATAGCTAGAGAGGACACATTTTCTAAGAAGACTGTATGGTAGGTGTGCTGTTTTGTGTCCTGTGGATAACTGAATCTGTGGATAATGAATCAGTGGATACGGGGGTCCTAATGTGTGTGTATGTATATTTGTGCGTGTGTGCACCATTCATAACTCTTAACGTATATATCTCCTTGCACTACAAAACAAATATGATATAATAGGCGTTACGGAAACCTGGTGGGACGAGTCTCATGATTGGAATGTAGGAATAGAGGGGTATAACCTTTATAGGAGAAACAGGCCAAACAGGAAAGGAGGAGGAATAGCATTATATGTCAGGGATATTTACACCAGTGAAGTGATCCATGACATCAATACTGGAAGCCAGGTGGAGAGCATCTGGATAAAAATTAAAGGGGAGGGAAACAACAGGGATGTTATTGTGGGACTCTACTACAGACCCCCAAATCAGACGGAGGAATTGGATGTTGCCTTTCTAGAACAGATGAACATACATGCAGAAAGGAGAGATGTAGTAGTGATGGGTGACTTCAACTATCCTGATATTTGCTGGCAATCTAACTCAGCCAAAACTACAAGGTCTAGCAAATTCCTTACATGCCTGGAAGACAATTTCATGGTCCAAAAGGTGGAAGAGGCAACAAGGGGGTCAGCTATTTTAGATCTGATCCTAACCAACAGAGACGACCTTGTTAATGGGGTGCAAGTGGTGGGATCCTTAGGTGAGAGTGATCATGTTCTCCTGGAGTTTGTTATACAATGGAAAGGAGAAGCCAGGCATAGTCAGACACGCATTCTTGACTTTAGGAGAGCTGATTTCAATAAACTCAGGGAAATACTGGGGATGATCCCATGGTCAAGAATACTAAAAGAGAAGGGACCTCAAGACGGATGGGACTTTCTCAAAAGGGAGATACTGAAGGCACAATTTCAAACAGTACCATTGAGGAAGAAAAGTGGGAGGTGTCTCAAGAAACCAGGATGGATGACTAAAGAACTTTCAAGGGAGCTAAGTTTTAAACGGAACATGTATAGGAAATGGAAAGGGGGGGAAATCACCAAAGAAGGATTCAAACAGATAGCGAACACGTGTAGGAGTAAAGTCAGAAAAGCTAAAGCGCAGAATGAGCTCAGGCTTGCTAGGGAGGTTAAGAACAATAAAAAGGGTTTTTTTGGGTATGTCCGCAGCAAAAGGAGGAAGAAGGAAATGATAGGGCCGCTACGTGGAGAAGATGGCAAAATGCTAACAGGGGACAGAGAAAAGGCAGAATTACTCAACACCTTCTTTGCCTCAGTGTTTTCAGAAAAGGAAAAGGAGGACCAACCTGAGGAGAATGGAACAGAGGACACAATAGGGGAAATCCAGCTCAAAATAAGTAAAGAGGTAGTACAGGAATACCTTCTTAATCTAAATGAATTTAAATCTCCAGGACCAGATGAACTACATCCAAGAGTATTAAAAGAGCTGGCAAATATAATCTCAGAGCCATTGGCAATAATATTTGAGAACTCCTGGAGAACAGGAGAAGTCCCAGCAGACTGGAGGAGGGCAAACGTTGTTCCCATCTTCAAAAAGGGGAAAAAAGAGGATCCCAACAACTATCGTCCAGTTAGTCTGACATCAATACCAGGGAAGATTCTAGAACAGATCATTAAACAGAGAGTCTGTGAACATTTAGAAGGCAATGCCATAATCACAAAAAGTCAGCATGGGTTTCAGAGAAACAAGTCATGCCAGACTAATCTGATCTCTTTTTTTGATAAAGTTACCAGCTTGGTAGATGAAGGGAATGCTGTGGACATTGCATACCTTGATTTCAGTAAGGCCTTTGACAAGGTTCCCCATGACATTCTTGCAAACAAGCTTGTAGAATGTGGGCTAGACAAGTTAACTGTTCAATGGATTTGTAATTGGTTGACCGGCCGAACCCAAAGGGTGCTCAGCAGTGGCTCCTCTTCGTCTTGGAAAGATGTGACCAGTGGGGTGCCACAGGGTTCTGTCCTGGGCCCAGTGCTATTCAACATCTTTATCAATGACTTAGATGAGGGAATTAGGGGCATACTTATCAAATTTGCAGATGACACCAAATTGGGAGGAGTAGCTAATACCCTAGAGGACAGGATCAAAATTCAGAATGACCTGGATAGACTGGAGAGCTGGGCCAAAGCTAACAAAATGAAATTCAATACGGAGAAATGTAAAGTACTGCATTTAGGGCGGAAAAATGAAATGCATAAATATAGGATGGGAGAGACCTGGCTGAATGAGACTACGTGCGAAAGGGATCTAGGAGTCCTAGTAGACCACAAGTTGAACATGAGCCAACAGTGTGATGCGGCAGCTAAAAAGGCCAATGCAATTTTGGGCTGTATCAATAGAAGTATAGTGTCTAGATCAAGGGAAGTAATAGTGCCACTCTATTCTGCCTTGGTCAGACCTCACTTAGAATACTGTGTCCAGTTCTGGGCACCACAATTCAGAAAGGATATTGACAAATTGGAGCGTGTCCAGAGAAGGGCAACTAAAATGGTGAAAGGTCTGGAAACAATGCCTTATGAGGAGAGACTTAGAGAGCTGGGTATGTTTAGCCTGGAAAAAAGACGGTTTAGAGGCGATATGATAGCCCTGTTTAAGTATTTGAAGGGATGTCACGCTGAGGATGGAGCAGGCTTGTTTTCTGCTGCTCCAGAGACTGGAACATGGAGCAATGGGTGCAAGCTCCAGGAACAGAGATTCCACCTCAACATGAGGAGGAACTTTTTGACAGTAAGAGCTGTTCGGCAGTGGAACGCACTCCCTCGGAGCGTGGTGGGGTCTCCTTCCTTGGAGGTCTTTAAACAGAGGCTGGATGGCCATCTGTCGGGGATGCTTTGATTGTGATTTCCTGCGTGGCAGGGGGGTTGGACTGGATGGCCCTCGTGGTCTCTTCCAACTCTGCAATTCTATGATTCTATGATTCTATGATTCCTTTCCTTCTTTACAGCGTTATTTTATATATATATATATATATATATATATACACACACACAGTTGTCCCTCTGTATCCACGGATTTAAGTATTCACAGCTTTAAAATATTCTTAAAAAAATAATAATCCAAAAAGCAAACCTTGATTTTGCCATCTTACATAAGGGACACCATTTTGCTATGCCATTGCATATAATGGGACTTGAGTATTCACAGATTTTGGTATCCACGGGGGGTCCTGGAACCAAACCCCAGTGGATACCAAGGGCCTACCGTGTGTGTGTGTGTGTGTGTGTGTGTGTGTATATATATATGAGTATATACAGACATATTTGTGTCATGTGTATGTATATATATATTTATACCTCTGCAACAGCGGCTCTTAACCTTATCTTTACCTGGGACTCCACTTTGGATATCTTTTGTTGCCATGGACCCCCAAGACTTAACTGGGGATTTGGGACAATAATAATAATAATAATAATAATACCTGATGATGATGATGATGATATAGTTACCCCATCCACTGAACTTTCCCTCAGAGGCACTGGAGAGGGAGAGAACACTTGTTTCCTGCAGTTTGTGGTTGGAACAGATTGAATGGCAATTGCTGGCCCAGCCAGCCAGCCAGCCTTTTCCCCTGTCCCAACTTGTATTTTTTGAAAAAAAAAATATTTCTTATAGAAAATTAAATGATAACCTTATAGTTGTATGTGGGCACCCTTGGTCTACTGGCACCCAATATTTTTAGGCCCAGTCCTCCACTGATTTGAAGAATGAGTGAAGTGTACATGTTGGAGAGGGTGAAAATAAAAAGATGAAGATGAGTGACAACCTGAAGAAATTGTAAGATGACATTCTCAACCTGTCTTTCCCAACCTGACAGTTTTCAGATATTTTGGACACCCACCATTTCCAGATAATAATCATATTATAGCTTTTGTAATCCATGTAGGAAAGGAAATCCAATCTGGAGGTGGGCAACTTTAAAAGGACAAAGAGAGTCTCTTTGAAGGAGCCAATAATGAAATGTGCTTCTCTGAGGTCAACAGTGACAACTTCTATGCTATTCTATATAAATCCCATGCTGTCACGCCACACAAATGTTTTGATCAGCAAGCAAGTGAATTAACAATAATTCAACTAATTAAAAGATTTCAATTATTAGTATTTACAGTTGGGAACTGATTTTCCAATTTCCAACATTTAACATTATAAAATTAATTTTCAAACCTAATGTTTCAAGATCTGGTTACTTCTTATAATGTACCTAATATCCCTCTGATTTAAAATTTCCCACAATAAAATCTATTCAATATTTACACTCAGGTAGAGAATGGGGAAAACTGTACCTATCTGATCCAGGTAGTTAGGCAGATAAACAGATATGGTGTTCATATGTAATGTAAGGCAAGAAGCTACAGAACGTGACATGGAATATTACTTAACGATGAAATCAACTTATTATGCCTTAGCTGTGGAAACTTGATGTTTGAAAATAAGTTTATAAAAATAGTCCATATTCACAGATTTTTGGAATAACAAGTTTCAAAATAGTGTACATCTTCTTTATTCTTTTTTTCATCCACTTAAAACAAAAACAAGAAGAACAAAGAAACAAACACGAAAATAGAAAGCACAAGAGGCTGACAAGCTCTATTTAAATATCTTACTGTGGTCTTATTTTAACTTCCAAAAAGAATTTTTCCATGTACTACCCTTCCACATATAAATAGTTTCATGCATGTTAACTTTTCATAACTGTACTCTATAACAACAGCAATACATATGAAACATATCCACAAAAGCAACAAACCTGACTAAGGATTCTTCTAGATTTATCTCCCATTCTTTGCACAAGATCAAATATTTGGAAATTCCAGGTGTTCATTTTCTCTATTAATGAATCGTGGTCTTCTATTGCCATCAACTCTAATGAATGATCATCCTCCATTTAAATAAGATTAAGTAATATAAACAGAGAAGAATGCAAATTAGTTGGATATGGATAGTTGGCAAATTCATTTCTATTGAAACTAAATACAATATTTTTGTTGTTGTTGCCTACCATAATCACATTTTTTTACATACACTGTTAAATAGGGCCAAGGTTAGTAACCATTACACAGAATAATGGGGCAATTTGGTGTCATCTGATTCTTAAAGCATATATATATATATATATATATATATATATATATATTTCCCAGGGATTGTGGTTTTTAAAAAAAGAAAAACAAAGGCCTAGCTAGATTAGACTCACACCAATGGAACTTACAAGTTTTGACATACCTAATTTCCATTGATTTAATCAGTCTACTTTAGTTAGGACTAACAATTGAAGCGAAAACAAAACAAAAAAGCCCACATAAAAAACATTTACTTCTTATCAGGATAACGAACTTAGGCCAGCTTTGTGGTATTTATAATCCCCCCATCACTCAGATGCCCAACACACCTTTCTTCTTGGCTAGTTTGCTTCATAAACTCAGGAAGCTATTCTAACTGCAAAATGGGGCTCAGGAATCTTTGCACAGGAAAAAAAGAAAAAGAAAAAAAAAAGAAAAAAGGAAAAAAGGTGTAGTAACATTTTATTATTATTTGGCAACTAAAATCTCTTCTGTTCAAAATCCATGGATCTAATATTTAATTCCTGCCTTTATTGTGCTGTTTTTTCTTCAACAAACCCTCACAGTCACATAGAAAACACTCAGATATCAAGCACTGTATGAGTGTTCATGGTTACCTCTGCTTTTTTATGTAATTCTGATGTAAAGTATATAAATGCCATCAAAAATATCACGTATTTTCAGATACTGCACATCAACACTAACTGACCACTGTAAAGATCTTAAAAGCCTCTGTCACCTTGCCCAGACATTTGAAAATTTGCATCTTTCTTGATTCTATTACATTCAATCCCACTCCCACAACTGTATAAATATGCTTTATATCTGAGGCTTTAATATCACTCTGTTCTGCATCTGAAGAAGCGAGTTCACATCCACAAAAGCTCATGCGAAAATAAAAACTAATTAGTCTTAAAGTGCTGCCACTTTCCTTTTCTCTCTCTCCCCCTTCCTCCCTCCTTTTCATGGTACAAGAAACTAATGATGCTACTTCTTTGGAAACAGCTATTATGGAAAAGATAAATTAGGCCCCAAAGGCTTTAATAAAAAGCCATGTTTTAACTTGGTGCCGGAATAAAACCAATGTCAACACCAATTGGACACACAAGAGAAGACCATTCCATAAATGGGGTACCACAGAAGAGAAAGACTTCAGCCATGTCCTCTTGCAATGTATTGCTGCCACTTACTGGGAGATACAGGAGGCAGATCTCAGTCATTTTTAGCTGAAGATCTCTGTTACACCTCAGTTGTTGTAAATACATTTCTGAACTCTTAATAAAAAAATGTATACTGCTAACTGAAACAGACGCTACCAATCCAGAGATCATAGGTGTAACATATTTTATACAGATGTGAGAGTTTGAAAATCTATGTGAGAATGCCAAACCATAAAGTTTAGCACATCTAGTAACCTTTGGTTTCCAAAGAATGCTCTTGGTAACTTAATACTGAAATGAATGACTGAAATATATGAAATTATTCATGGCTACTGAAGGGCTCTGTTACCTTGCAATTTCTACTATTTTCATCTTCCATTTATTTTGAAAACTATATAAGCCAGATGGGGATTTTATTTTCAGCACGAGGGCTAAATTCCATGGATTGGGGGATTTAAGCAATGAGCATAGCTAAAAATAAGTGGAAGGGTCAAAACCAAGTGGATAGGGCACTATATAATTTGTAACAATGTGAAAAACTCCACCTCACCACCACTGTACAAAGCACAGCTCATTTCTAGGGATGTCTAGTCAGTCCCAGTGTAACCGTTTCTCAAATTCTAAATTCTGTCTTGGATAAAAATGTGAAAGCCAGGGATCACTTACTACTGATAAGACATAAATACAACACAAGTGGAATCTACAATACAATTTTGCTCTTGGGTTGCCCATGTTCACTACTCAGTCAGTTAGCCAAACACACTTCCTATCTCCAACATACTTTAAATTTCCCATCTCCAGCAGTTAGTCAGCATTTCTTGGCCATCAAGCATACTCAACAACCAGTGGATTGTTGGGGTGGGGTGGGCTTGCCCTCTTTCTTAGGGTTTTGTTTTCACCATAAATTTTGTATTTCTGCCAACAATGAGCCCACTGATACTTCCCCTCTTCTTTGTAGGTGTGGCTATACCAGTTATACTGTATCAGCACTCACACATGACATGACATCAGCATGACAAATAGAGAGAATGATCTATAAAGGTGATCAGGCTGGAAGCCACTACAAACATCCACTAGTTGTGGAATACTGGAATCCAAGGGGTGGGGGAAGAAGGGAGGGGAGGGCAGGGGATGCAGCACCACAGTGATGTTGGATTCAGGCCAAAAAGAATTATTTCAAAGGAGAATAGATATTCGGTCTAGTCTGGTCTACTGCCTGTGGTAGAATGCTCCTGTTGCCTTTGCAGCAACCAATAGATAAACAAATAAACATAATCTATACTTTGTTTTACTAATTTCTGCATTTTGACAACTTACAAAATGCAATTTTGTTAAGAATACCAAAAATTAGCAAAACAAAAAGCAAGGCAAATATAGAAACAAAGGATGCTTTATAATGTAATATTAAACCTCTTATTAAATCTCAAGTCACTTAGCTACTGGTATCAATGCAATATATGCTTACCTCCAGTTGATTACTCTCAGTCTGATCTGTTTGATTATTGTTATTTTTTGTTTCTCCCATTTCACCCTCCTGTTTCTCTATAAAGTGGGCTGAATCTTTGGAAACATCACTATTTCCACCTACACCTTAAATAAGCGCAAACAATGTTAGCATTTTGATTAAAATAAATCAATAATCAAAGGCAACTTGCATTATGTTACATGGCACAACACCACACACCAGAAGGTTTTTTTTCCCTTTTGATAAGTTATGAGCTGTGGCTCTAATTATTTATTCAGATGATTATCTCATTCTGTTTAAAGAGTTCAGAAGAAATATGCAACTAAAGTGCCCCAGATTTTTTTTTTAAAAAAAAGAAAGCAGAAGAGGTGACAATAGTACAAGTGGGACTTCACATGATTCAATGCTGCATCACAGAAAGCAAGCAAGCAAACAAATTATACCTTCCTTCTTGAATTGACCTGTTCTCATCAGTTGTTTCTGTGACAAGCTTCCACAAAACAGCAACTGAAAGGGGGAAGTTTGCTTACCTCTAACTCTAGTACTTTGAGTAGTCATCTGTGAACTCATTTAAATGAGTTTTGTACCTGTATAGAGCCATGATCAGAACATTCAAGAAATGAGTAGCTTTTAACAAGAATCACTCACCACTCTGTTTTCCCTTCAGTTCTGTGTCTACCAAAAAATAGAAACCAGGGAAAATATGGAAAGAAAAGAGAAGAGGGTGGGTTCTGTGAGTTCAGATTACTGTTTAAAGAGTTATAGGTAAGCAATCTCCTTCTTTGTTGTCTTTATGGGAAAATGAGCAAATTACTAGAGTAGCTTATCAGAGGCAGGTTCCATATTTTGCCAGAAAAATTGGACAGCATGTACAAAGGAAGTATCAGCCCTTGCCCTCACACTAAGCTAGTAAAATGGTTAACAATCATTGCCCAAGTGACTCTTCCACTCATATGATCCTCCAATTTTTAGAGTTCCTTTGCATGTAGTTTTGACTCTAGCCCACTGAAGTTGAGTCAAGGTCACAGTTTTCAACAGATGTGGAATACTTCTGCTAAGCTAGAGGAATGTATCTTTTACAAGAATTAGTAACTGAAACGAAGGAAATAAATATGTATGTGATCCATAATCCCACCTGATTTGTGGTTTTGATATTCTGCTACAGATTCAGATAATGAGGCTGCAACTGACTTGAATATCTGTCGTCCACAACTTATGGAAAATAAAACAAGATAAAATAGTCATTTCTCATTTCTAGTCATGATTTTCTGAATATCATACTATGTTTCCTTAAGTATCATAAACAAACCAGAATTAAACTAGAAGTAGAATTTTACCAGTGTTGACTCCTATTCAGAGTACAGTAGGACCCCCGTATCCATGGGGGATTGGTTCCAGTGCCCCCCGTGGATACTGAAAACTGCGGATAACAGGATATGCCATTGAAAATAATGGGACTTCTGGTTTAAAATACCATGGGGTTGCCTTGAAGCACCTAGAAAATGTGTAGAGAGGTTGCCTCTCTAGGCATTTTCTAGGAAGATTCTATGGTAGGTGTGCTGTTTTGTGCCCTGCAGATAACTGAAACTGCGGATATTGGTTCTGTGGATACGGGGGTCCAACTGTATCCTCAATCGAGCAATTTTACTTGCATCGAAGCAAAAGGGTTCAGGAAGTTAGAGGAGCAAGCATCGTTAGACCACTGGACTTTAGGACTAAATCTAAAGCTATTCATCCCAACTGGAACAGACCCACTGAATTAATGTGATTTACATAAGCGCTGACTTAAATTTGTTCATTCAGTCTAAGAACTGGATTTAACCCTTAGTTACCCAAATCTAACTAATCTAACTAGAAGACCCACTGTAACTAGGTTAGGTCCCACTGGTTTATATAGGTCTAATGTAGATAGGACTAACATTAGATTTAGTACAATTATTTTTTCTGGTGTTAATGGTCTGTACTATTACTGAACAGTATACAGAAGGTGATGTCTATAGAGGAGGTAATACAAGAAAATTCATGCAATCTTTTATGTTACTATCATCTGATGCCAACTAGAAAAGCATCCCAGGTGGTAAGCTGAATATAATAAGAGGAGAAGTAGTCAAAATATGGAAAACATACTCTTTTTATTTAATCATCAAGTGAACATTACCTGCTACATGTATAATGTGAAGATGTTCTAAATTGTTGCTGAAAATCTGAAGAACTAAATGTACATCCCAGAGATTTATGCACATTAACACTTGGCTTAGTAAGGAAATCAGTAGTGTCAGGAAATTCTACAGGTGACCTGTGGTATCCACCAAACAGACATCCACTACTAGGAGAAGTCACAGGAATTAGATTCTGGGTTGTTCCTAAAGTAAGAGCAGGGTGTGGGGGAAGCAAAGGAAATAAAATATTAGAAGTACAATACCAAAAGCACCCAGTCTGACAGTACATTTTTGTAAACCTATCCTAACATTGTTAACTGCCTTCAAGTCGACTTTGACTCATGGCAACTTTGTGAATGAGATACCTCCAAGACCCCCTGTCTTCTGCCAGTCTGCTCAGGTCCACTATTGTCTTGCCTAGTGAGTCATGCTTTCTCATGATGTGGCTAAAATAATGCAGTTATCTTGGCTTCCAGGGAGAGTTCAAGCTCGATCTGTTCTAGAACCCATTTGTTTGTCTTTTTGGCCATCCACAGTATCAACAGCACTCTTCTCCAGCACCACATCTCAAATGAGTTGGGATTTTTTTGTTTCAGCTTTCCTCACTGTCCACCTCTCACATTCATACATGATGATGAGGAAAGTGATGGCTTGGACAATCATAATTTTAGTCTCCAGTTTTATTTCTTTGCACTTCAGGATATTGTTTAGTTCTTTCATAGTTGGCCTTCCCAGTCCTAGTCTTCTGATTTCTTGACGGCAATCCCCATTCTGATCCAAGGTATGGGAAATCCTTAACTATTTCAATTCCCTCGTCTTCTAGACTAAATTTACATAAATCCTCTGTGGTTATTATTTTTCTTTTCTTAACATTCAACAGTAAGCCTGCCTTAGCACTTTCTTCTTTGACTTTTTTTTTAGCAATTGTTCCAAGTCTTTGTTGTTTTCTGCTAGTAGTATGATGTCGTCTACATATCTAAGATTGCTGATATTCTCTCTGAGTCTAAATCTGCTCTATGATATTTTCTGCATACAAGTTGAACAAATAGGATGATAAAATGCAGCCTTGTCTGACCCCCTTTCCGACTGGGAACCATTCTGTTTCACCATAGTCTGTTCTAATCATAGCCTCCTGTTCTGAGTACAGGATACACAACAGCACAATCAAATGTAATGGTAAACCCATTACTTTAAGATCAATCTATAGCTTTGTGTGATCTATGGTGTCAAATGATTTTCTGTAGTCTATAAAGCACATGCTGATTTTCTTCTGGAATTCCCTAGTGTGCTCCATTATGCAGTGTATGTTTGCAATGTGATCTGTAGTGCCTCTTCCTTTCCCGAACCCAGCTTACACCTCTAGAAATTCTAGCTTCATGTATGGTAAGAGTCTGTGCTGCAGAATTTTGAGCATGACTTTGCTTTCATGGGAAATTAATACAATGGTCCTGTAGTTACTGTAATCTATTGTGTCTCCTTTTGGGGGGATGGGAATGTATATTGATTATTTCCAATCTATGGGACATTGTTTTGTTTTCCATATTTGTTGGCAGATTTTAGAACCAAAGTCGATTCTGTCACTGTAGATTGTAGTAGTTCTATTGGTATGTCATCTGTTATTCTTCTCAATTGCTTTGAGTGCAACTTTCACTGCTTTCCAAAATTTATCTTTATATCCTAACATATAAAATGTGTATATGGGTGATTCCAAAACAAAGGATACCCACAGAAGTGACCATATTTTGTTGCTCTGTCTAGAATTTATATTAATATTATATAAATTTTTGCTGTTTCATATCCTATATATGCTAATAGGAGCAATCTCGCTCTCTCTCTCTCAAATTGACATATACAGACACAACATGGATATGATTTAAGATAGCTTAGCAAAATTTAGAGGGCTTGCTACAGTATCCATCCAAGAATACAGCATGAATTTTTTTCAGAAACTTAAAGATGGCTTGTAAACTTGAAATCATCATTTATATGCTTTCAAGTCTTCACGTGCTTGTGTTTATGTAGACAAAAATCACACTATGATAAAATGTATAGGTCTCAGAGGTAAAACCAGCAGTAGTAAGGAGGTGGCATTTTTGAAGGAGGAAAAATGGGGAAGGAGCCTCTTACCATGTGTGTGAGTTAGAAAAGAAGAGAAAAGTAAACCTAAAAACTGCTCTATAGGAACTTGCATTAACTAAGTAGTATACTGTTTATAAGACTTGTTAGACTTATTGCATGTCCAGGGGCAAGGCAAATAAAATAACCAGACACTGAAATTACATTGGAAAGTAATTGGCCACAACTTTATTGATTATAGCTTAAATGGGTTGGCACCCACATGGGTTCAGATCCCAGCATCGACCAACGAGCCTGTTGGGTAGTCACCAATGGCTCCTCTTCATCCTGTCCTCTGGGGTATTAGCTACCCCTAGTTTGGTGTCATCTTCAAACTTGATAAGCATACCCTCTATTCCTTCATCCAAGTAATTAATAAAGATGTTGAATAGCACTGGGCCCAGGACAGAACCCTGTGGCACCCCACTAGTCACTTCTCTCTGATGAGCCCGTTACCGGCCCAATGACTACCCTTTAGATTCAGTCAGTCAACCAATTACAAATCCACCTAACAGTTGCATTGTTTAGCCCACAGGTTACTAACTTTTTTGCAAGAATATCATGGGGAACCTTGACAAAAGCCTTACTGAAATCAAGATATGCTACATCCATAGCATTCTCTTCATCTATCAAGTTGGTAACTCTATCAAAAAAAAAAGAGAAGATTAGTCTGACACAACTTGTTTTTGAGAAATTCATGTTGACTTTTAGTGATCACGGCATTCCTTTCTATGTGCTTACTGTCTGTTTATATTGCAGCATCGTTGGAATTGAGATAAATGAGCAGGAATGCCTGAGGGGAATCATTGGGATGGGTGGAGCTACCAACGAAAAGCATTATGTAACTGTTCTAGCAAGTTCTGAAGTGCACTGTGCAGGTGCAGGAATAACCCAGTTGTGTGAGTTCAGAGATGACCACTCGAAGAACTACAGTTACAGATAAGCAACTTGTTCTTGTGGTAAGACTGATGAAAGGGTGACCATGCGGAAACGCTTCGGGAGGATGTATAAATTCACACCTTGGAGATCAAGGATGGGTCGAAGCCCTCCATCCTTCTTGGCCACAAGGAAGTACCTTGAGAATAAGCAGAGGTGTTGAAGCTGGGGAGACAGTGGTTCAACAACAGCCTTCTGGAGCAGGGTTTGCATCTCTTCAAGACTGGAGAAGGAGATGTTACACGAATCTGACCAGTCAGAGGGTAATCCTCAAATTTGATGGAGTACCCCTCCTGGATTACTCGCAACACCCAGCAGTCCATCGTGATGGTTGACCAGGCCTCGTAAAAGAAGGACAAGCGATCTCCAAATTGCACCTGCAGATGGAAGGTGGAAGGATGGGAGAAGTCAAAGATGCCACTTTGATTGTTCTTTAGCAAGCGCTTGAACTGCTGGTGGAAGCAGGATGCAGAGGACTGGTGCTTACCCGAGGACGCAGATGATTGCGAGGGATAACATGACCTGTGGGAAGATGAGGGGCTGAAAGCTCACCGACGCAAGTAAGTGGACCCCTGCCAACCAGTGAAGGAGGACTGCGATGGCATGCTGTTCTTCCTACCTGTGGTCTGAATCTTCTACATGAACTCCAATTTCTTGTCTGTCAACTGATGGAATAGGCCCGAGTGTAACCTCTATTGCATATCCTCTATTGTGGCGTGGGCCTGGGGTGACAGGCCAGATGACCGGAGCCACGTGTGCCAACGGAGAGTGATGGAGCCACAATGGATTTAGCAGAGCAGTCCAAATAGCAGGAAGAATTGATATGCTTTCTGGCTAGGGACTATGCTTTAGCTTGGATGGCATGAGTGAGCCGCTTTTCCTTATCGGGAAGACGGTCCAAGAAGGGAGAGATGCAGTCCCACAAACTAAGTCCAAGAGCAGTCCGAGTCAAAAGCAGGAGAAAATCAGCTGAAAAACCAAATCTGAAAAACAATCTAAGTCAATCACAACCAGAAAATCAGTCCAAAAGTGGAATCCAGAGCCAAACCATAGTCAAAACCCATGAAAAGAGCTATCGAGCACAGAGAGAAAGTTCCTAGGTGCTGCTAGCACAGTGGATGAAAAGGAACTGAGATAAATGAGCGGGAACGCCTGAGGGGAACTGTTTGGATGGACGGAGCTACCACCACAAAGCATTATATAACTATCTTAGAAGAATAACCCAATTGTGTGAGTCACAGAGACCATGAAGAAGAACTGAATTTTACTTGTGGTTACACATGCCTGCCCATATTAATGTGATAGCATTTATTGTGGCTTCTCCCAAAGAATTCTGGAACTGTAAAAAAAAGGGGGGAATATACTGAGAATTTAGTTAGAGATCACAGGCAATTTCTATGGTTTCCTGAGAGAGAAAGAGCACTACCATCAGAGACACATTTCATGGGAATGTGAGAAAACATGTACTGAGTGGCTACTCCCAAACTCTGTTGTCATTCTGCTTGCAGGCAACAGCTTTTTACTCATTAATATATTAGGCATTTAAGCTAATTTGCTGTCTGAGGGAGGGTTAACTGGAAAAACTGGCCAAATGATGGATTTCTCTTTTAATTATGTTTTAAATCGTGTTTTGGTTTTAGTTTATTTGTTTCATAGATTTTCCTTGGTTTTTTTCCAGGCTGTGTGACTGTGTTCTGGAAGAGTTTATTTCTGACGTTTCGCCTGCATCTGTGGCTGGCATCTTCAGAGAATGGTTGGGTAGGAGTGTGTGGAGGGTTTATATATTGTGAACCACTGTTGGGGAGGATATGTGAATTTGTGTATTTGAATGGCTAGTTTCTGGGTGTAGATATGCAAGGAAGATTAGTGTTTGTTTGGTTAATGGTTGGTTAATGATCCATTATCTGCTGGAAATCCCCCTGTCCCTGGGTGGAGTTCATTTGCAAGTGTTGAGTTCTGATTTTAGTGTTTTTCAGGACTGGCAGCCAGATTTTGTTTACTTTTAGGGTTTCTTCTTTCCTGTTCTAAGTTTTCCAGGTGTTTGTGGATTTCAATAGCTTCTCTGTGCATTCTGACATGGTAGTTGTTGGCCTGGTCCAGAATTTCGGTGTTTTTAAATAACATTTTGTGTCCATGTTGGTTTATAACATGTTCTGCTACTGCTGATTTTTCTGGCTAGCCCAGTCTGCAGTGTCTCTCATGTTCCTTGATTTGTGTTATTTGTTTTTATCAAGATTCTGTACTAATCATTGTTAGTTGCCCTGAGAAACTTTTTTTGCCAGAAAGGGAAGTATAAATAGAATAAATAAAAAAGTAAATGTCTATTATACTAGTTTATATGATGTAAGTGTAGATGAGTCCTTAATTACAAATTATTTGTGAGCCAGCAAAAAAACAAAAACAAAAAACAAACAAAAAACAATCCAGAAGTTAAGATCCTGCTCATTTTAGCCACAATATAGAGATTTCTTTTGGATGTTCCTGAGACTTTTCAGTACCTCTCTTTGGTGCTCACAATTACAGTATTTTCAGCTTCTTCCAGATTTCAAAAGCAGTTTGCCATGATATGAGATCACCCCACCTTCTAGCTATCATGCAATTAATCAACTTTTAAAAAATTAATGTAGTAAACATTTTATAAATACATTAAACAATTCAGAAATTTCAAAGATTAAAGAAAGAAAGAAGATAACACACAAAAAGATAAAAAGTAAAAGCAAGAAAAGGAAAAAAGATTACTTCCGATCGCCCTCTCAGAAGTTACCTACACATATAATTATCCGTACCTCTCTCACTAAAAACTACAGTATATTCTCTCTAATCATCAAAACCACAAATTATCAGTTCATTTTCTTTCTTTTTTAAAAAAAGCCAGTAAGGGGTTTAAGATCTTTAAAAACAATCTCCGAAAAGTCACGTTGCTTACCTGTAACCATAGATCTTTGAGTGGTCTTCTGTGAATTCACACAGTGGGTTATTCCTGTGCCTGTGCAGAGCAGTTGGAACATTCTGGAATTGCTAGGCAAAATAGTTTTTGATACATTTTGGTGGTAGTTCTGTCCATCCTAGCATTTCCCTTAAAAGGCGCTCCTGCCTAATTCCCCTCAGTTCCATAAAGGATGCCGCAATCGGCAGCATCAAGAACATTAAGCATGTATGACCTTTCAGGACATAGAGGGGAAGGATGGGCGGGTCTGTGTGAATTCACAGAAGACCACTTGAAGATCTATGGTTACAGGTAAGCAACCTGACCATCTTCTTCGTAGTCTCTGTGAATCCACACAGTGGGTAGATTAGCAAGCTTCATAACCAGGAGGTGGGTATGTCATGCACACAAGCAAGATGAGGACAGTTGTAGTGCACAAAAAACAACCAGATTTATTAACAACAAATTCAAAAGCACCACCTTTATTTACTGAAGGGAGGACAAAAGCACAGCCCTTCCAAACATAGCCTCACTGTGAGAATGAGTGTGAAGTCTGTAGTGAGAAATAAAAGTCATAGGTATAGCCCAGGTAGCTGCCTGGCAAATGTCCTCCAAAGGAACACCCGAGAGAAAGGCAGCTGAAGTCAAACAGCTCTGGTGGAGTGGCCCCCAATTCATTCAGGCAGAGGTTTACGAGCCACCTTGTAGCACATCGTGATCATAGAGACAACCCATTTTGACAGGCGTTGAGGCAAGATTGGAGCGCCTTGCTTGGAATCTGCATGAGCCACAAACAAACATGGATCCTTTCGAAGTGGAGCAGTTCACTGAGTGTAAAATGCAAAAGTCATCCAGACGTTGAGGGAGTGGAGTTCAAAGTCATCCTTTGGGTCTTGCATCAGAGCTGGCAGGATGATGGGCTGGTTGAGATGGAAGCTAGAAATCACCTTCGGGAGGAAAGACAAGTTCGGCCTGAGGACCACCTTGTGCTTATGGAACGACAGGTATGGAGCATCGGAATGTAAGGCACATAGTCCACCAGCCCGGCAGGCTGAAGTAATGGCAACAAAAAAGGCCGTTTTCCATGAGAGGAGTCTCAAGTTTGCACTGGCCATGGGTTTGAAGGGTCATCTAGAAAGCTGAGATAGAACCAATTCGAGGCTCCAGGCCAGAGTGGGCTCGAACACAGGAGGATGAAGATTGGTGTAACCCTTCAGGAACTTCTTGATGACCAGATCACGAAATGGAGAGAGTCGACCCCAAGTTTGAAGTTCAATGGAAATAGCGGCAAGGTAGCCCCTCAGCGACATAATGGCCAACCCCAAACTCAAAAGGTGAAGAACAAACTGAAACACCGAAACAGTGGTGGCAGATTCAACAGTGAGATCATGAGAGGCAAGAAAGTCAAAGAATCGCTTCCACTTCTAAGAGTAGGACCGACGCATAACCGGGTGAGAGAGGCGTCGACCACAGCCTGGATGTCATCTGGCAAAGGAATCAGCAACTGGCTTGCTGGTACCGATGGTGGAATCAGTGTTGAATCCTCCACGTGGTTAACCTCAGTGTCTCTAGGTCTGGGTGTCTGACCCTGCCATCTTGGATGGTCAGTAGGTCCGGTCAGTAAGGCAGGTGGATGAAATGGTGTCGTGCTAGGAGGAGGAGAGGGGCGAACCATGGCTGCTGGGGCCACAACGGTGTCACCAGAATTGCGTTTGATCAGTCTCGAAAAAGTTTAGGCTACCTGAGTCAAGAGTGGGAACGGTGGGAACAGGTACAGAAGAGGACCGCTCCAACAAAACAGGAAGGCATCGCCCCTCGATCTCAAAACTGCGCAATACTGGTGGCACTGCCTGTTGGTGGGACTTGCAAACAGGTCCACTGCTGCGGTGCCCCAGCAACAGAACAGTTTGTGAACAACACTGTGGTGCAACATCCACTCGTGGGCGGAGGAACTTAAATGGCTGAGTTCGTTGGCAAGTGTTCTCGTCCCCCGGCAGGTGGATGGAGAGGGGATGTATATTCCTCGAGATGCACCAGTTCCAAATTTCCATGGCCAGTGACAGCAAGGAAGGTGACCTCGTCCCGCCTTGTTTGTTCAGGTAAAACATCACCACAGTGTTGTCCATCACCAGCACCACCGTTCTCCCTGCTATCAGACCTTTGAAGGCTCAGAATGCTTTTTGGACAGCCATGAGTTTGAGAATGTTGATATATAGGTCCTTCTCATTGGCATCCCAAGTGCCCTGAAACTTGTAGCCATTCATATATGCCCCCCCATCCCCAGAGGGATGCATTCATGGTGATCATGGCATTGGGCCATGGGGGATCGAACAGCATACATGAGAGGATATTCGGAGGCTGCAGCCACCAATTCAGAGATCGGCGGACCACCCGAGGCATGGTCAACAATTTGCATGGAGAGTCTCGTACCGGATCTAAGACATCCAGAAACCAGGCCTGCAAGACAGAAGTGCAACTTGGCCAAGTACGTGACCGCCATCATGGCAGTCATATGGCCGAGAAGAACCTGTACTAAATGCACCAACAGTCGTTGGGACCGAAGGCAGCGTGAAATCAACGTCCACAGAATGTTGAAATGGTCCATCGGAAGGTAGGCCCTCGCCGTAGTCGAATCTAGAAGAGCCCCAATGAATTGGATGACCTAAACAGGATCGAGATGGGATTTCTCTAATTTTACGATCAGTCCCAGGGTGTCCAACAAATTCAGTGTCAGGCGTACATCCCGGAACAGTTGAAGCCGGGAGTTCACAACCAGCAGTCGATGTAGGGAAAGACAACCACACCGCGCTGACGGAGGAAGGCTGACACCACTGACATATACTTCGTAAAGACCCTTGGTGCTGTGGAGAGACCGAAGGGCAGAACAGAGAATTGGAAGGCATCGTCCCCGATCTGGAATGCCAGGAACCGCCTGTGAGCTGGATGGATTCTCACATGGAAGTACGCATCTTTGAGGTCTATCGACACGAACCAGTCTCCCTGTTGCAGAAGAGGCATGACGGAGGACAAAGTGACCATCCAAAATTTCCTCGGGGAGATGTACTTGTTCACCATGCAGAGGTCGAGGATGGGATGAAGGCCGCCGTCCCTCTTGGTGACAAGGAAGTACCTTGAAAAGAAACAAAGGTAACATCAATCTGGGTCGATGGCTTTGATGGCTCCCTTCTGCAGTAACGTTTGCACTTCTTTGAGGAGGGGGCAGGAAGGCGGTGTCTTTTGGATCCGACCTGTCGGAGGGAGCATCTCAAACTCAATCCAGTAGCCGGATTGGATGATGCGAAGGACCCAGTGGCCCATTGTTATCAAGAACCAAGCATCCTGGAAGGTTGATAGGCAGTCTCCGAACAGAGGGGTCCAGGAGAAACAAACAAGGAAAGGCCAACACTTAGAAGCGGAGCTGGCCCTGGTCCTTTGCTTCGATGGAGGCCGGTAACGTCAGGCAGAGGCCTGACTCCTCACCGATGGACTGGTCAAAGCTGGCTGTTGTACACGGGAATGCCTAGCAGACTGAGGCATGTATCCTCTTCTATACAGGTGGCCATAAGAGGTGGAGTGCCATCCCGAGCACCCTCTATAGCGGAACCCAGAAGATGAAGACGACATCATACCGTATTTTCTGGTGGTGGTCCTCAACTTCTGGGTGAACTCTAACTTCTCATCCGTGGATGCATTGAATAGACCAGAATAAACGAAAGGCATATCCTCTATAGTTGAGGAGGCCTGTGGCGCGTGCCCAGATGAACGCAGCCATGCATGCCTTCGTAAAGCAATGGAGCCAGCGATGGTCTTGGCTGCACAGTCGGCTACATGACAGAATTCATTTGCTGCCCTGCTAGCAATTGGGCTTCAGATTGAATGGTCTCTGCCAATCTCCTTTCCTCAGGTAAGTCCTGCAACAGAGGGCCCATTCTCTCCCAGAGTACTTGTTGATATACACCCATACACACTGAATAGTTGGCGATACAAAAACAAGCTGGCTGAGGAGTACTTCTTTCCAATAATATCAATCTTCCGCCCCTCCGGATCAGACGGTGTCAACTGCGCACAACGTTGCCTCATCTGTTGCAAGGCTTCCACAGTAACTGAATTAGGTCAAGGGTGTTCCTGAAGCCAATCTCATCACCAGCCCTTCGGTACAGGCAGTCTATACACTTGGATGTCGACGGTATCGAAGACGGGTTCTCCCACGACCCCTGGTGAGCGTCAGAAGTGACGGAAAAACAGGTATCCTGGCGACGGGTGGAACCTTAGATTTAATCCTCTGACATACAGGGTCCACGGGATGAGACTCCCTCTCTTGCACCCTCAAGTCCAGGGCATGGCCCATTCTCACCATTTGCTCAGTAAAGGATCATACACCGTCTGTTGGTGAAGACAAATTGTCATCCAAAAGATCTGGTGGAGGTGATGGAAGTCTGGGCACAAACAGGCTGGAAGAATCCAAAGAGTAAGAAGAGGACGATGAAGGATAAGGAGTTCAATGGCGACGCAGGCTCATGCAAAGTGGCGGAGAAGGCGGTAATGGCAGCAGAGGTCGAGGTTCCACTTGAACCGGAGACACTTGACTACCCGCTTCTCTAGTGTTAGGTTTAGGAAGGTGGTAGTCCCTCATCAATGGTTGGTCTGCAACATGGAGCCGTGGAGGTGAAGTGTACCATTCTCGGTCCTGAACACTAAGATGAGATCAATGGGCGAGAGTGACATCCTGAGCTCGACCCAACGTGGAGCAGATGATATCAAAAGCACCGTATTGATGGTCAAAAGCTGAGGCATGTGGCAATGGAGTTGCTAGTTTATCAAACACCACTTCAGATCAGTCTTCAGTCTCCATGTCAAGTGCCCTTGACTCCAGCTGACCAGTATCTAAGTCCTTCCCCAGGAGCTCATCACAGGAAACAAAGTAGGTTACTGAGCTCATCGAGGCAGAGAGCCCTCCTCATCATCAACACATTGCCAACCTGCACTTGAACAATCTCCAGGGAGGGTGCCGGGGAAACCTCCCGAGATGGAGTATGGGATCGAGCCTGATACTTGGATTCGACATAGTTGGGGTAGACTCTCGCACCAAAATCGCCTTTTCCGTTGGCTGTTGGTGCATTTCTGGCTCTTGTGACCTAGAGACCACATCCTTAGATGATGGTCGGGTTGATGAATCCGTCAAAACGTGTTTCTCCTTTTTCTTCTTTTTACTCTTCTCCTTCAAAGAGGTAGAAGCGTCATGCTCCTGAGTGGCAGAAGGCTTTACTGAAGCATGATCACAGCCCGAAGTAGATGGTCAAGGAGAAGTACGGCCTCTATCGGAGTCAAAGCATTTCAAATGATCTCTATCCCAAGAAGAGTCAGACAACTTCGCATGCTTATGCAACCGAGCGGTCGCCTCCGGATCGGACGCTATGGGCTGGAGCACGGGACCAATGGCGTTTCGAAGTCGGATTCACCTCTTGGAAGTCGAGGAATGGTCTCCCGCAGTAGAAGCCGATGAAGGCAGAAGAGTCTTCTCATACAAGAAGGATTCAGCCAAAATGAACGCTGCTTCCTGGCCTGTGGTGTAAAGGCACGGCAGTGGGCACAGGCGTCAACATTGTGAGCCTCTCCCAAACATATTAGACACCTGGAGTGGCCATAAGAAGCTGGCAGCTTGGCCTGACAGACCAAACACCTCTTGAAGGCTGCGGATCTTGAAGCCATCATCCTCTGAAAGGGTCGTAACCAAAGAAGAGTCAAACCAGCCCGAGTCAAACCAAGATCAGAGTCCGAAAACAATCCGAGGGACAAAGCAGGCGAAGTCAGTCAGTCCAAGTCAAATACAAGAAGAATGTTGCCAAAGTAAAGGGAGATCCACAAAACGAAGTCAAACTGTCTGAGTCAAAATGTGAAGCAATTAAAGAGCCCTAGCAAAAGAGATTCCTAACTGCTGCTTATGTGGTGGATGAAAAGGAACTGAGGGGAATTAGGCGGGGGCACCTTTTAAGGGAAATGCTAGGATGGGTGGAGATATCACCAAAATGTATCAAAAACTATTCTGCTTAGCAATTCCAGAAGGTTCCAACTGCTCTGCGCAGGAGTAACCCACTATGTGGATTCACAGAGACCAGGAAGAAGATCAACCTTTCTCTGATCAAATAGAACTTGTTCATTTCTACTGAATTCATCAGCTTCAATGGCCATTCCTCCACCATGGGTAATGTTGAATTTCTCCATCTTACACCATGTTCATATCTATATATATAATTCTCTTGGGTATGTTGCCGTTTCCAGTGTGCTGATTGGCTGCTTAGGAAACTAACCAACCAGTCAAAGCTTGGTTGGGCAGCCAATCAGCACACTGGGGGTGGGAACATGAGGACTTTTAAGGTGGAGTTTAAACATGGAGGAGTTGTGAGTAGTATTGGGGTGAATGTGTGTGGGGGGGTGGCAGTGAGCGGCGGTGGGGCGAGGGCCATGAGGTGGGCGAGGAGTGTGGTGGGTGTGGGTGGGGAGGGCAGTGAGGGGTGCGGTGTGGGTTGGGAGGGTGGCAAAGAGTGCATGGCAGGGGGTGAGGAGGGTGGTGACAAGTGTGGTGGGTGTGGCTGGGGAGGGTGGCAAGGAGTGCGCCAGGTGTGGGTGGGGAGGGCACTGAGGAGTATGGGGGTGGTGGTGAGGGTGTTAAGGAGGGCAGCAGGGGGTGGCAAGGAGTGCGGCAGTTGTGGGTGGGGAGGGTGCTGAGGAGTGTGGGGGTGGTGAGGGTGGCAAGGAGGGTGGCAGGGGGTGGCAAGGAACACGTGGTGGGGGAAGGAGCTGAGGAGTGTGGTGGGGGGTAAGGAGGATGGTGAAGAGTGCAGTGGGTGGGTGGGGAGGGTGGCAAAGAATGCAATGGGGGTGGGGAGGGTGACAAGGAGCACACAGCAGGGGGAGGGCCCTGAGGAGTTCGGGGGTGGGGAGGAGCGTGGTTGGGGCGAGGTGAGGAGGGCACCGAGGAGCATGATGGGGTGGGTGGGTGGGGAGGGCGGCGAGGAGCGAGGTGCTGCAGGGGGCACGGCGGTGGGGCGGGGGGCAGTGGGGACCATGAGGAGAGTGGTGCGGTGGCGCTGTGTGTGTGTGTGTGTGTGTGTAGCACACACCATGGGTATGTGTGTATGGGGGGAATGGTGTATGCTACACCCGGTATAGCTAGGACTATAGTAATCTTCCATAGCTCTTCTCCAACTGTACATCTGCCCGTCATTTCAAAAGGAAACAGTTCCAGTTTTATAGATTTTCCTTGGATTCTTTTCCAGGCTGTGAGGCCGTCTTCCGGAATAGTTTCTTTCTGATGTTTCGCCTGCATCTGTGGCTGGCATCTTCAGAGAATGGTTGGGTAGGAATGCACAGAGAAGCTATTGAAATCTACAAACACCTGGACAACTTCAACAGGAAAGAAGAAACCCTAAAAGTAAACAAAATCTGGCTCCCAGTTTTGAAAAACAATAGAATAAAAATCCAACACTTACAAAGGAATTCCACCCAGGGACAAGGGGACTTCCAGCAGATAATGGATCATTAACCAACCATTAGCCAAACAGACACTAATCCTCCTTGCATATCTATACCCAGAAACTAGCCATTCAAATACACAAATTTACATATACTCTCCAACAGGGATTCATAATATATAAACCCACACACACACTCCTACCCAACCATTCTCTGAAGATGCCCGCCACAGATGCAGTCAAAACGTCAGAAATAAACTCTTCCAGAACACAGCCTCATAGCTCGGAAAAAAAACAAGGAAAATCTATGGATGCCGGCTGTGAAAGCCTTCCGCTTCACAATTCCAGTTTTAATTGGAGTATTAATCTTTAGACCCTTCGTTTTGCCAGTATTTCCCATGAACATCAAGCATACACAAAAAATCTACATGTACATTCTAAGCAAGTATTCTAACATCTTAACAGCGGCAATACATCATCTGATAGGAATTCAGTTCATAAAAGTTCTCTTTAGAATCATAACATAATCCAAATCTGAATCCCTTTGACCACACATTTTCCCAATAACCTGTCCATAGGTTATTGCCAAATTTCTTAACCCATTCTAGCCTACATTCATCAACTTGTTTTTCACTTTGTCTTTAACTCTTGGCTTTTTCCTGTCTTGGACACCTCCCTCTGCTATTGTTTCACTGGTACATCAATTGGCAAAATAGTTATTGTCTGGAATATACAAGATGTCGTAAACATCTTCCTGGGAAAGACATTCTTTTTCATCACAGAAATTCTCCCCAACACTGTTAAATTTAGTCTCTTGCATCTGAACATGTACTCCTCAGTTCCACTCCAAATCTTAACATAATTACTTTGAGACAACAAACAATCCAGATTCATCTTAACACCCCACTACTTGACTTTCTTCTCAATTTTGAATACTATGCCATCCATCAACTCAACCTGATCTTCTGTATTCGTATTTTTCATTATCACACAGCCTATCAACACATCAGAACCTTTTACCATGCCACATCATCAACATACTTTCCATCTCTTTATCTACTCTTTCAAATTTACTTTCAAAAACTCCCCCTTTAAGGCTGTAAAACAAAGTCATGATAATCAATAGCTTCATTGAGTCTGACCCATGTTTCAGATCCATAAAGGAGGATAGACAGTACGATGGCTCTATACACACTGATTTTTGTGCTTTGCCTCAGGTGTTTATTGCTCCAGACTCTTTTGTGAAGTCTTCCAAATGCACTATATGCCTTTGCTAATCTGTGATCGATCTCTTTGTCAATCTTGGCGTCTGAGGAGATGATGCTTCCCAGGTAGGTGAACTGCTGAACGGACTTGAGCACTGATTTGCCGACGGCAATGTGGGGATGGTGGTGTTCGTCCTGTGGTGCAGGCTGGTAAAGAACTTCTGTTTTCTTCAGGTTGACTTCTAGCCCAAACAGCTCTGCAGCTGTTGCAAAGCAGGATGTTAGGCGCTGCAGAGCTGCTTCTGTGTGGGCAACAAGGGCAGCATCATCGGCGAAGAGCAGCTCACGGACTAGATAGTTTAGAGTCTTAGTGTGAGCCCTCAGACGGCTTAAGTTAAACAAGCTACCATCAGTACGGTAGCGTATATAGATGCCGTCGTCTTCTTCAAGCTCTGCCATAGCCCTTTGGAGCATCGTGCTAAAGAAGATTGTAAATAAAGTTGGTGCAAGAACACAACCTTGCTTCACTCCATTAGTTATTAGAAAGGGCTCTGAAAGAGCATCGCCATATCTGACTTGACCACGCTGGCCCTCGTGTAGCAAGATAATCATTTTAAGGAATTTGGGGGGACATCCTAGTCTTTCCAGGATCTGCCACAGACCTTTTCTATCTTTTCTGTCCTTGAGCAAGCAGGGATCACCAGCATTGAGGCCATGATATTGAGAACACAGCTGCGCTGGGCAGGGCACGTTTCTAGGATGGAGAACCATCGCCTCCCAAAAATACTACTTTACGGTGAACTCACCACGGGTCAGCGTAAGAGGGGCGCTCCAAAAAAGCGATACAAAGACTCCCTGAAACAACATCTCAGGCTTGGCCAAATTGATCACCAACAGTGGTCCGCCCTGGCCTCACATCGGGAGGCATGGAGGCGCACTATCCACAATGCTGCAGCCTTATTTGAGAACTCACGACGAGCAAGTCTTGAAGAGAAACGACAACGCAGAAAGAGTCACAACCCAAAAGCATCACCCAAGGAGACCTTCTGCTGTGCTTTTTGCAACCAGACTTGTTTATCTCGGATTGGCCTTTTTAGTCATCAGCGCGCTTGCAGAAAGCGCGGGATGAGTCCTTCCTGAATCTTCGTTTGCGAAGAAAAGCCAGACATTGAGTCTTTAATTTCTTTAAAGTCTTCTATCCAGCTCTCTGGCTTATCTTCACAAACGAAGATTCAGGAAGGACACATCCCGCGCTTTCTGCAAGCGCGCTGATGACTAAAAAGGCCAATCCGAGATAAACAAGTCCGGTTGCAAAAAGCACAGCAGAAGGTCTCCTTGGGTGATGTTTTTGGGTTGTGATTCTTTCTGCGTTGTCATTTCTCTTCAAGACTTGTTCGGCGTGAGTTCTCAAATAAGGCTGCAGCATTGTGGATAGTGCGTCTCCATGCCTCCCGATGTGAGGCCAGGGCGGACCACTGTTGGTGATCAATTTGGCCAAGCCTGAGATGTTGTTTCAGGGAGTCTTTGTATCGCTTTTTTGGAGCGCCCCTCTTACGCTGACCCGTGGCGAGTTCACCGTAGAGTAGTATTTTTGGGAGGTGATGGTCCTCCATCCTAGAAACGTGCCCTGCCCAGCGCAGCTGCGTTCTCAATATCATGGCCTCAATACTGGTGATCCCTGCTTGCTCAAGGACAGCAACATTCGTCACATAGTCAGTCCAGTGTATATTTAGGATTGTGCATAGACAGCGCTGATGAAAGCGCTCGAGGAATCGTAGGTGGTGGCGATAGGTGACCCATGTTTCAGATCCATAAAGGAGGACAGACAGTACAATGGCTCTATACATACTGATTTTTGTGCTTTGCCTCAGGTGTTTATTGCTCCAGACTCTTTTGTGAAGTCTTCCAAATGCACTATATGCCTTTACATAGTTAAAAACAGAAAGGCAAACTCTCAAGTTTTCCTATAGTCCTGTAATTCTCCTTCTTGTCCACTAGATGGTAATGTTATACCATAAAACTCTGCCAGTTTTTTTTTTCTTTCACCAATGCAGTCTCTTAGTGTTATCTCCTCCTTTAAAAAAAACAATTCACTTTCCCACAGAACTCTGGTCTCTCCACTCAGTGAAATTCAAACTTCTCAAAATCCACTCATAAAAATCAAACTAAGAAGTCTTGATTTTTAAAAAATTAAAATTGTTGTGTCCTTAAGCCATTTAAAAGACTTTAAGCCAGACTCTTGTTAAGCATTTTGTTTTTAATCTGAATCTTATACATTAGCCTTCATGTTCTCAGTTCTTATTTATGACAGGAGGCAACTCACTGAGGTTTTTAGTTTCACTGCTGACTGGAAAAACTCTCTTCACTGGCAAATTAGGTGCATAAAGATGATTAAGAAAGTGAAGATTTTTGCAGGTTCAGTGTCCATTAAGGTTTGCTTTAGGTGGCTGAGCCTGATGTTAATTGCAAGGGCTACCCACCCTCTCTGTTCAACCCGCTTTCCAGCCACTGAAGTTTCCATGGTCTCTTGGTGGTGAGCAGCATTTTGGAGCACGTGTGGATGGTCTCAACCTCTCTCCTTGTCCGGAGAGAGTTTTCATCAGCTCTAGAACTTGCTTCCAAGCTGACAATATTGCTGCCTAAGCTTTCCCTGCTGCAGAGCATCTCACAGGGATGTCAATCTGCCATCTTTCCTCACCTGGAAATAAGTTAATCATATGATTTTGAGGGGTGATTATTCTTAACAGCAGGACTGTTGATAACAGGGAACCTTGGGGGTTTCTCATTCATAGAGTCATCATTAAGTCAAAGTTAACTTGAAAACAATTAAAAATAACAGAATTCTTATTTGTGCTGGGCTGGGTAATTTTTCAAGGATTTAAATTGAGGCTATATTTATCTGTCTTTCAATACTGATTGTTATTGGGGATAAAAGTAAGTTTATGGATTTGAACTGAGAAATAGTTAAGACCAAAAACCAATATGCAATATAGGTACTCTACAACTGACTCCTGCAATAAAATGCTACTGTAAGGAGTTTTTCTTATAGCAAACAAGTTCCATGTCATATCCACTTAACACGTTCAGTCCTCATGTGCTTTGTGATGTTTGCTTCCTTAAATTACTTCATCCATCAATATTTTGGCCTTCTGGAAACTTCAGAGTTTCACTAAGCATGCTGATTCCACTCTTTTGTTTGTGGATAGTGCCATTTTGGTTACATGAGGATAGGCACTTAAAATGTTACAGAGTGAACCTCTCCCTGTTTGGGCTGCAGTCATTCCACCCACTTATCACAAACAATCAGTCAGCATTCAGTGGCCAGCAAGTGCATTCAGAACTTACTGGGATGCTTTTGGTCCCTCTTATGGCCCCTGGGGATTGCTTATACTTTTAAAAACCTTGGGTCTTCTTCAAGCTTGCTGATAGATTTGTATACAGGTGGTTATGGCTACATAAGCAACAGTAATCATGGTCTGAACATTTTAAGAAGAGGGAATTGCTTAATTGACATGCATTAAAGTCCTTTGTAAACAATAAACTATTTTATCTGAACAACATAATAGATTCTCTCTTTAGGATGTACAGTACTTATAAAAATACAAGATTTTATGTGGGATGTAGTCTGCTGTTATTTCACATCACCCCAGATGTTTTTGCAGTTGACAGACAAATTTTTAAAAAGGAATAAATTTTTATCCTACCGGCTCGTCTTGATCCTATACTGTGAGCCAAGGTCACTGAAGATGATCTTTGTTTCGGTATTGTCAACAGGTTTGTGTTAAGAGGTCCATTAGAATAAGAACCTTGGCTAATTGGGGAAAAAAAACAACAACAGAAAAGTCTTGTTTTTCTTCTGCTGTTCTACTTAATTAAAATGTACATAAACACATTTTAATCTTGTGAATAAAATATTTAAAAATACACCAAAATTATAGTAGTGGAAATTATTAAAAACATATCTTATAAACAAATATTCCTGGACACAAATACAAAACAAATACATTAAAAACTGATAAAATAAAGAAGATATAAAACACATTTAAAGTAAACTCGTAGTCATCCAATCATTACCTGTCATCTTCTCTCAACAGGAAATGTTTTTTGGGGGGGAATCTATTTTTATTATATTCAAACTTTCAATACATATACAATAAACACAAATTGTTCTCTTTACATTTTTACGTAACTAAAACAAACAAACAACATATTAACTAACCTCTCAAACACCCCTAATTCCTTACAATACTTCTATATATACAGATCTTCATACAATCCACTTCCACTTTCACTTTCACCCCCCCCCTTCTTCAATCTTCTCTCTTCCACTTTCAACCTTTTTATACACTTCCCACTAAATACTCATCACTTAGATTCATCTTGGCATCTTAAAGTCCTAACTTATCATGTCAGATTTCCATTATAGCAACAAATATTAAAACATGTTCAGTTGGAACCATTTAAATTCATCATCTTTTTACCATTTTTCATATAAGAAATCTTGGATCTATCTTATTTCCCCAGATTTCACCTAAAACTTCTTTCAGTCTCTTCCAATCTTCTTCAAACATATCTAAACTATTTTCCTTAATTATTTGTGTTAATTTGTCTAGGTAAATAATCTCTATCAATTTTATTGACCACTCCTCTTTTGTGGGTGAACAATCCATTTTCCAATATCTGGCGTAACATATCCTGACAGCTAATATCATATAGAATAGTATTTTTTATATTTTCTTTACTTATATCACCTTCAAATATACATAGTAAATACATTTCTGGTGTCATTTGCAGATTAATTTTTAAGATCTTTTCTACATTTATGTGAATCATGGACCAAAATTTACGAGCATATTTACAGGACCATCCCATGTGATAAAAGCTTCCAACACCCAGTTTACATTTCCAGCAAATATTATAAATAGTTTTATCTATTCTTGCCAGTTTGTCTGGTATTAAGTACCACCTATATATCATCTTCCAACGATTTTCTTTTAAGTCCTGACACACAATTATATTCATAGTTTTATTCCATAATTCTTCCCATTTTTCTAATAAAATTGGATGTTTCACATTTTGGGCCCATTTAATCATGCTTTCACAAGCACAAGCACAATCCCATTCCAATAATATTTTATAGATTTTTGAAAGATATCTAGATGCTTCTGATAGTAAAATATTTTCAGGTTATGATTTTTGCTGATACACACCATATAATCTTAAATCTAGTCTAGTTGTTTCTCTTAATTGCAAATATAACCACCAGTGACAATCTATCCCATCTGTTTTCAACTCTTCTTGTGTTTTAATTTGTGGTTGGTTATTTTTCCATGATATTAAATTCTCATATTTCAGCCAAGTTGTGTTGGGGATTCATTCCCTCCTTTAAAAAGTCTCATGCAGGGATATTCATCCTGGAGTCCTTTGTATACATCTTACTTTATATATTTTTCCCCATATCCTGAACAGGGAATGCCTAATATAGTAAACTCATTATTGGCCTTTTCCTTATTAAACCACAGGTAGGCGTGCCACCAAAATCTCAACCCATCACCTTCTATAGCTAATAGTTCTTCATCCCATAAATTAATCCATTGTTTTAACCACCCCAGACAACTCGCATGGAAATAAAGTTTAAGATTTGGTAGCCCCAGACCTCTTTCTTTTCTTTCCTGTAAGTGTTTCAATTTAATTCTAGGTTTTTTTCCTGCCCAGATAAATTTCCCAATTTTCTTTTGCCAATTATATAACAGATTATCATTATTTAAGATCAGAATTGTCTGAAAAATAAACAGAATTTTTGGTAAGATGTTCATTTTGATAATCGCTATCCATCCCAATAATGATAGATTCATTTTTGACCACTTTAACAAATTCTGTTTTACTTCTTTTCCTATTTTTTCATAATTATTTTTTATTAATTCATTGTTATTTTAGTAACTATAACTCCAAGATTTTTTTTCTCCCATTGATATCCTGATGTTAATGATATTAGTTGCTTTTTGTCTTTCGTTAAGTTAAATGCAAGCATCGAGGTCGTATTGTTATTAATGTTAAGCTCCAACACTTTTTCAAAATTCCTTAGAATATTTTTAATTTTTCCTATGTCATTCTCAGAGTTTTCCACAATCAACAAAAGGTCACCTGCATAGGCTCTTATTTTTAACTCTTGCCCTTTTATCTTTAATCCTTTTATTTCTTTATTGTTTCTAATTATGTCAATTAATAATTCTATTACTAATATAAACAACAGTGGCAAGACTGGACACCTGCCTTGTACCTCTTGTGATTATTACTTGCTCTGTCTGGTCACCATTTATATTAATTTTAGCTTTCTGTTCTATATATATTGATCTGGCCCACTTAATGAATTCTTGTCCACAGTTTATCTTTTCAAGAGTTTTAATAACTAAAGACCAATTTACACTATCAAATGCCTTTTCTATGTCTAAAAAAATTAACATTGCCTTTTTATCCGGGTGTCTTCTGCAATATTCTACAGCATTTAAAACCATTCTTATATTGTCTCAAATATGTCTTGCTGGTAAAAATCCATTTTGTTCTTTTTGACTCCTCTCTTTTAATACCAATTTTAGTCTAGTTGCCAAAGTATCAGAAAATATTTTATAATCTTGACTTAATAGCAATATAGGCTTATAGTTAGTTACATCTTTCAGATCCCTTCCTTCTTTGTGGATCAAAGTAATATTGGCTTGTTTCCACAAGTCTGGCATACCCTTGTATTTTATATTATTTAATAACAAATGTAGAGGTGTTAACATCTGCTCTTCCAAGGTTTTATAATATATCATTGTTAGTCCATCAGGTCCAGGCATGTTACCTTTTCCCCATTTTTTGATCACTTCTGAGATTTCCGTCAGCGATATTGGTTTACTTAATTCCATTCGTTGAGAGTCAGATAAAGTTGGAACATTACTTTATTTAAATATGTTTCTATTAGAGATTCTTTAACTTTTTTGTTTAAACAATTGAGAACAGAATTTATAAAAAGCTTTTTCAATGTTATCTTGATCAAAATACTCTTTTTCTTCCATTTTTACTTCTACTATTCTATTTTTTTCTTTTTTTTCCTCTCAGTTGATAGGCCAATCACTTCCCTCGTTTATTAGCCTGGTGAAAGTATTTTTGTTTATTTTGTAACACTTTTTTAACCGATTTCCTCTGCCAAAATTAAGTCTAACTGTTTTCGTAGTACTTTTATTTCATCTATAATTTTTGTCTTTTGGGGATTTTGCTGTAATTCTTCTTTTTCTTTTATCCTCTCATTAATTTTATCAATTTTTTTCTTTTTCTTTTTTCTTCTTAATAAATTTTTGTTGAAGAATAAGCCCCTCATTACAGCTTTCTCTGCTTCCCATATTATATTAATATCCATACCCTGTGTTTGATTCTCTTTAAAGTATAATTTTAGCGAAATCTTGGCTTTCATCAAAATTTCTTTATCTTTTAACAATTCATCGTCTAATTTCCAATTATAACCCTTTTTCTTTACACTAATTGTCAGGGTGATCGCACTATGATCTGACAGATTTCTTGGAACAATTTCCATTTTGCAAATGTACGGGGACCACGATTTTGATATGAAAAATATGTCTAATCTGGATAAGGAGTTATGTTTATCCAAATAGAACGTATAATCTTTAATCCCATAATTTTTCTGTCTCCATACATCTACTACTTCTAATTCCTCTGTCATGCAAAAAAAAAAAAAAAAAAAAAAGACCTTGGGAGTTTCCCTTGATTTTTCTTTATTGTCTTAACCAATTGTGTCTCTATTCCTGGATCTACAACTGCATTAAAATCACCCATGACCAGATGATCAAATGATTGCAACTTTACTAATGTTAATAATTTTTCATAAAATATCTGTTTTTTCTCCAAAGGACTATATATACTCACCATTAAACATTTCATATTGTTCACCATAATTTCTACTCCTACGAAGTATCCTTCCTGGTCATTGAAAACTTCCTTCACTACATAACTTTTGTTTACATATATAATTACCCCCTTCTTTGTCCCCTTTGCTGAAGAAACAAACTCATTGCCTAATTTATTATTTTTAATCAAATGCTTATCAGACTTTCTAATTCTTGTCTCTTGTAAACATACTATATCCAGTTTTGTCCTGTTCAAATAATGATATATCTTTTTTCTTTTTTCTAATTTCTTTATTTTCCTTCCACAAAATATCTTAACTTTTCTTTAATCATCTTCTCCTTCCTGATCTAATTCTTCTTCTTCGTCCTCCACTTCCCCTTATTTCCTTTCTATTTCTGATTCTTCTTCCTCTTTATCCTCTCTTTCCTGCTCTTTTGGCAAGTTTTGTTCTTCTAATATCCCCCCCACGCACACACACACACCTCCATGTGCTAAATTTAATTTTCTTTCTTCCTTTGGAGTTTCATTATCCTCTTGAAAATCCCCTTTATATTTTCTCAAAAAATCTTTAGCTTCATTTATATTGTTTATTTTAAAGGGGTTTTTTGTCTATATTTAAATGATAGCCCTTCTAATTTATCCCACCTGTATATTATTTTTTTCTTTCTAAATTGAAATGTCAAAAAATTATAATTTTGTCTTCTTCTCAAGATCTCTGGAGGGATATCTTTGAGTAGTATTATATCTTCCCCCTCCAAGCAAAAATGATTCTCAAAATTCCTTTGTAATATAAGATCTCTCACTTTTTTCTGTACAAAATATATAATTGTATCTCCAGGAAAGTTTCTTTGTGCTGTCGTCTTATTTTTCAATCTGAAAATCCTATCTCCTTCCATTTCAAACATTTCCTGACTTTTCCCTATGAACAGTAAAGTAATTTTAAAATGAAAACGGTCAACTCGATAACACCAAAGGCCTACCTAATCCAGCATTTTGTTCACAGTGGTTAAACAGATAACTATGGAAAGCCAACAAGAAGTACAGGAATCCAAGAGGATTCTCTCACTTGTATTCCTAGACAAATGGTAGATAGTGAACATCAACATTGGTATCTAATAACCACATAATCCTGAAATGTCAGATAAGCCCAAATATTATGGTTTGTATCCAGCATTTCCATGAGTGCTGAAGACAAAGATCAGGAAGACATTTTTCATAAACTCCTCCTTTCCTTTAGAGTTCCAAGAAAAGCCGGTGTGAGAGGTGGTGCAGGGTTGCAGATGGAAAAGGCTAAGAGTTACCCTCCTTTGTTGCAGTGGAGCCTCTACTGGATTTTAGACCCTTTTAAGAACAGAGGAAGCCCATCCACTTACAGAAGAGACATTCTGGGTTCAAATTAAGAAATATTTCTAGAAATATTATGAAATATATACAGAATGGGTTAAGGCACAAAAAGCATGTCTTAGAATTAAATCAGTATTCAAAGGGGCAATCATAAACACACCACCTGGGAGCAAGCCCCATTAAATTAAAGGAACATCAGTTAATACACAAGATTGTTAACAGACATTTAAATCTATATATATAACTCTCTTGGGTATGTTGCCTTTCCCAGTGTGCTGATTGGCTGCTCAGAAAACACACCCAACCAATCACTATCTACATGCAATTTCCCTCTCCACCTCACAATCCACTCCTGCCACTCAGTCTGTGGCCCAGATTGGGACCCAGCCAGTCAACTGGCACTGGCAGCAGGTTGCCTGGGATGGTACCCAGGCAGTCAACTGGTGGCAGGCACAGCAGGGCAATAGAGTGAGTCACCCTCGGCAATTCTGGGAAAAATGTGGAATGCTGAGAAGAGGGAGGAGGGATTTAAAAATCCACCAGCCTACTTACAGGGTTGTTGTGACATCTACTGAGTGTTTTGGGGGGAGTTTTTTTAACAGTGTATGTTACACCAGGTACAGCCAGTGTAATTTTAGATATGAACACTCACGGATTCTTTTTACACATGCTTGGACTACACTTCCTTCACTAAAGGCAGATTTGGACTCTGTTTTCCTTCAGTTTTCATATTTCTCCAGATTTTGCAATACAGTTAGCAATAATTTTCATCTCAAAAAATGGTACAAAGGTTGAAACATAGTGGAAGGAAAAAAGCACAACAATTATGAGCATAATTTGCATGACTGGAATAATCTGCATAAATATATATACAAGGTAGATACTGAGATGTAAGGAACTGGAATATGGCAACTGTGTACATACATGTGTATGTGTGTATGTTGCTTTATAGTTGCCTTGAATTGCCTGCCATGGCATAATACTAATTATGGTTGTTAGCTCCACCAACAAATAAAACAAGAATTAATTCTAGGAGTTATTAATAATTATTGACTAAAGGTATTTTTGTATTACTGAAT
This sequence comes from Gambelia wislizenii, assembly GCA_030847615.1. Taxonomy (NCBI): domain Eukaryota; kingdom Metazoa; phylum Chordata; class Lepidosauria; order Squamata; family Crotaphytidae; genus Gambelia; species Gambelia wislizenii. The sequence continues at coordinate 363,740,824 of JAUMIR010000001.1, forward strand.
AAAGGCATTGTGTTCATTAATGTATCACCTGGAAAAAAATGTCCTTAAAAATGACTACAGTTGTCCCTTCATATTCACTGGGGTTTGGTTCCAGGACCCCCCGTGGATACCAAAATCTGTGAATACTCAAGTCCCATTATATGCAATGGCATAGCAAAATGGTGTTGCTTATAGATGGCAAAATCAAGGTTTGCTTTTTGGATTATTGTTTTTTAAAGAATATTTTCAAGCTGTGAATATGTAAATCCATGGATACCCAAACTGTGGATACGGAGGGACAACTGTAGTTTTACCTGAAGAGCCATAACTATTCCCAGAACTTATTTTCACTGCTAACAGTTCATTACTGGAACATGTGAGATCTGACATCATTATATTTGCACTGGCTGATTCACTTTACAAATCACAACAAACCACGGTTTCTCTAAAACCATGGACTGATTTTGATGAGCAATCTCCTATCATCTAGTGCCAGATTGCTCTGGCTCCATCAGGAAGGACAGGCTGCTTCCCTGTAATGTAGTTCTTTGATGTGGTCATTTGAGAGGCCCTGAGACAGTTGGAGAAGTAGAGAGAACCAGGGCTGCCTGGGCCACCACAGTGTGACCAGGATGCGCTTCACTTTGTCCCTGTGGATCTTTGACAGTACCCCAGTGATGAGTGGAAACAGAGGAAAAGTGTACATGATGCTCCCCCTCACAATGAAACAGGAAGATATCGCCATGCAAGCCCTTCCCTGACAATTTCTGGAGCAAAAGATCTGGCAGTGATTGTTTGTTCTTTGCCAAGGCAAAAGGATCAACTGCTGGACTGTCGCACAATTGAAAGAATTTCGTAGAATGCTGGGATGCAGCTTCCACTCGTAGCAAGATGAAGGTCCAAGCATGGTAGAACTTCCTGAGTCTGTCTCTGAATGGTGGTAAGCAAGCTGGCATCAACTTCACAAGCACATAGTTCTGTGAAGTGTCTAACACACCACTTAGACCGGTCCTGAGATCTTTTTCAAAACTGCTGCTTGTATTTAGTGGGAACAACTTTGCGTGTGGAAGAAGACAAAGTTGGTGACCTCTGCAGATGCACAGTCACTTGTATGATGCATATCTCTGCCAATAGGGCTTGTATCTTGAGGACGGTTGTGAAGACTGAAGGCTGAATTACCTGGCCATGGTCCTCATCTTGTGAGCATGCTCTAACTTGGTGTCGGTGTTTCTGTGGAAGAGTCCGACCTCATCAAAGGGTAAGTCCTCAATCATTGACTTAGCATTGGTAGAGAGCCCTGAAGAATGCAACCAAGCATGTTGTCTGCGCACAACAGTATCTGCAAGTGCTTTCCCTGTACCATCTGCAGCATGCTTAGATTTTTGAATTTGCTGCCCTGCTATGCAATGTGCCTCTCTCTTAGGATGAAGACTATTCATTCTTCCTCTGGTAATTTTTCTAGGTAGGGAGAGACGTTGTCCCATAAAAGCTGCTGGTACATGCCCATACAGGCAGCATAATTCGCAATATGAAAAAGCAATGCAGCAGTGGAATAACATTTTCTCCCTATGGCATCTAACTTTCCCCCTCTCAGTCAGCTGGCGTAGAGTGCATCTTGGGAAATCTTGGATTGGGCAGCATCGACAATAATCAAGTTCAGTTAGGATGCTGCACCAACCATTCTGCACCAGAAGCCATGACCTTGTATAAACCTTCCAGTTTCTTCGAGGTGGATGGTACCAAGGATGGAGTGGATCAAGAAAGATGCATGACCTGGAGAAAGTAAGGGAGACGAGGTACTGAGGATCGAGCAGGTGCAAGCTTTTGAAAATTGGATCTTCCACTGCTGGGTCGGTTTGTGTTACTTGCAGGCCTAACACCTTAGCTATCCATTATATCTGGTCCAAAAAGGACCAAATGTCAGTAGGCGAGGGAGAATCACCTCCCCAACTATAGCTGAAGGAGACTTAGTGGAAACTGAAGGACATGACTCTGATGAGGTATCAGAGTCCTCATCTAATGTAGTGTTGGTGAGGTCTCGAGATGGACAAGCAGCAGGTACAAGTGATATTGATACTCACTGGGTACAATCCCCGCACAGTACAATCTTTCTTGAAGCCAACGGATGAAACAGTGACTGCTGATGAAAATGAGAAGTCTGGTGGGGCAGAAACCTTGTACAGGCAGCTAAAGAGTGCTCTCTGGTGGGAGTAAGTTTTGTAGAGGTGTCATGTCTATGAGTAGCAGGCTGGTCTTCAGACTCCTGTTGGCGGGATTGCAATGGTACCCAATCCTGCTGCTGAAGGGGCTGATTGCAATACCAACAGTTCCCATCGATATAGATAGTGATAAGCTTGCTCCAACTCATAGGAGTGGCCACAATCAAAACCATGAAAATGATTGACATGATGTTGAAGACCTCTCAGGATAGAAATGTGTCAATAACGAATTGCCTTGTTGTCTCCACATGGAATGGTACTGATCGTCACAATAATATCTAGGCAAAGGGGGAGAAGAGGTATGTAGCTAAAAATACAAGACAGAAGTAAAGAGGGAGTAACCTTTGTAACTGTTGTTGTTTTATGTTGGAATATGTGTAAGTATATAAAGTTTGTAAATTATAGCTGTGGGAATGAATGTAACAACGGGTGATGGTATTGATGGAAATGTATACAAGTGAAATGTATAGTTTTATTTTTATTGAAAAATGTACAATAATTTATTAAAAACAAAAATCTAGGCAAATAATCTTGATGTCTGGATGAAAAGTTGCGATAGTACCAAGGTGAGTATCGAGAGCTATGGTACCCAGGTCTCCTAGACCTAGACCTCCAAGAGAGAAGACTGGGATCGACATCTTTGATACCTAGATTCAGTACACAGAGATGGTACTGGAGGCAGGGGATGACCTCTGGGATCTGAAGCCCCTCCAGGAGAGTGTTCCAATTGAGGGAGAGGCATTCGAACCTGAACATCTGCAGATACCGGAAGTGAAGGCACCTCTACCACTGTTGTGAGCAGCTCGAGCTGAGGAGAATCTCCAATTTCATCATCCAAAATAACATCTGCACCTGATCCACCTGTGGGAGCTCCTTCTTGCAATTGTACAGGGGTCCTCTCCTGTTCAACTGATCTGACAGAGCTAACCAAGACTGGGGATGAAGCTGTTTCCACCTGTAGAACTAGAGCCTCTAACTGTACCTGTTGAGGTGATACAGACAGTGTCACGGAGAAGACTAAGACTTATGTTCCTTCCCCTTCCTTTTTTTTTTTGTGCTGTGTCTGTGTGGTATGTTGACACAATACTGATGGACATACTTTGAATGTGACGGACCGACTTCTTGTTGCAGGATGATCCGCAGCAGGCTCCAAAACACGTCTGTCTGCAGTCTGCTTACATTTTGGTGGTGGAGAAGCAGATACAGTGAGAGACTACTTAATGGCCAGATGTATAGAAGAAGAGGAGGGTGTCAGAAGCGAAGCAGATCTAGATGAAATGGGAGGACAGGTCACAGAAGTACTGGTTGATGTGGTGTGGAAATATTTGTTCTCTGCAGCCTGAGAGGCTGCAGCCAAAGCATGCTTCCAAACGAGTGAGCCAAAGCATGTTTCCAAATGAGTGCCTTTAACCATGCTTCTCTATTCCTACAAGCCTGAGGTGTAAAGATTTGGCAGTTCCTGCAAGCCTGCAGATTCTGAACTTCTCCCAAACAAAGGAGGCACTTACAAGTGTCTAAGAATTCTAAGAACAGCTGAAACCTTGAACAAATCCATAATCCAAAATACAACATGGCAGATGAAAGAAAGTGAAACACACTCTAAAGATTCCTACAACACTGCTGCAGCGGTAGAGAAAAAGGAACTGGGGGTTTAGGCTGGAAGTACATTGGCATGGCACATGGGGAATGGCAGGGCTACTGCCAAAATGCATACATAAAATAGCACTAGAGGGTTCTGAATGATGCACTGAGCAAGCACCGATAACCCGTTTGTGTAAGTCACAGAGACCACAAAGCCTTTCTGTCTGTGGTTTGTTCTTCGGTTATTTTGCTAGCATGTCAGAGAGAAAGAAGCCAGAAGTGCTAAGGCTATCTTATTTTAAAGATCTGGTGGTTTAGCTGCTCTGAAACAATCAGCCAGTGTGCACCAGCCCTACTGGCATATAGGCTAGAATAATCTGCTAAATAATCTTCCAATCTCCTCTAGCAGTTTGCAGACACTGCTACACCCATTCTGCAGGGAAGTCATCCTCCAGGTGTTTTGGACCTCAGCTCCCAGAATCTCTGACAATTGGCTAACTTGGCTAGTGCTTCTGGGAGTTGAGGTTCAAAACATCTAGAGGAACAAAATTTAAGAACCACTACTGTAGGATACGAGGGCATGTCGGCCTAAATGTTTTAACACAGCACTCTTTCACATTTATGAGCTGTTCTCTTTTGAGACTGTAAGCTGATTCCTTATGTTATTTCTTTCAGTGCTGCATTTTTCTACTTATTTACAAGTGGCATATGCCAGTTTACTCTCAATGGGAACAATTTCTTTAGGATTCAAGAAGCACATCTCTGGTTCGTCGTTTTCAATACTTTCCATATCTTTCCCTTTCTGTTCCCCCTTTTTTCAGCTCCCCCTTCAACTACATTCCTCACTTCACCTCACTGACATACATACCCCTCCCTCTTGAGATACAACTCTTACACTGTAACAGATTGTCCTCTTCCCCAGACAACTGGACCTCATTGAACAGCACTATAATAAAGAATTATTTTTTTGTTTTCTCTCATTTCTATTTTTGATAACTGGCTATAAGTTGGAAGTTACGTTGCTAAATGATGCCATCTGCTGTTTGAAAGCTTGACAATACATACAGAGCACACAATTTAATACATGTTATAGATTTAAGGTCATCAGAACCTGGCATCTTATTTTCTGGATGAGAAGTTGAATTTTAATACACTTTATATGAAACTTAAACAAAATTTCTATTTCTTGTATAACAACTGTATGAGCCCAGTAGACCTTTAAGATCATCTAGAGAAGCCCTTCTCTCTGTCCCACCACCTTCCAAGGTACATTTGGTGGGAACAAGGGAGAGAGCCTTCTTGGTGGCTGCTCCCAGACTGTGGAATTCCCTCCCCAGAGAGGCTAAGATGGCCCCATCTTTGATCTCCTTCCCAGTGGCAGGTTAAGACATTGTTATGTTGCCAGGTTTTTATGAACCAACAAGGGCTAGACTAGTGAGGCTGTGTGGGGTGGGTTTTTTTAAAAAAAAAAATAGGGTTTTTTAAAAAGGTATTTTAATTTTTACTGTAATATTTTTAACTTGTAAATTGTTTAATTCTTTTTAACATTTTATATTTATAATGTGATTTTAACTTTGTATTGTTTTTAGCTTGTATTGTTTTTATAATGATTTTAGCCTCCTTGAGTCCCATTGGGAGAAAGGCAGGATAGAAATTAATAAAATAATAACAATAATAACTGTATGACTGTACGTAGGTCCACTAGTTAGCCCCCACTTTAGATGTCTACATGTAAAAAAATAAATTTACAGAAATTGTAAAGTAAAGTAATTTGTGAAAAATCAACCACTAACCATAATATTCTTATTTTACCTAAGGTAAAAGGTTAGTGTTACTTTACGTTTGTTCCTTTAAAAAAAGTCATTGCATGTTGTCACTATGAAAATGATAGATCCAAAACTAGTTGACATATGGGGGGGAAACAACATTCATGAGTAGCTTTGTTGGCCATTCAGAAAAATACAACAATATTCAAATTCCACAAGCAGCAATACCTTTTTGGGGGCAACTCCAAAACATAAAGTAAATTATACAAGCTTTCAAAGCTTCACTGGCTTTTTCATCAGGCACAGATGTTAAAAATCATTCAGGAGAAAAATGGTAATGATGTTAGAGTCAATGCAGGCAGAGGCCACACTCCTCTTATTGGCCTTATGAGGACCAGGGACAAAAAATAATAAAAGACAGGTTACAAAATTTCAGTTCCATTCAACAGGAGAATCCCAAACAAGAGGGAACCAAAAGACTGGGACTTAACTCTTTGAGGTTTTCTATCTCCAGCAAAGGTAAAACTGTTTCATTGGACTATAATTTGTAAGTACAATTTAACAAGTTTTACCTATACAGCACCTAAATTTTTTTTCTAGATCTAACAGTACAGACACCTTGAGAAATTCAATGTTCTTTGCCTAAGAAAGGAGCAGTTAGCTTTGCATAGGACAGGGACAGCTGAATATCAAGAGAAGTTACTTTTCTGTTAGTACTGGAGCTGACATTTTATTACCTGTCTTTTATTGCTCTTTGGAGATTTTCAGATGGAGTCAATATCCCATGGCAGGCACGGAACAAGTTCGAGAAAGGGGCTCCCTTTTGGGCGACGTTGACCCCTTTCGTCCTGCTCCCGTCCTGATCCCTGAGTATTCTATTCACAATGAAACCTCGTGAACAGAACACCCATTCCATGTCTGTCATAGAATCAGGGATGTGGCAAAAGAAGCCCCATTGTGGTTCTGAGATGACAGGCACAAAGGAGGAGGTCTTTTCTGAGCACTTCCAGCCACAATCAGGACATCCAGGTAAGTGGCACCCTTTCCCCCACTCCCTGGGTTACTTGTAAATTTTGTTATGTGTTTTGGTGTTTTTATTTTCCTTTTGGCAGTTGGTTTTTTTTTTTTTTCAAATTTGCTGCACTCCTGTTCTCTCGTGAGAACGGGTGCAATATCAGTTGCTGGTTGTAAAGGCAATCTTATGATGGCTGCAGTGAGGGGAGAGTGAGGACGTTCCTGCTATGGAATGAAGGTAAGTGTGCGAACATTGGCAGGAATGGGATTTTGGGGCTTGTGGGGCAGGAATGGGGCATTTGGCCCCATCTGAAAAAGTCCTTTGTCTCTAGTCCTCACAAGGCCAATAAGGTGACTAGCCTCTGTCTGCACTGAGACTGACAACATCTCAGACAGAATGCAGGCCTGTGACTCTAAAATCATCACCATTTTTCTCCTGTATGATTTTTAACATCTTTGTCTGATGAAGAAGCCAGTGAAGCTTTGAAAGTATTTTATGCCTTGGAGCTGGCTTAAAACAGGTATCTCTGCTTGTAGATTTTGTTGTATTTAGTTGATGTATGGTAGCTGTTGTTATTATATGACATGCAGAATATGACAGGTGATATTAGTAGCACTGCAGACAAATACTCTCTACAATGATCAAGACACAAAAAAACTGCAACAGACTTACACAGCCACCCCTTTGGATACAGAAATAAAAGTTAATACAAATTACCACCTAAATTTTGTCAAAAGTCATCCTAACATTTAAGCATCCTGTCTCCTAAGGAAAAAATGGTGGCCATAGAGTTCTTCTTTGATAAACTTTTTGCAGCTAGCTTTGTTTCCATAGAAGCAACGTGACATGATACATGTTGTGATAAAATAATTTTGATGTTTTTTTCCCCTCTCTCTCCTGTGATTGTTCCCCCTCCTGCCTCCAAGAGCTTTTCAGAATTTTTTCCTTCTCACCTTTTGGTTCTGCCTTGCCCATTTATTCCACTCGGTATTTTGACCATAATATTTATTATTCCTTTAATCTGTGGATCAGTTTCATTATCATACCCATTGTTCTTTATATTTGATAGATATATTTCTTGTTTACTGTTCTGTTGAAGTGGTCATAAATTTTCTCAGCAGCATGTGAGTCAGTCTTTTTCAGGTATCTGTTCTCAGCCTATTACATGGGCATTCTCTGGCTGTGTTTGATATAAAAAAACCTCTCTGAGAAGTTTGTTGCACTGTGGAAGTTTTACTGAGAAGCATCTTCCTGTAGTGTTGTTATGTTTGTAAGTAGGCTTTTTAATCTGTATAAGTGAACCAATTTAATTTTGATGCATTGCTGGGGTTTCATTAATATTGTTTCCTTTTTTTAAACTATTATTCTCAAAAGGGATTGTTTTAACTGCCAGCAGCCATTTTGTTGATTTTGGGCCAAATTTTTCCTCTTTTTTTGGTGTTTTGGGGAGATTTGGAGTGGCTTTGCAGGGTTAGGGGAAGAAAACCCCTGAATTTATAAGCAGTTTTGGCCCATTTGGGGACAAAAATTGCCCAAGAATCAGCCCCCCAAATTTTATAAGATTAAAAATTGTGGGGTTGGGGAGGATGGAGAGGTCTTCTGGGGGTCCCAAGGGCCACACTTAGGGGCCCCAAGACTGCATGCAGCCCCCGGGCCACACTTTGCCCACCCTGATGTAGAGCTTAGAATAAAAAGTTTTCTTTTTCACTACCTGATTTTTTTCTCTCGGTTTTAATATGCATAAACTAGTATCTTACAGTACTGAGCATTAAAAAAATCACTTTTGACATTGTGCTTTAGTATGAATCTGAGGTTGAGGATCTGCTCAATTTTCTAAAGTTGACTTTCCCATTGACTAGAATGAAGAACTCGATAAATACATGTAATTTTATTGTTGTTAGAAGGGAAGTGAATTTGTGAACAAATACAAAAGGGATTGATGGGATGAAGCCCACTAAAATTCAAGCAAATAGGTACAGGGGATTTTATGTTACTGCCTTTAAAGTAAGATGACTGTTTTTAAAAGGAAAATTCCACCCATCCCTGTAATTCTGTGGGCAATTTGCTGTACCATTTGTTTTTGTGTGGATGATTGGACCTCACAGACCTACATCCCATCTCAAAGTTCTGTCATTCAAAGTAAGGTTAAAAAGAAAAAAAGAAAAGAAAAAAAAAGAACCCTGGCAATTTTCTAACCACAAGCTACAGCTGTGAGTCAGAATGACACTCCCCCCTTCATGTATTTTTTCCCTTCTAGGTGACATTTTCAATGTATGCAAAGTTTGGAAGAGGTACAATAATGCATTGAATTGTCTGAGAAAAAATGGAAACACCATTCTATGGTTGCAAATTGATCCCAAGACTCAGACCTAGCCTGATTTGCCTAGGATGAAAGTCACCTTAAATTGTTAAGCAGCTCAAATATCACCTAAGTGTGGATATCCTCAGATTTTTGCTTGATCCAACAAGGAACCATTTGATGTAAAAGATCAGCTAGGTCAATTTGCCCACCAAGGCACTCACTATCTTTCCATGGGGGTGGGATTACATGCTGCTGGGAGTCAAGAGTCTATGCTGATGGTAGGGGCTCCCACATCAGACAGGCTTTTGCTGAGGAGCCAGACTAAATATGCCAACAGTCACTGGGCGGCAGCAGTAGAAGGAGGTGACACTGGCAGTGGATCCCTCTGAGACAATGGCAGTGGCACAATCACAGTGTTTTACTTTACAAAAAAGAAATGGAATTGGATTAATAGTGAGAAGAGATGTAACAGAAGCAGTAAGGGAATGTAATGCAAAGTCTGACTGAATAATATCAATAAGACTTCAGGGAAAACACATCAATATAACCATAATCCAAGTTTATGTCCCAACTACAAAGGCAGAAGAGGAAAAATTTAAAGATTCTGCACTTGAGTCAAGGATATATTGAGGATATATTAATAACCATAGGGATTTGAATGCAAAAGTAGGAAACAGAACAGAATCAAACATTGTTGGACAGTTTCACCTAGGATCAAGAAATGAAGCAGGAGACCAACTGATTGAATTGTACAAGGCCAATGGTGTGTTCATCACAAACACTTTCTTCAAGCATCCAAAGAGGTGACCGTACACATGGACACCACCTGATGGCCAATACAGAAATTAAATAAACTATATAATTGGAAGCAGAAGATGGATAAGCTCCATTCTCTCTGCAAAAAACAGGACCTGGAGCAGACTGTGGCATAGACCATGAAGTGCTAATATCAAGAATTAGAGTAAAGCTAAAAAAAAAGAACACTAAATCAATTATCATGCCAAAATACAACCTGAATAACATCCCCATAGAATTTAACGATAATTTTCAAAATAGACTTGCATTATTAAGCCTAACTGACTGGGAGCCAGAAGAACTCTGGACCAAAGCTAGGGATGTTGTCAGGGAAGAATGCAAAAAGATACTGTCTGCAGCCAAAAAGAAAGAAAAGCCTCACTGGATGACAGATGAAATTCTTCAAGCAGTTAAGGACAGACTAGAAGCAGAAATAGAAGATCACAGAAATAGGGTAGATCCTGAATGCAACTGTTCAGCGATTTGTGCACAGGGACAAAGAGAACTACTGTAACAATCAATGCAGAGAAATAGAAGCAATACACTGAAGAACTATATAAAAGAGATGAAACAATGACAGATTTTTTCGAGGAAGAACCATTTGAAGACGAAAGTACAATTTTAGAAAGTAAAGTGGAAGCAGCAGTCAGAGCACAGAGCAATAACCCACCAGGATCAGATGGCATATTAATAGAGCTGCTTCAAGCTACAGAGACAGAATCTGCCCTAGTTTTAACTAAAATCTGTCAACACATACAGAAAACAAAAGAATGGCCCACATATTGGAAATGCTCAGTATACATTTCAGTCCCTAAGAAAAGGGACACCAGAGATTACAGTAAACACAGGACCACTGCATTAATCTCCTATGCTCAAGTGATGCTAAAAAATTTTACAACAAAGACTTTTACTATATATGGAGTGAGAAATGCCAGATGTTGAAGCTGGGTTCAGAAAAAGAAGAAGCGCTAGGGATCATATTGCAAATATACTTTGGATAACAGAGAGCACCAAAGAATTTTAAAAGAAAACTAGCCTGTGCATTATAGGTTATAGCAAAGCCTTTGATTGTATACGTAGATCACAAAATACTATTGGATTGCTCTTAAAGAAATAAGTGTGCCACAACATTTGATTGTCCTGATGCATTAACTGTACTGAGGACAAGAGACTACTGTTAAGATAGAATATGAAGAAATGGAATGGTTTCCAATTGTCAAGGAGGACTACATTTTATCACCTTCTCTATTTAACTACATACATAAATCAAGGGGAAAAGTGCAAAGGTAGGGTTACAGTTGAATATTAGGAAAACAAAAATAATGTCCACAGATGATTTACATGTATGGCTGTGAAAGCTGGACAGTGAAGAAAGCTGATAGAAAGAAAACCACCTCACATTTGAAATGTGGTGCTGGAATGAGAGTTCTGTGGATACCATGGACTATCAAAAAGACAAATAAATGGATCCTAGAACAAATCAAGCCTGAACTCTTCCTAGAAGTCAAGATGACTAAACTGAGATTGTCATACTGTTGACATATCGAGAAAAGACACAACTCCTTTTATGTTGTTTTTAGACTAGAAAATTAAGTATTTAATAAAAAGATTTATTTTTAAAAAAGAAAAGACAGCAATGCTTGGCAAGGCAGAAGGCAGTAGGAAAAGAGGAAGACCACATTACAGATGGATAGATTCAGTCAAGGAAGCCATAGCCCTGAGTTTGTAAGAACTGAGCAGGGTTGATGATAATGGGGCAACTTGGAGGTCTCTTATTCATAGGGTTGCCATAAGTAAAACTCAACTTGATGGTAGTTAACAACAATGAAGGTCATTTTTTTCTTATTAAGACAACTGCAGAAATAGGTAAGAATCCTCTTTGGGACTTAATGCCAATGTAACACTCCATTATACCAGCAGAAGGCACTTTTTAAAACAACATGCAGTAGCAGCAGGAAAAAATGCCATCTGTTGTCAGAGGAGGCTGCCCTGCCAGCTGCTGAGAAGTTGAGGAGGCACTATGGCAGTTTCTTCTCTTAACAGAAGTTGCCATGCTACCTGCAGCCATTTTACCTCTGCCACTGCACAGCAGCCAGCACCACTTACCAGTGTAATTATGCCAGCCCTTATTTTAATACAAATGTCAGGCTGAAATCTACAGTACAACCATGGTTTAGTGTCGTAAGGGTTTGCTGCAGCAAGCCTTGGGCTCACCTGTTCCCCTTATGCCTTCTTCATATATGAGGGGAAACTGGCCGGGGGGGGAGCTTTCCATAATGTACAAATTCAGGAAATCATTGTTTATTCTAACTTTTGGAAATTAACAAACCACAGTCTGACATTTGATCTAAACAGAACTTGAACCTGGTTATCAGAAATAACTGGTGGAACACTCTCAGCCAAATCTGAATGTACCATGCTTTCATTATTAATTCATAACTTGTACTTACACATGATTTATTAACAAAGCTTATGTTTCTTGCTGTTGCTCTAGAACTTCCAGAAAAGCTCGTTCTTTTCTGAACAGGTAAGCTCCCTAGCTGGTTCTTTCTTTTCAGAACCTGCTCTGATTCTTGCCTCATTCAAGAGGAAACAGATTCTGCTACTATTTCCAGTTCTCTGCCAGTACTGACATCTCTGAAATGGTAGTTGCTTCACATTACAGCTTCTACAATAATTCATTTTGTACAAAATACCAACCAATGTGGTATATAAAGATATAAATCAAGGTCAACAAAATATCCTATTTATTCTGCTTTATGTAGCACTCAGAAGTATAGGTCAACCCCCAGATCCACTGATTTGGTATCCACGGTTTCACATATCCATGTCTGAAAAAAAATATGTTTCCTCTAGGCATTTCTAGTTCCTCCAATGTGATTCTATAGTCAACCTCTGGCATTTATCTTATTGAAAATAATAGGATTCCCTATTATTCACAGTTTCAGGTATCCACAGGAGGTCTTGGAACATACTCCCCATGGATACGGGGGTCAACCTTATTTATTGTTTCTTAGGAGGCAGGAAAACTCCTATGAGGCACTGTGGTTCCTGACACCTATGGTTCTTAATTGTCACAAAAACAGACAGTGTAGAAATTTCCTCTTATATAGAATATGTGGTTCTCATGGTCAGGGACAAATATATTGTTTGCCATGCTGTTTATAGATAATGTAATACATGCCAGGTAAATTAACTGGCTTCAGTCAGCTGCTTCAATTGCGCTTCTCTTTAGGCTGAGGTGCTAGAGCCTCAACAACAATTTAAAAATCCATGAAGAAAGGCCCCAAGGAATTCCATCTAACTCATTGTACTCTGGGAGTTACTGGTATGCTCACAAAATAATAATAATTAAAAAAGAATCCCAGAACTTTAACACATGTTACATTACCACTGCTGTATTTCTACCCCCAAAATAACAAGAGAAAAGGATGATGTGCTTTGACCAATAGTGGACTCCTTTATTGTCTCTTACAGTTTCATAAGTATTGATTATACAGAAAACTAGTTAGAATTTATCTTTGTTGCCTTCAAATATTTATTACATATCACAGTGTTGTGCTTTGGATATCCTGTTGATTTTTAAACACTTTTATGATAGCAAATCTACTATACATCGATATTCAAAATTAATCCAACTCAAACTATTTTCTCTGAAACATCTTCTTTGCCCTCAACTCAAATTTTTATTTCATCTGAATTTAAATTCAATAGTTAATAAATACTAAATAAAATGGAAACTTAGAACTTCTACATTAATACAGTCCTTACCTTGAAGGATTATACTCATGATGTGCTCGTTTTCCATTACTGCGTTCCCACCTAGAAGACGGTTCAATAGGCAGTAAGCCTGTTGCTCCTGAACTCCGCCTTAACTGTGGAGTTGGTAAACTATTTCGGCTGTTCATTGTCTGTTGAATGAGTTAAAAATGGCTGTGTTTTTATATACTGTACAGCAATACATATTCAATACATGTATTATCTAGTTTAAATCAGGGCTAGGCATCTTCTAAGGATCGCATTTTTGCCCTTCCCCAGACCTTAATGTTGGGGACCTTAACGTTGAAAAGGGGGTAGACACTATGTCCTAACAAATCATACACCATTCAATTATATGTGTTAATATCTTGTGTATCCTCAAAAAGTATATGGGATAAATTGCTATAATTGAATGGTGTATGATTTGTTAGGACATAGTGTCTACCCCCTTTTCAACGTTGAGCTTATTGTAGTACCCTCCTGTTGTGGTTTTCTTCCCCAGACCTTAGCAGACTGTATTCTACTTCCTCTGACTCTCCCAGATGTTCCTCCTGAGAGAACCCCACCACCACCAAAAATGCTCCCTCGGGTCTCTGGAAGGTGCCACTTGGCATTCAAATTTGATTTTGCTGACTCCTGGCCTCCTCTAGGCTCCCAAAGCTGTTTTTAGAAATTGAATGCAATTGCCCTGGGGGATATGATTTTTTACAGGATTGAATTTTGCTGAGTGTTTCATCAAGGGGTTAGAAAGGACTGAAGAGGAAACATCACGGGGCCACACTTTGCTCATCCCTGGTTTAAATGAATTACATTAAAGTATATTCCAAATGGCAAATTAATTTAAATTAGTGCATATAGACCCCTGTATCTGTGGGGGATATGTTCCCGCAGAAATGTGAACCTTATTATTTTCAATGGAAAATAGTAGGAGAGGCTGACAGGCCTTACTGGGTACTGGGGCAGCACAGCTTCTCCATGGGCCAGCAGCCGCAGATGTGGGCAGGCAGAAAGGAGGGCCAGAGCTTGGCCAGGGGGGTAGAGGGAAGAGGACAGCCCCACTCCCTCATCTGGGCCCAAACTTGCCCGCCCAAGCCCAGCCAGCAACAAGGAACCATGCCCAGAGGCCACCTTGCTTTCCCTCCCTCCCTTCCTCCCCAAGAGCAGGAAGTATGGTTGGGCACACCCAATCCATCCCTTCAGTGTCTGGTTGGTACCCAGGGGCTTTCTACCTCATCTCCACACTGGCAGGTCTGCCCAGAGGAGCATGGATGGGCTTGCCATGACTTTCCAGGTGGAGGAAGAGAAAACTCTTCCATCTGACCAGAGAGGGGTGGCTGGATTTGCCTTGACTCTCTCGGCAAAGGAAGAGGGTGAACTCTTCTGCCTGCCCAGAAAGGCACAGCCGGCCTTACCATGACTCTCCAGGAAAAGGGGTGAAATCTTCCATCTGTCCAGAGAGGTACAGCTGGCCTTACCATGCCTTTCTGGGCAGAGGAAGTGGGTGAACTCTTCCATCTGCCCAGAGAAGCATGGTCAGCCTCCTCTCTGACCCTTGCGACTGCTTTACTTCACCATGGCTGCTGCCTCCCTCCTGGCCCCTGCCAGCACTGTTCATCCCTGGCACATGAGGGCATGGGCTGCCTGCCAGCTCACTCACACATGGGGAGCAGATGCGGGGGGGGGGGGAGATTTTCAACCATTGGTAATTGAAACTGCAGATACCGATCCCACGTAAACAGGGGTTGACCTATAATGTCTGAATATTAGTTAAGTTTCAGGCTTTTTCTATTTCTCTTGCTGTCTCAAGTTTCCTGAGAGCCAGCATGGTGTAGTGCTTTGAGTGCTGGACTATGACTCTGGAGACCAGGGTTCAAATCTCTGCTCAGCCATGGAAACCCACTGGGTCATGTTGGACAAGTCACACTCTCTCAGCCTCAGAGGAAAGCAAAGGCAAAACCCCTCTGAACAAATCTTGCAAAAAAAGAGGCCATGATAGGTTCACATTAGAGTCACCAGAAGTCAGAAATGACTTGAGGGCACACAACAACTCAAGCTTCCTAGGCTTCATTCAAATGTTGTATTAAAAGCTCCATGATGCATTTGCGACAATGAAGTCTGTGACAATGATTGGATGAGCTGGTGTGGCAAGATGGACTGTTTACTTTCTTACAAAATAAAATAGTAATCTAAATTCTGTAAGGGGTGGAAAGCTGTCAGTTTGGCTGGGATTAAAACTTCATGCAGAGGTGCAAAGACTGGAAAGAGGTCTTAAGATTCAGGAAAACTAAAAGACAATATGAAGGGTCATAGAGGCTAAAGGAAAGCTACAAAGTAGCTTGAAGGAACCTGAAGGAAAGGAGGGAAAATTCTGGAATAAAAGGTCACACAAAGCGGGAAAGTGGCTAAACCGAAAGGGGAATCGGAAAAACCTGCACAGTACTTAATATGAAGAGTAACAATGCAATATGGGAGAAGAACAGTAGCAGAGTGGCAGCAAAGCAACAGAACAAGGGAGAAGCTGACTAAGGGAAGTTGATAAAAATAAATAGTGGACTGGAAAGCTAGAATCTGGGTAACCATAAATAATAAACACATGCAGTTGAAGCTAAAGAGAAATTATGACAAGAGCAAAGTAGGAAACTTCAAAACAGTGCTTGGGCTGTACACCATAACAGGTGTAGATCACAAGAGGGGGGCAGAAAAAGGAGCTATGAAGGCTGAACTTTGTGGGAAGGGAACAGAGGAGATACAAGACTGCTAGGCTGAATACAATTATTTGACTTTATCCTTGTGTTCATAGGTGGAACATGTAATTAAAAGGGAGTGGATACAAAAATTGCCCCCTTTTCAAGTTTAGCCCAACCCTCCTTTAAAGCTGGCCAAATTGTAGATAGCTCACACAGCATAGTTAATCAGCACAACCAGTCATGCAATATATAGAAAACTCTATTTTCATTGTTTTTTAAAGTTGTTGTTTACAATCTAAGATAGAACAAAGAGAAAAGTTACCGCACAGGTAAAACATTTAGAAAAGTTTCAAGTTTTATATACTATATTAGACAATATATTAACATGTCACGTGATAATTGAAATTGTAGTATTTTGACCTTGTGCAGCTTACGGTCTCCTCTTTCAGATGGGTCTTCCACTTCTGGACATGGATAAAACCCCGGAAAGGGAATAAACAGGTTAACCTTTGGCTTGCAAGAGCCTGAGAAAGTACTTATTAAGCTGCTAATACTTCGAAGTGAAGAGATTGCATGTGGGGGAAGGGCTGGATCATTCAGGAGATCAGACACCATGTTGCGAGTCTCATTTAGTACAGAAAGATCAATTCCATTTCCGCTGCAAGCATTCTGAAACAGAAAGAATGAGCTATCAACAATAGCCTTTTTTTTTATTATGACTATGAATATCAAAATATTCATAAACACAGAAATACAGAACTTGGATGTTTTGATAAGGTGTATATAAGCTGTACCATAACATAAAATCCTTCTTTGGAGGTTTTTAAACAAAGGGTGGATGGCCATCTGTTAGGAATGCTTTGATTGTGTATTTCTGCGGGGCAGGGGGTTGGACTAATTGGCTCTTGTGGTCTCTTCCAACTCTATATAATTCTCTTGGTTATGTTGTGGTTTCCAGTGTGCAGATTGGCTGCTTAGAGAACTGACCATCCAATCACAGGTCTGTTGGGCAGCCAATCAGCATGCTGGGGGCGGGACCATGTAGATCTCAAACATGGCAGCTGGAGCTGGAGAGTGAGTAACATGGGGGTGGATGTGGTATGTGCGTGTGTGTTCTGGAGTGCAGGGGTTGGGGTGAGAGGGGCAGAACGAGTGGGGGGAGGGCAGAACAAGTGGGGGAAGGCAGAACGAGCGGTGGGAGGGGCAGAATGAGCAGTGGAGGGTGGCAAGGGGCAGAACAAGCGGCAGGTGGGCAAGTTAAACCCACCAGCCTACTTCAAGGGGTTGTCATGAGGTCTCCTGGGCATTTTGGGGGGAGTTTTTTTTAATGGCATATGGTATACCTGGTCCAGCTAGTGATTCTATGATATTTTAATACATAAGTTCTTACAAGAAAATATGTTATTTATTATCTTCTCTAAGTATAAGATGAAGAGAAGGGTGGATTATCTGCAATCTATTTAAAATGTATTGTTCTTGTAATTATTGTTGTTGTTGATAATATTAAAATATTTCTAACCTGCTTTATATCGTAAGATCTCAGGTTGGCTTATGGTAAAATCATTTTAAATAATTTAAAATTTAAAACAATAATTTGGAACTGGAATTAAACCAGTGTTGGTCACAACTGGGCTTCCAGCAGGAGGGCCACAGAGGATGGCTACTACAACAGTCCTCAGGCAGGCATATACAGGGAGAAATGTTTCAAGCTGTTTCATGATTTAAATGTCATTACCAGCACCCGGACTTCAGACTGGAAGCATACTGGCAACTGGTGCAATTCTTTCAAGACAGGCATTATGACATCTCTATATAGTATTCTGGCCAGCAGTTTAGATGCTGCATTTTGTTCTACGTGAAGCTTCTACATGTCAGCACATGGGAGAGAAGTTTATCCATTGTAGCATCCACTGTAGCATCCCACTGAAATTCACTCTTAAAATTTTAAAAATATTTTTTTATGGAAACAGTGTATGCTGAAACACTTGTACAAGAATATTCTAAAAAGATTTTAAAAACACACAAGACCACATCTCTGCTTATCAATGCAGTACCATATTGCAAATCTTTAATGTCATTTTCCATACAATATTGTACAGTCCCATCTCCTGTGATGGAATAGATACCTAGCTAGATTTATTTTCTTCTTAACTGGTGAACAACAGAATAGATACAAAACAGAATTTTAATTTTCTTACACTGATTTACCTCTCCATTGACGCCCCCTTGTCGTGGGAGAGAGGCTTGCGTACCCTAATGACGTTTTGAGCTATGCTGGCGGTGGCATAATAGCCACCGGTAGGGTCTCCCATGCCAGACAGGTCAAAACCGAAGGGTCTGACAAAGAGCGTCAAAGGGCAGGATGGGCTCTCTAGCCTTATGGCAACCGTCCTAGGAGAAGGAAAACTCTAATCCCAAACCCGGGCAGATGGTGCTCGTCCAACCCTGTAAGGTCAACCATCTAAGAGAAGGAAACTCTAATCAAACCTACGGCCCGAGGACCTCGCTGCCACGTCCATGCTTGCAAGGCCACGGCAGATGAATCTCTGGTTTAAAGGGTGAGGCCAGTTCTGTGCACGCTGCGCTCCACCAGAAAAATCCATTGCACAGGCTCGAAGGACAAATCCATTTCCAAAAAAGCCCTGTAGCGACTGGCGAGGGACGAAACCGGCAGGTGTAAAGATGCACTGGAAGCCGCAGCCCCAACCCTGCATGCAGGCGGTTCAGGACATTGGTCGCTCAAGCCTGACCCGGGAGATGACAGTCTTGTTCGGCAGCATTCTGAACGACCAAGCAGCCTTTTTTAAGGAGAGCACTGCTTGCTCCATATGGAGAGGGGCCTAGAAAAGGTGGCCTAAAGAAAGCTCATCCCCAACTACCTGGTTGGCTAGCCGCGGCCAACGGGAATCTTCTGATGCGGTCAAACCAAGGCAAAGAAACAAAGGCACACACCGGCCTCCAAAGGTGTAAATAAACTGACACTTGCATGCTGGAACATCAGAACCATGCAAGACTCTAAAGATAGTGGACGGCCTGAGCGTCGTTCTGCCCTAATAGCCCTTGAACTATCACGGCTTAATATTGACATCGCTGCTCTTAGTGAAGTTCGCTTCCATGAGGAAGGCAGCCTTAAAGAACATGGCGCCGGCTACACACTTTACTGGTCTGGCAAACCCAAAACCGAAAAACATCTTTCAGGAGTAGGCTTCATGATTAAAAACTCCATTGCCTCCAAACTCGAAACCTTGCCAACAGGACACTCTGATCGCATTATTTCCTTACGCCTCCCACATGTTGTTCTCTTTAGTGTATATGCCCCAACTATGCAAGCCGACCCTGTAGAGAAAGACAAATTCTACACAGACCTACGCCAACTCATACAAAAAGTCCCTGTAGAAGATAAAATTATTATACTTGGTGACTTCAATGCCAGAGTAGGAAAGAATTCCGAAGCCTGGAAAGGTGTCTTAGGCAAGCATGGTGTTGGAAATTGCAATGATAACGGACGCCTCCTGCTAAAGTTCTGTGCAGAACAACAGCTGACTATTACAAACACAATCTTTCAGCAGAAAGATAGCTTGAAGACAACCTGGATGCATCCCCGATCCAAACATTGGCACCTCATTGACTACGTTCTAGTCCGTCAGAGAGACATTCGTGATGTCCGTCATACCCGAGTGATGCCCAGTGCAGAATGCCAAACAGATCATCGCCTCGTCAGATGTAAACTAAATCTTCATCTTAAGTTCAAACCTAAGAGGGGTGGCATCTTAAAGAAGAGGCTCCAAGTCAACAATCTTCAACAAGCTACCATGAGAGACAACTTCCAGGCAAACCTACAAACGAAACTTGAAGACCATCCTACAGATCCTTCTCCTACAGTGCTTTGGCAACATATCAAAAACAGTATCCTCCAGTCTGCAGAAGAATCCCTCGGGTTCTCCCACAAGAAAAATCAAGACTGGTTTGATGAAAACAACCAAGAGATCCAGGAGCTGTTGGCAAGGAAGAGAGCTGCTCACCAGGCATACCTCGCCCAGCCAACCTGTCATGTAAGAAAAGCAGCTTTCCGCCTCACATGTAGCAAACTACAACAAAAACTCCGAGACATGCAGAACAAGTGGTGGATCAATTTAGCAGAAAAGACACAACGCTGTGCAGATCTGGGTGATCATAGAGGATTTTATGAAGCTCTTAAAGCAGTGTTTGGACCTACTTATCAGGTCCAAAGCTCCTTATACAGTACAGATGGTCAAACATTAATTACTGATAAAGCCTCCATCCTAAATCGTTGGGCTGAACATTTTCAAAGTCTCTTTAGCGCCAACCGAGTAGTCCAAGCCTCAGCTATCCAATATATGATACAAAAACCAATGAAAAATGAATTGGACATAGCTCCCACTTTGGAAGAGACCCTTATGGCCATACAGCAGATGAAAAACGGCAAGGCAGCTGGGATTGATGGAATCCCACCTGAAGTTTGGAAACACGGAGGTCATGCACTCCACGAAAAATTCCACGAATTCCTTGTGAATTGCTGGGAAAAAGGGGAACTGCCATCAGACCTCCGAGATGCAGTCATCATCACCCTGTACAAGAAAAAAGGAGCAAAATCCGACTGCTCAAACTATCGAGGCATAACACTGCTCTCTATTGCTGGAAAAATCCTTGCAAGGATACTCCTGAACAGATTAGTTCCTGCTATTGCAGAAGAACTTCTCCCTGAAAGCCAATGTGGCTTCAGAGCCAATAGGAGTACTACAGACATGGTATTTGCCCTTAGGCAACTGCAAGAAAAATGTAGGGAGCAGAACAAGGGTCTCTATGTAACATTTGTCGACCTCACCAAAGCCTTTGACACTGTAAGTAGAAAAGGTCTGTGGCAGATCCTGGAAAAACTAGGATGTCCCCCCAAATTCCTTAAAATGATTATCTTGCTACACGAGGGCCAGCGTGGTCAAGTCAGATATGGCGATGCTCTTTCAGAGCCCTTTCTAATAACTAATGGAGTGAAGCAAGGTTGTGTTCTTGCACCAACTTTATTTACAATCTTCTTTAGCACGATGCTCCAAAGGGCTATGGCAGAGCTTGAAGAAGACGACGGCATCTATATACGCTACCGTACTGATGGTAGCTTGTTTAACTTAAGCCGTCTGAGGGCTCACACTAAGACTCTAAACTATCTAGTCCGTGAGCTGCTCTTCGCCGATGATGCTGCCCTTGTTGCCCACACAGAAGCAGCTCTGCAGCGCCTAACGTCCTGCTTTGCAACAGCTGCAGAGCTGTTTGGGCTAGAAGTCAACCTGAAGAAAACAGAAGTTCTTTACCAGCCTGCACCACAGGACGAACACCACCATCCCCACATTGCCGTCGGCAAATCAGTGCTCAAGTCCGTTCAGCAGTTCACCTACCTGGGAAGCATCATCTCCTCAGATGCCAAGATTGACAAAGAGATCGATCACAGATTAGCAAAGGCATATAGTGCATTTGGAAGACTCCACAAAAGAGTCTGGAGCAATAAACACCTGAGGCAAAGCACAAAAATCAGTGTGTATAGAGCCATCGTACTGTCTATCCTCCTTTATGGATCTGAAACATGGGTTACCTATCGCCACCACCTACGACTCCTCGAGCGCTTTCATCAGCGCTGTCTACGCACAATCCTAAATATACACTGGACTGACTATGTGACGAATGTTGCTGTCCTTGAACAAGCAGGGATCACCAGCATTGAGGCCATGATATTGAGAACACAGCTGCGCTGGGCAGGGCACGTTTCTAGGATGGAGGACCATCGCCTCCCAAAAATACTACTCTACGGTGAACTCGCCACGGGTCAGCGTGGGAGGGGCGCTCCAAAAAAGCGATACAAGGACTCCCTGAAACAACATCTCAGGCTTGGCCAGATTGATCACCAACGGTGGTCCGCCCTGGCCTCACATCGGGAGGCATGGAGACGCACTATCCACAATGCTGCAGCCTTATTTGAGAACTCACGACGAACAAGTCTTGAAGAGAAACGACAACGCAGAAAGAATCACAACCCAAAAACATCACCCAAGGAGACCTTCTGCTGCACTTTTTGCAACCGGACTTGTTTATCTCGGATTGGCCTTTTTAGTCATCAGCGCGCTTGCAGAAGGCGCGGGATGAGTCCTTCCTGAATCTTCGTTTGCGAAGAAAAGCCAGAGAGAGAGAGAGAGAGAGAGAGAGAGAGAGAGAGAGACTGATTTAGCTGAAGGAAAAGATTGTGTAAAGATTAAATGGATCATATTTCACCTAATCATACAGAAAGATCTGTCAAGGTAGCACAGTGGTACCTCTGAGCGTATCAAGAGGACCAGGCAGCAAAAGTTGTTGTAGCGGAGTTGTAATCATCAGGTAAAGACATGAGCAAACAGACACAAACATGTGTCTAAATTACTTCTTTACTAGAGCATGTTGGAGCAATCTTTACAATGAGTCAGAGACACCTAGCATACATACTACATAACACAGCACAATATACAGTGCAGTCCTGCACTGTACAGCCCAGATTGAATGCACAGTCTAAGTGCTGACTCCAAGTCAAGTGCAGAGACAGTGAGCGAGGTGGTCTAGTTATACAGTACAGACACAATACAGTCATGGCTTATACAGTTAGTGGTTCTCATGCACATTTTCCCATACAGATTAAGACTTCAGACTTCATGTTTCCTTCCCATGGTTGTCTCTCAGACACAATCTAGATATGCTAGCCAGCTGCATTTAGCCTGCTCATTGCTGGCCCCTGCAGGCTGTAACACATTATACCATGCCAGCTCTTTACAGTACAAATTTCCAGTGATAGTATATCTCATCACTCTGACAAGATCTTGGCTTTATGTACTGTTAATGCCAGTGCCAAACTTCAACAAACATTGCAAGTGCAGCACTGCCCTCTGGTAAGCAAGACAAACAGCGAGACTCCTCTCAACTCTGAAGCTGCAGAGGAAAAAGTGGACCATCTAGGCCAGGAGTTATACAGCCACAACACTTGAAGAGCCTTAAAGATACAGGGCCAAACTGGCAAGGCTGTATTTTCACCACCTTGCAAACTTTCCTGTGTTGGTAACAGACAGGGGAAGTTTAAATATTGTTAGCTAAAGGAACTTTGGACACCTTTAAACAGCAGTACACATGAACGTATCTCGCCCTGGAAAGACCAGGGGTGTTGGACGCTGAGCTCTTTTGGGCAGCAGAGTGCCTTCTAGCAGTACTCAAGTTGTCATACTTTCCTCCAGGTAATTTTTCTTTGCTGGATACTATAATTCTGGTTGGTCAACAAAACCAGTCAAAAATGGTAAATTTCTATGGCAAGTACTCCATACCACAGTGATAACCTGTAATTTATTGTGCACTATACAGTCTCCACTAAAGGCACCAGATCCTGTCTGATCCAAACAGGGCCAGCCTGTTTGCAGTTGAATCAGAGACGACCAATAAATACCAGGTGCTGTATTAGCATTAGCATTGATATTTATATACCATTTATCAGTCCCAAAGCACTCCCTAAGCAGTTTACAGTGCTTGTTTTTTAGCTAATTGCCCCCAACAAGCTGGATATCCATTTTACCAACCTACAGAAGGATGGAAGGCTATTAACCTTGGAGCCCTCCGGGATCAAACTCATAATCCTGTGGCTTGCAGTACTGGCATTTAACCACTGCGCCACTAGGGCTTCTATAGGGTTTATTTCAGAGGTAGGAACTGACAAAACAATCTCTGAGTATTCCTTGCCTTAAAAAAACCCTATGAAAATTCATGGGTTGCCATAAGTCAACAGGTGACTTGAAGGGGCATGCACACCCACCCACCCACACAAAAACAAATAAACATGGAGTCTCCATTTCCCTGTTGGAAGGTTTCTATAAACCCATGCCCAGTGTAGAGAACAAAGGCTTTTCATGGGTATCTGTGCCTTTAATTAGATACATCCTGTTTGGTTCCTCCCCTTTTTATTATTGTTTGATGAACAAAGGGCAGGATTACTGAGACGGCCAGCATGGTATAGTGGTTTGAGTGTTGTACTATAACTCTAGAAGCCAGGTTTCGAATCCCATAGAAACTCACTGGGTGACCTTGGGGAAGTCACTCTCTCAGACTCCTCTGAAGCAAGGGCAAACACCTCAAATCTTGTCAAGAAAACCCTGTGAAAGGGTCACCATAAGTCAGAAATTATTTGAAGGCACACAACAATTAATTGCTCAACAAAGAACCTCTCAATTGCCTCAGTGTTAGTTTTTTGTTCCCCTAGAAAGAAGTTGGTGTTAAGGGTGTTAATTACTGGTTCCCTTTCTTTAATGTAACACACACACACACACATATACAGTGTGTGTGTGTGTGTGTGTGTGTGTGTAGTGAAATAAGACTATTTTGCTATTCAAATGAAAATGGAGAGATTAGTAATTCCTCCTCCAAACCAGACATGAACAATAACCCTTTAAAAGTCTACTCAGAAGTAAGTCCCACTAAGTCCAATTAGGCTTACTGCCAAGTAAGTACATATAGGAATTTAGATTGGGAGCTATTCAAATTATAATGACAAGGTTATTCATCACTAAACCCCAAGTAGAACTCATCAGGAAGCAATAAAGTGCTCATCAGGAAGCAATAAAAATGTTGCTAGGAACATTTGTTGAAAGGAAGTTAGTTATGCTAAACATTATGGGACTATCTCAACCAAGAGGAAGTGGAGGGCCAAATATAAGTGTTAAAAAAGGAGCAAGGGAGGGAGAGAGAAAAAAGTAATGTGGCAGCACCTTCAAGACTAACTGGTTTGTATTTTACCACAAGTTTTCATGAATATAAATCCACTTCTTCAGATGCAGTATTAAAGCCTCAGGTTATAAGGACAGGTTGTGTACCTATAACTGATGTTCTTCGAGTGGTCATCTATTCATTGACACATATGAGTCTTGTGCCTGTGCAGAGACACAGTCTGGAACCTTCTAGCTACCAAGTTTGGGTGGTAGCTCCGCCCTCCCTCCCTAAGAGGGATGCTTCCAGTGCCATTTTCTGGGAACAAGGGAGAAGGCCTTCTTGGTAGTTGCTCCCAAACTGTGGATCTCCCTCCCCAAGGAGGCCAGGATGGCCCTATCTCTCCTCTCTTTCCATAAACAGGTAAAAATATGTCCATGTCGGCAGGCATTTGCATTCCAATGTGGGCTAGATTTTTAAATGCTGTGTTATTTGTATTTTAAAATATTGACTTCCTACAGAATCACTGATGATGCTGTAGTTTGGAAGCAATCTGGATATGGAATGAAAATCAATATGATACCCTTCCACAATGATGTTGAGGACCCATCTGTCAGTAGTGATGAATTCCTACTGAAGAAAATGAGGATGGAAGAAATTATTGAACTGGGGGAAGCAGTGTGGTGGGTCTGCAGGATGCCTCAAATAGAACTAGTTATAGCAGGAGTAATTAAAGATGGCATTTGCCCTCTGGACCCCTGTGCCTATGATACTTCTGATAAAATGAAGAATAGGCTGTGAGCTTCTTCTAAGATGATGGGGGAAGATTCCTCAAAGTGGAAGAGGAATGCTGACCCTTTTGGGAGGAAGGCCATGGATGGGGCTGTTGAAATTGTTTAGATGTAGATTGGGGAGTAATGCCAATCTCTTTGGCAGTGCTAGCCAGTTTGTGTTCCAAATCCAATTTTCCATGTTTAGCTGTAGTGATTTCACTTCTGAAGACATTACCAGCCTCCTGGAAGAGGATCTTCACAATGTCTTTCTTAACCTGGAGGATGTATAATCCATGAAGGTGGTGACTCTGACCCACAAGAATGACAGGTTGCTTACCTGTTGTAACTGTTGTTCTTCAAGTGCTCATCTGTAAATTCACACAAATGGGATCTTACTGTGCCTGTACAGTGCACCGTTCAGAATATTCTACAGCAGTTATGTAAGATTTTTGGCAGTAAACTCACCAATCTTGAGGTGCCCTATAGTGTCCTTCCTACCACTTCCCCTCAGTTCCATGGACACCACAAATGCAGCATCCAAAGATATATGGATAGGAAAGAAACAGTGAGGAAAGGATGGTAAGGGTTGTATGAATCTACACGACCACTCAAAGAATTACAATTAAGCAATCTTCCCTTCTTCTTTGTAGTCTCTGTGATTCACACAAATGGGAAGACAAGCAAGCTACTAATCCTAGCTGGTGGGAGTGATGCCATGAGAAAGTCAATACATCCCTCACAGAGTCATCAGGCAATAAAGGAATACAAGATAGTTTTCCTTAAAGCTGCATCAGCTCTGAACCTAGCATCTATCCTGCAATGGGTGATGAAAGTCAAAGGCTGTGACCAGGTGGCTGCCCTGCAGATGTCCTCAATGGGCACCCAGCGAGAAAGGCAGAGGATGCAGCAACAGCCCATGTCAAGTGACTTTGAACTCAAGCCAGAAGGTTTTGCTTAGCCATCGTGTAGGCTAGCTGTATCACAGATGATACCCACTTCAAAAAGCGCTACGAAGAAACAGGCAGTCGTTTCTTTTTCAATGGGTAGCAGACAAAGAGTCTCTGAGAAGTCCTGAAACCAGCAGTCCTGTTGATGTTGAAGGCGAGAGCCCTCCTCACATTTAAGGCAGTGAAGTGTCCCTTCCAAATTAGAGGCTGGGCTCTGCATCAATGCAGGCAACACAATGTCCTAATCGATGTGGAACGCAGTAACAACTTTTGGTAGAAAAGTGATGTCTGGTCTAAGGATGACCCTGTCATGATGGAACCGCGTGTATGGAGAGTCCATGCGAAGTGCACAAAGTTCTCCAGTCCTCCTGGCAGATGTAATAGCCACTAGAAAAGCCATCTTCCATGTGAGCAGTCTGATATCACAGGATGTCATGGGTTCGAACAGTTTTTCTGGTCAACTAAGCCAACAACAACTCCAAGATCCATGAACAAGTAGGCCCTGAGACTGGGGGGTGTAGATTCTTACAACCCTTCAGAAACCTCTTCAACAATGGATCCTGGAAGCACAGCATATCTGCCAATGAACTGAAAACTGGCTGAAATTGCAACCAAGTAGTATCGAATGGAAGATAAGGACAGACCTCTATGTGATAGCGAGAGGAGAAATTCAAGCTTGAGCTGGAGAAATCCCTTTGGATGTCAAGAAAGAAATAAAAGCCTTCCAGTTGTATTGATAAGAGTGCTGTGTAGATGGTCTGTGCATGACTGCAATGATGGTCTTAACTGTGCCTGGAGGGGACGATAATGCCATATTCTCCATACCATCAAGTGGATGGTTTTCAGATCTGGATGATGGACCATCCCATTGTACCTCATGAAGAGGGCTGGTTGATCTGGGAGCCGTAGATAGATGCACCAGGACACATGGAGCAATGGGGAAAACCATGGCTGTCTAGACCAGCACAGTGTGATCAGGATGCAGTTGGTTCTGTCTTGATGAAGCTTTGCTATGGTGATCTGGTGATCAGAGGAAACGGAGGGAAGGTGTAGAGTTTGGGACCATCACACTAATACAGGAAGGCATCACCGGGTAACTTCCTTCAATGGGTCCAGGAGCAATACATCGTACACTGGTGGTTTTCCTGGGATGCAAGCAAGTCTACCTGTGGTGTTCCCCATGTGCAAAAAACTCTGTGCTGTACCTCTGGATGGTGTCTCCATTTGTGGCAGGAAACCAATGCTCTACCCAGGGCATCTGTAAGCACATTCTCCTTGACTGGAAGACAAATCACCATGATGGAGATGTACTTGATGATGCACCAATCCCATAGCCAAAGGGTAAGTTGGGAGTAGGGTTGGCGATTTCGTTCCACCCTGCATGTTTAGGTAGTATATGACCATAGTGTTGTTGGTCACCATCTGCTCCACTCAATCGTGAAAAACTATCAAATGTCTGAAGCACCTTCTCCACACCAAGCAGTTCCAGTGTGTTGATACGGAGAGATTTCTCTTCAGGAGACCACTTTCCCTTGACTAAAAGGCCATCCAGATGGTCTGTCCACCCTTCCATGGAGGCATCTGTGGTTACCCTGTTGTGGTTGCCGAGGGAGAAAGTGTATGCTGCTCTGTACTGAATCTTTCTTGGTACCATGAACCACTTGTTGGGAGGATCCCATAGTGGATCAAAACATAACAGAAACCATGCTTGCAAAAGCCTCATCCTCAGTCTGGCATGTAATGTCATGGATATAGTCGAAGTCATGTAGCCTAGGAGAAGGGCAGGTTGCTTACCTGTAACTATAGATCTTCGAGTGGTCTTCTGTGAATTCACACAGCTGGGTTACTCCTGCGCCTGCGCAGAGCATCAGAACCTTCTAGAAACGCTAGGCAGAATATGCTTTGATACATCTTTTAGCGGTAACTCCACCCATCCTAACAGTCCCTTATAAGGGCTTCCCACCTAAATCCCCTCAGTTCCTTGAATGACGCCGCAATATGCAGCATCAGGAACATTAAGCATGTTTATATGATGTAGTAGGACATAGAGGGGAGGATGGGCGGGTCTGTGTGAATTCACAGAAAACCACTTGAAGATCTATGGTTACAGGTAAGCAACCTATCCATCTTCTTCATGGTCTCTGTGAATCACACAGCTGAGTGTAGACTGGCAAGCTTCACTCTTGGAGTTGGGTATGTCCTACACCAAGTATACCATATATACAGGCACCTGAAATTGGAACATTAAGAGCACATTCTTAAGTAAAGTGATCCAAGCATATATAACAACAGTGACTTGGCAACATGAACACTCGCTCATTGAATAGAGGATAACAGTACAGCCTTTCCAAAGGCCGCCTCGTTCCTAGAACGAGAGTCAAGTCTGTAGTGAGAAATAAAGATCGTCAAAGGTGATGATCAAGTTGCAGCTCTGCAAATGTCCTCTAGAGGCACTCCAGAGAGAAAAGCTGTCAAAGTGGAGACAGCTCTCGTAGAGTGTCCTCGAATCCGTGAAGGCAGAGGCTTCTTTGCCAGTTCATAGCAGAGAGCAATGGTTGATGTCACCCACTTCGATAGTCGTTGTGAGGAAATGGGCTCTCCGAGCTTTGAGCCAGCATAAAACACAGTCTGGGTGACTTCCTGTGGGACGCAGTCCACTGAATATAGAAAGCTAGCGCCCTTCTAACGTCCATGAGATGAAGGGTGCATTTGAATTCGTCCGTCGGGTCCTGCATCAGGGCAGGGAGAGTGATGGATTGATTGAGATGGAAGCTGGACACCACCTTCGGAAGGAAGGAAATGTCGGGACGAAGCACAGTTTTGTGTTTATGGAAAGCAGTGTATGGAGGATCAGACCTCAAGGCACAGAGCTCACCAGCCCGGCGCGCCGAAGTGATGGCCACAAGGAAAGCAGTCTTCCAGGACAGGAGTCACAGATCAGTAGAAGCCAAAGGTTCGAACAGTCGGCGAACCAGTTGTGAAAGGACCAGTTCGAGGCTCCAGGCCGGGGTCAGGTCAGTCACTGGAGGGTGCAGGTTGGCGAAGCCTTTCAAAAATGTCTTTACCGTCACATCAACAAAGGGGGGCAGTTGACCTCTCGCCTGGAACTCCACGGAGATAGCAGCCAGATAGCACCGGATCAACGAAAGCGATAGGCCCGCGGAAGACAGTTGGAGAAGAAACTCCAGTACAGTTGGAATGGAGAAGGGTTCGGAACTTGGTCCTTTCTTCCACTTGTAGTGGTATGACTTTCGAGTGGACGGTCTTCGTGCAGCATCGATGACAGCCTGAACGTCTGGGTGGAGAGACGCAGGTTGCCTCGGTACCGAGGACGAACCCGAGAGTCTCGAACCCGAAGGTTGAATCACAGAATCAGCCTCCATGCCGTCAGACGGAGAGTGTCTAGGTCGGGATGTCTGACCATGCCCCGTGAATGGTGAGCAGATCCGGGATGACAGGCGGATGAAGCGACGCTTGGACATGTGTAGCAGAGTCGTAAACCACCGCTGCTGAGGCCACCACGGGGCGATGAGGATGGCATTCGCTTGATCTCAACGAAGCTTGGCAATCACTCATCAGCAGTGGGAACGGAGGGAACAGGTATAGTAGTGGACCCGACCATTTTAACAGGAATGCGTCCCCCCTCGATCCCGGAGCACGTCGCCTGGAACAGAACTGGGGACACTGAGCGTTCTCAGGAGATGCGAAGAGGTCTACTTGAGGAAACCCCCAGGTGCGGTAAAGGTCTAAGGTGACCGACCTGTGTAGATGCCACTCGTGGATGGAGAGACTCCAACGTCTGACTCCGTCTTGAAGAGTGTTCTCTTACCCGGGGAGATGGCTGGATTGGAGAAACACATTCCTGCGGATGCACCAATCCCAGATGTCCAGTGTGAGCTGCAGACGTTGGGGGGATCTCGTACCTCCGTGTTTGTTCAAGTAGTACATGACAGAGGTGTTGTCTGTCAGTACTAGTACAGTCCTGCCCATCACCAAGGACTCGAACGCTCGTAACGCTTTCTGGACAGCGAGCAGTTCCAGGAAGTTGATGTGGAGTGCTTGCTCGTTGTTGTTCCAAGAGCCCCAAATCTCGTAGAGCTCGGTGTGTGCCCCCCATCCCTGCATTGAGGCATCCGTTGTCAAGGATATGTTCGGCTGAGGAACATGAACGGCATGCCAGACAGGACATTGTTTGGTACCAGCCACCAGTCCAGGGAGTGCTGGACCGCCCGCGGCATTGTAAGAATCTTGTTTGGAGAGTCACGGGGCGGGTTGAATACTTGCAGGTACCAGTGCTGGAGCGGACAAAACCGAAGTGTGGCGAGGCGGGTCACATAAGTCGTGGCCGCCATGTGACCGAGTAGAACCTGAACTGAGTGAGCGGGAAGCCTTTGGGACCAACAGCAGGTATGGATCAGGAACCGAAGGGTGTTGAATCAGTCTTGAGGTAAGTATGCCGCTGCCGTTACCGAATCTAGATGAGCTCCAATGAATTGGATCACTTGAGTCAGCCGGAGCTAGGACTTCTCGATGTTGACAACAAGTCCCAGGTAGTCTAAGACATCTAAGGTGAGGCCAACATCGAGTTCGAGCTGATGTCGAGACTCCCCCACAATCAACCAGTCATCAATGTAGGGGAAGACCACCACACCCTGTTGCCAAAGGAAAGCTGCCACTACTGCCATGCACTTCGTAAAGACTCGAGGAGCAGTCGAGAGGTCGAAGGGAAGTACCCTGAATTGGAAAGCCTCGGTTCCGACCTGAAACGCAAGGAAACGCCTGTGCTCCAGATGGATCCTGATGTGAAAATAGGCGTCCTTCAGGTCTATGGAAACGAACCAGTTGTTCCGTTTCAGGAGCGGAAGGATGGAAGCCAAGGTGACCATTCTGAATTTCTTCGGGGCTATGTACTTGTTCACTCCACGGAAGTCGAGAATCGGGTGTAGACCTCTGTCCTTGTTGGTCATCAGAAAGTACCTCGAGAAGAAGCAGAGGTGGTGAAGGTCGGGGTCGACAGGTTCGATGGCCCCTTTCTGCAACAGGGTGTGCACCTCCTCGAGGAGGGGAGGGGAGGGCAGTGTTGATCGAACCAGTCCCGTCGGAGGTAGAGTGTCGAACTCGATCCAATAGCCAGTCTGGATGATTTGAAGCACCCAACGGTCTGATGTTATAGAAGACCAGGCTTCTTGAAAGTTGGACAGTCGATCCCCGAAGAGAGGCGTCTAAGAAAAAACAGAAACAGCATCAGCAAGGCAATCAGAATTTCTTCCGGCCCTGGTCCCTAGATCGCTGCTGCGATGGTTGCCGGTATCTGGAACCCGAGGCATGACGCCTCACCGATGAGGCAGGAGAGGGAGAGGGGGCGTAACGGGACTGGTGGTAGGATTGGCCAGAGTACCCTCGAGGGAACTGTTGGCCATAAGATGGGGCTTGCCAGGAATATCTGCCTCTAGGACGGTATTGAGAGGTGGAAGTGGAGCCCATACCATATTTCCTGGCAGTGGTCCTCATCTTTTGGGTGAACTCGAGCTTTTCATTGGTTGACCCACTGAATACGCCCGACTTGTCAAAAGGCAGGTCCTCTATAGTGGCCGAGGCTTGAGGTGTAAGGCCCGAGGAACGCAACCATGCATGCCAACACAGCGCAATGGAACCAGCGATGGTTTTCGCTGCGTAGTCTGCCACATGACGGGCCGAATTCATCTGTAGTCCCACAAGGGACTGGGCCTCAGACTGTATGGCCTCCACCATGTGACGCCGCTCCTCAGGAAGGTCCTGGATGAGATGGCTCATTCTTTCCCATAGGACCTGCTGGTAAGCTCCCATGCAAGCCGAATAGTTTGCCACACGGAAGCTCAAACCAGCTGCCGAGTAAATTTTCTTCCCGACAATATCAAGCTTCCTGCCCTCTGGGTCTGGTGGGGATGACAAAGGCCGACGTTGCTTCTTGTTCTATGTGACCTCAATGACCACAGAGTTTGGTCTTGGATGGTTTTGGAGCCAATCCACATGATCGCCACCGACATGGTACAGTCGATCTATCTTTTTAGATGTCGACTAGATAGGTGAGGGGTTCTCCCAAGACCCTTGTGCGATTTTCAATAGAGAGGGCAGTACTGGAATGGAAGCCTTCGGGGGTGCCTTCGACTGGATCCTTTGGAAAATTGGGTCCACGGGATCAGTTGCTCGTTCCTCCAATTTGAGATCTAGCACATGGGACATCTGGACCATTTGCTCTCCAAAGGCGTGCACATCATCAGTTGGAGAGGCAGAATCATCCTCCATCAACTCGGTCTTAGGTGGTGGCATATATGGTCGGTACAGGTCCCAAGACGTGGCAGAAGATGAGGACGACCCGTCTGAAGAAGGACTACGGTCCCGTGGCGGTGTGGGCGATCGGGGCTGCGGAGTTGGAGGAGTCTGAGGTAGAGGGCGATGTTGAGGAGGAGACACCTGGAACACAGCATCCCTCTTCAAAATAGGTTTCGCAACATCCAAGGTGGTCAAAAGTGGGGATCGAGCAGTCGAGCGTCCCGTAATGGTAGTGTCGAGGACCTCACCTCTTGGTGTGAAGATCTGGGAACCCGTGGGTGACCCAAAGCCCGCCTTGCAGATGGAACGGGCAAGATCATAGGCGGAATAGGCCAGGATGTCGTCCCTGATTGCAGAAGGTGTGCGGCTTTGAGGCACTACTTCTGACTCGACGACCTCCACCTCTTCGTCCGAAGAGTGGCGTTCCAGTAATTGAGCCCTCGACACGACCAGAGCAGGAGATGTTTTGAGTCGCCTAGGGGACCTCTCAGCACCGGTGCCCAACGGGACCTCGACCACCACGATCTCCACCGATCCCGATGGGGTACATGACAGACGAGCCTCGGGTTCCGTCGGAATGGGAACAGGCAAGGGTCTAACAAAGGTACCCTTGGCATCCATTGATCGGCGAGGGGGGACGTCTGGAGCAGCAGGTTCCATGGACTTGGGTTTCTTGGAACCGTCCTTTGTTTTAGAGTTGGACTTGGTGGAGTCATGCTTAGAGAGATGTTTGTCTTTTCTCTTCTTCTTCATAGACTGAGAAGAAGCAGACTCAGTACTGGTACGGTCCTCGATAGTGGCAGAGGCCCCATACTGAGAGGCAGCCCTCGATGCCGATGGGATTGGCTCCCGAGTTGGTGTTAATCTGTCCCCTGCTGAATCCGAGGACGCACGCTGAAGGGAGGAATGGAGAGCCTCCAGATCAGAAGCAGTGGAGCGGCGCCTTGACGGGGTTCGGGACCGACAACGCTTTTGGCCCTTAGATGGAGGAGACCGGGAGCATGCACTACCTCGTGGCTCAGAAGAAGGGGCTGAAGCTGGGACCGAAACAGAAGTAGAGGCCGAGGTTGTACCCGGGAGTAAAGCCTTCTCATAAAGGAAGGATTTTAAGCGTGACAGGTGTTGTTTACGTGACAGGTGTTGTTTACCCCTGCGGGTATGGATGCATGGACGCATGCGTTGACGTTATGAGTTTCTCCCAGGCATATCAAACAGCGGGAATGACCATCCGCACTCGGGAGTTTCTCCTGACAAATCACGCAGCGTTTAAAGGCTCCTTTCCCAGACATTTTACTCACAATAAGTGCAGTAATAATTGCAGTGAAGAAAAATCGTAGTCAAAGACAGTCCGAGGTCAATAACTATATCTGAGGTAAATGCCAAAGCTGAGGGAGTAAGCCAAAATCGTCGTCAAGAGCCAGAAACAGGTAAAAAAAACAGCGTGATCAGAAGCCAAATACCCAAACCAGAAGGATAGAGCAAAAATCATCGTCAAAAAAGCAAAGCCAAGTTAAACCAGATCGTAAAAGAGAAACACCTAGCACACAGAGGTTCCTTCAAGCTGCTAACGTGGCGGAAAGAAAGGAACTGAGGGGATTTAGGCAGGAAGCCCTTATAAGGGACCGTTAGGATGGGCGGAGTTACCGCCAAAAATGTATCAAAGCATATTTTGCCTAGCGTTTCTAGAAGGTTCCGATGCTCTGCGCAGGCGCAGGAGTAACCCAGCTGTGTGATTCACAGAGACCACGAAGAAGATCCTGAATGTCTCTTGCCCTGACTCTTCAGTTTTTCAAACAGTGAGAGATATTCAGAGAATTCAGTACCTGTCATCCAGAAGGAAAGTGGCCTGGGCTCGAGAGTCTATGAGTGCCCCAATGAACCTTACATTCTGAGAGGAAATTCAGAATCAATCCTTGCACATCTAGAAACCTCATGATAAGACTGCTATCTGATAAGAGCTGACTCCTTGTCCTTACAATGCCTAGCCAATTATCTATGTAGGAGGAAAGGACGATATCTTGCTGCCAAAGCCATGCAGTACTACTGCTGTGCACTTGGTAAAGACTTGCAGAGCGGAGCAGTACAAAGACCAAAAGGTAGGACTTGAAATCAGTAGGCCCACTTCCCCACTGCAAAACGCTTCCCACACTGTCTGTGGCAGGGATGAATAGAGATTTGGAAGTACACGTACTTCAAATCCAACATGGTGAAAAAATTGCCCTTCTGCATCAGGGGGAAAATGGAGTTGAGTGATCATTCTGAAATGCCAGATGTAAGAGTTGATGTCCTGAAGATGTAAGATAGGACACAAACCACCATCTTTCTTAGTCACAATGAAATAGCAGAAGAACTCCCAATGCAGCTGGGAGAGAGGAACAGGCTCAACCACACCCTTCAACAACAGGGTCCCCACCTCCTGCAGTAACTCTGGCAATGAATGGGTAGCTTGAAAAATCCCTGATGGAGTCTTCTTGAATTCTATAGCATACCTTCTCCTGATGGTATAGACGACCCAGGAGTTTGAGGTGAGGGAGGCCCAGGCTTGATGGAAATTCTTGAGCCTCTCAACAAAAGGTGGTAAGTGGCACTGAAGTGGTCCAAGAGCAAGATAGTTATCCTGTGGGAAGTAAAAGTCGCCGCTTAGATGATTCCTGCAGCTGCTTCTTTGACTGTTGTAGTCTGAATCTGGAAGCTGTTGATTCTTTTTTCCAGTTAGATGAAGAAGGGAAGGATAGAACCTGTGCTGCCTAGATCCAATCAGGCTGTAAGTTCTCTTTAGGCCAGAATGATACCTATACCAAGATATCTTTGACTTTAAGGTGGCGTGAGAAGGCAGAAGGAATCTGAACTTCTTGGCTGTCAAATGCATCTTTTGAATATGTTCAAGTCTCAAGTCCATGTCAGCACTGAAGAGACCTTCCTTGTTGAAAGATCTTCAATGGTGGCATGAGCTTGAGTCATTAGATCTGAAGAGTGTAACCACACGTGACACCTGCCAGGGCTTTTCCACTGCAGTAGGCAATGTGGCAAGATGTTGTGATTTGTTGACCAGACACTATAAGCCTCTGACTGTAGTAGAGATGCCACTTTCCTGTTGTCTTTCAGTAGTTTGAGGAATGGTGTCATCTTCTCTCACAGGAGCTGTTGATATATGGCGTAGTTGGAGATCTTACACATGAGAGCTGTCGACAAGTAGAACTTCTGCCCCATGGTATCATGGTTTTCTCTTTCTTTATCTACAGGTTTTCCCTTCTTTATCTACAGGGCTCTCGCAGAGAAGAGCTTTAACTCTCAATGACGTATTCCGATGAGCTTGAAGTGTAAAAGCTCTACAGTAAGAAGACGTATAGACAACATGTGCTTCCCAAAACACAAAAGAAACTTGGAATGTTCATCCTTTACAGGGATTTTGGCACCACAGAAGATGAGGGGGGCAAGAAAGGGGAGAGAACTGAAGAGAAAAATATAAAAACTCTTTAAGGTTCATGAATGGAGTCTGATAGCAGATTGAATGCCAAAGATTTCCCCTTCAGAATCAGCTTCACTGCAGTTTCCATCAGGCTACATCTGATGGAAACTGCAGTCCAATATTATCTGGAAAATCATAATTTTCCCATCCAGACACTAAAACATGTTCTGGCTCTGTAAATGAAATTTAAAGTTAAATTAAATTTAATTTCTTTCTAAACAAAAAACAGATTATGCTGAAACAGACAAGCTGCTCCGATCACTTTATTGTACTGCTCTGCCAGTGGAATAAGCTAGTGCACCTGAGAGTGTGCATTAGGGAGGGAGGAAAGGACTCCTGCCTAAACCTCTCGGCTCCAGAAGCAATGAATGTTCTGTACAGACAAGATCAAGGATAGGTGACCAACCTAAGAATTAGAAATTACTTCAGATATAATCTTCCCCTATTCTCAGCTTACACTTTATGAACCGGGAATCCCATCTTTGCATTTAAAGGTAAAAGAAGGACAGGTTGCTTACCTGTAACTGTAGTTCTTCGAGTGGTCATCTGTGAATTCACACATTAAGGGTTAAACCTGCGCCTGCGCAGAGCACTTCAGATAATCGTTAGGCTTTAAACTGAGTTTTGGCAGTAGTTCCGCCCACCCTCCCTCAGCCTATATAAGGCCCCTGCCTGCCTGCCTCCTCAGTTCCAAATAGCCGCTAGGAGCAGCATGTGTGTTATAAATTTGAGGTTAGGCAGAAGTGGGGAGGATGGGCGGGATTGTGTGAATTCACAGATGACCACTCGAAGAACTACAGTTACAGGTAAGCAACCTGTCCTTCTTCTTCGTGGTCTCTGTGAATACACACATTAAGGGTAGATTAGCAAGCTCATTATGGGAGGAGGGTGCCCTGACCGAAAAAAAACTGCATGTTGATGTTCTGTCAAGGATTACATATGACATTTTAAAGTTAGGAAAAACTAAAACTTTATTGAACACTAGGTTGTGGTCCTCCGTTCACAGAGGACAAGAGAACTGCTCTGCCCAAAGAGACATCTCTTCGCGACATGATGTCCAACTTGTAAGCTTTCACAAAGGTGAGAGGGGTAGACCATGTAGCTGCTCTGCAAATATCTTGTATGGGGACTCCACTCAGAAAAGCAGTCGGCATGGAGGTTGCCCTTGTTGAATGGCTTCGAATCATGGCTGGGATGTGTTTCCCTGAGAGTTGGTATGCCAGTCTAATTGCAGAGGCTACTCACTTCGAAAAACGTTGAGATGACACCGCTTCGCCTTTACGGTGAGCTCCGTAACAAACAAACAGTCTTGTAGATTTGCGGAAGGGTGCTGATCTGTCAATATAGAATGCTAGCGAGCGCCTGAAGTCCAAGGTATGCAGGTGACGCTCCAGGGGTGACGTTGGCTCTCTAAACAGTGCTGGGAGAACTATATCCTGATTAAGGTGGAATGAAGAGACCACTTTGGGAAGGAACGTCACGTCCGGTCTTAGTACCGCCTTATCTTGGTGAAAGCGGATGTATGGTGGGTCCGCTCTGAAGGTGCATAGCTCGCTCGCTCGGCGGGCTGACGTTATCGCTACAAGGAATGCTGTTTTGATAGCAAGCAAGTGGAGGTCGCAGGTTGCCATTGGCTCAAAGGGTGAGCCCGCAAGACAATTAAGGACTAATTCTAAACTCCAAGCTGGCACTGGGCCCTTGACAGGAGAGTTCAAGTTTTTGTAACACTTAAGAAAATCCTGGACTAGAGGGTCCTTGAAGCAGGATGGTTTACCTTCCCTTTGGAAATACCATGAGATAGCCTTGGATTGATGAGGGAGAGAGCCCTCTCAAAGATGGGGAAGCTAGAAAATTTAGTAAGTCTGGGATACCTGGTGAGTTATCCCTGGGAGGATGGTCTTTCAGGAAGGATAGGAATTTCATCCATCTATACTTGTATGCCTTAACTGTATTAGGGCGCTGGGCTGCCCGAATTATTGCCTTTACTGCCTGGGGTAGCGTCCTTATGGTGTTATTAGCCAAGCTGTTAGTTGTATGGAAGGCAGGTCCGGGTGATTCACAAGTCCGTTGTGTAGTGTTATGAGATCCTTCCGTGTCGGGAGCCTAATGAACCGTCGCTTCGACATCAGAAGGAGCGGTGCAAACCACACTTGTCTTGGCCACCAGGATGTGATGAGGATGCACCAACTCCTGTCTGCCTGAAGCTTGGAGATCACTCTCGGTATGAGCGGGAACGGTGGGAACGCATACAGGAGCAGGCCTCCCCAGTAGAAGAGGAAGGCGTCCCCCAGGCTCCCCTGTACAGGTCTTCCCCTTGAACAGTACAACTGGCATTTGGTGTTCTCTTTCGTGGCAAATAAGTCTATCAAAGGGGCACCCCATCTCTCGAAGAGGCTGTTGGCAATAAACTGGTTCAAAGCCCACTTGTGGACCGATGTTTGAGTTCTGCTCAGAGCATCTGCAACCGAGTTCTGTTTTCCTGGCAGATGTATAGCAGTTAAGTGGATATTCCTTTGAACACACCAGTCCCAAACTTGTAGAGTCAGGTTCAGAAGCGTGGGGGATCTGGTTCCACCTTGTATGTTGATATAGAATACTATTGATGTGTTGTCTGATACAATCTGTACTAGGTGGCCCGCTACGACTGGTTCGAAGGCCTTTAGCGCTTTGAAAACCGCTATGAGCTCAAGTTTGTTTATATGTTTCTCCTTTTCTGCAGTCGACCATTGGCCTATGATCTGCATGTCGTGGAGATGTGCTCCCCATCCCGTCAGTGAAGCATCTGTGGTTACTGATCTCGTTGGCTTCGCTTGATAGAAGGGAATCCCTGCTTGTACCGTTTGCGGCGATAGCCACCACTTGAGAGTTTTGCGGACCGGTCGTGGAATGGTCAACATCCTTCTGGGACCGTGCCTGAATGGGTCATAGTGGCCGATGAACCAAGACTGTAGGGGGTGCATCCTCAGTCTGGCAAGCAGACTCACGGACGTGGTTGAAGCCATGTGTCCTAGTGTGCGCTGAATGGTGTGGACGGATGCTTGGCGATAGTTCATGCACTGAGTGACCATGGTACGCAGAGTCCGGAACCTGTCATGGGGAAGATAGGCCGCACCGTCGCGTGACTCTATTGTCGCTCCAATAAAGCGTACCATGCGCGAGGGTTCGAGATAGGATTTTTCTTTGTTTATGGTGAATCCGAGGGAGCTCAACAGCATAAGGGTAATACTGAGATCTTTCTGTAACTTTCTGGGTGTGGTGGCCGTGAAGAGCCAGTCGTCTAGGTATGGGAACACCATAACCCCTCTTTGGCGGAGTCATGCAACCATGACAGCGACGCATTTTGTAAAGACCCCTGGGGCTGTGCGGAGTCCGAAAGGTAGAACTTTGAACTGGAGGGCACAGTGATCGACCGCAAATGCCAAGAAGTGCCTGTGAGCTGGTGCGGTGGGGATGTGGAAATACACGTCTTTCAGGTCTAGCGTGGCAAACCAGTACCCTTTCCTGAGGAAGGGAAGAATACTGGAGATTGATACCATTTTGAACTTTCTTGGTTGGATGTATGTGTTTATATCTCTGAGGTCTAGTATGGGATGTTGTCCTCCGTCCTTTTTGTCCACCAAAAAGTAACGGGAGAAAAAAAGCTGTCCGGAGCAGGTGAGATCTTATGGGCTCTATGGCCCCTTTCATTAGAAGTGTATTTACCTCTTCCGCTAGAGTTGTAGCTGTTGGTGTATTTCAATACAGTCCCCGGGGTGGAGGCTGGTCGAACTCTATAAAGTAACCTTTTTGAACAACGCTGAGGACCCAGTGGTCTGAAGTGATTTTGCGCCAACAGGGAAGGGAGGCGGTTAGATGGTTAGCTGGTGAGGCAGGGGTCATGACCAAAGAGTTGTAGTCAAACCCGCTGCTTCGTATGATCCGTTTTCTTCTTTCCGTACAGGGTCTTGGGGCGGAAGCCTGTTGGGAATTTCTTCTGTGCCTGATAATTAAATGTTGGTGCATGGGATCGTGAGGCAGGTGGGCTAAACCTCCTTCTATATGAAGATGGGAAGCGCCTTGGATTGAATCTTGGGCGATGTGACTAGTATACTGTGGGGAGGCCAAACTTCCTGGCTGTCGTGCACATTTTTTGAGTATGTTCCAATTTGGAATCAGTATCTACATGGAACAAGCCAAGTTCATCAAATGGCAAGTCTTTAATCAGTGTTCTTGCTGTTTGAGAAAGGCCGGATGAGCGTAGCCAAGCATGGCGGCGGACGGCGATGGAGCTCGCTACAATCTTGCCTGTGCAATCTGCTAGGTGTTTGGCTGCCTGCCGTTGGTATCCTGCTAAGGATAATCCTTCCTCCCTGAATGAATGGACGATTCGTTGGTCCTGCTCTGAAAGCTTGGCGAGGTGTGGTGCCAATGCTTCACAGAGAAACCTCTGGTACGCACCCATACATGCCGTATGGGCCGCAATCTTGGTGAGCAGACATGGTGAAAAATAAAACTTGTAGCCAATGGCGTCAAGCTTCTTGCCTTCTTTATCCAAAGGAGTGGTAAGCAGTCTCTGGGAGATTCTTGTTTGAGCTGCGTCCACCACTATAGAATTGGGTTTAGGGTGGTAGCTGAGCCAAGGGGCTGAGTGCGTAGACACCCTATATAGGTGGTCTAACTTCCTCGAGGTCGGCAGTATGGAAGATGGAGCGGACCAGGAGGCCTTGAGTGTTTGTAGTAGGTATGGAGAAATCGCCTTTGGGGGTATCGCAGGTGACCTTCTTTGGAGATCCTCAAAGATAGGGTCATCTACATGGCTGTCATCTTGATTCACCTGGATGCCTAATGCTCCTGCCATTCTCAACATCATGTCTGCAAAAGCCTTCATGTCCTTGTTGGTGACGGTGGGTCTGGGTTAGCTCCTCTCGGCGTCGGTGAGACTTTTGGAGAGGGGGATTTAGTATGTGTAGAGGCGTCAGTGGTTGAAGATGACAAACTTGATCGTCTCACTCCAACATGGCCCCTTGGTACCGGACGATGCGGTACCTCTTTTATGCAGTCCCTCGGTTTTTTAGGTCATTTTGGGGGTGGGGAGGCCCCCTTTGATGGGGACCGTCCTGAATGTTGCGAGTCCGATGGTGACATTGGTCTTTTCCGTGGGGGTCTAATGTCTTCCTGAGCCTTTGGTACTGAAACCGGCGAGGTATGATGTATAGATATCAGAGACCTCGGTACTGACGGGGATCGACATGTGGTGTCGTCCTTTATCGTGACTTCCGACGTCCCATGCGGAGATACTCGAGCCATGTCAGGTGAGTATTCCTGCCTGTGCTTGGCCTTTGGTTCCTCAAGACGGTACCGGTACTGGTCTCGTTTCTCGTCGCATCTGCCATCTCGGTACCGACGTTGCTTGAATGGGGTTGGGTACGGGTCCATGTGATAGCGGTATCGTGGATCCCTCTCCCATCAGTCCCGTGGATCTGTATTCCAACGGTCCTGTCGGTACCGTGGCTCTCTCCGGTAGCCATGGTGTGGATGGTAGGGTATGTCGTTGCCCCAGTACTATTTGTAATCATCCAGGATGGAATCCTCTGAGTAGGAGTAGTTAGAAACCAGGAGTATTGAGTAGATCTGGAGTATTGAGTAGACTGGGATGAGTGGGAGCGGCGTCTCGATGTAGACCTCTGGCATGATCTCGATCTCTGCTGAGACCTGTGTTGGGACCGTGATCTGCCACGGTCGAGACATTGTCGAGAGGTGGAATGGGACCGTCTATCCAAGGGGCATAAAGGTGTCCTGGATCGGGACCGTCTGCTTGTCAGCCGCGGCGGCATCTTGGATTGGGACCTTGATCGAGAAGATGCAGGCTGTCTACATGTCGATGGTGTCAGCGATCATGATCTGCTATCTCTCGGTAGGTCCGCTGGTACCGGGGACCTCGAGGCCGAGCGAGGCTGATGCGTAAACTTCTCAGGAGAGATGTGAACAATTTGTATCTCCGGGGAGGATTCTCTGACTTCGCCTTCAGAAAGAGAAGCGGTACCGTACACTATGGACCGAGTCAACAGTGGGTCGTCTCCGGAGTCACTCGATCTCCGTGTCGGTATCTTGAGCCACAGAGGGGATACCACTTGTTTTTCGGTGGTCGTCCCCTTCGGCCGAGTGTCCTGTTGTCGGTACCAGAAAGAGGGGAACGGTCCTGTGGTGTGCCCTTTTTCTTTTTGTGCTGGGTATCCTTTGAGGCTGAGGTCGTGCTCCGCAATGATTCTGATGGACACGTAAGACGTACCGTTTTTTGCTTTTCCTTGGATGGTCCCTTGGCCACCCTTGGTGAGGTCGAAGATGTCCCTGGGTCTCGGTGCTTCTCTGTCCAAGTTGAGTCCTTCCTAGGTTCGGTACTGGACATCACCTTAGGGGTGGTCTCCTTGGAATTTTTCGCCTTGGATCCAGGGGCAGTATGTCCTTGGGTAGCCCCTGATCCCGATGGTCTTGGTACCATTTCTGACGGTTTCTGTCCTCTCGACACCGGGGACAATACCGTCAGGGTGTGTTCGTACTGGAGGGCTTTTAGACATTTGTCCCAGTTTCGTCAGGTTTGATGAGTAAACACCTTACAATGTCTGCACCCATGGGTGTCATGCGTCTCTCCTAAGCACAGTAAGCATTTTGAGTGCCCATCTGACTCTAGCATTTTAGCCGAGCAGATTACACATTGAAGAAACCTGTAGAAGAGGACGAAGCCATCTTCTTGAGAAAGAAGGGGCACGGTACCATATGATGACGGGAATCCATGTCTAGTCCGAGTCATTACCAAGTTGTCCTGTAGAAAGTCATCAAGTTCAAATTGTAATCCGTTGAAATCTCAGTCCAGAATCAGTTCAAAAACTGTCAAAATCAGTCCAAACTCAGTCAAATCACCTAACGAAGTTCCTCAGTGCTGCTCTCGCGGCAGAAAAAAAGCAACTGAGGAGGCAGGCAAGGAAGGGCCTTATATAGGCTGAGGGAGGGTGGGCGGAACTACTGCCAAAACTCAGTTTAAAGCCTAATGACTATCCAAAGTGCTCTGCGCATGCGCAGGTTTAATCCTTAATGTGTGTATTCACAGAGACCACAAAGAAGAACAAGTTGTTTACCTTGAGTGGTCATCTATGTCCTCACACAAATGTGTTTCATGCCTGCACAGAGACCCCATTCAGAAACTTCTTGAGCTGAGTAGCTTAGCAGGAACCCTCCCCCTTCCTGCATATTGTGCATGTCTCAGCCTGCCAAACTACTGTCCTCTCAGTTTCCTAGTTCGCCTGTAGCAAAATTCACAGGGAGCTGAAAGAGAGGAGGTAGTGTGGGTTTGTCTGAGGGCACAGATTCGAAGTGTCACATTTAACAGGTAAGCAACCTGTTCTTCATGGTCTCTGCAACTCACACAAATGGGTGACTGTGAAGCTTACCAGAGGATGGTGGGACAGGTCACTGAAGAAAACAAAACAAAATGGCATGTCCAAAGTGATTATCTGCTGTGGTCCTAGAGTCAAGTGATGGATGAAATTCATTGGTTATGACGAAGTTGCCGCTTTGCACAAATCAGAGAGAAAAGTAATGTTGTCGACGTAGAGACAGCGCATGTAGAACGTGCTCGCAGGCCATCTGAAACAGGTTGCTTTGCTAGTTTGTAAGCCAATCATAGGGCCTTGATAATTCATTCAGAAAATCTCTGTGAAGAGATGGGATGATCCTTCCTAGGACCACCATGGCCAGGGGGGGAAAGTCTCACAGACTGATGAAAAAATGCAGTCTGCTGTATGAAGAGAGCAAGAGCTCTGCATACATTTAAACAATAGACTATTTCAAAGTAGTCAATGAATTTGGGTAGAAAGCAGAAAGTACTATATCCTCAGTGAGATGGAACTACAAAACAAGTTTTGGGAGAAAGTTGACATTAGGTCGTAAGAACACCTTGTCTCGATGAAACACTAAAAATGACTCATCAGCGCATAGCTCTGTAAGTTCAGATGCCCATTGTGTGAACATGATGGCAATGAGAAACACTACCTTCAAGGTAACCATGTGTTCATTGATGATAGTAAGTGGCTCAGGCTCATATACCAGCTGAAACAAGACAAGGGGCAGTGACCACATTGAAGTGGGCAGAGATATGGGCGCATATAGATGCCGCAAACTTTGAGAAACCTTTTGACAAATGGATTGGTAAACAGAGTGGCCATGGTGGGAGCCGTCAGCTGATATGCTACAATTGCAACTAGGTATACTTTGCTAGAAGAGAAAGTTCAGTCCTGGCTCTCACAAACAGAGCAGAAAATGAAGCACAGTGGTCACTGAAGCCAGAGACAAACACTCAGGCCTTGCAGCTGCAAAGGC
The DNA here is from genome assembly GCA_030847615.1 of Gambelia wislizenii. NCBI lineage: Eukaryota > Metazoa > Chordata > Lepidosauria > Squamata > Crotaphytidae > Gambelia > Gambelia wislizenii. Next base: position 363,785,498 of record JAUMIR010000001.1, read on the forward strand.
ACAGAATTTCTTCCATTTATACTTGTAAGATCTGATCTTCCAGCAGTACTCTTCCTGGAGGTAGACAGAATTGCCACCAGTCTTGGAGAACTCAAGGAAAAGTGGTGCCTCCCTGTCTGTTCACATAACAGTCTACAGTAGTATTGTCAGTGGTGACTGGAAGTACTTTGCCCACAAGCTGCTTCTCGAAAGCATGGAATGCCTTTATGACCGCTAAGAGCTCCAGCTCATTGATGTGTAGGCTGGCCTTGTGAGAGGACCAATGTTCTTGAACTGTGATATCCCCACAATGAGCTCCGCAGCCAGTCATGGATGTGTAGGTGGTCACCATGGACATGGCATCTGGAAGGTGGAAGGGCATTCCTGACAGAAATTTGGAAGGTCTTGTCCACCACTTGAGTGAGAACAGAACAATATCTGTGATGGTCAGCTTCATTCACTGAGGATATAACAGGAGGTCAAAATGGCAACCAATGCTGCAGGGGTCTGAACTGGAGGCATACCAAATATGTGAAAGATGTCACAACCGCCATGAGCCCCAGTAACCACTGAATGGAATGAGCAGTGCAATGATGGTGAGAGCACCTTGCAAACCCTGTTGATCAGCACCTGTGCTTGGGAGAGGAAGATAGGCTCAAGCCAACCTAGAATCCAATGTCGTGCCAATGAAGTGCATCACAGACTTTTTTGGACTGACATTGAGACTCAGATCCTGAAGAAAGGATAAAGCAGAGTGAATGTCCCAGAATAACTTTGCTTGGGAGGATGACACCAGAAACCAGTTCTCTAAATACAGAAAGATCTTCATACCACACATCCTAAGGAAGGAGATCATGACTGCCATACTCTTAGTGAAGACCCTAGATGCTGTAGGGAGACCAAAGGGTAGGACCTTGTACTGGTACAATGTATGCTGTTGCAGCCATATCACAACATGAAAGTAAGCATCCTGAAGATTGATGAATGCAAATCAATCACCTCTGCAAAGAAAGGGCAGCATGGCATGTAACACCTCCATCTTGAATTTCCTTGGTTTGATGTTCTTGTTGACACTTGGAAGGTCCTGGATTGCTCATAGCCTACTATCCCTCTTTGGCACAGTGAAGTAGCAGGAGGACAACCCATACTGTCTTCAACCACCTGGAATCTTCTCCACAGCATCCTTCTCTAACAAAGAAGTGACCTCTTCCCTTAGGACTCTGGATGCCTAAATAAACAAACAGGTGAAATACTTGAGAACTCTATGGCACAATCCAGCCAAATAATGATGAGTACCCCGAGGTCTGTGTTGATGTTCCACCAGGGGTGTAATGGCAGTATAGCTTTTGGGGCCCAAGATTACATTGGACTTCATAGAGAGAAGAGTGGCTGTGATGTCAACCTCACAAGGGAGTCAAAGTTGCTTCTGTTGCTTAAAAAGCCACCTCGGCTGAGATGATGAATATTGAATACATCCTGAGCTCAATGGTGATTTTGAGTGGTGGAAGGAGATCTTCCCCAAGAAACTGTTGATATTATTGAGGCCCAAACCTCATCAGTTTAGCTGTCAATCGAGCCTTGGCAATGTGGTCTATAGCATCATGTGTGGTGGCATGGAAGAGTCCTTCCCCATCAAATAGGAGATCATCTATTCTACAAAACGTGTGTCCTCTGACAAAGTGGTAGTGTCCAACCAAGCATAACAGTGGAGGGCCACTCCTCCTGACATCACTTTGGCTGCACAATCTACCGAACGCTTGGCTGACTGAATCTGTTGTGAAGAAGGAGCCAAGGGATCTTGATGGAACATCAATGCAGCTTTATGCTGCTCATTAGATAGGTGTGGGATAAGAACAAATATCGTGTCTCAGAGGAACATCTGACATGCAACCATACAGGCTTGCATATCACCCACATGAACCATCAGGGTGGAGGACAAATAAAATCTCCTGCCAAACACATCCAGCCATTTCCTCTATTTTATTTTCAGGGATGGAGTGAGCCTTAGCAGAACCCTTAGATTGGGGTGCTTCCACCATGATGGAATTATGGAGAGGGTAATGGAACAAGTAAGACAAACTTTCTTGGTTAATCTTATAGAGGTGTTCCAGATGATAGGAAGTAGGTGGTGGAGAAGACAGTTTCATCCAGGGCTCCTTAAGACCTCTTGCAATGAAGGTAAGAGTGGCAGGGTCACAGGTGTAATAGAGCGAGATTCCACCATTTGAAAAACAGGGTCAAGCACTGGAGCTGGCCTCTAAATCAATGGATTTGGCAAACCTCAAGACACTGTCAAAGAATTGCTTGACATACTCTGGAGTGCTGGTGTAGTGTCCTCAACTTCTCCTGAAAGAGGTCAGTGGTGAAGTAAAATCTGGTGATGGAGAGTCAGCTTCATAGTCTCCACTGGGAGAATCCAAATGATGCTGGCCAGCTGCTAAGGCAAGGGCTGGAATTGCATAAAGCATAACTATGAGCATGGTAACAGTTGATTCAGATGTCAGAGCCTGATGGGTCGAAACTGATGCAGTAGATACAGAGGGGACAGCAGTCGAAACTGGAGCTGCATGAATAGCTGAAAGTAAGGTGGTAGATACTGATGAAATTACATTTGGGACCGGAGTGCTATAAATTGTCAAAATCAAAGTCAGGGCAAGCGATGGTAGCGAAGGTGGTACAGTCTGAATAGAGGATGGAACCTGGAGAGATGGGATGCCAAAGAAGAGTGGTACTGAGATATAAAATATCAAGCTGTGGAGAATGGAACCTGAACAGAAGAAGAACTTGAAAGATTTTAGTATCATGAAGGAGAGCAGTGGTATCAATGGTAGTCCCTATAATGATGTCTGTCATGGTAGGATGAAGAGTAAGATCAATGCTGACTCATGGAAGACCACCGCCAATTCTGTGGACACAACCAAAGTTGAAGGAGCTTCTTTGGATCTCTCGAAGCAGACTGGTCTGGAGGAAGATGGCGTTTTCAGCCAGCTTTAGAATGGGTTGACTTGCCATCTCTGTTTTTATCATTAGGTTTCAATCCAAAAACCAAAGCCTCTGTAGCAGAAATATCAATGGACAGCTGCAGTTGATGGATCTGAGGAAGCTATTGAAGCAGATAGAGCAGTCAGTACTGAGGAGGAAAATTCAAGAGGCCACAAAGACAAGGATACAGACTTTGAGGTGGATGAAGATCACCTCAGTTGTTCTGTAGGTCCTCAAGAAGTCACCAGGACAGCCTTCTCTAAATAATAAACTCCAGGCCAGGAAGCTCGGTTCTTCAATACTTGGGAAGTAAACTCCCGGTAAACAGAGCTCTTCTCAAAAATATGGCTTTCCCCCAAACGAAACAAATACTGAGAATCTCTGTCTAAGAGAGAAACCTTTTCAAGAAACACAATGCTTGAAAAGAGAGGCCACAGAAAGTGGAACAATAAGATATGGCAAAGGAAGCGGAGGGCGAAAGGATGAGGGAACAAATGGAGGGGTGTTTTAAGTAAGAAAGGAACAATAGCATGATATGATATAAGAAAAAATAGCAGCAAGAGAAAGAAACAGCGACATAGAAGGACTGGAATCCATTCAGGGAGACAAGATCAAACAAGGTCACTCTACCAGATGATGGAGAGAACATGAGGGGGACAGTAGCTCAGCTCTAAGCATTTCTGAACAGGGTCTCTGTGCAGTCATGACGCACATTTGTGAGTGACACAGAGACCATGAAGAAGAAGAAGAAGAAGAAGAAGAAGAAGAAGAAGAAGAAGAAGTTGTTGTTGTTGTTGTTTACCTGTAACTGTGGTTTTTTGAGTGGTCATCTGTGCCCTCATACAAATAGGTTTTCCACCCATTTGTGTGAAGCACAGAGACCACGATGAAAAACAAATGGAAACAGTGTGCTTAGGAGAGGAGGCCAAAAGGAGAGGGGCTTCTGGAGGATTAAGAGAGAGTGTAAAGAGGAAAGTAGCTGTTTAGTTGAGCGGTTGAGAATGTGAAGTCAGAGAGAGAGGCTTGAAGCAGGGGAGTGAGAGACAGCTTGGGTAATAGCTAAGAGGCTTGGAGTATGACATCTGATATGAGAGGCTTAAAGGGAATTGATGTGCAGGGGAAATGAATTATTAACTCAGTTATATTTCTATTATTCACCAATAAATCATTCTTTATGTTAATTCTTACATGCTGTCTGGTTATGAGTGACTTCTCTGACAATTAGTTCACAACCATTAAGGAACATCCACACCTAACTACAGGTGCTATCCATCTGTGGGAGATGTAGTTCTGCCGTGACGTGGTTAGCCGTCCCAAATTTGGTGGCAGCAGAGGGATAGAAAGGCCCCTGCATCACAGACTGAGGGAGAGGAAGGGCCTGCATCACAGTTTGATACATGCCAAGATGAAAAATTGGAATTAACACAAATAGAGGCTGGTCATAGGGACTATGTTATGCTGGGGCACAAAGTAAGGATATTTGATGCTTTTCCCAGCTACAAAGTATATTTGAGAAAGTAATGTACTTCCTGCTTAAGGATGTTCTCTCACTCTAAAACATTCAACATTAGATTTAAGCAGCTTTGGTGTTTATTGCAAGAATCTTATTGACTTTGGGTTGTCAATCCACATGGTGTCTGTTATGCAAAGTGTGTCTTATGAACCTGGAGGGTTGGCTATAATTTTCCAGGGCAGGTTAAGTGGTCAGAAACCATCTAACAGCATCTAGAAAATGTGTGAACTTAATAAGGGAGTAGTAAATTTATCTTATGACTTACCAATGGGGCAAAATATTTAGGTCACCACTGAACCTTATAGTGGCTATGTTGCCAATGCTTGTTTTCACTTCATATGTGAAGTGAATGGAGTCTTTGCATATTACCTGTATTTTTCAGCAAGCAATCATACTTAGACCCCACACATCAGGGGCCCATATACACAAGGGGGGGAAATCCAAAGTACCTTGTAGTATTGGCATCCTGCAGCAGCAGTGACATGTCTAAAGGTTTTTCTGACCTCGAAAATCCCCATAAGCCTCACATTCCTGATGTCAGCCGTAAGTGATTTATTCACATTAGTTCTTCACCGCTACCATTTTTTTAAAAAAGTCATCCCGAGGTGCACTGGTGCTATAGGGAGATTTTCCAATCTTACATGACAGCAAAACAGAAAATATTTATCCTGTTTTATCACCTTAGCGAGCAATCACTAAGGTGAAAATCCAACATGGCAGCAGTGGGCACTGGCACTGCTAGCAAGCCCCACCCCTCCTCTCACCCAGCCAATCAGCTTAGTGCTTCCCTTCAAATTTTTTGTTGTTAGATAGTCCAAATGAGCAGGAATGCGCACACCCCCTTGCAGTTTTTCAAAATTACGGGAAAATCTATGAAGGCTTTTAACTAGTTGTTTTTGCCGTTTGGGGGCCCCCTCCTTCCAAATAGTATGGACTGGCGCTGGATCCTGTTTAGACAGGTAAGATTCCAGTGAGGGGTATTTTCACTGTTTAGACAGGCTCTAGGAGTATGAGAAAGGGTATCTGTGTGTGCATGAGAAAAACACTTTAAAATCCCGTGTCATCTCAGTTCAAATACCTAGAAACTTGAATCAGAGTGGGCCAACTTCAGACAGTCTAGGGGTAATTTCCTAGCCCAAGAGCTCCCAGAGGCTGTATGGGCTGCCAAAAATGCCCCCAAAACAGGGGAAATGGAAGTATCTGAATGTACATGTCTTTTTTAAAAATGTTCTTCAATACAACAGGGGATGCCGTGATCCATTTAAAAAGTGAACTACTCCTGGAGGCTTCCAGGCAAGGGTAGATCACTCCTCCACCTCCTTCTCCTCCTCTTCTTCTTCTTTGTGCTAGAAACAGGTGATCCAGGGAAGTTAGGATGGCAAAAACAGGTGGAGGTGGATGGGTGGGAGAGGCATGAAGTCCTAAGGACATTTTTCCATCCCTGCTATAGATGGAATCCCTTGAATAGGACTTGAATTGGTAGTGCCTTTACCATGCTCCCAGAACTTGGACAGGTTATTTTTTGGAACTGTCTGAGAGATTTTGAGAGTTATAGTCCAAACAAGAAACTTTTCTCAAACTCTTTGCATTCCTAGTTCCCAAAAGTAAAGAAAACTTCTTCAACTTTGTTTCATGCCTATACTATGCAGCAGGAGATATGCCTCTTTTACAGTTCAATAACCAGGCCTTACTAATCTTAGCCCTACTTTGCTTTTAATGGTATTGCACAGCCCCAAACTGAAAAGTCATGAGAACTGTGTTTTCTCATCATTAAGAAAACAGAGCAGAGAAGCTAGAAGCTTTGCAATCAAGTTTTCTTTCCTCCCGCCCTTATTAAGTGCTTTCTTTCCCTTTTACCCCTGTGTACAGTTTAATTACACAATAAGAACTAGTTACTTCTAGATGACTCAGCTTCAGTGGAATTCAGGAAAAGGTAAATAAAAAAAATCTGGTAGTTAAATTATTCTTAAAGAGAAACAAAAGGGCTGAATGAAAGAAAAACAGTCATAATGCCTTCCTGGGGAAGGGGTGGAAAAAAACTGAGCGCAAGTATTTTTCTTTTTAAATTTTTTTGAAAGAGCTACACACATGTTGCATTTCTGCTATAAATTAGAGGCTCTGGATTAATTTCTGTGCACTATAGGGGAGGAATTGCTAGTCACTGATGGTAACCATGAGACCTATTAATGACAGGTATATATTATAATTAACTCCCCTATTAAACAAACTGAGACCAATTACAAGTAAAATAAAATGTTTATGTTGGATCTGGCAGATGGCGAGTTTTTGTTTTGATTTTATGTATTTTTTTTTTGGACCCCTGTTCTCTCTGGCTCCTTAGATTCTGTATCTCTGCTATTACAACTAACCGTAGATATATATAAGCCTGGCTATAAAATCAACAGAAATAAAACACAGCTATTGACAATATATATGCCAGTTTGAGTTAAAGAATTGATTGTTATAGCTTTCTTTGCTCAGAAAGTTTGGAATTTTGGTTTAGGCTAAAACAAGCAACTTCATTAAATATAGGAGATATTCGCTGTTAAAATAAGACAGAAATCTTCTGGAACAGGAGTGTGCATAATTTGAAATATGTTGGAGGTGCATATTGCTGTTGAATAAATAATAATGTTTCTAAATTGTTTACCTCTTTATTAACAGCTTTGGAATTTTGAAAATATATTTAAGACACACTGACCTGATAGTGAGGTTTATGCCACTGCTTTAAATCCCAGTCCCAAAGAATCATCTGTAGGACAACAAAACAACAAGTTACAAGCATATAATAATGAGTCTACATACAGATCACAGACTATCTTCTTAAATTTTCTCAATATAACAATGAGCTGTGAAAAAAATCTTTAACTGTATTAACTAAAGTCTATTCAGCTGCTGTAGCTGTATTGTAATCAGTAAGACCAACAAAAAGGAGTGTCTGAAATGCAGGTACCTTACCTATCTCAAACAGAAATTCATCATGCCTTGAATCTCCAAATCCCCCCTTGTTAATTTGCATTGTTCAATAAATAATTCATAAACAGGTGTTAATTAATTAATTAATTTCCCCCCCTTTGAGGACTACACTAGACACAATGGCACAGCCCCATGTACAAATTCTAATATCTGCCATGTTCATATATACTTCTGGAGTAAAGGATTTTTTTACTTCCTCAAACTGGCTTTATGTTATGAACTGTATACAATAACATGTATGTAATATACATATGTAATGTATATGGTCAGTTGCAACATTATGGAGGGGACTGTCAGGGTAATATTGCTTTAAGTGCAAAAAGAAAAATGTTGGAGCAACAGACCACATTTTAGAACAGCTGAAGTGGGTCTGATCACAGCTATGGCTAGGCAGAGGGCTGACTAGCAAACACTCCTTTATAGTCAAAGAACAAGATGCACTGTGTGTGAGTTGGTGTTCTGGAGAGAAGGGAGTGTTGGTGGATGTTGGAGAAATTGCTTTTGAGTTTGTTAACAAGGTTTGCTGTGTATATACTGTGTTTGTTTATACTGAAACGGAAGATAAGGACTTCCAGATATCTTTGGATGAACCTCGCAGCCTGTAAGTCTTTTTTGTGCATGAAAGTGGGTCAGAGCAGTGAAATGTCTGCTAGCTGAGGCCTTTGTTTCTGTGCTCTTTCTCCTGCGCAGTTCTGCTGTTTGACTACTTCTGGTTTTGTCTGTGCCCAGGCTGTGCCAGGTGCCTCTAAGTGTGCCTATACTAAATGGACATTTTGTTAGTTTTTGCCCAGCTTTCTAATCTGTTAAGGTCATTTTGAATTCTGGTCCTGTCCTCTGGGGTATTAACTACCCCTCCTAATTTGGTGTCATCTGCAAACTTGATAAGAATGCCCTCTATTCCCTCAGCCAAGTCATTGATAAAGATGTTGAATAACACTGTGCCCAGGACAGAACCCTGTGGCATCCCACTAGTCACTTCTCTCCAGGATGAAGAGGAGCCATTAGTGACTACCCTTTGTTGGTACGTTTAGATATGAGAACAGAAGAATTGGTCCAAGCATCAAATATTTGAAGGACTATCATGTAGATGATGCAGAAAAAAATGTTTTCTTTTTCTCCAGAGGGTAGTATTTGAGCCAAGAGTCTCGAATTTTAAGGGCAAGTGCTTGGACTAAGTATTAGGGAAATCTTCCTCATAGTATGAGTTCTTCAATAATGCAACAGACTACCACACAAAGTGCTAGATTCTCCCTGAGTGGTTTTATACAGAGGCAGAACGGCTACTTACTAAGGACATTGAATTTCCTGCGTTGTCAGTGCTTTGGACTAGACAACTTATGAGACTCATTCTAACTCTATGATTCTATATATTAGATATTCTTATAACATTTTACAAGATTCCACAAGGTGGCACCTGACTCTATAATCATGGGGAAATAGTTTGATCGGGTTTATCACTATATGCCCTATATATATGCACTATATTGAGAAAGAAATAGGAAGAATAAAAGGTACAATTCAAATAAAGCACAAAATTTTAACTGAACCATATGAAGGCAGGGAAGTGTAGTGACTCTGTCTAAAATAACTTATTTAGGATGAATCCAGACCAAATTTGAACCTGACAGATTTACAATCTGTAGTTTGGGCTACATAATTTCTTTGTAATACAACTCCTTATGATCAACCATTAACTGATTTATCATTCTGCCACTCATGTGGTATTGCTTCTCCTCACATTGCCATTTTGCCCACATTTGAGAGCATATATCCAAGAAATGATGTTAAGCACCAAGGTATCCCTTGTTATTGAGGCTACGCTGGAAAAGAGGACACTGCCTATCACTGAAGAGAAAAGGGGGCCAAGGGGTGGTGGGGTGATGTAACACACTTGAAACAAACGTATTTGGTAAGTAAAAAGTGACATTTTGATGTATCACCCTGTTTCCTCTTGTATGAATTTGGCCAGTATTTTTCAGAACTGTCTTCTGGATGATGCAGCTGTTTCTGAGGCCTAATGCAATCGTTGATTAGAGGAGGAATGTGACTAAGTTGCTATCTGTACAACAATTTAAAAGCTTTTTAATTTAATATATATATCCTTGAACACTGTAGTGTGAGCTTCAGTTCCTAGGACAGAGGATCTGAACACTGTGTCACAGAAAGACAGTTCCCACCGGGGCATTAGCCTCACATCTGTCATGTATGATGAGCAGCAGTAATTTGTTGCCTGACAAGTCTACAGGCCTCAGCCTGAAACATGAGTGCCAGATTTTGAGCATGTTCTGGATATTTATTGAAAAAAGGAAAGCTACAGACAGGCTCTCCAACAGGCCCGGCAATTTGCAAACCTCAGAGAAAGGGCAGCAGTAGCATAAAACTTCCTGCTGATACAATCGAGTTTACACCTCTTCTTATCTGATCCCCAACCTATCCCTCCCCTGCTGCAAAATTTGTGGCATTTGTGGTTTGAGGTCAAAGTGAGCAGGTCTACTTCTGAATGACGTCATCTGCACACTGTCATCCTGAATGTTTGGGCAAATAGATATCACTTGTGCAGCAAACCATGATCCCTGCTGAGGGCATATGTCAACATATTATGAGCCACTGCAAGATACACCACTTACTGGAAGGGTCTGATAACAGATACACCATCTCCAAAAATGCATAGTTAATTAGAGGAATTGCATGGAACTTGTGCCTGCTTGTTTGTTGATATAAAATACAGTAGTCATGTTTTCTGGCAGTATTTGGATTACCTGTGATGAACTAGGGATCTGAATGCCCTGAAGGCCTTTATCGCTGCTAAAAGCAATAAAATGTTGATGTGCATTGCTGCCTTTCTGTGAAACCATCAGTCTCACAACTTGGAAACCTAGGGCTTGTCTACACCAGCCAGAATACGCCGCCTTCTGGCCTGGATTCCCCACCCCCCGTTACTGTGACAAAACAGGCAGGAGTCCTCAGGCACATGCTGGCCACCACATGCACACCCTGGCTGGTATCAGTGGGTGCCTCTCCTGCTGCCATGTGTCACACTTTCTGAAGCAGGTAGGAGGCCCTCAGCATGCGATCAAGCATGTGATCCATATTGATCTATCTACCTAGTGTGGAGGATACTCTAGATCATATAGGAGATTCTGAAGCGGGGTGATCAGTGATGTTCTTGGCCTTCTCAGAGCAGGTTGCAGACTACTGAAGAGACCTCTTCATTGCCAATGGAGTTTGTTATACAGAGGAAAGTGGAAGCCAAGCATAGTCAGACATGAATTCCAGACTTTAAGAAAGTTGATTTCCGGAAACTTAAGGAATTACTGGGGATGATCCCATGGCCAGGAATACAAAAAGATAAAGGAGTTCATGATGGATGGGAGTTTCTTAAAAGTGAGATATTGAAGGCACAACTTCAAACAGTTCCAATTAGGAGGGAAAAGGGGAGGTGTATAAAGAAACAAGGATGGATGTTGAAAAGAACTCTCAACCAAGCAAAAACTTTAAAAGGGCATGTACAAGAAATGGGGAAAGGGGGAAATTACCAAAGAAGAATTCAAACCAATAGCCAGCTCATGTAGGGGGAAAGTCAGAAAAGCTAAAGCACAGATGGAGCTCAGGCTTGCTAAAGGCGTTAAAAACAATAAAAAGGGCTTCTTTGATTGTGTCCATAGCAAAAGGAAAAACAAGGAAGTGGTAGGGCTGCTGCATGGAGAAGATGAGGAAAGGCTAACAGGGGAGAAAGAAAAGGCAAAACTACTTAACACCTTCTTTGCTTCAGTCTTCTCCCAAAGGAGGAACAGCACTCAACCTGGGGGAAATGGAGCAGGTGATGCAGTAGGGGAAATACAGCACAGAATTGGTAAAGAGGTAGTTCAGGAATATGTGGCCAGTATAAATGAGCTCAAGTCTCCACGGCCAGATGAACTTCATCCAGGGGTACTAAAAGAACTGGCAGAAATAATCTCATAACCACTGTCAATAATATTTGAGAACTCCTGGAGAACAGGAGAGGTTCCAGCAGACTGGAAGAGGGCAAATGTTGTCCCCATCTTTAAAAGGGTGGGGGGGAAAGAACCAAATAATTACTGCCCAGTCAGCCTGACATCAATACTAGGAAAGATTCTACAGCAGATCATTAAACAGACAGTCTGTAATCACTTAGAAAGGAATGCCGTGATCACCAAAAGTCAACATGGATTTCTCAAAAACAAGTTGTGTCAGACTGATCTTATCTCTCTTTTTTTAATAGAGTTACAAACTTGATAGATGAAGGGAATGCTATGGATGTAGTGTATCTTGATTTCAGTGAGGCTTTTGACAAGGTCCCCCATGATATTCTTGCAACAACAAAAAAAAAGTTAGCAACCTGTGGGCTAGACAATGCAACTGTTAGGTGGAATTGTAATTGGTTGACTGACCGAACCCAAAGTGTAGTCACCAGTGGCTCCTCTCCATCCTGGAGAGAAGTGACTAGTGGGGTGCCACAGGGTTCTGTCCTGGGCCCAGAGCTATTCAACATCTTTATTAATTACCTGGATGAAGGAATAGAGGGCATACTTATGAAGTTTGAAGATGACAACAAGTTAGGAGGGGTAGCTAATAACCCCAGAGGACAGGATCAGAATCCAAAATGACCTTAACAGATTGGAAAGCTGGGCCAAAACTAACAAAATTAATTTCAACAGGGAGAAATACAGAATACTACACTTGGGGAGTAAAAATGAAAAGCACAGATATAGGATAAGTGACACCTGGCTTCATGGCAGTACATGTGAAAGGGATCTAGGAGTCTTAGTTGACCACAAGCTTGACATGAGTCAGCAGTGTGATGCAGTAGCTTAAAAAGCCAATGCAATTCTAGGCTGCATTAATAGGAGTATAGTGTCTAGATCAAGGGAAGTAATGGTGCCACCCTATTCTACTTTGGTCAGACCTCACATGGAATAATGTATCCAGTTCTGGGCACCACAATTTAGGAAGGATATTGAGAAGCTGGAACATGTCCAGAGGAGAGTGAGCAAGATGGTGGGATGTCTGGAAGCCATGCCCTATGAGGAGCAGCTTAGGGAGCTGGGCATGTTTAGTCTGGAGAAGAGAAGGTTAAGAGGTGAAATGATAGCCATGTTTAAATATTTGAAGGGATGTCATCCTTGGGATGGAGCAAGCTTGTTTTCTGCTGCTCCAGAGACTAGGATACAGAGCAATGGGTTCAAACTGGCATGTTCGGAAGTGGCATACAGTTGTTCCTTCACATTCACGGCTTTGCCATTCGCGGTTTTGAATATTCGCAGTTTCCCTCACCCACCCATCCCTCTCTGGGCTCTTCCTTTCCCTTTGTAAAGGGAGTGAAGGTCCAGGCAAGCGTGGGGGGAAGGCAAAGCTTCTGAAATCACTCCTCTGCTGCTCCTTCACTCCCTTTGCAGGGAGAACGAAAGCACAGCAGAGGGGCGATTTCGGGGTTTGCCTCTCCCTCTGTGCTTCCCTGGGTCTTCATTTCCCTTTGTAAAGGGAGTGAAGGTCCAGGCAAGCACGGGGGGGGGGAGGCAAAGCCTCTGAAATTGCTCCTCTGCTGCTCCTTCGCTCCCTTTTCAGGAAGAATGAAAGCACAGTAGAGGGGCGATTTTGGGGTTTGCCTCTCCCTCTGTGTTTCTCTGGGTCCCTATTAAGCAAAGGCAGAGCCATTTGAATATGGATGGAATTTAGCCAATAGAAAAGGGCTCAGCCACAACAGTGAACACTGCTGTAAGGAGCTTGTAACAGTACCAGTCTTCTTAGACTTACAACCCCTTCCATTATGCTACTACTACTACTAGTACTAGTAGTAATAATAATAATAATAATAATAATAATGAGTTATTTATTACCTGCCTCTCCCCTCTGGATCGAGACAGGGTGCAACATCACAATACATTACATACAATTCAAGCAAGTTATACATTACAATACGATCCAAGCAGGTTATACCATCATTATACAAGTCAGAAATCAATAGATTAACATTGCAAAAAATTACAAACATGCAGACATTAACAAACAGCTGTACAGTGTAGACAATATAACTGCCAGTAGATGGTGTAGCTGGTGTGCTGCTGGCATGCAGATTACGCTGCAGGAGTGACATTTTTTCAGTATACACTGTACAACGATAAACGACAGGCTGATTTTTAAAAAACTGTATTACTAGTTTCCACAGCACGTCACCCCAGCTCTTAATATGTCGGTCCTCATTTTACTGACTTATGGAAGGCTGAGTCAACCTAGTAAAGTTTTCAAAACAAAAATTAATAACAGGACATTACTGACAACTGTCTTTGGAGTTTCAGTTTCTGAATCACATCTTCTAAGTTCATTGTTCATTAACTGGCTGCCTAGAGGGGAAGTTTTGTTAAATTTGTTGCCACAAAAAACCTAAGAGATCTGACAACACCTATAAGACTAATAAATGCTTATGCAAATTCTGCAAAAATTCTACAGTTACATCTGAACCAAAAGACATGTGGCAGAATTCCAAAAAGTGACTGAAACATTTTTAATTGGCTGGCCCTATCAGATGGACAGGTGATTTATCAAATGGAAGTGTACTATATTTGTTCTAGGGACAAAGGTACGAATTTCTAGCAAAGAAGAAATATGTACTTCTGAATAAAGAGATAGACAGCAAGAAGTGACTGTGATGGCTTTTTTTAAATGTGTGTTTTCCGTACACACAGATTTTTATCTTTTTGTTTTCCTTTATGTGTCTGATAAAAAAAATGGTTAAATGATTTGGAATTAGAAGAATTAAGAAACTCTGCACTTCTTTTTACATTTAAATAAGGGATCCTAAAAATTCCTTGCTTCCATTCAGAATTGCCACTCTGCCAAAGACTAAGGTAACTGCCAGTGCATAAAGGACAATAGTGGAGTCTCTGTACTTTCAAGAATGCAGTTCTATGCCTAGGTAGAAGTCTCATTGTTCCCACTTGGACCTTCTTCTGAGTATACACATATTATTGCCCTCTAAGTGATGTAAACATCTAATGATGTTTCGTGGGAGACTTTTGTTCCTTCAGGTATACTGAATTTCAGCTTCTCACAGCCCCATCCATCGTGGTCAATGCTAAGAGATTACAGGAGCTGAAGTCCAAAATATCTGGTGGGCCAAAGGTTCCTTATCTCTGTTTTAGAGATTCTCTCTAAGAGGCTCTAAGACTCTTAAAAAGAATATGGTTCTTCATTTGCTATCACTGGCAAGTATTTATCTGTAGTACTTTAAAAAAACAGTATTTTTCAATGTACTATATGCCTATGAAACTGTGTAGGGAATACACAGTGAACTCATACACTCTCATACCTTGATTTCAGTAAGGCCTTTGACAAGGTTCCCCATGACATTCTTGCAAACAAGCTTGTAAAATGTGGGCTAGACAAGTTAACTGTTCAATGGTTTGGAATTGGTTGACCGGCCGAACCGAAAGGGTGCTCAGCAGTGGCTCCTCTTCGTCTTGGAAAGATGTGACCAGTGGGGTGCCACAGGGTTCTGTCCTGGGCCCAGTGCTAGTCAACATCTTTATCAATGACTTGGATGAGGGAATTAGGGGCATACTTATCAAATTTGCAGATGACACCAAATTAGGAGGAGTAGCTAATACCCTAGAGGACAGGATCAAAATTCAGAATGACCTGGATAGACTGGAGAGCTGGGCCAAAGCTAACAAAATGAAATTCAATACGGAGAAATGTAAAGTACTGCATTTAGGGCGGAAAAATGAAATGCATAAATATAGGATGGGAGAGACCTGGCTGAATGAGACTACGTGCGAAAGGGATCTAGGAGTCCTAGTAGACCACAAGTTGAACATAAGCCAACAGTGTGATGCGGCAGCTAAAAAGGCCAATGCAATTTTGGGCTGTATCAATAGAAGTATAGTGTCTAGATCAAGGGAAGTAATAGTGCCACTCTATTCTGCCTTGGTCAGACCTCACTTAGAATACTGTGTCCAGTTCTGGGCACCACAATTAAAAAAGGATATTGACAAATTGGAGCATGTCCAGAGAAGGGCAACTAAAATGGTGAAAGGTCTGGAAACCATGCCTTATGAGGAGGGACTTAGGGAGCTGGGTATGTTTAGCCTGGAAAAAAGACGGTTAAGAGGCGATATGATAGCCCTGTTTAAGTATTTGAGGGGATGTCATGCTGAGGATGGAGCAGGCTTGTTTTCTGCTGCTCCAGAGACTGGAACACGGAGCAATGGATGCAAGCTCCAGGAACAGAGATTCCACCTCAACATGAGGAGGAACTTTTTGACAGTAAGAGCTGTTCGGCAGTGGAACACGCTCCCTCGGAGCATGGTGGGGTCTCCTTCCTTGGAGGTCTTTAAACAGAGGCTGGATTGCCATCTGTCGGGGATGCTTTGATCAAGATTTCCTGCGTGGCAGGGGGGTTGGACTGGATGGCCCTCGTGGTCTCTTCCAACTCTGCAATTCTATGATTCTATGATTCTATGATTTGGAAGAATGGTTCTACAAAGCTAAGGAGTTTCGTAGATGTGCATGGGAAAATGCTGCAAATGGAGAAAGAGGAAAAGAAAAAAAAATTGCATTAATAATCCTTGCTTCTCCCAAGCACCAGTAAAAGAAAGTGGCAGCAACAGGCACTTAAACTTTCCACACCAGTGGAAAGGATTTGAAAAGGGGCACAGATCAATAGGACAGAGTGCAGTTATATTGTAATTAACACATATTTTCTTCCATTAAAGTAATGTGGATCATGGCTGGTGACCTCTGTTAAGCATCATTGTTGTTTTCAAAATTCCAGAGGCCACAGGGCAAAATTATGTTCCAAAGTGATACAACTCTATTCACATTATCTTTAAAACACTGCCCATATCTCCCACAACCACAACATTACAATAGTGTGTGAGACAGAAATATAAATACAGTGGCACCAGCAATGATAATAACTGTATCACTCCACCATTTCACTGCCTTCTGCCACTTTCAAAGTTAAAATGGCTGCTGTGGGAATGCGGCAATGCTGAGCTGCTGGCTGTCAATACACCACATACTTTAGCTCTGACCTTTTTGGAACTAGTCAGGCTTGCTAAAGCATACACAAGCCCCAGTTCTCCCTGACAGTCAACAGCAAACAGAAAGAAATTGTTATTTGCTATATAATCTTTTATCATATGCAATCCACTTAGAATCATAAATCATACAATCATAGAGTTGGAAGTGTCCACAAGGGCCATCCAGTCCAACCCCCTGCCATGCAGGAATACATAATCAAATCATTCCTGACAGATAGCCATCCAGCCTCTGTTTAAAAACCTCCAAAGACTCCACCACACTGAGGCAGTGCCTTCCACTTCTGAACAGCTCTTACTGTCAGGAAGTTCTTCCTAATATTTAGGTGGAATCTCTTTTCCTGTAATTTGAGCCCATTGCTCCATGTCCTAGTCGCTGGGACACTTCATCAAAGGATCCGCAAATGTTGATAGCATATAAAACATGTTAGCTTTTAAGGTACTGCTAGACTCTATTATTTTTGCTGTGATACACATGGTTAACCTCCCCCCTCCACAAAAAAGACTGACGAAGGAGAGCTATATGTTTAGCTGACTTTGTTATTCAGAAAAACAGTCTATCCTAATAGCACTGATATGATATTGCAGAAAGTACACACACACACACACACACACCATAACTGGATATGACAGGTATGTCAACAGTAAATCTAAGATGAAAAGATCATGTTGACCATAAAGTCATGAGGCATACTGTTAGTAAATACTTTGGAAGAAATGACAATTTTTAAAATAAAGTTAATAAAATTGACTTCCCCCTCATGGTTTGTGATGCAATACATGCCAGACAGCAAAAATAAACAGTGGGAAACTAGACTTGGAAAAATGAAGTCTAAGTAAACAATTAATTAAAAGATAAAGAAAACCCATGTAAACCAAGAGGACATTTTTAGCACAAAAATAGAGTCTCAGGAATAATGGTTCATGGCACAATTTGGGCACTGAATACTTCATCTCTGAGACAGCACACAGATTTCATGATCTGGTAAAGTATTTTTTTTAAGTAATTTTAAAGTGCACTCTCTCTCCCTCGACCCAACCTATCCTCAAGGAAGATCCTCTCTGCGTCCATGCACTCATCTGGTACCTATCTTCCCACCTGGGCACTCACAGGATCTTCCTCCATGCAACTATTAATCAGACTTTGCTCTCTCCCCCTGACTTGCTGGTTTGCAGACTGGGCAGCCAGAAAAATCAGCAGCAGCAGATCATGTTATAAACCAACATGAACACAAAATGTTATTTAAAAACACCAAAATTCTGGACCAGGCCAACAACTTTCATGTCAGAATACACAGAGAAGCTACTGAAATCCACAAACACCTGGACAATTTCAACAGGAAAGAAGAAACTCTTAAAGTAAACAATGTTTGGCTACCAGGCCTGAAAAACATCAAAATCAAAACTCAACACATGCAAATGAACTTCACCCAGGGACAGACGGATTTCCAGCAGACAATGGGCCATTAGCCAGAAACTAATCCTCCTTGCATATCCTCCCACCCTAGGAACTAGCCATTCAAATACACAAATTTACATATCCTCTCCAACACGGACTCACAGTATATAAACCCCCCCACCCCTACACCACCATTCTCTGAAGATGCCAGCCACAGATGAAGGCAAAACATCAGGAATAAACTCTTCCAGAACATGGCCTCACAGAAAAAAACACACAAAAAAACTATGGATGCCAGCCGTGAAAGCCTTCGACTTCACATCTAGACAATGTTGACAAAGAAACCCGCAGACCATCTGTAGACTCCTGAAAGGAAAGAAACAGGAAATCCAATCTCTGAAAGTCATCCTATCCAAATAAATGTTTAGCACCCTACGCATATTCAATTTGTGCCATTCTTTTTCCTTTCCTGTTTTAGGATTAAGACAAAATAAAGGTAGCACAATCTCCTGAGATCAATGAAAGGTTGAGTTCACTTTAGGAATAAAAGAGGGGTCTAAATGAAGAACCACTGAATCTTTGTGAAACACAAGTCCTTATGCACCAACAGAGTTTTTAACTTACACAATCTGCTGGCCAACATCTCTCTCTCTCTCGCTCTCTGGCTTTTCTTCGCAAACGAAGATTCAGGAAGGACTCATCTCGCACTTTCTGCAAGCGCGCTGATGACTAGAAAGGCCAATCCGAGATAAACAAGTCCGGTTGCAGAAAGCACAGCAGAAGGTCTCCTTGGGTGATGTTTCCGGGTTGTGATTCATTCTGCATTGTCGTTTCTCTTCCAAGACTTGCTTGGCGTGAGTTCTCAAATAAGGCTGCAGCATTGTGGATAGTGCATCTCCATGCCTTCCAATGTGAGGCCAGGGCGGACCATTTGTTGGTGATCAATTTGGCCGAGCCTGAGATATTGTTTCAGGGAGTCCTTGTATCACTTTTTTTGGAGCGCCCCTCTTATGCTGGCCTGTGGCAGGTTCACTGTAGAGTACTATTTTTGGGAGGCGATGGTCCTCCATCCTAATCACAACTAAAAAGGGATGCTTCTCTGTAAGAAACTTAAAATTCAACCATCTCAACAGTTCAAAAGGCCAGAAAGACAACATGCAAGTCTCAAGTCAGGAAGTGGTGAATTGTTGCTGGTAACCCCCTTCAAGAAACTTTTTACATGTGAGTGTGATGAGTGTGGCTTCCCTCTCTCCCCTTTCAGAAAGGAACCTAAAGCCAACACATATCTTTTAAAGGTGTTAGTGTTCAATCCCTTATCAAGGTCTGCCAGGCTGAATATGTTTTATTGTTATAGTATTATTCAAGATTGTTTTAACTGGTTTTAAATTGCCTGTTTTCAAATTGAAAAACTATTTAATATATTTTTAATCTTTTAAATTTTTGTAATTATATTGTTTTAAGTTGATTTTATTGTAAGCCACCCTGAGGTCTTTGGATAAAGGATGGGATATAAATATTTAAATGAATGCATGAATTAGAACCTTAAAGAGAACAGGATGCCAGATTGGCTTTCGATTTGGTAGCCACATTACAACCTTTTAGCCAAAGTTGGCCTCTGGCTGCAACATTAGCGTACATGGCACGGGAAGCAAATTGTACTGAATCGAGACTGGCATCTGCCATGAAGGCAGACACTTTGGCCAATTTAGTAATACCTTGTCTATTCCAGATCTCTTCCCCAGGGATCTGGAGTAATAGATCTTTCGCCCATCTAATGGCAGCTTTAGCAAATAAAGGGGTCACTGAAGCTGCTTGGTAAGAGTGATAGCTTCATGAGACCTGCTCAAAAAGGCTTCCAAATTTTTATCCTCAGCATTTTGGGGGTTGTCAACTCCATCCCTAGGGAGAAGAGTTCCTGAAACCAATCCTGCCACAGGAGCATCAATAAGGACAGGTTGCTTACCTGTAAATGTAGTTCTTCAAGTAGACATTTCTTCATGACGTCAGGTGGTAGAGAATAAAGGTGTTTAGTATAAACTGGTGCAGATTTGGCAAAACCTGGGTGAGACCACTACTCCTCCATAGCATCTACAATAATTTCAAGAAAGGATGCAACAAGAAAATCCTACTTAGTCTTAGATCTGATTTCTGGCACCCTTTCTGCTGCATCACCAGAAATTTGGTCCCCAGAGGCTAAGTTTAAAGTCTTTTCCACCTTCCTCAGTAGAATATGGGACTCCTTTGAATTAAACAGACACACAGTAGTCTGTTCTGGAGAGTCTTCCCTCTTCTGAGTAGAGAGGGGAGGCTAAGGCAACAGACTCCCATGAGATACAGAGGAAGCATTTTTACACTTCTTTCTAGCCTTGCCTGGGGGAGAGGCCACAGGTGAATCCCCTTCTCTAAGATCCCCTCCCCTCTCATGCCCAAAAGTTGAACATTCAGACTGAGTCTCTGCGCAGACGCAAGACAGACTGTGTGAGGCACAGAGACCACAATGAAGAATGGCAGTTCCAAGAGTGTACTATCTGCATATGACCTCTAGAGGGCCCCTTCGTGCCAGACTCTTCTGCAGTGGGTATGCACTGGTGTTTTTCACATCTAACACGGCCTTTGTGCTCAACCAGACCTCCACCATGTTGGGCAGTTGCCAAAACCACTGCTGCCTCCCTCCCGTCTCCAACCCCTGAGTGCCCACCACCTGGTGGGCAGTAAGTGAGATCCACTGACACAATCCAGGGGGCAGAGCCTGGCCAATGAGGAGACATGGGAAGGAATCAGGGGCACCAACATCATTCACCTGCATGGCAGATTCCACACTTTCCATCACGGTCACACCCTTGGCTCTGCTTGGTGTCAATGAGCCTCTACTGCCTTCCAGCCCAAACTAAGGCAGCATCCAGTCCCAATGAGGGTAGATTGGCCTGCCAAGTGGATGTGACCTGAGGCAGGTGTTCCCAATACAGCAGGTTTCCACTCTCTCCTTCATCTGAGGACAACTCAGTGCTTTGGTCTCTATCCATTTTCCTTATTCCCAAAGCCGTCCCTGTGAGGCTGGAGAAGCACTGGGATGAAGAAAGATCTCACAAGCCTCAAAGGTCTGCTAACATTTCTTGCTGGAGTAGGGCTACAACTCTGTCCTGGATCTTCCGGAAATAAACTCTTCCAGAACATGGGCTCACAATCAGGAAAAAAAACCAAGGAAAATTTTTGGATGCCAGCTGTGAAAGCCTGCAACTTCACAACTCCGTCCTGTTTTGTGCAAGGAAGGACAGAACTGCAGAGAGGGGGCAGATCTCCAGTTACAGTTGAGAAAGTGCTTGACTAAAATAAAGCCCTGCCTTTGAAGTGTGTGGGAGGAGCAAGACCCATTGTAAGGTTGCGCTCCTCACACTGCATGAAAACTAGATTTCTGTAAAGATAGAGATAAACTGTGCAGTTGGCCCTTCAGATACACAGGGGTTTTGTTCCCAGACCCCGCATGGATACCAAAAAAGCATGGATGATCGCACCCCGTATTATTAAATGGTGGCCACTGCCATTTAATAATATGGGGCATGATGATCCACAATTGATTGAATGTGCACATCCAGAGCCTGTGGATACAGTGGTCCCACTGTATTCTGATTCTATATATACTCACATATAATTCATTGATTAATTGCATATCTATTTTATAGTATTTTTCAATGTTATAACAAAGTGTGACTAGTACAGTTCAATTTAAGTAGAGCCTTGCTGTTTCACTGGTTATCACCCCAAAGCTCAGGTATAGGAGAGAAAGGCTAGCCTGGGAAAAGCATATCCCTGGGTATAGAACTTTATCCCATATTTATTCCATATTAAAACATAATAACAGCTTGGTTTAGAAGAAAGGAAAAGGATAGGTTGCTTACCTGTAACCATAGATCCTTGAGTGGTCTTCTGTGAATTCACACAGCTGAGTTATTCCTGCGCCTGCGTAGAGCACTCAGAACCTTCTGGAATCATTATAGAACTGATTTTTGGCGGCAGCTCAGTCCACCCTAATGGTCCCTCTGAGGGGATACTGCTCATTCATCTCAGTTCCATATAAGACGCCGCAATTAGCAGCATCAGGACACTTCAGCATAAAGGAGGACATAGAGGGGAGGATGGGCGGGTCTGTGTGAATTCACAGAAGACCACTCAAAGATCTATGGTTACAGGTAAACAACCTGTCTATCTTCTTCATGGTCTCTGTGAGTCCACACAGCTGGGTAGACTAGCAAGATTTACTCCCAGGGTGAGGGTATATCATGCAAGACAGGCAAGATGAAGACAAGGCATGCAAACAAAACCCAACATTTATTAATCAACAGGATAAACTTGTAAGAACCATACACATGAACCATGCACTCACCAAATAGTGTAGAAGAGGATAACAGTTCACTGAATAGTGGAGAGAAGAACACCTCTCCCAAAGGTAACATCACTTCTTGATCTATTGGCCAACCTGTAGTGGGAAATAAAAGTCAAGGGAGAAGACCAAGTAGCTGTCTGGCAAACAGCATCCAGGGGAACCCAAGAGAGGAAAGCAGTGGGAAGCAGCTACTGCCCTAGTAGAGTGAGCTCCAACCCGGGAAGGCAATGGTTTCCGAGCCAGTTCGTAGGCCAAGGTGGTGGTCAAAACCACCAACTTGGACAGGTGCTGTAGGGAGATCGGAGTGCCCAGCTTAGAGTCCGCATAAGAAACCAATAGTCTGGGAGTCTTTCAGAATGGAGCAGTCCATTGCGTGTAGAATGCAAGCGCTCGCCGAACATCCGGGGAGTGAACCACACACTCAAATTCATCCGTCGGGTTCTGCATCAGGGTAGGCAGAACAATGGGCTGGTTTAGATGGAAACTGAAGACAACCTTCGGCAGAAAGGACATGTCCAGCTTGAGGGCCACTTTGTGCTTATGGAACATCAGGTATGGAGGGTCAGAATGCAGTGCATAGAGTTCTCTGGCACACCTGGCCAAAGTGATGGCTACGAGGAAGGTAGTTCTCCAGGACAAGAGGCAGAGGTCAGAGGTCGCCAACGGCTCGAAGGGCCTTTTTGAAAGCTGGGAGAGAATGAGTTCCAAGCTCCACGCCAGCATGGGCTCAGCAACAGGAGGGTGCAGGTTCATATGCCCTTTGAGGAATTTCTTGACTACAGGATCTTGGAACAGAGAAGGCTGACCCATAGCTTGGAACCCAACTGAGATGGTGGCAAAGTAACATTTTAAAGAAGAAACACAGTCCCAAATCCAACAAATGCAGCAGGAACTGGAGAACAGAGGTCACAGAGGACATGGATGCAGATAGATCATGGCCAGTCAGGAAGGATTCGAATTGCCTCCACTTGTATCGGTAAGAGCGCCTTGTGGAAGGTCGAAGAGATGCATCGACCACAGCTTAGATTTCAGGAGGCAATCCAGACCAAGGGTTCATGGAAGGATCCTCCAAGCCATTAGACACAGAGTGTGGAGATCCAGATGTCGAACCCTGTCCCCCTGCACAGTCAGTAGATCTGGACAGGACAGCAAGTGGAGGAATCAATGACAGGCCAGCTGAAGAAGAGGACCGAATCATGGCTGGTGAGGCCACCACGGAGTGATGAGGATCACGTTTGACTTATCTCAACACAGCTTGGACATCACTCTCGTCAGCAACGGGAACTGTGGAAACAAGTACAGCAGAGGGCCGTCGCACTGGAATAGGAACGGATCTCCCCTGGAGCCCCAAGCACAGGTCCATGCAGAAAACTGTTCACATTGCTTGTTCATTGGAGAGGTGAAGAGATTGACCTTCGGGGTGCCCCATCGACGGAACAGAGACCAGGCTTCGAAACAGTGCAGCATCCACTCATGGACGGACGAATCTGAACAGCTCAGTCCATTGACAAGAGTATTCTCCTACCCCGAGAGATGAATGGACTGGAGGAGGATATTCTTCTGTATGCACCAGTTCCAAATATCGATTGTGGTTGAAAGTAACATGGAGGACCTTGTTCCCCCATTTGTTTAGGCAGTACATGACTGAGGTGTTGTTGGTCACAAGCAGGATGGTCTTCCCAGTTACCAGGGACTCAAAGGACCTCAGCGCCTTTTGAATGGCCAGGAGCTCCAAGATGTTGATATGGAGCCCCGTTCCTCTACAGACCATGTGCCCTGGATGGCAAAGTAGTCAAGGTGGGCTCCCCTGCCTACCATGGATGAATCCTTCATGACGGAGACTTGTGGCTGTGGAGGCTTGAATGGCAAACTGGTTAGCACATTGGACAGGGTCAGCCACCAATCCAGCGAATGTTGGACACCCCTCAGCATGGTGAGAAGCTTGCGAGATTGGAGAGGGGATCAAAGACTGAGAGGAACCAAAACTGAAGGGGTCTGAAGCAGAGCCTGGTAAATGGAGTGACCTCTACCGCTGAGGCCATATGCCCCAGCAGAATTTGGACGGAATGGGTGGGCAATCAACGAGAATGATGACACTGGTGGATCAGTGTTCGGAGGGTGTCAAAACGTGCCTTCAGAAGGTAGGCAGTGGCAGACATCAAGTCCAGGTAAGCACCAATGAACTGGACAGACTGGGACGGAGACAGGTGCAACTCCTCCGTGTTCACCACCAGGCCAAGTGAGGCTAGGAGATCCAAAGTCAGATAGATGTCTTCAAGCAGCCAGGAGTGCCAATCTTCTATGTACGGGAAGACGACCACTCCCTGTTGTCAAAGGAACGCTGCCACCACTGCCATGCATTTCGTGAAGACCCTGGGAGCTGTTGCCAGACTGAAGGGTAGAACGTGAAACTGGAAGGACTCCTCCGCAATCTGGAAAGCCAAGAACCATCTGTGGGCTGGGTGAATCCCCATGTGAAAGTATGCATCCTTTCAGATCCACGGTAGCTAACTAGTCCCCCCGCTGGAGAAAGGGGAGGATAGAGGATAGCATGACCATCCTGAACTTCTTTGGAAGGATGTATTTGTTCACACCGTGAAAGTCAAGGATCAGCCTGAGACCACCGTCTTTCTTGGTTATGAGGAAGTACCTCAAGAAGAAGCACAGATGGAGCTGTTCCAGTTCCACTGGTTTGATGGCACCTTTCTGGAGCAACATCTGCACTTCCTCAAGGAGGGAAGGGGATGGAGAGGTGATTTGAATTTGACCTGTAGGAGGGTACTCTTCGAATTCGATCTAGTAGCCATCTCTGATGATCCGGAGCACCCAGTGGTCCGATGTTATGGAGGACCAGGCTTCCTGGAACTAAGCAAGTCGATCCCCGAAGAACACTGTCTGGGGAGACAAGGAGCAAAAAAGGGAAATCAAAACCTGCACTTCTACTGGTCTTGGAACACTGCTTGGGGGTGAACCTATAATGGGATGCAGAAGCTTGGGTCCTCACCGATGAGGTGGACGATGATTGCAAAGGAAACCGAGCCTGCTGGGAAGACTGGGGGTTATAACCCCTCCGATACTGATATGGGTGTTGGGATCCCTGCCACCCAGATCGACCTCTGTAGCGGAAGGAGGACAAGGGCATATCATATTTGCAGGCTGCAGTTCACATCTTCTGTGTGAACTTGAGCTTCTTGTCGGTGGCCTGGTTGAAAAGCCCAGAATGATTGAAAGGCATGTCCTCTATGGTTGCACATGCCTGGGGAGCGAGACCTGAAGCTCACAGCCAAGCATGGCGACAAAGAGACATGGATCTGGCCATTGACTTCGCGGCACAGTCGGCCACATGCTGTGCAGAGTTCATTTGTTGGTCTGCTACAAGTTGTGCCTCAGATTGAATCATGTGCGCCACTCTCCGCTGCTCCTCCGGAAGGCCCTGAAGGAAGGGAGTCATTCTTTCCCATAGGACCTGTTGGTAGGCCCCCATACAAGCAGAATAACTGGAGATTCTGAAACTCAAAGCAGCTGAAGAATAGAATTTCTTTCCAATTATGTCCAATTTGAGACCTTCGGGTCCGCAAGGGTGGCCTGGGACCAACGCTGCCATCTATGCTGGGAAGCCTCGACCACACAGTTAGGCTTAGGATGTTACCGTAGCCATGCAATATCCCCTCCTGCAACCCGATAAAGACATTTAGTTTGCTTTGAGATGGAAGGTAGCAACAATGGATTCTCCCAAGAACCTTGGGTGAGCGTGAGGAGGGATGGAAGCACTGGGATGTTAGCCACCAGGGAAGCTTTAGCCTTTATTCTGTGGTAGATTGGTTCCACAGGGTCAGATTCCTTTTCTTGAACCTTAAGATCCAGCACATGGGCCATCCGGACCATTTGTTCAGAGAAGGCCCTAATGTCATCCGTAGGTGATGACGAATCCTCATCGGGGAGATCAGGCGGAGGAGACGGACCATCAGCACATAGGGGGACGTGGAGCAGCTGGTAGAAGGTGGAGGACGACCTCAAGCTGCTCCAAGACATACGGCAAAGCTAGGTAGTACAGTGCGGAGGAGGTGGAGGGACATCTCCCGGTGCTGGCAGCAGAGGTCGAGTTGGAGGTCTCTGGTAGTTGTCTCCAGCACTACAGTCCATAGTAGACAGATGTGTCGGTGTGACTTGGCTCCCCATGTCCTTGGTGGAGGGCTTCCTAGAAGATGGTTCCATATGGTAAGCAGAGGACAGGTCCGGGGGGGTGGTATGATAGACGAGGGGGAAACGATAGAAGGACCTCTCCTGGAGTGCACCTAATGCAAACTCCCACCTCAGCTCGTAGGAGGGGGCATGGGCCCTCATCGGCAAAAATGGAAAGTCCATAAATGAGGTTCAGGCAACATCAAACACCCATAAGAACGGTGAGTGTCAAATCCCCGCACCGACTAAGTAGGTGGAGGTCGTATAGCAGGAGAACCAGAATGGGACTAGGAGTATTCAACCAGAGGCTCCGTAGGGTGCTCCCCGCGAGACGTACCACTGACAAGAAGTTCCTCTCACAACACAAGCAACAACAGACAGCGGCCTCATCTCGGGGGAGAGGACAAGATTTCACTTTCCAACAATTGGACCGTCTCCACACTGACCAGCTCCACGGAAGGAGTCGGGTTCGTTTCTTGTTCTGGAGTTGGATCCCACTCCAGGGTTGGGTCACAGACCGGAACGGAGGCATGTTTCACAGAGGCCACTGAAGATGTGGATGGTTGAGGAGAAGAGTGTCTTGTCTTCTTCTTCTTCTTCTTCTCCATGTGTCTAGAAGAGGCAGAAGAATCACGATCCTGGCTCGAACTGGAGGGCTTAGAGGTGTCAGAAGCCTGGTTTGAACTGGAAGGCTTGGAGGTATCACAGACCTGTCCCGAGTCAGAAGACTTGGGAGTCTCGTGGGATCAAGCAGAAGTCGAAGGTTGGGATGCCCCAGGGCCTCGATCCAGAGCAGATGGACCAGAAGTACCCCAGTCCTGTTTCGATCTGGACGTCTGGTAGCCTTGGTGTCAGAGGCGGACCATATACGGCGCTGACCAGACGGATTCACAGAGTGGGCTCTATGCCTCTTAGTGGGGCTCATCGAACACAAATGGCCCCTTTTGAACTGCCAAAGTGGTCGACGATTTCTGCACCACTTGGAGCGAAGCCGGAGGTACAGAGTGGGGCACCAAGGCCTTCTCGTATAACGTGACATCCAGTGCTTTCGATCCTGAGGGGTAAAGTCCTTGCAATGCGGGCAGGCATCAACATTATGGGCCTCGCCCAGACAAACGAGGCATTTAGCATGGCCGTCAGAGCTGGCAGCTTGGCCTGGCAGACAGCACAATGTTTAAAGGCAGCCAATTTTGAGGCCATTTTACCATTGAGGGAGGTGAAGAGCGTGAAGTGGGGAGGTGAAGAGCATCGAGCGAGAGTAACCACAGACAGTCCAAGGTCATCAAGGGAAATTCACAAAATCACAAGAAAAACACAAGTCAAACAGTCCAAAGTCAAGGAGTGGAGAAATCTACCGAAGACAAAGCATAAAACCAAGTCAAACCCGAAAACTGAAAAAGAAAACAATTCAGACAGGAGCGAAGGTTCCTAGCATGCTGCTAACACGGCGGATTAAAAGAAACTGAGGGCAATGAGCGGTATCACCTCGGAGGGACCATTAGGGTGGGCGGAGCTACCACCAAAAATCAGTTATCTAATGATTCCAGAAGGTTCCAAGTACTCTGCGCAGGCGCAGGAATAAGCCAACTGTGTGGATTCACAGAGACCATGAAGAAGATAATTCATTTCTCACAATACTACCACAGTGGGCCCTTGGCATCTCCTAGGGTTTGGTTCCATGACCCCCACCCCGTTGATACCAAAATCCATGGATGCTCAAGTCCCATTATATACTCTCTCTCTCTCTCTGGCTTTTCTTCGCAAACGAAGATTCAGGAAGGACTCATCCCGCGCTTTCTGCAAGCGCGCTGATGACTAAAAAGGCCAATCCGAGATAAACAAGTCCGGTTGCAAAAAGCACAGCAGAAGGTCTCCTTGGGTGATGTTTTTGGGTTGTGATTCTTTCTGCGTTGTCGTTTCTCTTCAAGACTTGTTCGTCGTGAGTTCTCAAATAAGGCTGCAGCATTGTGGATAGTGCGTCTCCATGCCTCCCGATGTGAGGCCAGGGCGGACCACTGTTGGTGATCAATTTGGCCAAGCCTGAGATGTTGTTTCAGGGAGTCTTTGTATCGCTTTTTTGGAGCGCCCCTCTTACGCTGACCCGTGGCGAGTTCACCGTAGAGTAGTATTTTTGGGAGGCGATGGTCCTCCATCCTAGAAATATGCCCTGCCCAGCGCAGCTGTGTTCTCAATATCATGGCCTCAATGCTGGTGATCCCTGCTTGCTCAAGGACAGCAACATTCGTCACATAGTCAGTCCAGTGTATATTTAGGATTGTGCGTAGACAGCGCTGATGAAAGCGCTCGAGGAGTCGTAGGTGGTGGCGATAGGTGACCCATGTTTCAGATCCATAAAGGAGGATAGACAGTACGATGGCTCTATACACACTGATTTTTGTGCTTTGCCTCAGGTGTTTATTGCTCCAGACTCTTTTGTGAAGTCTTCCAAATGCACTATATGCCTTTGCTAATCTGTGATCGATCTCTTTGTCAATCTTGGCGTCTGAGGAGATGATGCTTCCCAGGTAGGTGAACTGCTGAACGGACTTGAGCACAGATTTGCCGACGGCAATGTGGGGATGGTGGTGTTCGTCCTGTGGTGCAGGCTGGTAAAGACCTTCTGTTTTCTTCAGGTTGACTTCTAGCCCAAACAGCTCTGCAGCTGTTGCAAAGCAGGACGTTAGGCGCTGCAGAGCTGCTTCTGTGTGGGCAACAAGGGCAGCATCATCGGCGAAGAGCAGCTCACGGACTAGATAGTTTAGAGTCTTAGTGTGAGCCCTCAGACGGCTTAAGTTAAACAAGCTACCATCAGTACGGTAGCGTATATAGATGCCGTCGTCTTCTTCAAGCTCTGCCATAGCCCTTTGGAGCATCGTGCTAAAGAAGATTGTAAATAAAGTTGGTGCAAGAACACAACCTTGCTTCACTCCATTAGTTATTAGAAAGGGCTCTGAAAGAGCATCACCATATCTGACTTGACCACGCTGGCCCTCGTGTAGCAAGATAATCATTTTAAGGAATTTGGGGGGACATCCTAGTCTTTCCAGGATCTGCCACAGACCTTTTCTACTTACAGTGTCAAAGGCTTTGCTGAGGTCGACAAATGTTACATAGAGACCCTTGTTCTGCTCCCTACATTTTTCTTATACAATGATATACTAAAATGGTATCCCTTATATAAATATGGTAAAATCAAGGTTTGCCTTTTGGATTTTTATTTTTAATATTTTCAAGCTGTGGATAGTTGACTCTGTGGATACAGAATCCATGGCTACAGAGGGCCAACTGTACTACTAAATCAGTCAAAGATGTGAACACAAAAACTTGGAATCCATTCCTTCGGGTAGATATTTGGACCTGAGTTATGGGATTAAATATGTCTAGAGATTAAATATGTCTAGGCTCTAGCTCCAGAAATGTTTTGCACAGGAGCACGTTTCCCCACATGTGTTACATAACTGTATATATGCAAATGTGGTGGACAGCAGCCAGATGTCCAGGACAAGTTTAAGGAATTTTGGGGGCTTCAGCAATGCTTTATTTTGGGAGCCCCATATGTTTATCTCAGGTCAATGTAACTTAACTCAACCTAAGCTATTCACAGTACAGGATATTCAGATTATTACTAATAATGTTTTTGTGGGAGGATGGTTACTACGCCCCCCCCCACAATGATGGGGGCCCCTGCAGATGCTGATGGCGCTGGTGCCTTAAACCGCCCCTGCAGATGTCTAACCAGTCTTAGAAGAATTCTTCAACAACCTCGGGGTTATTATTGGAAATGAATACTGTATTTTCCTTCCAGCATCTCACTAAGAATCTAACCCAAGTAGAATCAAGTGTTATTTATATAGTTTTGTGATGGAGACAGAAAGGAAAATGCTTCAGCGCAACATTTCTAACAGAGAAAGCCTGTCTTCTAGTGGTTAGAAAAGGAAAGCACTTAGCATCTAAAGAGTTTGATTCTAGCTTCTGCCTTGATTACAGATCTAACAAAGTATACAAAAATTTATAAAATGAACCTGCAGCTATAATTATTGAACAACTGATTCAAAATTGGTTTTAAAAATACATTGCAGGAACAGTAGCAACACTCAGATTCACAAAAGCTTTTGTTTAATTGGAGAGGAGCAGGTCATCAGCCTCTAAGGTTTGGGGTAAAAAAAAAAAAAAAAAAAACAGCTTATGCCAAAGAAGATAACAGTCTGGGAATGTACCCAGTCTGGCTCAAAGAAAATGTTACCCAAGAAAGGTGTTAATAAGTCACCCAGTTATATTATATACACAAACATTTTAGGTTTGGGATTCCAAACAGGATCTGAATATTATTGAAACATCCAAAGGGTCTCAGTAAAAATGGATTACCATGACATAACACATAGCTACAAAATACTTACAAACATAATAATATTAGAAATCGTCACAAGGGAAAGTGAATTAGTGAAATTAACTTGATAGCCTTTAATTGTTTTAAGACAAACTGTAGCTTAATAAATGTAAAGTTAATCAACTAATACTTAGGGGTACCACACTCTTTATGAACTTAAAGCATGAATATTTTGAGGTCTGACAGTTTTTAATAATTTCAAAAGGTAATTTTATGGAACAGTCACATCTTTGTGTGTTCATTTAATTTTGATAGAAAAGAAAATCAAGCATAGATCCAACCTCTTGATCATCTACAGACTGGAAAGCAGTTATTCTGAAGTTGATGGTAAAATAAATAAATCTATTCCAAGTTCTTTCTTTACATATAGGCAGAATATGGTTTATTTTAAGGACCACTTCACATATACAGATTGTTACATTGGTTACTTACCGTGAAGGTACTTTCTGTATGGTGAATGGCAGGAAGAATCCTTTACACTTGGGAACTTAGGACCACCCGGAAAAGCAGGAAGCTGACTTGCCTTGTTGAAATTCAAATCCCATTGTTCTCCTCCACGAGGCCAGTTCAGCTTCCCGCTTTCGCCCGGGAAAGATCAGGATCAAGCTCCTCCATCTTTGGACTCTTTAGACTTTTCTTTTCTTCTGATTCCCCCCACCCCTTGCTTAAAAATTCTTTCCAATCTTCTCACCCTCCCCTCTCTGCTTCCCTTGCTTAAAAAAAAAAAAAAACCTAACTAAACTCCCGCTCTGCTCTTTCTGTTCTCCCGCCTGCTCTCTCCTCTCACCCCCCCCCCAGCTCTCCCAGCTTTCCTCCGCTCTTCCTCCCACTTCTACGGACACTTCATTACTGCCTTCCAATGGCCTCAGCGAAGGGAGTCGTGGCAGGGACCCAGCAGGGCAGCCCTAGCACGGAGGAAATTCCTCCCCAGAGCTCCCAAAACGGCAGCTCAGAGGGAGAGGCCCACATATCCACGGGACCTGTATCCATGGATTCACTTATCTGCGTCCAAAAAAATATGTTCTAAGTATCTTCTAGGTCCTCCAGTGTGACTCTATGGTATGTATGGGCAGGAAGACATTCATTTTAATAGGCAGGAAGACATTCATTTAATAATGCTATTACCTGCTGTTTCCTCTATCCATGGTAAGTCTGGGAACATATCCCCTGCAGATATGGGGGTCTATCTGTACTTTTATCTGATAAATAGTCATAGGTCTGTCATCCTACATACAACAGCAAGGATTACCAAAAGCAACAATTAGAAACAAGGGTGTACCTTATTACAAAACATAGCTGGAAATATATGACCTGTGAACTACATGTGACCCCCATCTGTTTTGTGCCCTTTGGATCTCCCACACCAATTATTTTCATGCAGTAAGAAGAAATGCTACCTCCAGCAATAGTGATTTTCTTTTAAAGTAAGGTTCAAGGCCTTGTCTTAGTGAGGGGGCCCTTGAGGGAGTGGTCAGTCAAAGCTAGAAATAAACTTCCTGTTATTTCTGTTTCTGAAAAAGTGCTAAAACCAAACAAACACTTCAGTATTTTGGGTGGAGGTATGCCCTTGCAGTAGGTCCTCTAGAGGTGTTCATCTCTCTTACAGAATGTGTGTTTCATACCTAATACCATATCTTTCATATGTTATTCTTAACCAACTGAAAAATATTTCACTAATGTTGATAGTTTTTCCATAGCCTAGATGTACACATCTCACCTCAGTACTCTTGTGTTCTTTATGTAACAAGAGCCCTTCTCAATCATGGCAAAGGTATACAACATCCTGCTTCCAATAAAGCCAGCCATTTATACCAAGTAGAGCTGAAACAGGGCTTCAAGGGAATCAATCACTTGTCTTCCCCCAGCAACCGGTATTCAG
Source organism: Gambelia wislizenii (assembly GCA_030847615.1). Taxonomy (NCBI): domain Eukaryota; kingdom Metazoa; phylum Chordata; class Lepidosauria; order Squamata; family Crotaphytidae; genus Gambelia; species Gambelia wislizenii. The sequence goes on from JAUMIR010000001.1 coordinate 363,818,235, forward strand.
GTCTTTATACTTTTTACTGAGGGAAGAAACTGTCCCTGAAACTGGAGTTTGCATGCAGCCACAACAGTAAATGGCCACAGACCACTGATTTATGTTAAAAACTTGTCCCATGAAAATCCTTGTGAGACTACATTGCTTAATCAACACAAAGTATCAGCACAAATGGCACTGACTACTAGTCACACTGTACAGAAAGGTACAGACATGTTCATTACCCTTGGATTTGAAAGTTCCAAAACAACCTCCACAGATATGAACCGAATACATGTCTCATATTGATTGTCCTGCCAATTGTCTTAAAAAGATAAAAGAATGGCTCACAGTAACTGTGCTCTCAAAGATTCAAACCTACTTTCATATTTAAAACAGAATGAAAAACTTATGAACCAAAAAATGAAGTAAATATTTTGATGCTAATTTCCTCAATTAATTTATGTAACATTACAACTACAAGCAGATGGAAACACAATTTTTGAGAACAGGGATTGAGTCACACATGTCAAGACAACAAAGAAATATATCTTTCTGCTATATTGTTTCCAGAAACATCAAAATCTCTTCTTCAATATTTTCTTGAGTGGGAAACAGTTTAATTTCAACCAGGCCCTTCTATAAATTTCATCAATGGTTCCAATAAATATTTGCAGCAAAAATAGTATTGATTAGTACAAAAATAGTACTGATTGAAGAGCAAATTAGAGGGACAGAATTTAAAAAAGAGAAAATTAGAAAATACAAGGATAGCAGAAAGAAATGAAGAGAGACAGAGTTCATGAGAATTAGGTATACATGCATGTAACAAGACAAAATGCAGAAAAATGTACAAGAAGTTGGACAGCAATGGGGAGGGATTAGCACAGGTCACATAGCTGTAACTGCAGTTTTTCACATGGTCATTTGTGAACTCACACAAACAGGGTTATCTTCACCTGTGCAGTGCATCATTCAGAACCTTCCAGAGCTATTACATACTATGTAATATTCCAGTGTATAAGACGACTAGGCGTATAAGATGCCCCCCCCCCAATTTTTAAGTTAAAATACAGAGTTTGCCCCCCACCAGCCAGCCAGCTCAGTGGCTGTAGATGATGGAATAGTCTGTGAAATTAAAGGACTGAGAACAGCTAAAAAAGCATGGGATAATTTGAAAAATCTCTGTGGTGTTCAATCTTTGGAAAGTAAGGTTGCATTAATAATTAAGTTGGTTAATATGAAGCTGGTTAATATGAAGCTATCAGATCCCACATTTTTGAATGATTTTAGAGCCACTTGCAAACTCTTGGAGAGGAAATTCCCAAAGCTATGCAAATGGGAATCGTCCTGGCAAGTTTACCAAAATACAATCCCATAATAAATACCTTGCAATTAAAGAATGATTTAACTCTGCCAGAAGCTTTTATTCAGATAAGAGAATTTCACCATAGACAAAACTTGATGTCTTTATAAAGACTGCTTCTCTTCTTTCCTGAGCTAAATGGAGGGGAATTTAACACTTCAAAGGCAAAGCAGTCATTCTCACAGCAGGGGGAAGGATCTGCTGGGGAAACTGCCCAGGGAATTTAACACTTCAAAGAAAAGGCAGTCATTCTCACAGCAGGGGAAAAGATCTGCTGGGCATATAAGACGACCCCCCCACTTTTGAGGAGATTTTCAAGTGTTAAAAAGCAGTCTTATACGCCAGAATACACGGTAAGTTTTTTTATGGTAACCCCGCCTACCCCTGGTTGTTTAACAGCACGGTTCCCACCTAAACCCTCAAATTCCTTGGACGTCAAAGCAGCAGCATCCAAGAATCTAAGGAAAGGCAGGACACAACAAGGGGAGGGTGGGCACAGCTGTATGAATTCACAGATGACCACTCTCTGAAGAACTACAATTATAAATATGCAACCTGTCCTTTCTCTTCATGGTCTCTGTAACTCACACAAATGGGAGACTAGCAAGCTACTAACCATAGGAAGAGGGAGTGTCATACTTGGTAAGAGTATATCACAGGCCTCCCAAAAGTTTCATATAAGAAAAAGATACAGAACAGCTCTTCCAAAGGCGGCATCAGCCCTGGATCTTGCATCCTATAGTGGGAGATGGTTAAATGCTGAGACCACATAGCTGCCTTGCACAAGTCCTCCAAAGGCACACCTCTCAAAAAAGCCAACAACATAGCCATAGCCCATGTAGAATGGCCATAGAAACAAGCTGAAGGGACTTTCTTAGCCAGTTCATAGGCCAGAGGAATCGCAGAGACCACCCACTTCAAAAGCGCTGCAAAGAAACAGGCTGTCCTTTTGTCACTGAAGAACAGATAACAAAGACCCTTTGAGAGTCCCTAAGACTTCCAGTCCTATTAACACAGGAGGCAAAGGCCGTCCTACCATCAAGGCAGTGTAGGCTTAGTTCCAAGTCCAAGGTAGGGTTCTGCTTCAATGTGGGCAATACGATGTCCTGACCGATGTGGAACTCTTTAGGTAGAAAGGTAATATCTAGTCTGAGAAAAATCTTGTCACGATGGAACCACAGATAAGACTGGTCCACTCTGAGAACATATAGCTCTCATGCTTGTCTGGCCGTTTTCAAAGTTAAGTTCATAGTGATCACAAAACGTCATTGGTTCTAAGGGTTTCCTGGAGAGTTGTCACAACATAAGACTCCACTGGGGTGTTGTTCCAGAAACTGGAGGGTGAAGGTAAGAACCTTCATCCTCCAGAATGCAGCTCTTCAGAAGCCACTTCACCAATGAGGAGGGCTTGACCATGGACTGGAAATTAACAGAGAGTGCTGTCAGGTAGCATCTAATGGAAGAGAGAGTAGAAACTCCAGCACATGGTTAACTCAGGCTTGGAGAGATCCCTCAAGGTAACAAAAAGAACAAAAACATATTCTATTTATACACATTGTGTAGACGGTCAATGTGTCATGGCAATGAGAGAGAGGCTAAGGAAACACCCTCCACATTGTTATCTTGAAAGTGTCCAGATTTAGATGCCTCACCTTCCCATGTACATGGTCAGGAGGCTGGGACGATATGGAAGCCTGATATAGACACCCTGAGACAGATGGAGAAGAGGGGTGAAACAAAGCTGCCTGGGTCACCACAGTGTGATCAGAAAGCACTTCACCTTGTCTCTCCATATCTTCACCAGTACCCTGGTGATGAGAGGGAATGCCACATCGGTCACTTACCGTGAAGGTGCATTTTTGAGGGGATGGATGATAGGGGTCCTTAGTCTCTTGGTCTCCTCCATCCTAATCTCACAAGGCCAGTTTGCTAACTAGCAAAGCCCTAGAAGGAAAAAATGTAGGAAAATTTGAGTAATAATAGATGCCCTATTCTGGATCCCTCGTGAGCATAGTCACTGGGCGGGGAAGGACCCGTATCATCCATCCCCTCAAGAATGCACCTACACGGTAAGTGACCAATGTGGCATTCTCTGAGGGGAGAGGATGATACGGGTCCTTAGCTGTGGGACGTGCCCAAGCTTAACTGCCAGAAACTAGGGTAGGATGTGACTGCAGAGGGTGTGAAATTAGTCTTTGATCACCTCCTGGAGCACCCTGCGGCTGAAGGTCGCTTCGGCGGAACAGAACTTGTCCACCTTATAGTGTCTGACAAAGGTGGAAGGGGTGCTCCAGGTTGCTGCCCTGCATATTTCTGCTAGGGAAGCGTTGTGGAAAAGATGGCAATCGTCACTGCCAACCTGGTTGAGTGAGCTGTGATGCCTGACGGTCTAGGCTATCTAGCAGAGTCGTAGGCTGCGAAAATACAGGCCTTTATCCAAGAAGCTAGGGTTTGTTGCAAGGCCCTGGTTCCCATCGATGCCGATGAGAAGGAAACAAACAGGGAGTCACAACGATGGAAAGGGACCGTGTGGTTGATGTAGATCTTAACAGCCCTCCTAACGTCTAACTTGTGCCACAATTTCTCCTTCAAATGAGAAGGGTTTGGGCAAAAGGAAGGCAAGACAATCAGTTGTGCCACATGTAACTCCAAAACGACCTTGGGCTTGAATGACGGGTCAGGAAGGGAGTGTCACCACATCCTCACTGAAGGAGCAAAGGTGTTCCCTCACCAAAAGCACAGCTAACTCTGAGACCTTCCTGGCTGAGGTGATGGCCACAAGAAAGGCCTACTTTATGGTAAGGGTCCTGAGTGAAACCTTACGCAGGGGTTCGAATGGCTGTCTCATGAGTTGCCTAAGAACCAGAGGGATATTCCAAGACGGGAATCTATGACAGACGGGAAGCGAGATTATGGAGGTACCCCTTAGGAAATGACAAATGTGTGGATGCGCAGAAAGACAGATCGCTCCCTGTCCTGGGATGAAAGCAGAGAGAGCAGCCACCTGTCTTTTTAAGATATTTGGGCGTAGTCCCAAATCCAGACCCTTCTGTAGAAAGGTGAGGATGTGCTTCACTGAGGCCTTCTCACAGCTTAGGCGTCGAGAAGTGCACCACCTTTTAAAGGCTTGCCACGTGGCTCCATAGATCCTCCTGGTGGAGATGCGTCTTGAAGACAGTAAGGTGTTGATAACCGAGTCTTCATAGCCATGGTCCCTCAGGGCCTGCCGCTCAATCTCCATGCCGTCAACTGCAGCCAAGTTGGATCGAAGTGCAGTATAGGTCCCTAGTGAAGGACGTCTGTCCTTTGTGGTAGGTGCCAGGGGTCCCCGATCATCATCTCCATCAGGTCAGATAACCACCGTCTTCTTGGCCAATGTGGAGCCACCATGACCACTTGTGCCCTCTCCTGGTAGATCTTCTGGCACATTTTCCCTATGAGTGGGAGAGGGGAAAACAGGTACAGTAGGCCTACTGGCCAGTGGGCTCGCAGGGCGTCCGAGCCCTCGGCGTCGTGGTGTGGAAACCTGGAGAAGAACCTGTTCAGCTTGGTGTTGGATCGAGTTGCGAACATGTCCACTTCCAGTGGTCCAAAACTGTCTTGAATCTGCAGAAAAACCTCCTGATTCAGTTCCCATTCCCCTGGGAGCACCAGATTCCTGCTCAGATAGTCTGCCTGCTGGTTGAGGTCCCCCTGCAGGTACTGGGCAGTGAGGGATAGGACCGAAGTCTCTGCCCATTGGAACAAAAGGTCGACTTCCTGTTGCAGGGATCTGGATCTCAACCCGCCCTGATTCGCAATGTAAGAGCGGGCTGTGGTATTGTCCGTCATTACAATTACGTGATGATTCTTCAGGATTGGTGTGAAGTGCTTGAGAGCCAAGCGTGCTGCCCTCAGTTCCAGCCAATTGATGTTGTGAGACTGCTTCTGTGGGGACCAGAGACCCTGGGTCACTTGTCCCTGGCAGTGTGCCCCTCATCCTTGCAGGCTCGCATCCGAGGTTACCAATACTGGGTGCGTGACAGTGAATGGAGACCCTCTGGCCAGTGAACTCGCTTTGGTTCAACAGATCAACGAGTCCTTTACCTGTTGAGTCAGAGGGACGAGTATGGATTTCTTCAGAGCGATCTCCTTCTGATATGGGGTGAGGAAGGCCTGTAGAGGTCCGGAGTGAAAACGTGCCCAGGGGACTACACCTATCGCCGAGATCATGAGTCCAAGCAGTCTGGCCAGTGATAGCAGTAGGACCATCTTCTGGGACCTGATCATGCGTGCCTCCCGTCAAAGCCCTGTTTGTCGCTCCTGCAAAGCCTGACTTCGGAAGTGGAGGTGTTCATCCGCACTCCCAGATGTACCATGGTGCGCGCAGGGACTAGGTTGCTCTTTTTGAAGTTTACTAAAAAACGGTAGTCCTGAAGGTACTGAATTGTGATTTGCAAGTCCCTCTTTGCCTTCTCCAGAGAGGCCCTCAGAAGGATGTCGTCCAGGTACGGCTACAGGTGGATACCCTGGGACCTCAGATTGGCGATTAATATGATCAGGACTTTGGTGAATACTCTCGGAGCCGAGGCCAGTCTGAAAGGTAGGGCCCTGAACTGGAAGTGTTGGTCCCCGAAGGCGAATCGTAGGACTTGCCTGCTGTCTTCGTGGATCATAGTGTGCAGGTAAGCTTCCGAAAGATCCAGAGAGGCTAGGACAGTGATGGTGAACCTATGACACGCGTGTCAGCACTGACACGCATGTCAGCACTGACACGCATGTCAGCACTGACACGCGTAGCCATTTCTGATGACACACGGCTGCTGAGGTGGCCGCGTGCCGAGAAGGATGTTTCATCCTCGGCTCCTACATGGCCAAGTGCAGTAGCCTAGGATGAAACATTTGCGACTAGAGTCTTGGAGTTAGAGTCTAACTCTAAGGACATTTTCAGACACAAAAAAGTAGTCCTGAGGGCTTGGGAGCGGTACGCGCCTGTTTCGCGGCAGGGGGCCAGCTTCTGACGACACCGCCCCTCTCGCGTTACCCTCCGTGTTCCTTCCATGTCGCATGGAAGGAAAACGTGCCACTTTTTATTCACGAAGCACTTCCATGAGTAAAAAGTGGCGCCTTTTCCTTCCATGCGACATGGAAGGAACACAGAAGGTAACGTGAGAGGGATGGTGTCGTCAGAAACTGCCCCCCTGCCATGAAACAGGTGCGTACCTCTCCTGAGCCCTCAAGATGACTTTTTTGTGTCTGAAAATGTCCTAAGAGTCTAGTCGCAAATGTTTCATCCTCCCCTATTAGACAATAATTAGTTTTTGGTTTATTAAATACAATTATATATAACAATTATACATTTATGTTATTTAAACTATAAATATCGCGAAATAATGTTTTTTCCTCAAAGTGACACACCACCCGAGTTATGCTCAGTTTTTTGGCGAAGTCTGACACACCAAGCTCAAAAGGTTGTCCATCACTGGGCTAGGAAGTCCCCTGGTTGTAGAGCTTCTCTGATGGATGTCAGGGTCTCCATCCTGAACCGTTTGTAAGTTATGTGTGAGTTGGTGTACTTTAGGTCCAGGATGGATCGAAGGGTGCCATCCTTTTTTGGAACTGTGAAGAAGAAGGAGTACACCCCTGAGAAATGTTGAGAGTCTGAAACTTCTTCTATGGCGGTGATATCCCGAAGGTGGGATATTGCTGTCATTAGATCCCTTGCTTTTTGAGGGTCCTTGGGGATTGGAGCTGGGAGGAATCTGCCCCTTGGTCTTGCATTGAACTCGATTTGATAGCCCTGGTCTATTGTGGCTAACAGCCATTTGTCTGTTGTTGAGTTTGACCAAGTTGCAAGGAGCAGATTGAGCCTGCCCCCCACGGGGGGTGACTCTGAGTCAGGATTGCTGGCGGGAGCCCCCTCTTTGTTGGTTGGGGCCTCCCCTCTGGCTGGAATTGGCCTGTGCTCCTGACAACTGCCGAATAATGTAGTTTGGCTTGACCCAAGCACGGCGAAAGATGTTGTAGTTTCTCTGCTTCCCAAATCCCTTAGAGAAGCGAAAGGAGTGGGAGGTCTGAAAATGGCATCTCCCACTCTTCTTGTCTACCTTCTTGAGAGTAGAGGGCATTGCCTGTTTCTTGTCCTTGGTCTCTACTAGAATGCCCTTCAAGGCATCTTCACCGAAGAGCTTGAGACCCTTGAAGGAGGAGGATGCCAGTGCTGCTCTGGTGGGGGCATCCACTTGCCAGTGTTTAAGCCATAGTGATCTCCTGGCAAGAGTCAGGGCCCCTATGGATCTGGCTGAAAAGACCATTGCATCCTGGGCTGCGTCAGCCATGAAAAGAGGATGCGTAGAAATCTCAGGAGCATCTTGTGGAATATCCTTGGGTCCAGGTCCTGGATCTCCATGAGCTCCTGCAGCCACACAATGGAGGCCCGTGAGAAGAGGGAAATGTTGAAATTAATTTTGTTAGTTTTGGCCCAGCTTTCTAATCTGTTAAGGTCATTATGGATTCTGATCCTGTCCTCTGGGGTTATTAGCTGTCCCTCCTAACTTGGTGTCATCTGCAGACTTGATAAGCATACCCTCTACTCCCTCATCCAACTCATTGATAAAGATATAGAATAGCACTGGGCCCAGGACAGAACCCTGTGGCACCCCACTAGTCACTTCTCTCCAGGATGAAGAGGAGCCATTGGTGACTGACTATCCTTTGGGTTCGGTCAGTCTACCGATCACAAATCCACCTAACAGTTGCATTGTCTATCCCACAGGTTACTAACTTTTTTGCAAGAAATAATTAGCGGCCTGGAGTAGAGCATGGTACCATTCATCTAGCAGATAGGCAGTTGAAATGCTGATAAACTTTATAGTTTGGATGCAGATGAGGCTTGTCCAGGTTCACAATGAGTCCTGGCAATTCGAGAAGCCAGAGTGTCAGGTCTATGTCATTAGTAGCTTGTGCTGCGAATCGGCAACAAGAAGCAAATCATCAGTGTAGGGGAACACTATAACCCCTTGTTGCCTGAACCAAGCTGCTACCACCGCCATGCATTTCATAAAAATTCGGGAAGGGGAGACAGTCTGAATGGAAGGAATCAAAGCTGATATACCCTTGCCCCCACAGTGAAACAAAGGTATCATCTGTATGATGGTCAGATTGCAACATGAAAATATGCATCTTTCAAATCCAACATCACAAACTAATCTCTGTCCATCCTGAATCTCTTTGGTACCATGATGGAACTGATGTCCTGAAGATTGAAGGAGGCAGAAGCTTCTGTCTTTCCTGGACATGATGAAGTAGCGGGAGAATAACCCCCACGGGACCAATGAAGCAGGGACATGTTTAATAGCACCTTTTTGGAGGAGAGTGGTAACTTTCTCTATGAGAATGCCAAAGGGGGGGGGGAGTAATGCAGAATATCCTCAAAGGAGAGTAGTTCAAAACCCCTATATCATGCCCTCTCTGAAAGATCTCCAGGACCCAGGTGTCCACTGTAATAGCAGTCCAGGCAAGGTAGAACAGGCACAGTCTGTTGCCAAAGACTGGAGACAGGCTGGGGGCAAGGGCAATAGGAGAGTCAAAAGCACTGCTCGCCTTGCTTGGTCAACTTTTTCTTTTAGGAGTGGAGGCAGTACCAAGAAGATACTGAGGCCTTATACGAAGAAGTAGATGGAAAACTTGGCTTCTGAACTATCAGGATGCAGACAGGCTAAATTATTTCCTAGGCCCCGAAGGCTGCCTGGAACAGGTATAATGGGAACAAGATGACTACTAGCTCTGAGTTGGAAACTCAAACTTGCAGGCCATAGTCTGAATCTTCGGTGTAAGTTTCCAACTTGTCATCTGTCTCTGTGTTGAATAAGTCTCCTTCATCGAAGGGTAGATCGTCTATAGTTAACCTTGCCTGGTTAAAAAGTCCTCACATCCTCCGCTATGCATGTCTCCATCAGTCAGCTGCACCTGCCAAAGTTTTGTCACAACAGCCAGCTACATGATGTGCTGAGTTTAACTGTTGTACTGTGAAAGGGTGGGCCCTCAGTCTGGGCCCTCAACTGCCATCTGCATGCCCTCTTCTGGTAGTTCAGCAAGGAGTGGAATCATGCGTTCTCAAAGGTGCTGTTGGTACGCCCCATGAAGGCTTCCTAATTTGCTATTCAGAAGCAGAGGGGCCTATAGTTGAATAGAACATTTTCACCATGAGGTCCAACATTTTCCTCTTGTTATTGGCAGGAGTCTCTTTTGCAAGGATTCTGATTGGGCTGCTTCCACCATGATGGCGTTTGGCTTTGGATGATGATGATGATGAAGAAACCAATCTGAACCAGATTCTGACACTCTGCATAAAAGTCAATTTTCTTCAAAGTGGATGGAATAGCAGATGGAGTAGCCCAAGACCTACAAGCAACTTTAAGGAGCAATGGAAGAACTGGAAGAGAAGCCACTGTCAATACTTTAGACTGTATTCACCTGTAAACTGGGTCCACCAGCTCAGCCGCAAGTATGGTGACCTCTAGGTCTAAGGCATGGGCCATTCTCAGCATTTCCTCTGTGAAAGAGTGGACATCATCTCTAAGAGAAACAGATTTATGCTTCTGGGGGCCCCTGGGGGAGACCATATAACAGGCTTGACCAAGGAAGCAGAAGAGGATTCTAAACCTGAATTTCCAGATGTGAAGAAAGAGAAGAGGCCTGAGCAGGAAACATGGAGGGGGGGATCCACATGACACAAATAATCCAGGTTCAAACTGGATCATTTGCATGGCTTCTTCCTATGGAATCCTGGGATTTGTAGTTTGGTGAGGCATCAGCACTCTTTGTCAGAGAAGGCTAAAGACCTTGTAAAACTAGAAACCCCAGGATTCCATAGGAAGGACCTATGGAAATAATCCAGCTTCAAACTGTATTATTTGTGTCGTGCGGATTCCCCCATCATCTTCTGATTCAAAGATTGAACCTGAGGAGGGACTGGTGAAGGTTTTTCATCAACAGATCCCCCTCTTAACTGGAGGTCAAGCATGGGAGGAAGGAGCAGCCTGACCAGAGGTGGTCTTCTCAAGTGTGTCAGGCTAGAGGGGCAATTTATGTCTGCTCAGTGCCAACAGCACCAGATAGGATCCAGAACGCAATAGTCGAATGTGACAGCGATGGTGCTGAGATGAACTATGTCAATAATAAGATAAATCATAGTGATGGTAGACAGGATAGGAACCACAGAGAAGATGTCAATCACACTCCATGGCTTCGTAATAACTGATGGGGAGAGCCGACTGTAAGCAGAATGCCTGTGCCTGATGATATCTCTTAGAACCATCATAATCATAATTTCCATAAAAGACTGATTCTCACGAGCCAAGGGCAGGGGGTAGGGAACTTCTGATGCTGCGTTGATGGGGACTCCACAATCTCTCCCTCCGAGGCAGAACCAATGTGTATGATCTGCAGAGACTCAGAGGAGGGAGGTCTAGGGTGAACTCAGGCCTCAGGGAAGAACACAATGATTCAACCTCGACCGGAACTATCCCTTGTGTTTCCAGCACTTGAACCACCACTGACAGCTGCTGGGTTTGCCCTGATGTTGTCATAATCAAGGAAGTTGACATCCCCTGGCATTGCAGGGACATCAAAGCAAGACTTGGTGCCAACAACCTCAGTATCAAGGGCATCTTAATGCAAATGGCAGAATCAGATGCAGGGTGGACAGAACCACCTTGTGAGGTCTCCATTCAAATCCCCAAATCTAAAAGGGATCATTTTACCACTAGCCACATTGATGATCCAGCAGTGGCAGCCAAGGTGGCATGAGGCAGAATGGTTCCAGAATCTGAGGCTGCGGGTCAAAAAGTTTGCTCATATAAGAGTGCTTATAATCCCAAAGACCAATTTTTGTAGGCTTGTAGTGTTAAGGCCTTGCAGCAGATACAAGCCCCGCCCCCCATTATGGCCCCCACCAAGGTACAAAAGGCAAAAAGACTGCCCATCCTTTCCTGGGGTATTGGCAACACATGTGGCACATTTCTTAAAGGAGCTTGAGGAAGTCATATGAGAGCACCAAAAACAGCCCCCTTAAGATGTGACGTAACCGGGGATGAAGTCAAGCTGGGAGTTCAGAAAAGGCCAAATCGAGATCTGAAAGAATAGTCAAGCCAATAAAATAGTGATAAGAACCTCCAAAAATAAAACAATCCCAAACCAGAATCCAAAAGAATATACCAAGAGACAGATCAAAATTCGAGTAAACCTAATAACAGACAACTGAATAGCTCTGAATAGTTCCTATGATGCTGCTGCAGTGGCAAATGAAAAGGAACTGACGGTTTAGGTGGAAACCATGCTGTTAAGCACTCAGGGTGGGTGGGATTACTGCTAAAAAAGTGTGTAATACCTCTAGAAGTTTCCAAATGATGAACTACACAGGTGCAGATAACCCCATTTGTGTGATTCACAGAGACCACAAAGAAGAAAGAACAATCCACGCCCCATCCAAACTAGTGACAAAAATCCTTCCCAGATTTTAGAGGATCTGAGCACTTTCAAAATCTTTAATGGAATTAAAACACAAGAAAAACTACTAAGGATGTAGTTCAATTAAAGTTACTTTTTCTAATTACTGCTACAATTTTTGTGTCTTGTTATTTCCAAATACGACTCTTCGAACATTTTCATCAGAGCTGTATACGTACAATCCTAAATATACACTGGACTGACTATGTGACAAATGTTGCTGTCCTTGAGCAAGCAGGGATCACCAGCATTGAGGCCATGATATTAAGAACACAGCTGCACTGGGCAGGATACGTTTCTAGGATGGAGGACCATCGCCTCCCAAAAATAGTACTCTACGGTAAACTCGCCACGGGTCAGCGTAAGAGGGGTGCTCCAAAAAAAGCGATACAAGGATTCCCTGAAACAACATCTCAGGCTTGGCCAAATTGATCACCAATAATGGTCCACCATGGCCTCACATCGGGAGGCATGGAGACTCACTAACCACAATGCTGCAGCTTTATTTGAGAAGTCACGCCGAACAAGTCTTGAAGAGAAACAACAACACAGAATGAATCACAACCCAGAAACATCATCCAATGAGACCCTCCGCTGTGCTTTCTGCAACCAGACTTGTTTATCTTGGATTGGCCTTTTCAGTCATCAGTGCGCTTGCAGAAAGTGCGGGATGAGTCCTTTCTGAATCTTCGTTTGCGAAGAAAAGCCAAAGAGAGAGATTTCCAAATGATACTTACGTATTCATAGTGAAAGCATAACAAACAGAAGGTTAAGAAAGCTTTTATAATGGCATAAGAGATGAACTCTGATGACATATTTCAAGTGTGGAAACTACAGGATAATGGAAAACAGTTCAATTAATGTCTTGAGAGTTGTACCATTTTAAAAAGGGAGAGAGGAAAAACAACTTTTAGGCTTCATAGCTGATATGAACTTTGAGTAGCAGTGTTCCCCAATACACAGTTTATTATAGTACCACAACCTGACAGAAAGCATTTCTTTCAGGAAATGATAAATGTTTCATCATGAAGTAAACACACTAGTTAACAATAACATTTTAGTGGTCTGAATTAAATGCAAAAATCATACAGTTAAACCTAAATCCAAGAGTTAATTCCAACTACAATAGACCTGTTGAATCAATAAAATGTATATGTGTTGGCTTACCAAGCTTCAATGATTTCAGTAGATCTACTCTAAATGGTACTAACAATTGGCTTTTGGCCTAAATGCCTGAATGCCAATTATGTGCTACTTCAATTTGAATTTATCTCATCTCATTAGTAAACCAAGTAAACTATTTGTAACTTAAAACTGTGGAAGACATTTTTTAAATGAAAAATGAAGTTCCAAAGTCTAACAGAGTGAAAAATCTGACTCTTTCACTAAAATGTGTTGCAACAAACACAATGCAAGCTAAAGAGCATGGTCTCCATCCAGTCAAGTAAGAGCACAATGCCTGCAGACAGGAGAGTCCTACTGGGCTCAATACAGGAAAGTTTTCCAAATCCTTCACCAACACACGCACAACAGTGCATATGTAAGCAGCATAAGACAACCAGAGGAAATTGCTCATGTGATTTATGAGCAATTAATCCCTAAGTAGCACTTGCTGCATGTCATGCAAAGTCTTCTTACACTCACACTGAAGGAGAAACAGAGGAAAAAGATGTCACTTCTGCCATGGCATAACTCAGCCATGTCCTTTCCCCCCTTCCAATTAAAGTAATTATTTATCAGCATTTGAATATCAAGAGATTTCCAGAAATAACCAAGATAATTGCTTTTGATACTCTCAATGGTTTTCAAACTTAGCAAGAACACAGAACCAAGTAGTCAGGGGGTTGACTTTTAATATGAATTCCAGTCTCTGCAGAAAAATAACTATGCTTATTTACAAGTTTAAATTTTAGAATCCATTCTCTGTGGCCAGTATGCTTTTTTAAAAAAATATTATTTTTGTCTCTCATTTTTTTTTTCAAAATTGTCAACTAATTTTTTCTCATTCTTGGGACACAGCATGAAAGGTGTGCTTACCATGTTAAACATGGCACATTACCATGTTAAACATGGCACATCTCTTATGTTACTTTTGAGGATACCACCACAACCACCTCCACCACCACTCTCAGATTTGTGTACTTCTTCATAATCAAAGTTTTTCAGCTGGGCAGTGCTGCTTCCCATACGATTGGCAATAAGTCTTAACAGCAGTCTCATTTTCTGATGGTAAGTGTGCCTAACAAGAAGTGGTGGTCCCTTGTGTCTTAAATCTCATGTTCACAGGTGCAGGGAGACAAGGCAGCCTGGTTAACAATGGGCAATTCTTGGGATAACATCTTGTGTCTCTTTGGAAACTAACAAATCTGTTTTGACAGAAACTTCCACAGACATGCATCTGACAAACTAGCCTCTCTGCTTATCAAAGTTCAGAGCACCACAAATACACAGTTACTATGTTTTTCAACTATCTCAGTCCTTTCACACAAGCCGGCTGCCTGGGACTTACCAGCAGCCGCATTTGCGGCCGGTGTCGCCCCGTGCCCGGCCTGGCTGCATGGCCGGCATGGGCGCCGCCATGCCGGCAATCCTCTTCCCGGCCTGCTCCTATAGGCAGGGAAGAGGATCATGAGGTAGCTAATCGGTGGGAGGCAGCTCCCACCCGATTGGCTGGCTTACCCTGCCTTTGGCCAATCGGGGCCAGCGCTCAGCGCGGCTGCTGATTGACCGTGAGGCGGGGTCAGTCCCCATCGCGGTCTGCCAGCCGGGTATTTATTCCCGGCCAGCCCGCGGCTTTAGTCAGTTGGCTCTTGTGAGCCGAAGAGGACGGAACTCTCGGGGAGCTCCAGGGAAGACCCTGCAGCGTCAGCAGCGGCGGCGGCGAGTCCGTGGGAGGCCGAAGAAGTGGCGGCGAGGCGCTGGGAGAAGCGGCGGTCTGCAGCCCAGAAAAGGGCGAACAGCGGCCGGCAAGGCCGACGAGGGCCCCATCGAAGAGGGCAAAGGTGGTCCCGGTGCGGATGGAGCGGCGGACGGCAGCCCCTCTGGAGGGCGAGGAGAACCCAAAGAAGAAGTCTGCTTGGGCAGGCAATTAAAAAGAGCTGAGTGGGGCTGTGGCACCCATCAGGGAGCAGCCACCGCAAGGGAAGTGGGGCTAGTGGCGGGCAGCTAGTCCCGGAGGAGCGGCTCCGGCGGCGGGGCAGGCAACCCCCCTCCAATAACAGAAGGGGTTAGGGCCCGGGGTGGCATCCACAAAGGGGGGGCTCGGGCGGAGGAGCGGGTGTTACCACCCTCCCTCCAACATCAGGAGGGGTAAGGGTCTGAGAGGCTGAGCACTGGGGACCAGGGGTGCCCCTGGTGGACAGCAGACCCATGGAGGGTATAGGGCAGTCCGGGCTACGAGGGGGACGGACAGGCCACAGGCCGGCACCAGCTGGGGGGAAGCTCCTCTTAGGGGCTATTGAGCACCTTCCAGGCGGGGAAGGGCCGAGGGGACCCCAAGTGGGGGGGTTATCCCTTGGGGAGCAAGCAGCCCCCATTTAGGGCGGACAAGCCAGGACAAGGGCGACAGATCTGCTGGGGCAGGCGGGCTCCCAGATCGTTCGCAAAGGGCTTCACAGGTGGGTGAAGCACAATAGACGGGGGTGGATAAGCCAAGGTAGAAGGAACCTAGGCACAGCCAGGAGTGAGGCAAGCTCGGTTCAGAGCTGCCTAATACAGGGCGGCCAAGCCAAGAGAGACCCTCCCCCCAGCCAGGGAGTAGCGGGGCAGAATTAACGGTGCCTCTTGCTGAACTCATTGACAGGCCAATACCAGGCCAACTATTGTAGAGCTAAAATCACTGCTACCTCCTCCTCTGTTGGATATGCCACCCAAAAAGAAAACAGTGCCCAGCAAGCCTGCGACCAGGGCTCAGTCGGGCCAAACGCCCAAATCTTGGGCTACCCTGGCACCTCATGCTCGGAAGGCCAACCCTCCTAAGGGGGCGGCGGGCGGCTCCAAGGCCGTCGAGCAGATTCTAGGTGGCACCGCAGCCCCCAACCTCCAGGAGCTGACCCGTGCTGTCACGATCCTTGCCGAGCAGGTCGGGGAACTGAGGTCCGGCAGGGGTCAGGACGTTGGTGCAGCCGCGCCAGCCGCTGGGCCCTCAGAGGACCTCGAGGTAGGACAGCGTGGCAAGCACAGGTCGCCTTCGCCAAGTGAGGTCAGCGTGATATCCTCAGACAAATCGTCCCCAGTGCGGGGAGGCAGAGCCGCGGGAGGAAAAGATCGCAGGAAGGAAAAGGAGGGCAAGAAAAGGCAGGCCAAACGAAGGAAGAGGGACTCAGACAGCGAGGGATCTTCAGGTGAGTCCTCCAATGAGGATATGGACCGAGCGGGGTACTGGTCTGCGGCAGCACTGGTCCCAGGGTTGCCCTCTTGGGCCATCAAGGCCAGGCCTGCAGCGGAACCGGGCTCTGCCAGGCCATCCAGGGCATGGCGGGATGGGACAGCCAGTGCGGGGCCCTCCACTCCCAGCCTTTTTCAGGAGCATGAGGACCCTCCCGGGATCCACCTAGACAAGAAAACCCGCAATAATATCCTTAAGGGATATTATGTGGATATCTTTTCACTCCTTAAGCCCAAGGGGGAGGTGGGCAGCACCCCTAAGTCCATGAAGTCTTCTGATAAGAACAAACCTGACCTGGTGGAGCGCTCGTTCCCCAACTGGCTGGCTGGGTATACGGTTTTCATGGGGGTAGTGGGCATGGCTTATCCGGACAGAGGGTGGCAGCTGGCCAACCACCTGAGCAACGTGCTCAAGACCAAATCTCTGGCCAGGGAGGCGGCAGCCATCGAGTATGACTCCGCCTTCCGCAAAAGGGCTTCTAGAAACCCTAGGGCCAGGTGGGATCTCATTAATGACAAACTTTGGCTTGTCATTGTGGGATCACACATCAAGGGCAAGCACAAAGCAGGCAAACAGCCTCGCAAGAGGGATGCCCGCCGGTTGGTTTGCTGGGAGTACAATGCGGGAAAATGCCAGCGATCCCGTTGCAAGTTGGAGCATTACTGCGAGAACTGCTACGGTTCTCACCCTAGGACCAGCTGCCCTCGACCCAGCACTTCCGCCCAGTCCTTTCACTCGGGATGCCCTGCTTCCTCTGGTGTCAAGAGGGAATCAGGGTCAGGCAGCAACGCCGGGCAGGGAAACGGAAAGCAATAGTGACAGTCCAGAGGGGGGCCGCTTGGCCTTCACACCTGTAAGGCTCCAGGCACTCCTCTCTCTCCTGGCACTATATCCTAATAAACAGGCAGCCTCGTACCTCAGGGATGGGTTCTCCTTCGGCTTCAGGATACCCGCCTTGGGCCCTAGGCTAGCCTCTGCATCCGGCAACCTTAAGTCCGCTTCAGAGCTTCCTGAGGTAGTGGCTGCCAAGATTGCCAAGGAGTGCGCCGCGGGGAGGGTCGCTGACCCCTTCCCCGCCCCTCCTTTCAGCAACCTCAGGGTTTTCCCCCTTGGGTGTGGTCCCCCAAAAAATGCCAGGCGAATTCCGCCTTATCCATCACTTATCCTACCCCAAGGGAGCATCAGTAAACGACGCCATACCTCCTGAGCTCTGCTCAGTGCGTTATGCGTCATTCGATCACATGGTTAAGCTTGTCAGATCCTGTGGCCCGGGTGCCCTTATGGCGAAATGCGACATCCAATCTGCATTCCGGCTGCTACCAGTCCACCCTGAGGACCACACCTGTTGGGTTTTAAGTTCCAGGGCCAGTGGTACTACAACATGGCGTTGCCCATGGGGTGCTCTATCAGCTGTTTCGCTTTCGAGGCATTCAGCACTTTCCTTGAATGGGCCCTGGTCACTCATTACCATGATGATTTCCTCATGATCGGGGCGGCCGGGGGGCTGGAGTGCGGGTTTCTGCTTAAGTCTTTTCAGGATTTGGCTCAGGAGCTAGGCGTCCCCTTGGCCCCAGACAAAACGGTGGGCCCGGCCAGCAGCATCACCTACTTGGGGATCACGCTGGACTCCGTAGCAGAAGTCTCCCGACTGCCTGAAGATAAGCTGGCCAGGATCAAACAGAAGCTTCTACTCCTCCTAGAACAGAAGAAGGCCTCCCTGAAGGATATCCAGTCCTTGTTGGGTCACCTTAACTTTGCTTGCAGGGTGGTGGCCCCGGGCAGGGCCTTCTGTGGCAGACTGGCCAGAATTACCGCTGGCATCAAGTCCCCTCACCACCGCATCCGGCTCACCAAGGGGGTTAAGGAGGATCTTAGGGGGTGGCTCAGATTCTTGGAGGGCTACAATGGGGTGACATTCTGGCAGGGGGAGGCGTCACTTGGGGCAGGGTTGCAAGTCCACTCGGACGCTGCTGGGGGTTTCGGGTTTGGGATTTTCTTTAACGGGCATTGGTGCACTCAACCATGGCCTCCTGCCTGGAGGGAATCTGATGTTATTCGGGACCTCACGTTTCTCGATTTTTTCCCCATATTAGTAGCAGTCTATCTGTGGAGAGACGAGTTCTGCGACAAGCGAGTGTGCTTTTGGTGCGACAACCAGGCGGTGGTCCACATTATTAAATCTCAGTCTTCCAAGTCTGGCAGGGTCATGCGACTCGTCAGGGAATTCGTCCTGGTCTGCTTGGCAGCCAACATTTCCTTCACAACACGCCATTTCCCAGGTGTAAATAACGAAATAGGCGATGCTTTATCTCGATTCCAGGATGGCAGATATCGGGAATTGGCTCCCGAGGCAGACCTCACTCCGGTCACCTTCCCGGTCAAACTCTGGCATCTTGGGAAGGAACGGTGCTCTGGGGGGGTCTTTAACTCCTTGGCACCTTCCACCCGGGCCAGTTATTTCCAGGCGGTCCGGCAATTCGACGACTCCAGAAGGTGTCATGGATATGGAAGCTCCTAGCCAACCATGGAACGAGAAATGCTCCATTACATTGGGACATTGAAGAAGGATGGCCTCGCCCCTAGGACTATATCCCTCCATCTGGTGGCCATCTCCTTCTTCAGTAAAGCAGCGGGACATGGGGATCCGTGTGGTTCATTCTTGATCCGCAAAGCAATCAAAGGATGGCGCCGCATGGAAGGAGGCAAGCAGGACACTCGCAGATCAGTCTCGTTTGGACTCCTATGCAACCTCATCTCGGCCCTGGCAGCTATTTGTCGGTCCAGGTACGAAACTTTGCTATTTCGATCTGCTTTCTCGGTTACTTTCTTTTCAGCTCTTCTCATCGGGGAGCTGGTCTGCAGAGCCAAGGCACCTGGGAATGGTTATGCTCTTCAGCGGTCGGACGTTGTTCTGGCAGACGGGGTTCTTCACTTGCGGCTACGAAAGTCCAAGAACAACCAGCGTGGACAGGGGGCCGTCATCCGGCTTTGGGCACTGGAAGGATCTCCGGCTTGCCCAGTACACCTCTTGTGGTGATACCTTGTGCACCGTGCTGATGTCCCTGAGCCCGTTCATCCACAAGGACTTATACTTTTTGACTCGTTTCCAGTTTGTCAGCATTCTTCGAGCCGCTTTAAGGCATATCAGATGCCCACCAGACGACTTCAGCGGGCACTCCTTCCGGATTGGCACGGCCACCACCGCGGCAGCAGAAGGCATGATGACTTCAGACATCCAGCACCTGGGCAGATGGTGGTCCAAGGCATTCTCCACGTACATCCGTCCGGGACTCGATCTTCTTCACAGCTAGGGTCAAGCAGCAGATCCCCCCAGGCAGGTGGTATTTCTCTCTGGTGATAGCTGTAGGGTTGGCGGAGCCGAGCGGTCCTCACTCGGCTTTGTTGGCGGTGGGCATGGGTTTTGTTCCCGACTGGTGGGGGGGAGTTGGGAGGCCCCGGCTGGCCCGTAGTGGGCTTGCCGGGTCCTGGGCCAGGATTGTTCCTGTGCAACTCCCCCCCAGGGGAGACCATCAGGTCACGTGGATCCATCACGTGATCGCGTCACATGAGTTCTACTTTTCCAGTCACGTGACGTGGTCACATGACCAGGCACGTGATTGGTCACATGATCTGCACGTGACCTGGGCACTGGGTCCAGTTTTTGGGGCGGACTCAGGTTTGGCGTTAGGGCAGGTTGAGGGCTCTCATCTTGCCCCCACTGTAAACTCATGCCCAGACCAACCTCTAACATCTATCACCAAACAGAAAGTTGTGGCCTTTTCCGCCAATTATCCTATTATCTCATGTAATAAACTTATTTTGTGCATGTTCAACTGTGTGTGTATCCTTGAGGGGGCAAGGCTTGGGGGGCGGGGGCTCTTCGACACTTGGTCGCAATAATCAGTTTTTAAACTTAAATTCTTATGTCTATTTCCAGACTAGTTAAGTTTTCTTTTTATTTCTTCATATATTCCTAATATCTTTGGCAACCAAACATTGTGAGCTGACATTCTGAGAGGATTTCAGACTCTGTGACACAGTATTGGATTCCACTGCTTGATCAGGTGATTCTAATCAGGTCTAGCTGAATCAGGAGACCATTTGGACAATAAAGCTTAAAGTATCAAAAGGCTCTCTCAAACAACTTGCAAACTTGATCCAAATCCTTAGCAGTCAACCATATACTGCATGATATATGTTTCATACTAGTTCAAAAATGTGAGAATCAATGACTCTATATTTTAGAAAGAGAGAATTCTCTAAGTCTACCAAATATGGTATTGAAAGCAAGTACAGATTACTATATTTTGAATGAGAGCAACCATGCCACCCTGACCCCTGAAAATTAACTCATAATGTACTAGCTGTACCTGCTGTATCATACACAGCTGTAGGAGATTGTAAAGCTTATAAATTTTACGTTACTCCACTAAGTGGATGGCTCTCTCCTCTGTTACCCCTCCCCCCGTTGAATGCCTTCCCAGTATCACTGCTGGGACCAGGGAGGGGAAGGATGGGTCTCTCCCCCCTGTCCCCTTCCCATGATCCTTTACCGCCACTGTTGTGGGACCAGGGAGGGGAAGAATTGGTCTCTCCTCCCTCCCCCCATGGATCCCTTCCCACTACTGCTGCTGCCAAGACTGGGGAAGTGGAAGACAGCTCTTTCCTCCCTCCCCCCCCCAAGATCCCTTCCTGCCACTGTTGCTGCCGTGGCCAGGACGGGGGAGGGGGAGGACAGCTCTTTCCTCCCTCCCCCTACAGATCACTTCACACTGCTGTTGCTGCCACGGCCAGGACCAGGGAGGGGGAGGATGACTGTCTCCTCCCTCCCCCCAGCGGATGCCTTTTTGCTACTGCTGCTGGGCCAGAGAGGGGGGAGTGACAGCTCTTTCATCCCTCCCCCACTCATGGATCCCTTCCTGCCACTGCCACCACCACATTCCATATGTTTCTTCCCCCAGCGTGGTGATTGGCCAGCCAACGGAGCACTATGATTAGTTGGTATTTTCCTAAGCAGCCAATCACCACACTGGAAATGGCAACATACCCAAGAGCATTATACAGAGAGATTGTACTACTTTTATTTTAGGAAGCTCTGAATGCCTTCACATACCACAGGCATCTAAGATTATTTTATAAATCTGAAGTATAATTATGGGGAAAGTGTTTGAAGATATGGGTATTATAGGACTGTGATGTACACTATAGTTAAGTTGATTGGCCCTTTCAACTTTGTACATGTCCACAAATTCTACTTTAAGCTAGAGATAGATATTATTGCTTCTTCTCCCCCTGCCCGCACAGTTTGAAAGTTCCCTGGAAGAACCTATTTCCCAGAAGAAAAATTATGAATTTGAGTGAGTTTGTGTTAGAAGTACTACTGCTTGTGTTGGTACATGCCATGCTATTATATGTTGCTATGTTTGTGTACACATGTCATATAAAATGTAAAGATATGTGTTTGTGTGATTTATATAGATATCTCATAGCAAGTGCCTTTACATGTGGCAAGTTGTTGTATTTGAGTGTGGTATTTAGCCACACAAGTTTACACTGCATATGCTCTCGATGCTACATGTGGTCTGTTGCTGCATGTGTTCATATAATGCATACTGCAATATGTGTTTGCATGGCATTCTCCTGTACCTTATTGTGTATTAGTAAGCAAAGGGCCTCTCCATTGATGCCCCCTTGTCGTGGGAGAGAGGCTTGCATACCCTAATGATGTTTTGAGCTATGCTGGCGGTGGCAAAATAGCCACTGATAGGGTCTCCCATGCCAGACAGGTCAAAACCGAAGGGTCTGACAAAGAGCATCAAAGGGCAGGATGGGCTCTCTAGCTTTATGGCAACCATCCTAGGAGAAGGAAAACTCTAATCCCAAACCCGGGCAGATGGTGCTCATCCAATCATGTAAGGTCAACCATCAAAGAGAAGGAAACTCTAATCAAACCTACGACCCGAGGACCTCGCTGCTACTGTCCATGCTTGCAAGGCCACAGCAGATGAACCTTTGGTTTAAAGGGTGAGGCCAGTTCTGTGCACACTGCGCTCCACCAGAAAAATCCATTGCACAGGCTCAAAGGACAAATCCCATTCCAAAAAACCCTGTAGCGATAGGCGAGGGACGAAACGGCAAGTGTAAAGATGCACTGGAAGCTGCAGACCCAACCCTGCATGCAGGTGGTTCAGGACTTTGGTCGCTCAGAGGCTGACCTGGGAGATGATAGTCTTGTTCCGCAGCATCCTGAATGACCAAGCAGCCTTTTCTAAGGAGAGCACTGCTTGCTCCATATGGAGAGGGACCTAGAAAAGGTGGCCTAATGAAAGCTCATCCCCAACTACCTGGTTGGCTAGCCGCAGCCAACAGGAATCTTCTGATGCAGTCAAACCAAGGCAAAGAAACAAAGGCACACCAGCCTCCAAAGGTGTAAATAAACTGACGCGTGCATGCTGGAACATCAGAACCATGCGAGACTCTGCAGATAGTGGACGGCCTGAGCGTCGTTCTGCTCTAATAGCCCATGAACTATCACGACTTAATATTGACATCGCTGCTCTTAGTGAAGTTCGTCTCCATGAGGAAGGTAGCCTTAAAGAACATGGCACCAGAGAAACATTTGCAATGTCCGTCATACTTGAGTGATGCCCAGTGCAGAATGCCAGACAGATCATCGCCTCGTAAGATGTAAACTAAACCTTCATTGTAAGTTCAAACCTAAGAGGGGTGGCATCCTAAAGAAGAGACTCCAAGTCAACAATCTTCAACAAGCTACCATGAGAGACAACTTCCAGGCAAACCTACAAACAAAACTTGAAGACCATTCTATAGATCCTTCTCCTACAGTGTTTTGGCAACATATCAAAAACAGTATCCGCCAGTCTGCAGAAGAACCCCTCAGGTTCTCCCACAAGAAAAATCAAGACTGTTTTGATGAAAACAACCAAGAGATCCAGGAGCTGTTGGCAAAGAAGAGAACTGCTCACCAGGCACACCTCGCCCAGCCAACTTGCCATGTAAAAAAAGCAGCTTTCGGTCTCACATGTAGTAAACGTCAACAAAAACTCTGAGACATGCAGAACAAGTGGTGGATCAATATAGCACAAAAGACACAACACTGTGCAGATCTGGGTGATTCTAGAGGATTTTATGAAGCTCTTAAGGCAGTGTTTGGACCTACTTATCAGGTCCAAAGCTCCTTATACAGTACAGATGGTCAAACATTAATTACTGATAAAGCCTCCATCCTGAATCGATGGGCTGAACACTTTCAAAGTCTCTTTAGTGCCAACCAAGTAGTCCAAGGCTCAGCTATCCAACATATGATACAAAAACCCATGAAAAATGAATTGGACATAGCTCCCACTTTGGAAGAGACCCTTAAGGCCATACAGCAGATGAAAAACGGCAAGGCAGCTGGGATTGATGGAATCCCACCTGAAGTTTGGAAACGCGGAGGTCATGTACTCCATGATAAATTCCACAAACTCCTTGTAAATTGCTGAGAAAAGGGGGAACTGCCATCAGTTCTCCGAGATGCAGTCATCATCACCCTCTACAAGAAAAAAGGATCAAAATCCGATTGCTCAAACTATAGACGCATAACACTGCTCTCTATTGCTGGAAAAATCCTTACAAGGATACTCCTGAACAGATTAGTTCCTGCTATTGCAGAAGAACTTCTTCCTGAAAGCCAATGTGGCTTCAGAGCCAATAGGAGTACTACAGATATGGTATTTGCCCTTAGACAACTGCAAGAGAAACGCAGAGAGCAGAACAAGGGTCTCTATGTAACATTTGTTGACCTCACCAAAGCCTTCAACCCCGTGAGTAGGAAAAGTCTGTGGCAGATCCTGGAAAGACTAGGATGTCCCCCCAAATTGCTTAAAATGATTATCTTGCTACACGAGGGCCAGCGCGGTCAAGTCAGATATTGCGATGCTCTTTCAGAGCCCTTTCTAATAACTAATGGAGTGAAGCAAGGTTGTGTTCTTGCGCCAACTTTATTTACAATGTTCTTCAGCATGATGCTCCAAAGGCCTATGGCAGAGCTCGAAGAAGACGACGGCATCTATATACGTTACCGTACTGATGGTAGCTTGTTTAACTTAAGCCGTCTGAGGGCTCTCACTAAGACTCTAAACTATCTAGTCCGTGAGCTGCTCTTCGCTGATGGTGCTGCCCTTGTTGCTCTGCAGCGCCTAACATCCTGCTTCGCAACAGCTGCAGAGCTGTTTGGGCTGGAAGTCAACCTTAAGAAAACAGAAGTTCTTTACCAACCTGCACCACAGGACAAACGCCACCATCCCCACATTACCGTCGACAGCTCTGTGCTTAAGTCCATTCAGCAGTTCACTTACCGGGGAAGCATCATCTCCTCAGATGCCAAGATTGACAAAGAGATCGATCACAGATTAGCAAAGGCACATAGCGCATTTGGAAGACTTTACAAAAGACTCTGGAGTAATAAACACCTGAGGCGAAACACAAAAATCAGTGTGTATAGAGCCATTGTACTGTCTATTCTCCTTTATGGCTCTGAAACATGGGTCACCTATCGCCACCACTTACGACTCCTCAAACACTTTCATCAGCACTGTTTGCGCACAATCCTAAATATACACTGGACTGACTATGTGAGGAATGTTGCTGTCCTTGAGCAAGCAGGGATCACCAGCATTGAGGCCATGATATTGAGAACACAGCTGCGCTGGGCAGGGCACGCTTCTAGGATGGAGGACCATCATCTCCCAAAAATAGTACTCTACGGTGAACTCGCCACGGGTCAGCGTAAGAGGGGTGCTCCAAAAAAGCAATACAAGGACTCCCTGAAACAACATCTCAGGCTCGGCCAAATTGATCACCAACAATGGTCTGCCCTGGCCTCACATCAGGAGGCATGGAGATACACTATCCACAATGCTGCAGCCTTATTTGAGAACTCACGCGGAACAAGTCCTGAAGAGAAATGACAACGCAGAAAGAATCACAACCTGGAAACATCACCCAAGGAAACCTTCTGCTGTGCTTTCTGCAACTTGACTTGTCTATCCCGGATTGGTCTTTTTAGTCATCAGCGCGCTTGCAGAAAACACGGGATGAGTCCTTCCTGAATCTTCGTTTGCGAAGAAAAGCCAGAGAGAGAGAGAGAGAGAGAGAGAGAGAGAGAGAGAGAGAGAGAGAGAGGGAAGCAAAGGGATCTTTTAGCTCCTTTGAGACTGAGAGAAAATTGTAGCATAAACTTTCATAGACTTAATCTACTTCCACAGATACTGAAGTGAACTTGTGCCCAGGATCAGACCTTATAAGCAGGCTGTTGAATAGCCATAGACATAGCATTTCTACTTCCTAGGCACCAGTTTACTCCAGCATCTGAGGAAGCAAGCTAAGTTTATTAAAACTTACACTACAATTTTTCTCTCTCAGTCTCAAAGGTGATACAAGACCTCTTTGCTTACTGACTAACGCGGCTATGTAGTTGAATTCTAATCTTATTGTGCATTGTGTGTGCTGTTTCTGAGTGTTACTCTTCCACATCATTGCAATAGTATGCTTCTCCATGTGTTTACAAGTGACAAGCAATGAAAAATGTGTTACTGTGCTTGACTGTGTTCATTATGTTGCTGCTTGTTGCTGGCCACATCTGCTTGTCTCACAGTTCTTAATGTGCTGCTCATGTTTGTATATGACAGACTCCTGTGAATGTTTGTAGTTGAAACATTACTTCATGCTGCTGCATATATTTGCATATGCTATACAGTACTCTTGAATCTGTATGTGATGTTCTGATGCATGTTGCTGTGGATGTCTGTGTGTGACTTACTCTTGTATGCTTGCATGTGACAAACCTTGGACTTTGTTTATGTGATAATCAAACCTCTGTGAATTTGCTTGCCTTCATCTATGTATTTGCTTGTGACATACTGCTGAACGCAAGTGTGTTGCACTTATTTGTGTGTGGTATGCTATTGTTCTGCATGTTCGGATATGACGTGACCTAGATCCCAATATCTGTTATTATGTAAAATGGAAACAAGTACTGCAATCTTGTACTGTATATTCTAATAGCCTATTATTTAACATCCACAAGACCAACTTCCACAGAAACTTCTATCGATGTTTTATCAAACATTAATAGATGCAGTTTTAAATTCTAATAACCAAGTTTTTGCACAACTTATATTAATGTACATGATGGTAAGGTATATTAACATAGTTTTAATTCAATTTTAATTCAAAAATGAATATCAGCAAAGTAAGTATGCATTCATTAGAACAGATTTTCTTTACTTACAAATTGTACAACCTAATGATTTAATTAATTCATTTCAAACTGAGCCCACCTATTGCAAAAGTTTGATCATAAAGGCAAGATTCAACTTCCTCCTCTCTCTCTGATATGTTTCAACAGAGGTAATCTAAACAGTTGTCTGCCCCCAGTACAGTGTCCCTCTCCCCCACTACACCTTATATACTATTCCCTCTAGACCCAGGATTAGTGTCTAGCTAATTAACCATACCCTTATAGTAGCCTAAGCTTCACTGTCCCTCAAATTTGCAGAGGAAGAGGACTGGGTTGAACTGTCAAAGGAACGTACACTTGCTTGAAAGCTTTTTTTTGTTTACTACTTTCATGGCATGAGAGTTAAGGTACCTTAACCTGCTTTGGGGACATATAGTTGGCCCTCTATATCCACAGATTTGGCATCCATGGATTCCACCATCCACGGCTTGAAAATATTCCCCCACCAAAAAAAATCCAAGAAGCAAACCTTGATTTTGCCATTTTATATAATGGACACCATTTTACTATGCCATTGTATATAATGGGACTTGAGCATCCACGGACTTTGATATCCACGGAGAGTTCTGGAACCAAACCTCAGCAGATACCAAGGGCCCACTATAAATAAAACTCTAAACACCTTAACATTTCTTTTAAACTGGAATATTTTATTTTTATTTTTCAGTCTCGAATCATAGCAACCTGCAAAATTGATTTGAGGATATCTTTTAAATGCAATTAATTTACTGATTCACTTGTATTCATCCAGAGTGCCAGACTGGTTAAGGTTCCCTACTGAATGCACACTCTAGAAACCTCTATTATTCTTTATAATGTATAAAGTGACTTTTGTAACATTTCAGTGCAGCTTCCAAACAGTCTCTTAGCATTCCCAACTGTTCAGTAAATAATACGAAACAAGAAGGGATAATACTGAATCCTGTGTTTACCATAAACAGTAACTGACCAGGCAATATGTAGAAATTCCCCAACTACACTTTCTGGAATTGCATAGTGACACTAGAGCAGAACCACTGCAAAGCAGATCTCTAAATCCTCCATCTACAGAGAAGTTTTAAGGATCTACAGTAATAACAGGAGTATGAAAAGTACTGTAACTCAAAGTGGCAGCACACAAATACACTTTTTAAGGCACTTAAAAGATAAACATAAACTACATCACAAAACCAGATCCAGAAGGGAATCAAAAAACAAGTCCTAAAGTGAATACTGCTCAAAACAGCCACCACTTCCTCAAACAATTTCCTAAAATTTGAAAGTGATGACTGGATTACAGTTCCCCAGATTTAAAAGAAAAAATAGAAAGTTCGACAACTATCTTCTTTGTGCTGTATGTCCCCAGCACAAAATCCCATTTGTCACCTTCCTGGAGTATTGGAAGGAGTGTGGCTGCAAAGTAGATAAGAAGCATTTGACTGGCGTTTAACACCAACATTTTTAGGAACTGCAACCCATTACAGGATTCTATTATATTTACTGACAGCTGACTTTACAGAATCTAATTGATCACATTTCTTGCAATGTAAGTTAAACATATTTCTATATCTGTATAAACTCTTTCTCCCTCTGTTTGATGGAAAGTGACCAGAAAATCTCACTGGATTTTTTAAATTACCATTGAATATGATTGAATACAATTACAATATATGATAGTAATGAAGGATTCATGTCTCTCAAATATCATCCAAGGCAAAACAACCTTCTTTCACACATCAGTTGCTCTCTGGGCATAAAAGCAGGCAAATGCAAGAGTCTGGAAGCTTTTCAGAGTCCTGTGTCCAACGTCTAATAATAATAAAGAAGTGTTAATTATCTGTTAGTAAATCCTGGATAATTTGTTAGAATTCTTTTGAAACTACTCCAATTTTGGCCAATCACTACTTGCTCTGATTCATGGATCTTGACTGCACCAGGGATATATTCTGACTGAATTGACAATTCCCACTCAATCTTTACTGATCTCTCCAAAATGGTGGATTGCATCTTAAGATGATCTGTGTAAGCTCCAGCTGCTAAACATTTCCAAATACACGTTGAGAGAGGGGTGCTCTCTCAGTAGAAAGGCAGATCAGAGAATGGGGATTCAGCCTATGCCGGATGGGGTCACACTCCCCCTGAAATCTCAGGTTCACAGCTTGGGTGTGTGCTCCTGGACTCAGATCTGAGCCTGGATGCTCAGGTTTCAGCAGTGGCCAGAAATGCATTTGCACAATTAAAACTAGTGTGCCAGCTGCACCCATTTCTTGACAAGTCAGATCTAGCTATGGTGACACATGCCTTGATTACATCCCATTTGGACTACTGTAACACACTCTATGTGGGGCTGCCTTTAGAAACTGTTTGGAAACTTCAGCAGGTCCAAAATGCTGCGACCAGGCTGTTGACTGGGGCTGGCTACAGGGAGCATGTGACACACACACCATTGAAACAGCTGCATTGGCTACCAGACCTTTTCGGGGCAGAACTCAAAATGCTATTCTGACCTTTAAAGCCCTAAATGGCTTGGGTCCAGACCATCTGAAAGACCGCATATCCCTGTACAATCCAGCCTGAATGTTAAGATCAGATTTGTGAGGACTTAGGAGAGAACCTTCTCTGTGGCTGCTCCCAGACTGTGGAACTCCCTTCCATGGGAGGTCCGGTTGGCCCCCTCCCTGGTCTCTTTTCATTGGCAGTTGAAGTTGTTTTTATTTAGGCAGGCATTTTGAAACATGAATTTTAATTAGTGTGCTGCTTTAATGTTGTATTTTTATTGATATTATGTTTTAATTCAGGTTGTGTTTTAATTATTATATTTTAATAACAGTAATTTAATTCTTTTTAAACTTTTGTATTTTGTAATGTTTTAGTTGTGTTTTTTAATTATTGTAAGCCACCTTGAATCCCATTTTGGGAGAAAGGCAGAATATAAATCACATACACACACACACACACATATATATATATATATATATATATATATATATAATTTGAATAGGCATTCATTACTGGATGTTTCAGAAGATAATATCTTTCACAATTACCAGAAATGAACATACCATTTTCAAAAGAAGCCTGCTGAAGTAAACCCCTAGAAATTAATTTTGGTCTTTGAGAATTTCTAGATAAATTACTTTGGCATATCATATGCATTTTACCAAAGCACAAGTATGAATCCTGTAGATCTGTGACAGAAAACCATTTAAAATCTACTCCCAGAGATACATGGGTGAAAGACTCAAAGAGACCACTATTGCCTAGTATTGGATACTATGTGGTTTCACTTTTCTAACAGTACTACTATAACAATGCAGAATTACCAGATATACTCAACAGGTTAAAATTATTTATATCATAAAACACATGGAATCAGCAATTTTGTGAATTCTTCCAAATGACTGCTTCTTTTCACATGTTTACGGAGAATGAAAAAGGTTTGGTTTATATCTTAATACATTTTCAGGGTTGTTTATACAGGTTGCATGATCCCTCAGTGGCTGTATTGGTTTATAAAAATTAGCAACCAGTTGCTCAAGCAATTTCAATCCCTTTTAATTTTACTCACTCCACTTGTGTGATTTTTAGAAATTATCAACATCTTCAAAATATAACTTCTACATATCCTGAATCCTCCCCTTCTAAATCCTCTAAAGAATAAACTGTTTTTTTTTTCCCTATCCCTACATCTTCAGTCTTCATAGATATCTGTATGGGTTCTTTCTATAGTGATTTAGGAAATCTTTAGCAAAGAAAGAAGTACTTTTATTGTAATATAATTGTTCCTTTTTTTCACCTATAGAAAAGTAACAAACTCAAAAAGGTTGTTCCTAACAAACCAAAACCAAATTAGAAAATGTTGCCAATGAGCATAGCAAGCTATATGCCTGCTTACTCAAGGAACAAATCCAGCGAGCCCTCCATAGATAATCACACAAGCTTTCTGGTACATCTCCAACTTACGTCAGCAGTTTCTTAGAAACCTTCAATGCAAAAGTGATTTGGCAAATCTATTTGTACAAATAATAGGCAGACTGGACTATTGTCTAATGAAGAAAATATACAAACACCTTAAGAACTCTTTCCTAAGTATCTCAGTAATGTGTAAGTATCTCACAACAATTATTCTCATATCAATAATACTGAAGGATCAGATTTCCATTTTCTAACATCATTTTTCCAAGAGCAAAAACATTCTGGACTTTTTTTTTTTTAAGCTCTTGGTTCCATTTAATAAAAATCCAGCAATACTTGTTTCTAAATGAAGCCTGGCAAACTCACACATATGCATTTTTCTCCAACAAAGAACATCTCTGTAGAGTGTATCAATAATACCACTGCAATTCAGTGGCAAGTCAGCTCAGTGGAGCCCATCAGAAAACAGCTTATTGAAACTCTCTGATCCTTCCAGCTATTTTAAGCATAGCCATGAATCCTAGCAGTTTGGAAATGCATATCAAAAGATCACAAAAGCACTGTAGACAGGAAAGGAAAAGAATGCTTTCCATTATAAAAAATTTTTTAAAGAGATCTTTCAGCAATCTTCCAATGATAAGGGCAATATGATGCAATTGTATAACACAGCAGAAGTGCAGGGATGTATCTACGGTAGATCAACAACATGCTGGCATTCACTGCTTGATCACTTCCATTTGCAGTGTGAGCACCTAAACAAATTACAGAGCAAAGCTGTAGCTTCTGCTACTCCGATTTGTTTCTCAACAAAATCTAGAAATGCTTCTGGACTCAGAGAATACAAACCATGGATTCTATCTCTGGCTTGCTGAGAAAGGGGGAAACTAGTACACCAGCTGCATCCGGCATCACATAACAAAAGAAATTAACCACCAAGTGAAGGTCCCTGGTTTATTAAGTTCAGGGGAAAGGAAGAATGCAGCCTTTGAGTCCTTATCCCCAATAAATTCTGCATTTTAAAAAGAATTACACAAAACATTCACAGTACCTAGGGATGTGAGGGTTCAATTTTGCCACATTTGAAACCTCTGAGCCTTTATTTAACATGGAAGTAAACCACAAGTTAGGTCCCAATTTAATTTCTTGTAAATGAAGGCCTCTTCTTGGCCTAAAACAGCCTTGGGGGCCCCCAGAACATAGCAAATCATCCCCCTTTTTAACCAGTTTTGTTTAAAGCATGCATTTACATGCTGTTCCTTCTTGATAATCTATGTTTGTGGACTGAGTGAAATAACCCTCCCTTATCCCACGAGCCTCCCCGCCTGACTCAAAAAACAACCATACGATACATGCACAAATATTTATTGATATAGAGATGGAAAGTACAGGATAAGAAGGAGATGGCGGAATTGGCCACAGCTTTCTGTTATGGTGATAGTTGCTGAGGTTGGACTGGGCATGGGTTAAAAGATATCCCTCCTGGTTAGCCAGCCGGCTAACAAGTCAACCAAACCAGCCACGTGACTGGACGTACGTGACCGGAAACACGTGACCGGAGCCCAGGTGGCCTGAACATGTGCTCTGCCCAAGACCCAGTCACGCGATCCACTCCCGTGACCGATCACGCCCTCCTACCGGGGCCTCCGAAGGCTTGGACCCAACAAGGCCTGAACATGGCCTACCGCTATTCCCCTTGGAGTCCCCTGACCCCAGGGCGGGGGCGGGACATAACCCATGCCCATCACAGCGAATGGAAAGCTGTGACAATTGAAAAGAAAACATGACAGTAAATGCTCCTAACTAGACATGTAACAACCTAGCTGAGGGAGGGTGGGTGGGTCATCGGCTCACAAGAGCCCAACTGGCAGGGTCCGGCGGGGGCCGGGAATAAATCCCTGGCTGCTGGACCCTGCAGAGGACTAGCCCCGCCCCTCAGCCAATCAGAGGCCTGAAAAATCGGGTTGCTCTTATTGGCTGAGGGGCCGCCTGCCCGGCCAATCAGGGAAGGGGAGCCCTTCCCTGATTGGTCCATTTTCGATCCTCTTCCCCAGCTTGCCGGAGCAAGCTGGGAAGAGGCCGAGGGCAGGCATTGCGGTGACCATGCCTGCCACGTGTTCGTGGGAGGCCGGGAGGACACCAGCCACAAAATGGCCGCCAGGTAAGCCTGGCAGCCTACTTCCCATGGGTCCCTGTTTACAGTGCCCTGAGAATTCACTCACAGATTGACTTAAGATTGAACATCTTTACTTTCTTCCCTAATTCTGAATCACATGTGTTGATGGGAAAAAACAGACTGTATGCAGATGAAATTTTACAAATACTGAACTCTCAGTGATATTTTGTTGTAGTCTTCCTTCCAGTTTGAAATCTTATTACATGAAATGGCTTAATACATGTAAGCAAGCCTTACAAAAACTTTGATAAATTACTACGCCACATCATGTGAATGAGATGGCAAAAGTTTGAATATAACTCAAAATAAATACTGCATTTGTTCAGGGGATATTGAAGTCTCATAGAACGGATGATTTTTCCCATTATTTTCAATGGAATGATACACGACCAGTCCAGGACAATAAATAAAAGAATTATAGACACAAAAAGAAAGCTAAAAGTACTTCAAAGAAGGAACATTTTACTTAACTTGGTTTCTTACTTCTATGCTAGAATTTTACTTAGAGAAACTGCCTTAATCAGGTTATATCATGAAATAAAAAAGGCTCACAACTTAATATTGAAACTTTTGTATTATACAGTGTGAGATCAAAGATCTAAGACCAAGACATAGCATGCATGTCATATGGGCTTTATTCCATTTTGTATCTTCAAGTGACCTTTCTTATACTTCTTTGCAGATTATTGGTGTATTGTCTAGCCAAGTGTGACACCAGGGATCACTGATGTCAGGGTATTTGTGACAGAATTTTCCATGGCAGTTTAAGAAATACATCTCCCATGCATAAAAGAGAGATTTTGCATAAATGTTGCTATAAGCGCTTCTCGTGGAGGGAGTCTGAATGGTGAAATGCAGGAAAAACAGGAGCATGACAAATATTCCTGGAACCAAGAATTTGATCAGCACAAGAGGGTATCACCCAGAGTAGTCTTCTGTCTACCAGCACATCTTGACCTCTATGGGAGGTCAAGAGAGATTTTCCAACAATTTTTCCTTCAGAGTTGGAAGCTACACATTGTGTTTCTTCAGAACTGTGCTGATAAGAATAGGATGCTTACTTGTTCTTCAAGTGGTCATCTGTAAACTCACATAAATGGGTCATCTGCACCTGTGCAGTGGATCTCTCAGAACCTTCTAGGGCTATGCAATATGCAGTTTGGGGTAGCCCCTTCCATCCCTCATGTGCATGACTGACGTGCTTCCCACCTAAATTCTCAGTTCCCTGGAGCAATAGCCAATGAGCTAAAGAAGTAGGACATACAAAGGGAAGATGAGCAGGGTTCTGTCAGTTCACAGATGACCACTCAAAGAACCACAGTTACCAGTAAGCAACCTGTTCTTCTTCATGGTCTCTGTGACTCACACAAATGAGAGACTAGCAAGCTACTAACCACAGGAGGGAGTGCCATGCAACCTAGGAGCAGAACATCCCTACCAAAAGCAGTCTCCACCTGGGACCTTGTGTCCAATCTATAGTGTGAGATGAAGGTCGAAGGCTGGGACCATGTGGCAGCTCTGCAGATGTCATGAACTGGGACACCTCTTAGGAAGTCTGCTTATGCCTCCATCACTCTAGTCAAGTGGCTCCTCACTTGAACAGGAGATTGCCTTCTCCCTTATAATCCTCCCCGCGCTCTCCGGTCCTCTGGGAGGAATTTGTTGCAGCCACAAAGACCTAGGCTGGCGACCACCTCCCAGGGGGCTTTCTCGGCTGTCGCCCCCAAATTGTGGAACGGCCTGCCGGATGAGATCCACCTATTGACATCGTTAGACAGCTTTAAAAAGGCTGTCAAGACGGATCTCTTCAGGTAGGCTTTTCTGGAATAGCTAAGCCCGGCCTCAGGAACCCCCTCTGGAGGTTGATTCTGGAGCTCCTAACTGATGCTGCTCGCTAGGAAGGGTTTTTAATAACAATTGTATTATATGCTGATTTTAATTTGTATTGATTTAATAATGTTTTAAGGGGGGAAGGGATTTTGAGTTGTTTTATACTATGTACTATTTTACTGTTGTAAGCCGCCCTGATTGTTCGCAGAGGGGCGGGATATAAATATTTTTTTAAAAAATTGCTTGTCAGCAAGTTCGTAAGCCAGACACATGGTGGCTGCAACCCACTTAGAGAAACACTGAGCTGAAACCGATAGACCCTTCTTATTGGGGGAATAGCAGAAGAAAGTATCAGACCTGTGAAAAAGAGGCCATGCCATCTACGTCGAAAGCCAACACTCAGCGCACATCCAGACAATGCAGAGAACATTTGAGATATGAATAGCGGTTCTTCATAAATGCAGGAAGCACAATGTCCTGATTAACATGAAATGCAGAGACTACTTTGGGGAGGAAGGAAAGAAGGCCATTTTGTCCTTGGAAAAACATAGGTAACATGGATCAACGCGTAAGGCACAAAGCTCACACACCCTCTTGGCTGAGGTGATGGCTACCAAGAAAGCTGTCTTCCAGGCAAGTAGCCTCAAATCACAAGAGGCCACAAGCTGAAACAGTCTCCTCAACACTGGGAGAGAAACTTCTCGAGACTCCAGTTGGACCATTCACAGATGGGTGTAGATGCTTATATCCCATCAGAACCTGCTGGCCAAGGGGTCTAGAAAGCAGGAAGGCTTGCCAACGTTTTAGAAATGCCAGGAGATGGCTGACAGATAACATCTTGTTGATGAAAGAGACAGGCCTTTGTCAGATAAAGAAACTAGAAAGTCCAAAACATGACTAACTGGCACACCGGCTGGAGAGATGCCTCGGGGTGCTATAAACTAAAGGAATTTGTTCCACTTGTAGGTGTAAGAACGTTGAGTGGAAGGTTTATGTGCTGCCTCAAGTACACGCCTGACAGGATTTGGCAGGGATGCTACAGGAAGATCCTGCAAGCTGTCAGCTTGAGGGTCTGCAAGTCCAGGTGCCTCATCTTGCCTTCATGAATGGTGAGGAGATCCAGGTGAGTGGCTGTCTTAGGAACCTCCCTCAGGATAGATGGATCAGAGAGACAGATGAAGGTTGCCAGGGCTACCACGGAGTGACCAGAATATACCTCGCTCTGTCCTGACAAATCTTTGATATCACCCTGGTGACAAGAGGAACTGGCAAAAAAGGGCTCTCCCCAGTAGAACAGGAACACCCAAGGGAGCCCCTACCTCAGCGAGCACTGGAGCAGAAGATCCTGCACTGCTTGTTCTGGGATAATGCAAGGAGGTCTATGGCTGATATGGCCAACTTCCTGAAGATTTTGTAGAGAGTGCCCAAGTGCAACTTCCATTCATGATAGGACACTGGTGCCCGACTCAGGGTGTCCAATAAGACCTTTTCCACTTCAGGTAGATGAATGGAGGAGACAAAGATTCCCAGAGGAATGCACCAATTCCACAGAAGAACTGTGAGGTGAAGTAAGGTAATTGATCTCTGCCCTCCTTTTTTGTTCAGGTAAAAGACCACTGTGATGTAGTCAGATACCACTTGATCCTCTTTGCCTTGTCGTGTCGGTTCAAACAGTCAAAAAGCCTTTATGACCACCAGCATCTCAAGAACACTGATGTGAAGATTGCTCTCTTTGGAGAACCAGTGGCTCCTGACTGTCAGTCTTGCACAATTCAAAGCGTCAGTCATAACGTCCACCATGGGCTGCAGAGGAAGGAACAGCATCCCAATCTGGACATTCCGGGAGTGACCCACCACCTTAAGAGAGTGATGTACACTATGCAAAACCGTCACCCTCTTGTAGGGAGAGTTGGTGAGGGGATCAAAGCATGACAGGAGCCAAGCCTGCAGAGGCCTCATCTTTACCCTTGTGAAGGGTGTCACCAAAGTTTTTGAAGTCATAAGCTCTAGGAGGACTTGAACATCTCTGGCATGCACTCTCCAATTACAAAGAAACTGAAGGGTAGCGCTCTGGAGGATGAGATTCCTGTCATCTGGAAGAAAGGCAGCCTCAGCCTAGGAGTCTACAAGAGCCCCTATGAACCTCAGCTGTTGGGATGGTTCTATGTAGGATTTGTCCTGGTTCACAATGAGACCCAAAGGGTCTAAAAGTCAAAGTGTGAGGCAGATATTTACAAGTGTGAGAGACCAAAGCCAGTCTGTCATCTATGTATGGGAACAGAACAACACCGTGCTAACAAAGCCAAGCAGCCGCAACCAACATAAACTTGGTGAATACATATGCAAAGGCTGAAGAATAGGACATGGAAACGGTAATGCATATCTTCCCACCACAAAACAGAAAAAAACACCTGTGAGGCAGTCTGATTGTGATATAAAAATATGTGTCCTTCAGGTCAATGGCAACAAACCAGTTGCCCTTCTGCATCAGGTGGAGTATGGAGTTGAGAGAGACCATTCTCAAATGTCTGCACTGTATGTAGAAGTTGATTCCTCAACAATCCAGAATGGGATGCAGTCCTGTCCTTCTTTGATACAATGAAATAGTGGAAGAACCCCCGATGCAGATGAGAAGTATGGATAGGCTCAAGGGCCCCTGTGAGCAGCAGGCCTTCATCTCCTCTTTCAGAGTGAGTGAAAGAGAAGTAATGTGAAAAATCCCTATAGGGGGAGTTTTCAAAAAACTCTATGGCATATCATCTCCTGATGATAAGATTTATACTGGTCACTCCACGAGTCTAAGGTGATGGGGACCAAGTTATGATGGTATATCTGGAGCCTGTCTTGGAAAATGAGAGTAGTGATAGGAAGGCAGTTGATGTCAAAGCAGTTGTTCTTGGAGAAGTCAAAGGCACCGTTGGCCTGACTACTAGTCTAGGTCTCAAAGCCAACAGTATTGATGCTGGTACTGACTCACATCTGTGATAGTGATGAGAACAATGGTGTTCTTCAAGCTCACTGTGGAACTGATTATCTTCGTAATCACAATATTAATAGAAGCCCAGAAACAGAAGTCTTTTGCTGTAAGAATATGGGGAGCCCATCTGTTATGCACAAGAGCTGAAGTATCTATCTCTGACTGCACATTGCCTGTGCTGTTCTTGGTGGACCAAAGTGACGACATCAAGTAGTTCCCCCGTGGACTTCAGGATCAAGAGCACCAAATAGTGCTACTCTATTCTGCTTTGGCCAGACCTCATCTGGAATACTGTGTCCAGGTCTGGGCACCACAATTCAGGAAGGATATTGACAAGTTGAATGTGTCCAGAGGAGGGCAACCAAAATGATGAAAGGTCTGGAAATCATGCCCTATGAGGAGAGGTCTAGGGAGCGGGGTATGTTTAGCCTGGAGAAGAGAGGGTTAAGAGGTGGTGATATGACAGCCATGTTTAAACATTTGAAGGGATGTCATACTGAGGATGGAGCAAGCTTGTTTTCTGCTGCTCCAGAGACTAGGACACGGAGCAGTGGACTCAAACTACAGGAAAAGAGATTCCACCTAAACATTAGGAAGAACTGTCAGGAGTTAGAGACTGAACTCCAGAGAAAATGGCCAAACAACTGCTGAGTCATGCTGAGTCATGCTGGCTGAGACCAAGGAACTGTCAAGTCATGCCAAGTCATGCTAGCCTTGGAGCCACAGTTGCTGAAGAGGGTTACTAGAGGGTATAACTTCTAGAGTGCAAGATCTGATGTAATGCACCCATGTGGTTGAGTAAGCCAATGCCTGTAAATGTGTGTAAAAGAAGGCTCAGTTCAGAGCTCATTCTCTTCTTATGATTCCTGGATGTCTGGCGAAGCAGTTTGTCGAGTGTCAATATCTGTATATATTGCAACTGCTTGAACTTGAAGATAAAAGTGCCTCCTGTTTATTTGGACGTCAAAACACTCTGTGTGTGAATATTCTTGGGAACAGGTTGCTGCTAAGTCTACTGTGATATTTTTTGGCTTCTGCTAGGGACTGAGTGTCCTATCATCCCCTGACATTGCAGTATGCTTCCTGAAAGTAAGAGCTGTTCGGCAGTGTAATGCACTGCCTGGGAGTGTGGTGGAGTCTCCTTCTTTCGAGGTTTTTAAACAAAGGCTGGATGGCCAGCTATCGGGAGTGCTTTGATTGGGTATTCCTGCATAGCAAGGGGTTGGACTAGATGTGGACCTTGTGGTCTCTTTCAGCTCTATGATTCTAATGAGGAGGAAAAATGGGAGGTGTCGAATGAAACCAAGATGGATGTCTAAAGAACTTTCAACCGAGCTAAGATTTAAAAATATCACCCATGCACTATTTTCGAGCAGCAGAACAAAAGAAACAGTTTTTTAAGCATAAAATTGCTCGTCCGCATCTCTCATTTAATAAGGCAAGGGAAAAAACAGGAATTGGAGAGAGCTTTGGGGCAATAATAATGCAGGTACAGTAATTCATTCACCGACACCATCTTTTCTCATCAGCATGCTCTGTGTAAGCTTCAAACTTGGATAGCTTCCCATGTCAGAGATCTTGGGAATACATTGTGAGGACAAATGAACACTGCTGTGATAGTGAGTTAATGTAGTATTTTCCACAATTAATTCTCCCATCTAACTGAGCCCCAAGGTTAGGTAAGAGTACACGTCTGGCCCGCAAAGAAAGAGGGATTGATTACCATCTAAGCACTCAAACCAGCTTCTATACATCGTGTTTCAACTTTTTTTTGTCCCAATACATTACATTGTATGAGCCAAAACAGTATCCCAATAGCAAGATGAAATAGATACATTGAGACCATTTTTGTTCCACCTGCTTTTTTGTACACAGCAGGCAGCTGAAATCTGGGGGAC
Organism: Gambelia wislizenii; assembly: GCA_030847615.1. Taxonomy (NCBI): domain Eukaryota; kingdom Metazoa; phylum Chordata; class Lepidosauria; order Squamata; family Crotaphytidae; genus Gambelia; species Gambelia wislizenii. The sequence goes on from JAUMIR010000001.1 coordinate 363,857,521, forward strand.
ATTGTTTATAACTCTTTATGTGAACATTTCATAAAATATCTGCCCTATAGGCCTTGTTCTGTGGGAACTCTGCAAGGAAGTGAGAGACTGGGATACTAAAATGTTCCACCTACTAGAGTGAGATTTAACTAATCACAGTTAACCTTAACCACAGTTTAGACTACAGACAGGAGAAGCTATGGCTAATTAACCCTGAAGCCAAGTTTCTGCACTCTTTGCCACCACACCAGAGTAAACAGGAAAGAAGGGAAGACTTCTTGAGCTCAAGGCTTACTGTGGTGGATGAAGCCCGTCATCTGTAAAGCTGGCCAACATCATACATTTCATGACTTACAGATATTTCAAGTTTCACCACTTGAAATCTTATTTAAAACAAATATTTCTTAAAATCTAATATCCTGCATCCAGTTACTAATGAGTAAACCCCAAAGAACACACTGGAACTTGCTTCTGAATAAACATACTTTTCAGTGCGACACTATAAATTTGTATTAGTTAAAAAGCAAATATGGACTTAAATTTCATATCTACAGCAATTTATAATTCTTCACAATATCAGAAATACAACACACTATATAGGCAGATCATATGACAACAATCTCAAACCCATTTGTGAACATTTCCCACAAAAGCTATGTCTTCAAAATCAAACTGCAATAGTACCATTTGAAACCAACCTTTTCTTACAGTCAAGTTCAACTTACTATACAATAAAAAAGAAAAGCACTGTAAGCTAATTGCTGAGTAGAATGACGCAAACAGTTGCCAAGACAACAGCCCAAGTACTGGAGTGCCTGTCCTAGCATTTCCTCATCTGTTTACACTCACACCAGCAGTCTGACAGTATAGTCACTACATCCTGTTTCGCTCAAAAGACAGTGAAATGTACAGATTGCAAAGTTTAACTCTTTATTAAAATTTTAATAGTTCTGCTAGAGTCTTTAATGTCAATATTTTTATTTTTCTATTTATTTTCTTTTTATGAAACATTAAATATTAAAAAAAACTTTTGGCATACATTTGAAAAGAGAACTCAAGGCATGAGAAAAGATGGAAAAGATATTTTTAATACGGACAAAAAGAAAAAGGATTATTTTGTTCTAGTCACAGTGTCTCTGAAAGTTAACACAAAACAGAGGCTACAACTCTGCCCTTAAAGACATCTTGTGTATCAGTGTTGATAATATGCAAATTAAAATAGTGCCCTGCAACTGAAATGAGGTAAATTTGTAAAAGTTGAGTTCTTACGTGAAACTCATTTTACAGTTAAACATGACCATTTTTAAATGCAAGTGGAAAAATAAACTTTATTTCCTGCCTATAAATTGCTACCTTCATTAAGGAACCATAATATAATCAATATGTTTTAGGTAACAAATGCTCAGTAGTTATTTCTGAACAATGAAACTCATTCTCCTGTAGAAAAAAGAACATGCTACCAATAAAACATTTCTGGAAATATTAGACAAAACACTATACAGTCACCCCTCCACATTCACCGATTTACCTTTCGGAGATTTGATTATTCATGGATTATTTGCTGTCGCCACCGCTGCTGTCCTACACCATTTTTAATAGGGAATTATAAGTCCCTGGATTTTCCTTGTTTTTTTTCTGGGCTGTGAGGCCATGTTGTGGAATACTGTAGTTTCTTTCTGACGTTTTGCCTGCATCTGTGGCTGGCATCTTCAGCCAGCCACAGATGCAGACAAAACGTCAGAAAGAAACTATTCCAGAGCATGGCCTCACAGCCCAGAAAAAAACCCAAGGAAAATCTATGGGTGCCAGCCATGAAAGCCTTCGACTTCACAATTATATGTCTCATCTAGAAGTTTCTCTGCAAGCCTCACAAGACTGAGTAACACTGCAAAAGACTGCGGACATGTGGCGAGACTTGTAAGTCCCTATTAAAAATGGTATAGGGCAGAAGTGAAGGCAGCGGCAAGCTCCACCAGCCACCGCTTCTGCCTTGCGAAGGAACCCCACCACCTTGAATGCATCTGTGGTGTGTTGAATCTACAGATTGTACTTTTATGTGTGTATTAGATATGGTTGGGAGTAGAGCTATTTGCAGTTTTTGCACTTTTGCAGGGGTCCTGCACCCCTAACTCCAGCGAAAGTTGAAGGCCAGCTGTATATTAAAGAAATAAAAATAAAAGACATAGCAATAAAGTAATTACGAAATGTTTTATACAATCCAATAAATATTAAAAGGTGTGTTAAATTGAATATTAGAGCACACTATTTCATCTGTTAATTTAACAATTGCCTTTAACTGCTATGGCTACCGGTAACTAAAGAGTCCTTTATCCTTTCTGCCCAATGGGTATAATGGGTGATAAGTCTGATATCCTCTTCTCAATAGTTTTCTTTCTATTACAAGAACATCCAATTTTGACAAATATAAACATAGTCAAGTGAAGGTATGCATAATAATTGTAAGTCAAGTAAGATACAATCAATGCCATTTTGATCCCCTCATTTCAGGATGCATACAATCACTCAGAAGGGATCCTGTAAGACCTGAATGGGGAAAGAAAACTTTACAGAATGCCGATTCTTTTTTTTCTTTTTCTTTTCTTTTTCTTTTTTTTGAAAACAAAAACTGACCAATGTAGGTACTGAAGGCAAACAAGTTTTTAAAAATGGAAAAACCCAGACTTGCACACACACATGTACACACACAACTCCTACTTCACTTCCCACAGGGTCTTATCACCCTTGAGTAGTAACTGTATATTTAGGGGGAGCATGGTAGCTGAATAATATACAAGAATATGTTGTATAGTAGCAATCTGAGTTGTAGCTCTTCTTATCTAGTGATGCAAAATTTGCTGATAAAAGTAACTGGGCGTACAACTGTTACCTGCTTTTGACAGGTGGTCTGTGCTTCAGTACATCTATAATATTTTATAAAGCCTATATTTTTCCCCAAGAATGTATCTCTTTTGTATTCTCTCATGCACTAACTGTTATATCAGATTCACATGTGTTTTACTGTTGTTTATAATGTAATATACTGTATAGTTTAAGACTAGAACTAGTTAAGGCCTGTAGAAATTTCCACAGGCCTTAACTTACGATATCAGAAGACAACAGGAAAGAACATGTTTGCTAGGCCATGGAAGAAGTGAAGGATAAATTTCCAATAATAACAAAAGTAGAAGCCTGTCCACAAACTGCACTGTTTTACACAAAACTAGCAATTGAAAATAGTAGTATTATGGCAGTGGCACGCAACCCATAACCTATTTTTTGGACGCCAAACCTCTAATTTTTTCCAAGTCCTCAACAGCAATTTGCCCTTAAAACAAGGCAAGCAGGAAGCACATGCCTTGTTTTCAAGATGCTGTGTTCCTTCAAGCATGATTTTTCTTGGGGGAAAAAAGGCACACACTCCCTGTGAGCCTCATGAAAAAGGTAAATTGCTGAGACCACCAAATTCAGTGGCACAGTAGCAAGGCAGCAGACCAGAATGTAGCCCTGGATGGGTTCAGTGGTACCCAATGAACTCCCCCTCTCCCCAAAAAAGCTGTCTCCCCCCTTTGAAAGCAGTTTCATGCAGGCCAAACATATTCCTCTTATTCAGGTTCTTTTTGTATCACAAAGAAAGTTATACGCAGCAAAACAATTAAACAAAACTTCAGTGATATCAGATTCTCCATGTATCCATCCCCTTCTTTAAACAAGCAAGTCTCAAATTGTGTTGCCCTAATCTACAACTATTCAAATTTACAGCATTTCTCCAGAAATGAATAAATGAAAGTCTCAGCCACAATGCACTGCCCTCCCAAGGTGCCTGCACATCTGAGGCAGACCAAGGAGGAAAGGAAAGAAAATGAAGAAGGTGAGATTAGAAAACAAGACAATTCAGAGTTTTGGTGTAGAGTTTTCAGCAGTAAGAAAAAGGTGACTAGACTAGTTTTCCTACCTCCCTAGGCTGGGGGAGTTGAGAGGGGGTGAAATCAACTGCAGTCTTGGCACTGCTGGAAGGAATAGTTTCATTTTCCTGCTTAGAAGGGATGTGCGGGGGGTGGGTGAAGAAACTAGAATCTTAATTTTTGATGTGGCTGGAAGGGACACAACAGGAGGACAGGTAGTATATTTCCTGTTGTGATCTCTCCAGCAGGCATGCCACAGACGAAATGCTTCAAGCAGTAAAGGAAAGATGAGAAGCAAAAGAACAGGGGGACAGGAACAGAACCAGAACCATGAATGCAACTGTTCAACCATTAGTGAGCAAGGAGAAAGAGAATTACTACTGTATAATAATCGATGCAGAGAAATAGAAGCTGACAAAAAAGAAGAAGAACAAGAGACGTGTTCCACAAGATCCGTGAAATCAAAGGAAAATTTAAACCAAGGGTGGGGATGCTCTATGATCAGGAGAGGAACATAATACATGGCCAAGATGAAATAAAAAGATGATGGAAGCAATACACAGAATGGCTATATAAAAGAGATGAAGGATGCTTGGCACATGTGAAGAAGAAACATACTAAGATGGACCCCAAATTTTGGAAAGTGAAGTGAAAGCTGCACTCAAAGCAATTGGGAAGCACAAGTCATCAGGAACAGATGACATAACAATAGAATTGCAACAATCTACAGAGACAGAATCGACTTCAGTTCTAAAATCTGCCAACAAATATGGAAAACAAAACAATGGCCCACATTGGAAAGGATCAATATACATTCCCATCCCCCCCCCTGCTCAAAGGAGAAACAAAAGACTGTAATAACTACAGGACCATTGTATTAATTTCCCATGAAAGCAAAGTCATGCTCAAAATTCTGCAGCAAAGACTTCTATCATATATGGAGTAAGAAATTACACAGGTGCAAGCTGGATTCAGGAAAGGAAGAGGCACTAGGGATCACATTGCAAACATACACTGCATAATAGAAGAGACCACAAGGACCATCTACTCCAAGCATTCCTGACAGATGGCCATCCAGCTTCTGTTTAAAAACCTTCAAAAGAAGAAGACTCCACCATACTCCGAGGCAGTGCATTCCACAACAGCTCATACTTCTCAGTTATCCACAGCTGAAAAAAATAGGAACACATAGCATAGAGTCACAGTGGGAAATACCTAGAGAGGTATCCTCTGAAGGCATCTTCTAGGTCCTCCAAGATAACTTTATGATATGTTTGTACTGGAAGTCCTAGTCTCTGGAGCAGCAGAAAACAAGCTTGTTCCATCCACAGCATGACATCCCTTCAAATATTTAAACATGGCTATCATGTCACTCTCAACCTTCTCATCTCCAGGCTAAACATGCCCAGCTCCCTAAGCTACTCCTCATAGGTCATGGCTTCCAGATCTCCCACCATTTTGGTCAGGTGTAACCCATCCTCTATCTATGCATTTCATTTTTTCTGCTCAAGAGCCAGTGCTGAGAGCTTGTGGGGTGGGAAGGCGCTATGCCAAACTTATGCGCAAACTAATGGTATCAGATACCATCAGATGGTCCCGAGACATTTACATCGAGCACATCTCGGGCCACCGCCAATACAAGGAGTCAGCTTCTGCCCTTGCAGAGAGGGGTTGAAAAGGAAAATTCTGTACTTGAAAGTACCTATACTATATGGTATGCATTATCTGTAGATATATATGTAAGTGGTCACACTGTGATTTGAATGTAAAATATTATTGGTCTCCTCTTAGTATGTGCTGTTCCCTTCCTAAAACTATTGTAATATTTTTGACTTATCCCAGGAATGAGATTTGCTTTATATGTATTGATTATACTGCTTAGTACTCTACTGTAATTTTTCCCTGCAATTGCATTCTTTGGATCTATTATGTACTACTATGTTTTGTTCTGTCAAATTGTATGCTAAATATCCTCTATTTTTCCCTGTTGAAATTCATTTTGTTAATTTTGGCCCAGCTTTCTGATCTGTCAAGGTCTTTTTTAATTTTATTTTTATTGTTAAATAAATGCATATAATACATAAAATAAGGGAAAAACAAAAATAGAAAAGAAAAAAATGTATACCAAAAAAAGAGAGCATCTATACAATATGAAACATAAAATGTATAACAGAACATTAATGACTAACTAAATTAAATTCTAACATAATCACCCCTAAGCCTAATACAAATACAGTTGTCCCTTCATATTTGCTGGAGTTTGGTTCCAGGACCCCCGTGGATACCAAAATCCATGAATACTCAAGTCCCATTAATATGCAGTGGCATAGCAAAATGGTGTCCCTTACATAAAATGGCAAAATCAAGGCTTGCTTTTTGGATTATTATTTTTTAAAGAATATTTTCAAGCCATGAATACTTAAATCTGTGGATACCAAATCCACGGATACAGAGGGACAACTGTAATGTATATATACCTATATATACATATATACTAAAAAAAGAACTTCCTAGTTTCTTTCTTAAGTGGATTTTTAAAAGTTGCTTATTAAACCCTTCTGTCTATTCTACTGTTCCTGTTACTCTACTGTATATATTTGTATCAGAATTAACATTCTATTCTAATTCATATGTTCATATGTTCAAAAATCAAGAAAAAAGGAAAAAAATGTATCTACATAAAACACATCCGCATATATCTGTATCTATAGATAGATAGATAGATAGATAGATATACACACACATACATATGTAATTCCCTTCTTGCCCTTTTCTCTTAAATATTATTATTATTATTATTATTATTCCAGTAATCACAACATCACCCCAGATAGTTTCTAAATACTATAACAATTTTTTCCAGTCTCTTATATTTATCTAATATTTGATATCTTATTAGACAAGTAAGTCTATCTATTTGCATCAATTCATATAATTTTAACATCCAGTCTGTTGCTTCTGGTATCTTTTCCTCCTTCCATTTTTTTGCATATGTAATTCTCGCCGCTGTTGTCATGTAAAAAATTAACTTACCACGCTTGGATTCTAATTCTTCAAGTGTCATACTCAATAGACAGAAAAGTCATTTTTGAATAAAAAGGTGATTTTGAATCCTGATCCTATCCTTTGGGGTGTTACCTCCCCCTCCTAATTTGGTGTCACTCATGGGATTTGTAGTTTGTTGTAGCACTAGAACACTCTGAGAAGGCTAAATTTCTCACAAAACCACAAATCCCAGAATTCATCGCATTGCATCAAGACAATTAAAGCGGTGTCAAACTACGTTATTTTTGCAGTTTGTCAGCAGCCTGTCTGTTGCGATACAGCCATCTACCCACACTTCTGAGAAACCAGGGTGAGGGCAATTGCTACATGAATAAAAACATCCTTGAATAAGATGAAAAGATGAAACTTCATGATGTGGCTGGTAAAGCACAAACTGGATACAATTTATACTGTTGAGTTTTTATTTACTGAGTGCCTGTGGAAATTGGGGGGGGGGCTCTAATAAGCCCTGAACACATTCTCCATTTTGGATGCCATATTTTCTGTTTAAAGGAGTTGTAGAGAAATGTATACAAGATTTTCCTCAAATCTGAAAGACTGTTTTAAAACCATCTGATATGGTTAACCTGGGCATTACTTACCAAGCCCCACTAAGTAAACAAGTAGAACATCTTTACTACCCACCTAGATTGCAATAGGGATTGTAGCAATTAATGGAATGGATGGAGATGGTTCTGGAAACCAACTATAACTGTTTGATAAGACCGGAACCTGGACTCATCTCTGGGAAAAATGGGCTGAGCCCAGGTACAGTGGTAACTGAGAGTGGGGATGGTGGATAGCCAATGACTGTATAGCACCCCCACCAGATTTTGTAGATTGTAGAATGCTTTTGGTTTACTGCTTGTTAGTTAGGTTTCATTCTCAGCAATGAACTTGTAGGTTTAGCTCTTTGGAGTACTGTGACAATAAAGTTTTCTGTTTTTAAATCTGAAACTGTTGGTCATTGAGTCTGGAGAAGCCAGTATACGACAAGTAAAAACGGAGATCCTTTCTGTTCCAAATAAGATGGAGGCTGTGTGGACTGGTGGTTCTTATGTTTAGAAACTACCACCCATCAATGGGGTTGCACTCTCTATGAAGAAACAAGTGCCTACACTGAGAGTATGTCTAGATTCAACTCTGTCAACTCTACCTAGGTGGACTCTGTGGCTTAGAGCGCATGGTTCATCAGTTACTGCCTTTCTTGGGCAGAGATAGCCACAATATTGCATACACTAGGACTACCCAATTAGACTATTGTAGCACACTGCACGTGAGGCTACCCTCAGAGATGACTAGCTGCACTTACTGAAATGTAGCATCTACATTTGCTCACCAGAACATCATGTAGAAAACATACAACCCTGATCTTAGAGGAGTAGCACTGGGTGCTGATACACTTTCAGGCTTCAATTCTGCATCCCTTCAGCATAGTGTAAATACATACATGTGGACCTATGGCACTTTGAGCCATATACGCTCTCCATGACTTCCTGGTATGCCCCTAAAGCTGCCCTGCAAACCCATTCCATGCTTTGCAGTGGGAAAGCAGGTTCGGAGAAGCATCTGGCTACATTGTCATAGCCAGACATGAAATGATCACAGCAGTGCTAATGACGTCATTTCATGTCTGGCTACAAGTAAGTAGCCAGATGCTTCTCTGAATCTGTCTGCTTGCCCCAAAGCACCAAATGGCCAAGTGAGGTGGCTTCATAGGCTGTTCAGTAAATTATGGACGGGGGGCATTCGGTGTTGCGGAGGAAATACAGGAATACCAACCACTTCAGTGCCCAAAAGGGGACATCTACACACCTAAGGGAAACTTACAAATGTGAACATTCCTAACAGAATTCCAGCCTCAGTCTGAATTCAAGGAACTGTTGATGACATTCAAGTTTCTAAATGATTTGGAACCTCAGCACCTCTCCATATAATTCATATACCTGCTGGACAATGGAGGGACTACTGGAGGTTCACACTTCTGTGTCCCATCAATGGAAGAAATACACTTTGAAGAATGCGAAACTAGACCAGACATTCTCTACTATGGTGCTCCACTTGTGGAATATTCCTAGAGGCCCAACTGGAACAACGTCTAGTTCAATTCTGGCCCCAAGTAAAAACATGATTCTTCATTAAAGCATTGGGACTTAACTAATTTCACTCAAATCTGCACATGTGCATGGTTGTAAATTAATTTAAATGGCATTACAGGGTCTGTCTATTAAATAACAAGACTGTGTTTCTACCTTTCAGACAAATCAGGTAGAACTGATTGTGAACGATTGAGTGGTGACCTTGAACATGTCTGAACCTGCATGACAAACATCAACACTCTTGCCATTAATTTAATTGTCTGCCATCATTTAAAGCAGCTTTGTCATCTGTTGTGTGCTGTAAAAATGCTATGTTTAAAAGTTGATCAACGTGACATTCTGCAGCAACTTGAGGCAGACCCAAACCTTTTCAAAAAATCACTTGTGATGAAATCTGGATCTTCCAGTATGTTCCTGAGACAAAACAACAGTGAATGAACTGGAAAACACCATCATCACCAAGAATGAAAAAAGCACATCAAAACAAGTCCACATTCAAAGCCATGCTGATGGAGGGGTTGACTTCAAGGGCGTAATTTTGGCAGAATGGGTTTCAGAAGGAAGAACAGTGAACCAGCATTATTATAAGGAAGTTTTGACAAAGCTGAGAGAAAGAGTTAGCGAAAAAAGGCCAGAAATATTGAAAAATGGTTTCATTCTTCATCAAGACAATGTGCCTGCACTTTCCATGAAGCAGATTTTGGCCGATAAACACATTACTACACTTGAACATCCTCCATATTCACCAGATTTGGCACCCATGCAACTTTTTTCTTTTCCCTAAAGTGAAAACAGTGCTTAAAGGAACACATTTTGAGTCAACTGATACAGTACAAAGGAAATGATAGATGGGTTAACACAGCTGACAAAAACTGATCTGCTCCATGCCTTCAACCAGTGGAAAACAAGACTACATCAATGTGTGAGTGTGAACAGGAAGTACCGTATATTGAAGGGGACGAGCATAAGAATTATAATACATATAAAGATGGGTTGTTGTATCAGTCTCATTATTTAATAGACAGACCTTGTAAATTGTCTCATTTAATATGCTTTTAGCCTGCTTAAATTTATTTTAAAATGACTGAATTGATGTTATTGTACACCACCTTGAGATCCCACAATGCAGGGCAGAATAAAAATACTACTAAGCTCTGATTGCTTTCTTTTTCCCCTTCATTCTATACATCTCTCATTTCCATTCTTGTTGTCCACTATTTATCACCAACACCCAAGCAAGCCTAGTCTTCCAAAATCCACCTTGCCATTTTCATAGCACACTTTTAACTCCTTACCTGTCAAAAGCTAATTCTCCTGCCTCTGACTGTTTCTACCAATGTTATGACTCATAGACATAGTGTACTCTGTTGGGATTTTTAGAAGTAGTGTGTTGGTTTATATGTTTGGGTGTTGATACATCAAGCATTTTTCCTCTTCTTTAACGTTTTTATAATGGAATACAGGCAAACCTCAGTCAGATTTGTTCCTGGCCATTACTACTTTAACAGAAAATTTGACACCAAAGGCAGAAATAACATGGAAATAATAAAGATAGGTTCCTATAAAAAAGAAGAGTACGGTAGTTTAAAAGCTAATTTCTAATTAAAAACTAACAATAAGCATATACAAAATGAAATAATCACATCAGGTAAGCCTTGCAAAATGCATCCAGGGATGATTTTCCCCCCACCATCATTTCTATTTTAGTGTCTACAGCTCTGCTTTTTAACATGCTGGAGATAGAGGGTGAGGCAGGTTTATGGGTTTTCCCCTTTTCTCTCCACTTCGTTGTTCATGTGTTCAGTAAGGAATTTTAAGCAAAGCTGCTGTTTACCTTGCCTGTTGTAGGTAGACACGCACAGCTACAGTAGGATCGGCTAGAGAAGAATCCTGCTCTTTCCCAGCTCAAGCTGCTGCAACCTGACACTAGAAGTCTTTCTCCAGCCTTCCCTTTTCTCACTCTCCCAATGCTGATTTACCAAAAAACTTCCAACAGAGGAGGAAAGTAGAGCCAGGCATCAAAAGACTTTGTAAAAAGGAGCTTCATTGTGAGGTTTTATTAACTGAGGTATGCTTGTACGGCTTGCAATATTTACTCTGAACATGGGCTAATCTTTCCCCCATAACGTAGCTATCACCTCACTTAATTGGAGCACATGGAATAATCTGCTGTGTGTATGCCTCACCTTTGGGAAAGGCCCTGTTTATTGTCATGTGTATACATGCAAGTTCATATAAATGCATCAACAGAGATGTGTAGTAACAAAAGGTAACATGAAGACAACATCCTTCCCCTCTCAGTTGTCCTCTAGCAACGCAAACCTTGCTGTTTGCCATTTCATATAAGGGACACATTTTGCAACAACAACAATAATATTTATTTCTTAGCCGCCTCTCCCTACGAATCAAGGCAGGAAACAATAAATTAATACATAAACATAATGTTAGTTTAAAAAACACACATCAGTTAAAAACATATATCAATTTAAAAGAACAGGTAAGACCAAGACATTTTAAAACAATCAATACACAAGTTTAAAATTCACAATATAAAATAATCTGGATATGCCTGCCGGAAGAGATTGGTCTTTAATGCTGCTTTAAATTCTGACAGTGTATTCAGTTATCGTATCTCTTCTGGCAGGCTGTTCCAGAGTCTAAACTTTGCTATGCCATGGTATATAATAAGACCTGAGCATCCAAGGATTTTGGTATCCACGGGGGGTCCTGGAACCAAACCCTAGAGGACCCTGAGGCCTACTGTAAATGTATAGCAAAGTTTATCTTCTGAGAAGAAGGGTATGCTTTATTAGACTATTGTGTTCTTGTGTGCCTTCAAGTCATTTCTGACTTAAGGGAACCCTCAAGGCAAACCTATCACAAGATTTTCCTGGCAAGATTTGTTCAGAGGGTTTGCCTTTGCCCTTCTCTGAGGCTGAGAGAATGTGACTTACCCAAGGTGGGTTTCTCAGTGGGTTTCCATAACCAAGCAGGGATTCTAACCCTGGTCTCCAGGTTCACAGTCCAATGCTCAAACCATTACACGGCACTGACTCTCTACTAAACTATTTGTACAGCAAATGCTGCCTGCTACAAAAACCATCAACTAACAGATAATGACTGATTGTCTCTAGACAATCACTGAATATTTTAATACAGCACTTGTCTGTACACATACATTTCCACAATTGGTTTATTCAACTTCAGTCACTGCACTAATTCCGTTTTCTTCAGGTTGACTTCCAGCCCAAACAGCTCTGCAGCTGTTGCGAAGCAGGATGTTAGGCACTGCAGAGCTACTTATGTGTGGGCAACAAGGGCAGCAGCATCAGCGAAGAGCAGCTCACAGACTAGATAGTTTAGAGTCTTAGTGTGAGCCCTCAGACAGCTTAAGTTAAATAAGCTACCATCAGTATAGTATATAGATGCCATCGTCTTCTTCAAGCTCTGCTGTAGCTTACCAGCCTGCACCACAGGACGAACACCACCATCCCCACATTGCCGTCGGCAAATCTGTGCTCAAGTCCGTTCAGCAGTTCACCTACCTGGGAAGCATCATCTCCTCAGATGCCAGGATTGACAAAGAGATCGATCACAGATTAGCAAAGGCATATAGCGCATTTGGAAGACTTCACAAAAGAGTCTGGAGTAATAAACACCTGAGGCAAAGCACAAAAATCAGTGTGTATAGAGCCATTGTACTGTCTATTCTCCTTTATGGATCTGAAACATGGGTCACCTATAGCCATCACCTACGACTCCTCGAACGCTTTCATCAGCGCTGTATATGCACAATCCTAAACAAACACTGGACTGACTATGTGACGAATGTTGCTGTCCTTGAGCAAGCAGGGATCACCAGCATTGAGGCCATGATATTGAGAACACAGCTGCGCTGGACAGGGCACGCTTCTAGGATGGAGGACCATCACCTCCCAAAAATAGTACTCTATGGTGAACTCACCACGGGTCAGCGTAAGAGGGGCGCTCCAAAAAAGCGATACAAGGACTCCCTGAAAAAACATCTCAGGCTCGGCCAAATTGATCACCAACAATGGTCCGCCCTGGCCTCACATCGGGAGGCATGGAGACGCACTATCCACAATGCAGAAGCCTTATTTGAGAACTCACGCCAAACAAGTCTTGAAGAGAAATGACAACGCAGAAAGAATCACAACCCAGAAATATCACCCAAGGAGACCTTCTGCTGTGCTTTCTGCAACCGGACTTGTTTATCTCAGATTGGCCTTTTTAGTCATCAGTGCGCTTGCAGAAAGCGCGGGATGAGTCCTTCCTGAATCTTCATTTGCGAAGAAAAGCCAGAGAGAGAGAGAGAGAGAGAGAGAGAGAGCGCACTAATACCATGTGAAGTAGAAAGCATTCTGTTTTTTCCGTTGTTGTTGATTATAAAAGACAGACAAATTAATGGAGAATTTTAATGTAGTGCATTCTGAGCTGTGGCAAAACAACCTAGAAAGCAGTAATGAGACTGCTACTTTAAGTAACAGTACATATGGCCAAGCTTAACTTATTTGCTACTTGTAAATTACTACTAGTTACTCATAAAAGTTTTTTTTATTTATTTCACTTTTAAACTACCTAGTAACCAAGATTCTCCAGGTAGTATACAGTCTGTTAAAAATCTCTCTCTCTCTCTCTCTCTCTCCTCTCTGGCTTTTCTTCGCAAACGAAGATTCAGGAAGGACTCATCCCGCGCCTTCTGCAAGCGCGCTGATGACTAAAAAGGCCAATCCGAGATAAACAAGTCCGGTTGCAAAAAGTGCAGCAGAAGGTCTCCTTGGGTGATGTTTTTGGGTTGTGATTCTTTCTGCGTTGTCGTTTCTCTTCAAGACTTGTTCGTCGTGAGTTCTCAAATAAGGCTGCAGCATTGTGGATAGTGCGTCTCCATGCCTCCCGATGTGAGGCCTACAAAATACAACAATAAAACAGTAACTGAAGAAGCAGAATATAAAACTAACATTAAAAGGCAACATATGAAACCAGTTCCAAAGCAAACAGCATGATAAAAGAGCAAAAGCACTAAAACAGTTCTTAAAATGCCTGAAAGGAAAAGTCTTCTTTTGGCACTGGAGAGACCATAATGTGGGTGCCAGATAAGCCTCTTTGGAAAGGGCATTTTTCAGACAGCATGCCAACACTGAATAGGCCCTCTCTCTTGTAAATACTTTTCCCTCTTGTGGTTCACCCAGAAGATGATCTTAGGATACAGGTAGGATAGCACAATGCTATTCTATACAAAGCATAATTCTTTATGCCAACAATTTAAAATGCAAGTACTGTAGTACACCTAGAACATTCCAATGGTGGCTTTGCACAAGCACAAGACCTTTTTGTGCGAGGCACAGGAGACCATAAAGAACTATGTTTCTGAGTTGTTTAACTAATTTCTCAATACTCCATTTAACTTCTGCAATGTCAGAATATTTTTTTGCTTCAAATAACAGAGCAGCACTCTCCTATTCCACAATTTGCTTCCAAACTGGATGTTCTTACCAAACAATAACAAAGACCAGAAGCAAGCATTATACTTTCTATTCAGATAATAAAATACCAAATCCAAGTTAAAATACTTAAGCTAGTTTTTCTAGAGAAGTTAAAGCAAGTACTCTATTTGACTTTAGGCCATACAATTCAATACAATTTCATCTAATAACATTAGAATTTCGACTCCCAGGTTTTGGTCATCATGGTAATTTATCCTTTTTAAGGATCCAGATCCCATTCAAACAGCAAAGCTCCCCTTGGCCACATGTGTATGAATTATCTCTAATGCCTATTGGTATTGAGAGAAGTGTATGGCAGAAATTGTCCAGAAATTTTTAATTGTACATTAGCCTGTTACTAGTTAGAAATATCACCAAGCTCAGGTACATAATGCCTTTCATGTCTTTCCTGACCCTGATTAGCTTTTATACATCCTGTCTCTGCAAAATTGATTAGTTGCCATTCCAAGAGGGTGTGGAAACCTTTGTCAATGATTAATTTTTTCACTAGGGATGGGTCCTAAGTATTCTGGGAAGTCAGTTCTCTTTCTTCCAGTAGAATCTCAGTTCCTGATACTTAGCAAAAGTACATATGAAACTAAACCTAACCATGGCCAGGGATAGCCAACACAAGGAATAGATGGGGTTTTAAAGAAACCTAAAAACTCTGTAATTATGCAAGTATGCTGTGCCTTTTCTCTTCTCCATCCTAGATTAAAAAAAAATTGCCAAATTTTAAGAATGCCTATTATCACACTTCAAAAATCACACAAGTCTGATTTCCTTAAAATAAAACTGTAGGTTTTTTTAAAATAAAACGGTGCTTAACCACTCTGCTGTGTTTCATGCTATTGATATTCACTTATTTTAACTTTTATAAAAGAAGCTACTGTTTCTCAAATGCCCTTAAAAGTTGGAGTTGTAGTAAATTATTATAGGATTTAGTGAGTTTAAAAAATCAAGAACTATCAGTAAGGCCCCTTTCTTAATCCCATGTTATCCAAAGCCCATTCCTATTCCCACTAATATCAGTCTTATCTAAAACACAAAGAAGAGTATCTTATACTGGAGTAAAGGAATGTTAAGTCATAATTACAATAAAGAGAAAGAAAACAGTTCATGAATGAGCTGTGCTTCCTGTTTTGGCATGGCTAGTGTGACATTAGACTAGGAACTTGAATCGGGGAAACATGCAAGCTTTCTTGCTTTGGAATTTGCACATCTTTTCTATGCATGTTTGCTTCCAGAGGTTATACTAGCTGCAAAACAAAACAAAACAAAAACAAAAAACCCATCCTGAAATCACATTTCACCTTTTCAGGCATTAAGGTTATATGCAAAACTGTTTTTATTATGGTGCATCATATATGTAGGCTTGATACTGAAAACAAGTACTGTACTTTTTTACACTTTCAGGATTCAAGTAGTTTACAAATAATTCAGTGGCTCATGCTTAGTACATAAATATATTTGTATTTTAATACTGACATCAGACAATTCCAAGTCAGCACAGTCATACATCAATTATCCAGTTTTCAGAAAAATCTGATGCTCTGTGGATGTGCTGAAATTTTCATATTTCTATCACATTAACCTAGATGGTAGAATTCAATTTGTTCTGTGTTTTTATTTTTCTGAAAGAATATTAATGTAATAGAACCAAAATACTCAAAGGCTCAAATAAATTAATGGATTTAATTTATTAGATTGCATTTGCTGAAAAGAAGTCCCTAAATCCAGCTGTTAGTCCCAGGTGCAGTAGATCCACTGAATTAGGTAATGAAAAATTGGTAAATCAACATTTATGCAAGTTCTCGTTGGGACTAACAACTGGATTTAAGCCACAGTTTATTAGTTTACAAAACCAGAAAACAAGTAAAGATATTATTTATATTGACATCATGTTTTTAATAATATGTAACCAAATGCATTTTTAAAAACTGACTTCTGTTATCACTGTTAAAGAAAGGAGACATAACTAAAAAAAACAAAACAAGTTTATCATGAACCCCTAGCATAAGATACCCATTATCTGAATGTCAACGTAAAGGACTACATGAAAAGTTACCAACAGATATGTTTAGCACCTATGAATATTCTTATTCGCTTGATGAATACATAGGGATCTTTGTGTTTCAGAACAAAATCTTAAGAAAACTGTTAATCATTATAACATGCATTTTCCTACATCAGAGATGCATGATACCTTACAAACGTATCTATACAGAATACAGCTGTATCGATATCTAATCAGATCTAACTACTGAGTTCAATAAGGCTTACTTCCAGCGAACCATGTAGTTGGCCCTCCGTATCCACAGATTCTGCATCCACGGATTCAACCAACCACGGCTCGAAAATATTCCCCAAAAAATTCCAAAAAGCAAACCTTGTGGTTAGCCATTTTATATAAGGGACTCCATTTTATGTACTATACCACCGTATATAACAAGACTTGAGCATCCACAGATTTTGGTATCCACAGAGGGTCCTATTACCAAATCCCAGCAGATACTAAAGGCCCACTGTATAGGATTGCAGACACAGTAATTTATAAAATTATCTACTGTATGTGTATGTGTATGGATGGGATGGGTACAGAAGTTTATGTTCAGGTATCCAGTTATTTGGAATGGCTGCTAGTAAGTACACTGTACATACTTCAAAATGCATAGGATTTTCTTTAAAATAGATAATAATAAAAAATATGAATATGAAACTTTAAAAATCTAATCAATTTAAATAAAATCACCAACCAAGTTATGTTATCCCTACAACTGTAAAAGAAAGAAAGAGGCAAAGGAATTCTAGAGAAAACACAAAATATTTTAAAACTAAGATCTAGAGCAGAGTGTCATATAGAAATACACACATGTTGTTGTTTCTAAAGCAAAACTACAATCAAACCACACTACAGTAAAAGAAATGAATCAACAGAAAAATGCATTTTTAATTTCAAGCATATCCAAGTGTTTTTTTCAGAACTTCACATTAAAAAAAATAGTGTAGTAGAGCTTAATATCTGAGAAGTGAGTAGTCCAATTGCACATTCACTCTGAAGTTTTGCTGAGTTCAGTGGAACCTTCTCCTAAGTATGCATGCTGAGAATTGCAGTCCTATGGTATTAGATCAGAGATTTTATTTATTTATTTTTGGATAGCTCATGAGGAGCAGCCAGAGGCTCCACAGATGCCTTCCGGACAATTACTGTAGAATGGTCACTTTTAATAACAAGAACAATTCCACATCTATTAGCTACTAAATATGAAACTTTTCCAGCAACTTACTACAGTACTTCTATTTTGGTCATTCATATTTTGTTGTAAAAGATAGTATGTCATTCTTTAATGGCCAAGATAAATTGTGGATCTTTTAAGTGAAAGTACTACTGATTCAGTTATACAGACAACGCATTTGGCAATGGCTTCCTATAGCATACAGCCCTTAATTGATTTATGTTTCTTTACAGATGAATTTCAGCCTTTCAAGTCCAAATACCAGCTGCTTAACAATGTGAAACCGTATTCAACCTTATTAAAATGTTGTTACAGCTTTCCTGATATCTTTTCCTCACACCTTTGTATTTCTTGGCATCTCATGAGACAGGAAACCTTTATTGCCCCTTTTACCTTATCAGAATATAACAAGTTGCCTCTCAAATTCACTGTTAGCATGATCCTGTGCGGGGGGGGGGGGAGGTATTTAAGGAAAGTTGTCCAGAGTCCTGGATTTTATTGGATAACTCACATGACAAACAACTGTGCAAAAAGAAACTGAACAGCCTCCTGGTGGCAAACCCGTCTAGTTTGCACTCTGTGTGGCAATCTGTAGTTAGTAGTCTCGAAATTCATGCCAGTTTTGCAACTCTGAAGTCTGGTGCCTGTACAGAAAGTGGCCTATTCTCATGTATCTTTAGAATATAAACAATATAAGCATGGTTGAATTGTTTCCAAAGCCAGGTTAAGCTTTTTAGCTAATAAAATAAGGCTGTTTATTTAATTAGGGAACTCTAGCGGCACAAATCAGGAAATCCACAAATAACATTGTCTGACATTAAAGACTGACAATATTGGGGCATACAGGACTCAGCCGTTTTCGCTGAAGCTTAGTAATAACGCTTTGCCCCACTGGAAGTTTCTATCAGCAAACTATTTAGAAGGTCTGTTTAACGCTTTGCTTTTGAAAACTCATCAGATCAAACGGTATGCATGTACGTGTTCAGCTTAACCCAGAGCTTAACATAAGCACAACCGTTTTTGAACACGAGCAACCAGAGAGCGTGGTCCGGCGCCTCAGGGTGCGCGTTCTCTTTTCTTCGAGTTGCTGCAAGATCCTAACACAAGGACCGAGGCGCGCTGCAACTAACGTTTTCAGTTAAAGAAAGTCGTCGTCTCCCTGCCAGAGGGAGGCTTACCTGTTCTCTGGAAATACAAGGCAGTGAGGGTCTCCTGGACATTTTGCAGCTGTCATAGTAAGTGCTGGAAGTCTCCCCCAAGGACACGCAGCTGGATCTCCTCCTGGGTCGGATCACCGGCACTTTCTCCTCTGCACTGGTGGGCAGCTTGGTGGGGTGGAAATGCTGGAGGTGGTGGTGGTGGTACTGGGAGCCCCCCCGGCTGGGCGAGCAGCAGGACGCGGAGATGCCGCCGCCGCCGCCGCGCCCCCTGCCCAGCATCAGCGCCAGGAGACAGCCCGCCACCCCGACGATGCCCGACAGCAGCGGCCTAAGAGCCGGGGGCAAAGAGCCCAGGCTGGTGAGCGACACCAACCAGACGATGCTGGAGAAGACCAGCACCAGAAGGCTCCGGCGGAGTCTGAGGCTGCGCTGCAAGAGGGTCAGCCCGGCCACGGTGCTGAGTGTGGCCAGCAACCGCCCGGCCACCATCTGCAGCTCGGCCGGCGGGGGCTGGAGGGCGCCTTCCTCCGCTTGTTCCCGGCGGGGCAGCAGGAGCCGCCACTGCAGCGCCACCAAGTCCCCCGAGAAGCAGCACAGCGGCAGCGCCAGGAGCCACCAGAGGTTGCCCCCGCCGCCGCCAGGCTCGTCCCGGGCTAAGTAGCAGGTGAGGAAGAAGAAGGCGCACGCCAGGCTGAAGAGCGGGCTGAGGCACCGGCAGAGCCCGAGCAAGACCAGCAGCAGCCCCGCCGCCTCCCCTTCGCCGTCCCACGCGAGGAGCCCCCACGCCAGGAGCGCGGCAGCTGCGGAGGAGCCCAGAGCCACCAAGAGCGCCCCGCGGTAGGCGGACGGCAGCAGCAGCCAGAGGAAGCCCCGCGCGGGACTCCGTGGCAGCGGCGCCGCGCATCCTTTCACGTAGCCGTTCCTCAGGCTGGGCTCCGGATGAGCCTGGCTGGGAAGTTTATGGGGGGCGGCGGCGGCAGCTGGGGGTGGCGGTGAGGCAACGGCTTCTTCTGTTTTCTCTCCCCTCATGGTGGTCAGGCAGGCGGGAACACACGCTGCCCGGAGCCCGTCAGCTTCGCCTCCTCCCTCCCTTCCTCATCTTTGCCACAGAAACACACGCCGGCGGCCGAGAGTACCAGCCACGGACTCCGCGGCGAGAGCACAGGCGGCGGTGGCAGAAAGTCCGGACTCGGAGCATGGCGGGTAAAAGGGGGAGGGAGAGGGGGAGGGAGGGGGGAGAGAGAGAAAGGTAAAAGTATCTCTTTCTTTCCCTCCCGCGCTCACTCCGAGCTCCGCTCGACTGAGGGAACTCGACGTCGCCTCCCAGAGCTCGGCCACAGTAACGTCCGCTCGCGCGCTGGCGAGAAACTCTTCCCTCCCGCCCCCACCCGACCTGGAGCGCGCGAGGGAGGGAGGGAGGGAGGGAGAGACCTCTGTGGAGAAACAAGGGCAACGGGGAGTCGGCTGTTAACCCCCCCTCCGCCGCTCTGCCCTTCAGGCCCCGTCTCCGTGACGTAGTTAGGTGCGCGGGACGGGAGAAGCCTCGAAGACGGTTGGGTTCTAACGGTCGCCCACGAGAGAAGGAGGGGGGAGGGGCCGCCCGAGAGAAAGAGTTCAGAGCGCGAGCTTCGACGTGGCTCCTCTGAGGCAAGGCGCGCCGAACTCAGCCGTCAGGCTCAGTGGGCGTGCGAGGATCGTGGGGCGCGAATCTCGCCTCCCTCGCGTGGGGCCGGGGAGATGGGCGTGGCAGGGTTTCAAAGGGGCGCGCTGGCCCCCGCCCTGGACCCAAATCCCGCTGGGAGGAGCTGGGGAGTTATGCAAATCGTTTCGGATTTCCATATTTTCCTGTGTAAACAGCTGCTCACAATTCCTCTCACTAATTTTCACGTTGCTTCCCCTCTGATGTTTTTATTTTACAGTGACCTTCTGGCACTCTGTGGGCCCCTCTATAGGAGGGAATTACATGTGGATTGGGGCTCAGTAAGGGCAATTCGCAGCAGTCTTCATTTGTCTCCACGGTTCCCCCCCCCCACAAAATTGCTGGTGCGCAAAGCTATCCGTGTTTGCTGTCCGGATGGGCATACCAGCAAATCAAGATGGTGACTGTGAGTGAACTACTTGCGGTTTTATGCTCCCCAAGTTGCTGTTGCAAAACGGTACTTTAAAAAAAAAAAACTAAATCCAAGGTACAGAAGAGCGATTTTCCGCTTAAATAAACAAAAAAAAAAAGAGGCTGTTTCATCGCCTCAGCACATGATCGCTAGGGTGATAATCCAACATGGTGGTCCCAGGTGCTGCCTTGTTAACAAGCTCTGCCACACACACACACACACACACACACATCCAACCAATCAGCTATCCGCTTTGGGAACGAGCTGCAATTTCCCCCACACATAGTTTTTGCGGGCTTTGCTCCCCCATTCTGAATACTATGATTCAACATGGGATCTCATTAAGACAGATGGAATTTACCATTACCTGTAATTCCGTGAGGATTTTTTTTTTTTTACTATCTAGACAACCCCTATCTCTCCCAAGTATAATTTGATGTTATCTTTTTTCCTTTTTTTTTTTCCATCTTCAGTCATTTCTTTTAAAGCTTGGGGTGTGGGATTAGCTAAATATCTTATTGTCAAGAAGATGTGATGCAAAGAAAATTAGTATTAGAGTGTCTCATTAAAACAACAATTTGGAAATAAAGGATAAATCTTGATTTCATCAGCCCATTAAATTTAAAGCCTAATAAATGATCTAGATACTGGGTTGTGTGTTGCCAAATAGGTCAGTGATCAAATATAAATGTTACATGTTCTCTAAATCAGACAAAAAAAACCTTCTGATACCACTCAGTGGTATTGAGTTCTTACTTGCGTGTTCATGTTGCACCATAAAAAACTGCATTCATTAGACACTGGAGATTTTCAAACGGGCCAAATGCCCCGTTCCTGCCCCACAACCCCCAATCCCGTTCCTGCCACAGAATAAAGGTAAAATGTTCAAACACTTACCTTAATCCCGTGGCAGGAACATCCTCCCTCTCCCCTCAGCTTCACTGCTGTAAAAACAGCTGCCATAAAGCTGCTTTTACAGCAGTGAAGCCAAATCCCACTCATTAGCGCAAGAGAATGGGCAGGAGGGTCGGCTGTCATTGCAGGAAAGGAACGGAACACCTTTTGGACCACCCTGATTCTGTGACAGAAACGGAACAGGTGGTCCAAAAACAATGTTTTCCTGTGATGAAAATATCATGGGGAAATCCGGAATGAGGATGGGGGAGAAACAGAAAAGGGTCGACATCTTCTAAAAAGAATTTTCCCCGACCCTGTTCCATGTCTCCCACGGATTAAATTACCGATCTGCAAATCTCCACTGTATAGCCTCCCTGTTTGTT
This sequence comes from Gambelia wislizenii, assembly GCA_030847615.1. Lineage (NCBI taxonomy): Eukaryota > Metazoa > Chordata > Lepidosauria > Squamata > Crotaphytidae > Gambelia > Gambelia wislizenii. The sequence goes on from JAUMIR010000001.1 coordinate 363,879,837, forward strand.
CCCCCTGGGGCTTTCCCTCCTGTGTCTCATTTGCCTCATTTATGTTCAGGTTGTGAACCTTAAGAAAAGGTTTATTTTGTTTCATTTTCTGTGAAGCACAGTCGTGGATCCATGTCATTCTTATCAAAGGGCATAAGATGTAGAATATGAGTCAGGAAATGTCTCTGAAAATCTAGCCTGGTTGGGCCAGCAGAAAGACTATTCAAAGTCCTTTATAAACAGCAACTCTTGGAGTAAGTCTAGCACCAAACCTACCACAGATCATGAGATGCAGGTTTCCCCCCGTATCCACGGTGATATGTTCCTGGACTTACCATGGATACTTGAAACCATGGATAATAACGAACCCTATTGAAATTAAGGACTTCCAGCCTGACTTCCAGCAGAAGCATACCATAGAATCATACTGGAGGACCTAGAGAATGCCTAGAGATGACATTTTTTCAGGATAGGTGTGACTTCAGATGTAGGTCCCATGGATTCAGGGATCAACCTGTACCTCACAGCAGCTCCAGGATTCTGCACTTTTATTTCTTCTGTCAAAGCCCCAGCAGAAGAAGCAGAGTCAGAAAAGCCAACAGAAACCTATCCAAAGAAAATAAAATGTTGTTTGGGGTCCCATATCAAGAGAAAGGTGGGATATAAATTAATAAATAAATAAAATATATACTTCTCCTAGATATAAAACTTGACCATCCACAGCAAATTATTAGAACAATATGAAGATGTCCACTTGTCAATGGAAGAGCTACAGCATCATGAAGAAAAACTAGCATTAAGGGCTTTTTGGTTTAGAGGACTAAAAGCCAAGTTGAAGTCTGTTGAAAACATGATACAAGTTGATCCTAACAACAGGAAGAAACTGCCAAAGAACATGAAGAGACCTGCTACAGGAAACACCTTGGGGGATGGCTATTGTCAGGAGACAACAATACAGAAACAAACTATGCAATTGCTTCCTATGTCTTCATGAAGATAGCAGAAATGTATATGCTGAAACAGAAAACTAACAACGAGGGAAACCTCATGCCAAGGATAGACTCAAGGTAACCACCAACCACAAGAAGAAGAAAAAGTGCTGGTGGTTGGGGAGTCATTGCTCAGGGGTATAGAGGCCCCTGTGTGCCAGCCTGAGAAGATGAACTGGGAAGTCTTCTGTCTTCCTAGCACATGCATCTGGGATGTCACAGACAACTTGTCAAAACTCATCAAGAACACAGCTCAGTACCCCTTTCTCCTTACTCATGTAGGCACCAATGATACTGCCAAGAACGCCTTTGAGCAAATCACCTCTGACTCTGAAGCTTTGGGCAGGAAGCAGGGGTTTGAGACACAGGTGGTATTCTCTTAAATTCTGCCAGTGAAGGATAGAGGACTACACAGGGACAGGCAGTTGATTTTAACAAGTTCAGGGAAATATGGGGTGTAATTCCAAAGCTGAACATGCTAAAGAAAAAAGACACCCAGTAAGGGTAGGAATTCTTGATAAAGGAGTTGCCTAAAGCACAATCACGGACAATCCCATAGAAGAAGAAAAATGGGAAACCTCTAAAAAAAAGCCAGTGTAGCTGTACAGTAAACACAGGGAAGAAGTGAAAAGAAAAAAAAGACTAGAGAATGGAAGGAAGGACAAATCATCAAGGAAGAGTAAATATATATAATCCAAGTTTGCAGGAATAGTATAAGGAAGGCTAAAGCTCAGAATGATCTGAGACTGGCTGGCAAACAAGGAGCAACAAAGGAGTTTTCCTTGGGGTTTTTCCAGGCTGTGGGGCCGTGTTCTGGAATAGTTTCTTTCTGATGTTTTGCCTGCATCTGTGACTGGCGTCTTCAGAGAATGGTTGGGTAGGAGAATGGGAAGGGTAGAAGCCTTCGACTTCACAAAAAGGAGGTTTTCAGACACATTTGAGGCAAGAGAATGACCAAGGAGATAGTGGAGCCTCTGTTCAATAAGGATGGTAAAATGCTAACAGATCACAATGAAAAGGCAGAACTACTCAGTACCTATTTTGCTTCACTTTTCTCTCAAAAAGAGAAATGTGTGCTTCCATGCAACAGTGGAGACTTTGGCAAGGGATCTGGATTGCTAATAAAGATTGATAGAGAGTTAGGAATCACCTAACTTAAATGAGTTCAGATCTGCAGAGCCAGAATACTGAAGGAATTTATTGATGTACTCTCTGAACCACTTGCTTTCATTCTTGAGAAATCTTGAAGAACAGGTGAGGTGCCAAAGGACTGGAGAGGGGGGAACATTGTCCCTCTCTTCAGAAGAGGCAAAAAAGAAGATCCAGGAAACTACAGACCAGTCAGTCTAACCTCAATTCCAGGAAAAATATTATAATGGATTACACAGGAGTCTGTCTGCAAGTGTCTTGATGACAACGCAGTGATCAGTAGGAGCCAGCATGGGTTTGTCAAGAACAAATTTTGCCAAACCAATCTTATATCTTTTCCCCCCTGATCAGGTTACTAGTTTAATAGATGGTGGGAATGCTGTAGATCTCATTTATCTGGATTTTAGCAAAGCGTTTGATAAGGTTCTCCATAATATTTGAATTAGCGAACTGATTAAATGTGGAATAGATGGGAACACCATAACATGGATCCATAACTGTTTGGAAAATTTTGCTCAGAGTTGTTGCCAATGGCTTCAAACTGGAAGGAGGTCTTGAGTGGACTGCCTCAGGGTCCTGGGGCCATTAATCTTCAATATTTTTATCTATGACTTAGATGACAGAGTGGAGGGAATCCTTATCAGGTTTGCAGATGACACCAAACTGGGAGGGGTGGCTAACACATGGAAAGATAGGAAAAGAATTCAATAAGACCTTGATAAACTAGAAAACTAGGCAGAAATTAATAAAATAAAATTTGATAGAGATAAACGCAAAATTCTACATTTAGGCCACAAAAAGCAAATGCACAGGTATAGGATGGGAGATAGACGGCTCAGCAGTACTACATGCAAAAAGGACCTTGGAATTATTGTTGATCATAAATTGAGCATAAGTCAGCAGTGTGATGTGCAGCAAGGAAAGCAAATGCTATATTAGCAAGCAGGGATCACCAGCATTGAAGCCATGATATTGAGAACGCAGCTGCGCTGGGCAGGGCACATTTTTAGGATGGAGGACCATCGCCTCCCAAAAATACTACTCTACGGTGAACTCGCCACGGGTCAGCGTAAGAGGGGCGCTCCAAAAAAGCGATACAAAGACTCCCTGAAACAACATCTCAGGCTCGGCCAAATTGATCACCAACAGTGGTCCGCCCTGGCCTCACATTGGGAGGCATGGAGACGCACTATCCACAATGCTGCAGCCTTATTTGAGAACTCACGACGAACAAGTCTTGAAGAGAAACGACAACGCAGAAAGAATCACAACCCAAAAACATCACCCAAGGAGACCTGCTGTGCTTTTTGCAACCGGACTTGTTTATCTCGGATTGGCCTTTTTAGTCATCAGCGCGCATGCAGAAAGCGCGGGATGAGTCCTTCCTGAATCTTCGTTTGCGAAGAAAAGCCAGAGAGAGAATAGATGCATAATGTCCAGGTCGAGGGAAGTAGTCCCACTATATTCTATGCTGGTCAGACTTCATCTGGAGTACTGCATTCAGTTCTGGGTGCTTCCTTTTAAGAAAGATTTAGGGGTCATCTATACAAGCCACTAAAAAATGGAGTGATCTGCTGTAAAGATAATTAGCAACAGCTGCAACTTGTCTTAATAGTCTTACAGCCCCCATAAACTTTGCATGCTCTCTAGCCAAGATGGCGGCCCCGAGTGAATTACTCGCATTTTTAAATCTTCCGCTGCTGAACATTTTTTCAAAAACCACTATTTCCACAATGCGTATAAGTGATATTTTGCCTTTACACACACAAAAAGAAATAATAGGGGGGAAAACACCCCATTTTCTCACCTTAGTGATCACTCACTAAGGTGTAAATCCAACATGGTGGCAGCGGGCGCTTGCCCTGTTAGCAATAAGCTTGCGCTTCATCTTCTATGGGAGCGAGCAGGAGTGCACATTTCCTTCAGAGTTTTTTTTTTAAATTCCCTTCACAGTTTATGATATTTTTGGCCCCCACTTCAGAATACGGCAAAACAATGGAGCATGTCATTGAAACAGCCCATAATCTCCTCGCATTCTGTGAGGAGTATTTTTGCCATTTAGACAACCCCGTAGACATGTTGAAGCAAGTTCAGAGAAAGGCAACAAGGATGATAAAAGATATGGAGAAGAAAATATATGGGAAAAGGTTTAAGGAGCTGGACATATTTAACTTGATGAAGAGAAGCCTGAGGGGTGACATGATTGCACTTTTTAAATACCTCAAGATGTTACCCGAATTGCTGGGGGTCTGTGGGACCCACTCATGACACTGTTAAATTGGGAAAATGTAATTACCTCAAAGGTATGGCTGCAAGAGGTTGGGTAACTTTGCAAGATCCTTTGCACCTGTGTATACCAGTACACACTGACCAGACTCCAAGCCAAATGAAATAAAAATGGGTTTTATGAGAAATAGTCATGGAAGCATTCACACATGCACTCAAGTTCACAAGACAGCCACAAAGAATCAGGAGGAAATACTTGGATAGTGGAGACAGAGTCGGGAAAATGGGCTAGAATTACCTGCCCGGAGAGCAGAGGTTTGTACAGCAGAGCAAGACTCAGACTTGAATCTGAGGGTGATATAGCAGTTGGGCAGAGTGATGGTGTCCAAGTGTAGCAGCACACTTTGGCTTTGATTTGGGGTAATATTTATACCCAATATTGTACCTTTAAGGGGTGTTTTGATTGGGGGAAAATGCCTAGATGAATTTCCCAGGGTTAAACAACAGAAGCTCTGGCTACACTGATTGCCACTAATGATTGAGATGTTAAAGTTAATGGGCTTATGGTCATCTCCCTCTTGTGGATAGGAAAAGGTGTGAGGGAAAGACATTTTGTGGATAATGGGGATTCTGGTCACTTTTGGAGTATGACTTACTGACGGGTGCATCCAAGGATGATTAGCACATTCTACCCTAATGATTCTGACCAGAGGAGGGGTTTTGCTTAATCCCTTCCTGGGCGTGTTATTGGGGAATTTCAAAGCCAACTCAGCAGGCAGAAATAAACAGTAGCATGCCTCTCACAATGTGCTGAAATAGAAAAGTTCCCCAAACAATCAATTTCCAAATAACAGTTTCTGTGCACAGCATGGTGGCACACATCCCATTTAGAAGTTCTTGTTTTTGTGTGCCTTCAGTTTGTTCCTGACTTACGAGCATGGTGACCATAACCTATCACAGGGGTTTTTTTGAGGCTGAGAATGTGTGACTTGCCCAAGGTCACCCAGTGGTTTTCCATGGCTAAGCTGACATTCGAACCCTAGTTTCTAGAGTCATAATCCACCGCTCAAACCACTATGACATGCTGGCTCCAACCCAGAATTTCTTCCTTTTTATTAGTCAAGGTCTGCCAAAGCATACACATAACTTCTATCTAATGTACATAGTATACAACAGAACTCCTCTCCTGAACTTAGCCTGTCTTGCCAGTTTGATGATGGGCATAGTGCCATTATTCCATTTATGAAAATAACTCTGAACTTTTGGTACTAGCCACCCAAGTCACACATCTAGCTGGTACACACAATATTCATCTGAATGTGTCTCCAGAACTGACATCCACAAACGTCTCCGTTCCAGAAATGGCATTCTGTTTTTTTTTTATTAATATTTTTTAATGCAAACTGCCTAGAACACCTAGTTCCCAGGCAGTCATGGTGATCCTAATAAATCACTTAGAAAAACATAGAAGACTATGCAATAGTGCACAAAACCTTTCTGAACCCCTTCTACCAATGCCAGTTTCAGAGAGTGCACTCTAGCCGCCTCTCATTTGTAAAGGAAGCATCTTGTTCCTAAGATACTTTTGAGTGGCCATTATAGGGAAAGGTCAGCTTTGATTTGCATAACTATTTCCATGTTTAATCTCAGAGAGAGAAAGAACATTCAGAAAAAACTGAAGCATAACTAGGAAACAAACAATGTTTGTGTTAGATTTTGGTGGCCTAATTATCATTGTGGGAAAGGCTGGAGGTCATTTCATGTTTATCTGCTCCTGTTTTTGTAACACCATATTATTCACCACCTGAATCTTAACCTTAAGTGAGATTTATAATCCTCAAGGCTGCAAATGTAAATTGGCCCCAGACCATTAGATTTTACATATATTTAGGTAACAAGTGGTTTATTGACACATCAAGTTTCTTCTGATGTTAAACTGTCCGTATCCATTGATTCAATTATCCACAGGACACTAAACAGCACACCTACCATAGAGTCTTCCTAGAAAATGTGTCTTCTCTAGCCATTTTCTAGGTCCTCTGAGGCAACTCTATGGTATTTTAATCTGGAAGTCCCATTTTTTCAATGATGTTGGCTATTATCCACGGCAACTCTATGGTATTTTAATCTGGAAGTCCCATTTTTTCAATGATGTTTGCTATTATCCACGGTTTTCGGTATCCATGCCCTCCCCCCCCCAGAACCAATCCCCAGCGGAATCCGGCACCCTACTATACTTCTTTGGACCAAGGAATCATTTCCTGATGAGAAAATTATTCCCCAGAAAACTACAGTTAGGGGGATACCTTTGATTTTATATTCGTTGTAGATCTAGTATTTTTTTTACTTCACTGTCACATTCTAAAATGTAGAGAAAATCATCAGCAGACAGCTTACAACACAACTCCAAATCTTAGAGATAAAATAAAAATGTGAACAATTTAAAAGCTGTAGGACCTGAACCACTGAAAACAACACTAGCAAGCAGGATAATAAAATCATTATAAAGTTCTATTTGGAGAAAATCAGTGAAAAAATAAAACACAACCCCTGTAGGGAGGGAATACACAAATGACAGACCTTAACCAAAAAGTGTAATAGATATATTATAATGTCAATGTTCACGTTGTCAATATTTTAAGAGGTATAATTTATTTTTGTTTGTTTTTATCCCATTCTGAACATTTGGATAAGTAGACATATAAGCAAGCAACCTTAATAATAGTTGCAGTTTTAATTGCAAAGTCTGCACTATATTCGGCATATTCCCCAGGATTGGCATGGATTTATTGCTCTTGCTCTGGTAATAGAATTGTTGACAGGTTATATATGCTCTGAGACAGAAACACCAACAGGTTTGGTGTGATAATAACTGCTGAATGCCTCCTTATGACTTGCAGTTTAGTCCATATGTTTCCTGAAAGAATCTGTAACTGCTATGCAAATATGCCAACAATGTGGTGATACACGAACAACTACTTCAGTGCTTTTGTGTATCAATGGTAGTTTCAATGAAAGACATATAAAAGCTGCCTTAAACCTTAATATATTCAGTCCAGGCCTGAACAAGTTCTGATCCACCAAAGTAAATGATATCCACCAACTGCATAGGTGGTGGTGTGCCTCCAAATTGTTTCCGACTTATGGCAACCCTAAGGTGAACCTGTCACAGGGTTTTCTTGGCAAAAATTTTTCAAAAAGGGTTTGCCTTTCTCTGAAGCTGAGAGAGTGTGACTTGCCCAAGATCACCTAGTGAATTTTCATGGCTGAGTGGGGATTCAGACCCTGGTTTCCAGAGTCCTAGTCCAATGCTCAAACCACTACACCATGGCGGCTCTACCAGCTTCTAAATCCAATTGCAAGCCCCAAGCAGACTAGTTGAATCATTTGCTGAATGGTAGGTAAATACCTATATAAATCCCATTGCTTTAATGGATCTACTCTAGGTGGAATTACCAATTGCATGTAGGTTTTCCATTTCCTGCAAGTCTAGGACTGCAAAAACAAGGAAATTATCAAGCATTTGATAGGCCACAAGTTCAGAAGGCCTGCTACAGGCATTTATCAAATGTTCTATAGACACAAATAAAAGTTCACTAGTTTTAGAAATGTCTTATATTCATGGAATTTTTAATAATGTAGGTATCATGTATGATGCACTGCCTAAACTAAATAATCTGTCAAAACAGTTGCAGAGAAAGAGAGTCACATTGCCAGAAGCTGCCTCACTGTTGTCAAGGCAAGATCATATTTCTGCTTCTAAAGCAGTCTTGGAGCAGAGGTGACTAAGGTGGTTGTGCCAAATAAAATGTGTGCTATACACAAGCTGATTTGAACTAACACAAAGCTATGATAGTCTGCATCATTCAGGGAATTGGCAAACCATAAGTAAAAGTGAACAAGACAACAGCACTGCCAAAACTAAAGTTCACTCTGGAAAGTATTCTTAAATGTAATTACAAAGATGTGAATCCCATTCCAAACATTTTTCCTGCAGCTGTAAAATAGCGGTTAAGTTGCACCACATCTCTAGTTATCATCTTATATAAATAAGCTGCAGCTTAGGATAGATATACAGTCGGCCCTCCGTATCCACGGAGCCTTTATCCACAGCTTGAAAATATTTAAAAAATAATAATCCAAGAAGCAAACCTTAACTTTGCCATTTTATATAATGGACACCATTTTACTACACCATTATATATAATGGGACTTGAGCATCCATGGATTTTGGTATCCACAGGGGGTCCTGGAACCAAACACCAGAGGATACCAAGGGCCCACTGTATCTACATTTTAACCACCGAGTCTTCCAAATGCCTTCCCTAGTTTCTTAAATGGTTATTGAGATGACGTTGTTGTTGGTGCTGCTGCTGTGTGCCTTCAAGTAGTTTCCGACATATGGCAACCCTAAAGCAAACCTATCAGCGGGTTTTCTTTGAAAAATTTGTTCAGAGGAGGCTTGGCATATATACTAGAGTTGAAACCCATGTCCATACAAGTTAGGACAATGACATTTTCCACACTTGCATTTCTGCTTATAAGTACTTTTGTTGTTATTATGTGCCTTAATGGGGAAAAACATCTAAAACCCATTTTAAAAAGAAATAAATATTCTGAGGGGAGCAAATTTTGGGCCACCATTTCCTAACAAATTTACACATAATTTACCCCATCTTGTCCCTGTCTTGGAAAACCTGCAGTCCTGATGACACACGGCTTTTGCCCCATTTTGCCCCTGTGTAGTCCTCATGATCTCCGGGGCAAAGACAGGGCTAACAAAAGGTTATGAGAAAATACCTGTTTAAATCAGCTCTGGCCAAAATAAAATAGACCAGGCCCAGCATAACCGCAGGAGCCTGTTCCAGCATGCCAGCCTGTCACTGTAGCTGCTGGCTGCCTCACTCTTCCACATGCAGGGGGTCTTACATACTATGGGCCTCCTCTCTGGATCTGGAGAGTGGGATGCAGGTGGCAGCGGTTGTAGCTGCAGGAACAGCCAGTGGGCCCATCTGGACTCTGGCCTGTTTCATCCAGCTAATGGGGGAGGAATGGGCCTGATCCATGGGCAGAATACACCAGCGGGGAGCCAGCACATCCTGACCCATGTAGATGAGCCCACTGTGTTCAGCATGGCTGACTTTTGTTTTTGCTTTTTGTTTTACCTGTAGCCTCAATTCCCAATAAACTTAATCCCATCAGGATATATGTCCCACTCCCACTAATATGACCCAATGGCGTTCATAACAAATGTTCCAGAGCTTTTAGTGGGACCTAATCATAGCTTTCGAGTGCCTCTTTGTAGATATAGACATAGTGGTGGGATAAGGCTTCCCCCTGCTTCAACCATAGGACAATGGTTTTGACCATTACAAAACCAGTTGGATACATAACACTGATTGTATCATACTGAGAAACATTCACCATCATAATCATATTGATCTTAAGATTACTGTATTTAATATCTTAATTGCTCTCCTGTGTCGAAGCTATTCCTTTGTACAAATAGCTTTCCAACTTCCAAACACAGAGTACATTCAACCTTTGGGTCTTTACAACCATCAACAGCTTTCCTTTTCAGCCTGTTTTTTAAAGGTAAATAATGCACCCAAATATTAGCATTAAAATCACTTCTAACTGTGGATGCTTTCCTTTGCATTAGAATTTGTCAGAGAAATAAATATATTACATTAACAAATTGTAATATTGTTGATTGACAAAATATATTTTATTTCAGCTCTTCTCCTGACTTTGCCACTGTATTTGTTATAATTAGTAATAAAAGTAATTTTGACAAAAATTCTCATGACTTTGCTTTTTATTTCCATTTGACAATGTTGTTTTCATAAATATTTTGTGTTCCAAGGGCTATTTATTACAAAACAATTATTTGAGAAAATAACACTTATTGATTACAAATATGTCACATGTAGAACAATGTGGATGAAAATTGATTATGTTCAGTAAACGGGTGTCATCTTTAGAATCTAGTATTGTCTATGCCTTTCTGAGAAAGGGTCTCAAAACCACTCCTAGCTAACTTACATTTGCATGGTATCCTGCCAAAACCCAGTATTTAAATGCATCCAGTGCTGTTTAATTTAGCCCAAATACAACAAGGCTGTCCCAAGATGTTTTGCTGCCTGAATCAAAGAACAAGATCATGCCTCATCCCATTCTATCCACAAAAGGCAACTAGATTGGCAGTTTAATCTTTCTTCAACATATGTGGTTAAGACAGCATACTCCACTGCACCTGACAACAGGTGGGGTAGGGCAGATCATGGGGTGTTCACCATAAATCAACAGGTGACTTGAAGACACATACACATACACACACACACACATACACACAGCTTGATGACTTCCCACTGGGAGGAAGCAAGTAACACTTATTCTGATTTGAAAGTGTAATAATATGAAACATAGACCATACTTTGTGGATAACACTATAGTGAAGATGAAAATTGCTATTGAGAAACGTATGTTGGTACTTCATTGACAATTATATTCTGTTTTCTTGAGTTCTACTATCTGGCTCTAGTCATTTGATTCAAGGGCAAATTTAGTTTTTTCTTCCATTCTTTTCAATATAGAAATAAATGAGCAATGAAACAATTTATTTGAAAGCATGAAAATACCAGAATGAAAGGTTATATGGTTACAATAAATAAGACAAATGAGTAAAATAACAGAATAGAAATAATGTAATACATCATTCCATATTTTTTGATGATGTGTTTTTTCGGTGTGTTTATTTAAAGGGAAGCTAAATTCTGTAACATATGTCAAGTGTCTGTATGCAGTTATTGCTTCTATCTAGGAGTCCATTTCTCCAGTACCATATCTAGAACCAAGTACCATATCTTGCTTTTCTAGCAGTCTAATGAAGGATGATACTATCCTTTCCAGTTTTTTCAGCTGATGGATAATTACATCTCTAGAGTTAAATCCAGATGTATAAATATTCCATTTAATGTGAAAGGCCTAATCCACACTACACAAGGTGGCTGCCGGGATCGACAGGCAGCTTGTTTGTGGTCCAGCCGGCTCCGGGAGCCTGGACGGCCTTCCCCTAGCTCCGCGTGACCGCATGGCAGCCGGCATGGGGGCCACCATCTTGGGCCTCTTCTTCTTGACCTGCCTTGCGGGACAGGAAGAAGGCGTGAAGCAGCGGGCCTGACCAAGTTCAAGTTCACGGAGACACCCCCCACCCCGTTTCTCTTGCCATAACCTTGCTTGTTTCACAGGGTAGGGGAAGGTAATTAGGCAGGCAGCCTGGCCAGGACTCCTCCCCTCCATGCTGAGTGGTGCCAGTAGCGGTAGCGATAGGCAGTGCCATTGGCCAACAGTGGGGTTGGTTAATGAAGGGATCAGGACCCATGTTGTGTACGCCAACCATTATCAACCATTATCAAAGTTGTGGCCTTTTATTGCCATATATATTACTCTACCTCATATACATTCTACCTCACACTTATGCATATCATGTAGTATGTTCATCCTCATTACGTATCTCAATATCTTTTCTGAAGATACACTGTGTCAGTGTCTTGTGTTTTATGGGTGAGGGACAGTCCATCTTGGTCCCACAAATAATCCAGTTTGAAACAGAATTATTTGCCATGGCTCCTTCCTGTGGAATCCTGGGATTTGTAGTTTGGTGAGGCACCCACATTCTTTGGCAGAAAAGGCTAAAGAACTTGTAAAACTACAAATCCCATAATCCAAGAGGAAGAAGCCATGGTAAATAATCCAGTTTCAACTGAATTATTTGTGCAGTGTGGATTTGGCCTGTATGTTATCATGAGATAAGTTTAACATTGAACGTTTACTTAACTTTAAACTCTCTGTATTTGGCAGGGACAAATCCCAGTTAATCCTGTCTTCCTACTTTTCAGCTACTGTAAAAATGTCCCAGTTTCTGTTTCTATTTTCCACTTTCCTCCTTCATCCTAGGCTTATTCCAGCTGCTGCAAACAGAGTTCAAAGTGCAAAAGTAGTTTGCACTCAATTAATTTAGCATGGGGAGAGGAGAAGAGGGGATGGAATCTTGACTTTCCCAGTAGACTCAGGCAAAAGCAAACTGCTGAAGCATCTCCTAGCTTGTGTGTTCTTCCTCATGAATAATTTTTGTATCTTGACCAAATGATGTTGCTTTGAAAGTTAGCTGCCCAGTCATAAGCAAATTCATTAGGAACTGGTGTTGTTCAGTGAGATGTCCTCCCAGATACTGGTGTTCTGCCTTTTTCCCGCTTGGGACTCAAGGAATCTTATAACAGATTTTTAAAAATATAGCTAAAAGTACACAACATCCAGAAGTTAAAAAGTGATTAAATTACAGTATCAAAAATTAAAACCAGTTAAAAACATAATCCATAAAAACACCATAGGGTAATAAAAATAACAAAGATAAGATCCAGCACATTATACAAGTCTCATCCTGCCTAAACATAGTCAGTCCACAAAGGTCTGTCAAAACAGAAAAGTCTTCAGCTGTTTATGGAAAGAGAGTAGGGAAGGTGCCAGTCTAAACTCTCTAGAAAGAGAGTCCCAGAGCCTGTGGGCAGCTACTGAGGAGAACTTCTCCTGTGTTGCCACCAGATGTAACCATGAGAGTGGTGGGACAGAGAAAAGGGTCTCCCCAGCAGATCTCAAAACATAGGCAGCTTTGTACAGTAGAATTATGGTCTTTAAAATATCCTGGACTTGAGCCATATAGGGCTTTATAAGTCAAAACCAGCACTTTGCAGTATGCCTGAAAGTGGACCGGCAGCCGGTGGAGCTGTTGCAACAGGGGAGTTGTGTGCAGTCAGCCCCATTTACAATTTAACTGCAACTCTTTGGCCAGCTGAAGTTTCCAAACACTCTTCAAAGGCAGTACTCCACATAAAGCATGTTACACTAATCCAACTGGGATGTTATTAAGGCATACATCACTGTGGCCAGATCTGACATCTCAAGAACTGGGTGACACACAAGCCTTAACTATGCAAAAGCACTCCTGGCTGCCACCAAAATCTGCACCTTCAAGTCCAGGGTTAAATCCAGGTGCACATCCAAGTTGAGAACCTGCATCTTCAGGAGGAGTGTAACACCATCCAATACAGGTTGAATCCCTATTCCCTGATCTGCCGTTGTTTGTTTGTTTGTTTTGTTTTGACTGACCGGGAGTACCTCCATCTTGTCTGGATTAAGTTTCAATTTTTCATCTTCATTCAATCCATTACTGATGACAGATACTGGTTTAAGATCCTTGGGTTGTGGTGGAAAGGAGTACTAGAGTTGGGCATCATTCACTTACTGATGGCACCAAACCCCAAAACTACAGATAACCTGTCCTAACAGTTTCATGTATATGGTAAATAGTATGGGGGACAAAACTAAGCCCTGAAGGACTCCATACGCCAATGGGTCAAACAGGAATTCCCAAGAGGGTTTACCACTCCAGGAAGTACGGTAACAAAGCCACTGTAAGACTATGCCCCCAAGTCCCATTCCAGAGAGGTGGCTAGAAGGCTACCATGGTCAATAGTATCAAAAGGCATATAAAGATCCAGCAGAACCAACAGGGACACACTTCTCCTGTCTAGTTCCAGGCATATGCCATCCACCAAGGTGACCAAAGCCATCTCTGTCCCATAACCAGGCCTGAAAGCAGATTGAAATATATCTACTGTAGATAATCCATCTCATCCAGAAACCCCTGGAGCTGGAAGGCCATCACATGCTCCAGTACCTTCACTAAACATGGAATGTTAAGAGTTGTTTGTTGTTGTGTGCCTTCAAGTTATTTCCAACTTATGATGAACCTAACTAAGGCAAATCTATCACAGAATTTTCTTGGTAAAATTTGTTCAGAGGGAGTTTGCCTTTGCCTTCCTCTCAGATTGTGAGACTGTGACTTGCCCAGGGCCACCCAGTGGGTTTCCATGGCTGAGCAGGGATTTGAACCCTGGTCCCCAGAATCATCCAATGCCCAAAGCACTACGCCACACTGGCTTCCAGAATGTTAGAGCCTGGCTGATAACTATTCAGAATGGTGGTATTCAGGGAGGGTCTTTTTAGTGATGGTTTTATAACTGCTTCCCATAGGCAAGCTGGAACTTTGCCTTGTTTTAGCAAGGCCTAGCCACTCCCACTACCCACTCAGCCAGTCCCCCTCTGGCTTTTTTAATAAGCCAGAAAAGCCAAGGATCTAACATACATTTGGTGGCTCTCATCTCTCCAAGAATTCTGTCCACATCCTCAGGTTGCACAAATTAAAAAGTATCCATTATCACTGGTCAAGCAGGGACCAAAGTTACCTCCACTGGATCTGTATCAATGGTAGCATCTGTCAGAGCAGATCCAAATGATTTTATCAGCAAAGTGCAGGGAAAGTTGTTCACAGTGGGCTGTTGAGAATCTGTTCTGGGCATTCAGGACAAGTAAAAGATTGTTGTTAACATCTAATTTCCTTTCTTAAAGAGAGAAACAGAGAGAGAGAAAGGGATAGGGGGAATAAGCTTCACTCTTATACACTCTGCTACTAAGCTCTACCTGCAAGTAAGCTCTGTCAAACACATTGGAACTTCTGAATAAGCTTTCACTTTACAGCTACAGCTCTCCGTACATTTCCTTTGGTACAAGAGATATTGACCTTAGTTGGTTTTATTTTAAAGTATAAACACACAGAACTGAACTTCATGTTCAGAATTGAACTTCATGTTTCTCTATAGTTCTCATCAAGAGTACAATAACTACCTGATATGTCTGCACAAGCAAACCTATTTAAATCTGGCTTTCCTTCCTTCCCTCTTCACATGCCGTGAAGGGCCTTAAAAGAACGGCAATGGATATACATCTTGAAGCAAGAATATTTTTAAAATAGAATTTCAGCAACAATTTCAAAAGTAAAATAACATTAAATAACAGCATGTAAAGAACCTTATTTATGTTTTGATCTTTGTAAAGGTCAAATATTCTATTACAGAGTTCCCTAATGAAAAGAGCAGAGGAAACAAAATTAAGAATGAAAGCCACTCTTTGTTTCTGTAGCTAGGCCATCTGCTGTTCTTCTGAGGTGGCTGTGGGTACAGAGGATGTAGTTTGGGTGCTTGTTGCTTGACAACTAAAGGGAAAAATGGATGAGTAAACACAACTAGCAAATAAGATATGAAAGACAGAAAAGCTTATTTGCCGGACAAGGCTCCCAGCCAGCTCTGAGAGTGCATATATGTTAAACAAAGACATCATGAAAATAATAGATTAAATAAATAATAATCAAAGCAGTTGTTCCCATCTAGTAGCACAGCAAGGAACTGCAAAACTCAAAGAACAACATTAGCCTTTCATATAGTGAAAGAGACTCCAAATTATGTTTTATTAATGATAAATGGCAGCATTAGTCTATTGTTTTCGTTGGCTGGAAAAAAAATATAGTGCAGTGAACCACATAATGCCCATGGTTATAGACACCGAACATTCAATAAGAATTCCTTATATTTAGGCCACAGTGGTTAGGGAGCTGCCACAGAGCAACTAGGTTAAATTACTCTTGATTGTAGAGGAACAACCACACTTTCAAAACTTTGAAAAGCCCCTGAAGTGATGAACTAGTATTTTTCAGATGTGGGAACAGAGAAAATTTATGCTTCTACTGTTCTCCCACACCTGGGTTAAGCACATATTTCCCAACTAGAAGTATGGAAGGGCTTCAAGGGAGAGGTGGGAAACCTGGATATTGCTGGATTCAAACTTCCATCAGCCTCACCCATCATGGGCAATTAACATGGATGCTACATACCAACATCTGCAGGACCAGAGAGTCCCCAACCCTGGAACTATGCAATTATAACACTATTTTCTCCAGCAACCACATTTTCAGTTATAAGATACACCTCAGACTGTTGTCTGTAACACAGTAATAATTTATCATTGCATCCACATATACAATAAAACAAGTTTTATTTTATTCACAGCTCTGCCAAGCTTCTCAGAATGAGAAGCTGCTTCATGAACCACATTAACTGCTTCATGAATCACATGATGCAGTAATATAGTTAGTTCATGGTGCAGTTTGAGTGTACCTCAGTGTGAGAAGCTTGGCAGAGCAGTGAATAAAACAAACTTGATGCAGCAATGATGGGGTGTTATTTCAGCATTTCCAGAGAAAGCATAATTGAAGTGCATGCTGTGAAACAATGACTGGATATACTACATGTGACACTGATGTCATGTCTGTGCCAAGCAGACACAGACTTTTTCCCAGGCTTTTTAATCCTCTGCAAGCTAATCCCAACTGAGATCAAACTGTTTGTTGTTTCTCATTAACAATGGAAATGTACTCTGCATGTGGTAAGAAGATTTTTTGGTAGTATTTAGTATGTAGTATTTAATATGTAGTATGTAGTTCCACAATTAAACTATGCTACTAAAAAGGGATTAAGCCCTGTTTCAAACAAAAATACCAACTGTATCTGCCAGTACTGCAGCCACAACATAGCAAGTTCGATCCCAAGGGCTCCAAGGTTCACTCAGCCTTCCATCCTTTTGTAGGTCAGTAAAATTAGTACCTTGCTTGTGGGGGCAATTAGCTCTCGCAGATTGGAAACCGCTTAATGCAGTGTAGATGTGTGAATTGCTGTTGCTTAAAACAATTTGTAACATGCTCTGAGAGCCTTTGTGGCTGAAGCGTGGGGTATAAATACATACATACATACAAAAATAAATAAATAAAATACACCTTTAAGCATTTGGTTACTTCTTCCAACTAATTTTTATAGTTCATTTTCTAACAGCTGGGTGCAATGTATTTTGGTGTAACCTAAGCTGATTGTAGAGGCAGGCAGAAAGTAGTCTTGGAACTCCCAGTAGATCTCTGGTATCAATTGGCACATGTTTTGACTCTCAATAATTCAGTAATAACAAAAATGGAAAGTTATTTTTTTCTGCCATAATTGGCCTTGTGATAGGTTGGTTATTGCTTAGCCTCAGTATTTCTTACCTGTAAAGTATGACTATGAATTGCTGACATTTGAGTAGGTTTTTGTGCAGGTTTACTGGCCCATTTTAAGGGTTTTATGTCACAATCCCTGATCTATAGAAACCTAGATGTAGGTCTGTATTTGTATATGGCAGAGGTGGGAATTGGACAGACTTCTAGAAGTTGTTGAACTGCAGTTCCCAGCATTCCTCACCTTTGGCTTTGCCAGTTAGGGATGTTGGGAGTTGCAGTCTAACAACATCTGGGGGCTCCACAATTCCCACCCCAGTATACAGTGTAGGATTTATTTATTTATTGGGATGCAGTAGATAAGCCTCTATGCCCTCTCCAATTTTGCACTTTGCTCTGGTTAGCAAACTTGAGGGTCCTAGTACAAAACAGAACTGTACAAGCTTGAAATATGTCCAGCCCCAACTCACTGAAATCAATGGGCTTAGGCTGTGGCATCTACTTCTACATGAGGGGCTCAGGTCCAAGTTATTTGAAGGGCTTTACTCCCCCATACAAAGCTATCCCTGTTTTGAGATATTCTGGGGAGACCTTTCTCTCTGTCACCCTCACAAGTGCATCTGGTGGGAACAGGAGAGAGGGCTGCTTCCAGGCTCTAGAACTCCCCTCCCAGAGACTGGCACTCTCTTCACTTCACAGGTGGGTAAAGACCTTTTTGTTTTGGCAGACCTTGGAGGATTATGCAAGGCCCTTTCCCCTTGACCAATGTGCTGGATTTTCTATTTGCTGTTTTCTTTTAATGGTTTATGTTTTTAACTGGTTTTACTTTTATTGGTAGTTTAATTACATGTTTAACTTTTGTACATTGAGAATTTTTTTAGCTGTTTGTTTTAACCATTGTAAGCTGCCTTGAATTCTGAACTGGGAAAAAGTCAAGATATAAATAAATATTATAAAGACAGACAGATAGATAGATAGATAGATAGATAGATGGGATTTGGTGTAAGCCATGAAGTCAGTACAATTTATTTTCAAATCGATATGGAAGGGATTGGGCTGCATGTGTCTGCTAGACTAAACACACTTTGTGACGCCAAGTAAACCACTTAGCATCTCAAGGAATATCACAATTTATTTATTAAGCTCTACCAATTTAGCCTGTATTTCAATGAGCAAGGTTAAACAAACAACCCCAAAACAAAACAAGGTCCCTACTGCAAGAAGAATAAATATCAGCTGTGCGAGAAAGACAGAGAGAAAGGGGAGGAGGTAACAATCAGAAACCTTGTAATGATCGACTACGATATTGGGATTGCCCAGACCATAAACGAAGAACAGCAATGCAAATCCTTGCAAACAAATCACTTCACACACACCGTGGGAACAGCATTTAACTTTTTAACAAGTTTTTAACGACTTTACAGTGTCCACAGTCCATTCTGTTGTGTTTACCGTTTTTCTCCCCTGCAGTAACCGCAGGATAAGAAGTCATAGTGATCTCATATGGTCATATGTAGGGCGGTGTGTGTGCATGTGTGTATGTGTGCAGAAATAACGTTACAAGATACTCTGCAAAACTTTACAGCTTGAAGGCCAGGATTTGCACACAGTACCTTGCCCCAGACTCTATTCCGGTGGTTCATAAGCCGTGGTCCGGGGATCCCCAGATGTCTGTGATATCCTCACAAGGGGCCTGCGGAGGCTTGAAGGCTGCTTGGCCCACCTCCTCCCTGCAGTGGAGCAGCCATGGAAGAGGAGTCAAGGCAAAGGCTGGCTGGCTTGTCCTGCACATTGCCATTCAATCAGCTCCAGCCACAAACTTGCAGCAAGAAGCAGCAGAAAAGTCCCCTCCCCCTCCAGTGCCTCTGAGGGAAGGTTTAATAGATGGTGTAATTCTATTATTATTATTATTATTATTAGCTTTATTCAGGGTAACATTCCCCATTAAAAACTCTCCCCAAAATGCCTGGTAAACCTCATGACAACCCTGTACGGTAGGCCAGTGGATTGTTAAATTCCTCCTCCTTCTTGGGGTTCCACACTTTCCCCAGAATTGCTGGGGGTGACTTGCTTTGTTGTCCTGCTGCCCCCCACCAGTTGACTGTCTGGGTCCCAATCTGAGCCACAGACTGAGTGACAGGGGTGGACTGTGAGGTGGAGAGGGAATTTGCATGTGGGTGGCAATTGGTTAGGTGTGTTTCCTGAGCAGCCAATCAGCACACTGGGAAAGGCAACATACCCAAGAGTTTTACAGAGAGAGAAGCACTCTCTCTCTCTCTCTCTCTCTCTCTCTCTATATATATATATATATATATATATATATACTGTATTACCATCATCAGGTATTATTGTTATTCTTATTCTTATTAGGGTTTTAAACCTTAAGTCTTGGTGGTCCACGGCAACAAAAGCCATTTAAAGGGGATCCGTGGTAACGAAAAGGTTAAGAGCCACTGTTCTATTCCATTCCTACGAGGCCAGCCAGGTCCCCTTTGCCCTCCAAAACACACGGCCCGTCCCTCTGACGCTAGCAAGGCGAAACCCGGAGGAACAATCAACCCCGGCTACCAGCCGCCTAGTAACAGCGACTCAATGCGCATGCGCCAACTGAAGCGCTCCGCTTCCGAACTTTCCCGGGGGGCGTGGCCGATCTCTCGCCGCTCCTCCTGAGGGGAGGGGTTACCCCCCCCAACCAGCGAGACGCGGGTTCCCATCTGAGGCTCGGGGATCGACTATTCTTCCTCGGCCGAGCCGGAAGGAAGTGCCCAAGCCCAAAGTCATCGCTGGTCGAGTGATTCACCTCCTCCTTTCTTGAGAGCCCTCCTCGCTGCTCCGCCGCCGCCGCTCGCCCGGGTTTCGTCGAGATGGTGAGAGGCGGGGGGAGCGGGGGGTTGGCGGTTGTGTGTGGAAGGGAGAGCTAGAGCGAGCCCGGTGGGAAGGTGCGGGGAGGCCGCCTTCTCTTCCTCCCTGGTCAGAGAGGCTCGGGGTGAGTCAGCACATCCCGGTGATGGCGGGCTGGGGGCCCTGGGAGCGCCGCCTCGCCCTCCCGCTTGGGGGAGAAAGGGGTGTTTCCTCCCCCAACCCCTTTGGGATGCTCGGGACCGGTTTAAGGGACTTGGGGGGGCTGCAATGCTTTATTTTGGGGGCCCCATATGCTTATCTCAGGTCAATATAACCTAACATAACTTAACCTATTCACAGTACAGGATATTCAGATTATTATTAATCATGTTTTTGCAGGAAGAGGGTTACTACGGGGGCCCCCACAACGATGGGGCCCCCTGCAGGTGCTGATGCCGTTGATCCCTTAAACCGGCCCTGGGGATGCTCAAAAGGCTCCCTCTGGCCTCCCCTCTGACTCCGTGTTTTCGTCCCAAAACGAAACACCCAACACTTTACTCATCCGTTGGGAACAGTGTTGGCAAGTTTTCAAAATAGGGAAAAGGGGCACTCGCTCTTGCAGGGCTGGCAGTCAGGAAGTCGCTGTTAACAAGTCTGTGTTGTACTGAAATGCCAAAAGGAGGTACAGCAGGACCCCCGTATCCGCTGGGGATTGGCTCTGGGGCCCCACGTGGATACTGAAAACCGTGGATAATAGCAAACACCATGGAAAACAATGGGGCTTCCGGTTTAAAATACCAGAGTTGCCTTGGAGGACCTAGAAAATGGCTAGAGAGGACACATTTTCTAGGAAGACTCTATGGTAGGTGTGCTATTTTGTGTCCCATGGATAATTGAATTAGTAGATAATGCATCAGTGGATACAGGGGTCCTACCATATTGATTTCAGTTATCCTATCCTTGTATTTCTCCATAAAAGTGATGTATAGTATTGTCGGCATTCATAAATTATGCAATAGACTAATTTCTTTGCACGAAGGCCCCACTCCTCCAAATACAGGGATTTGGGGCATCTTGTTCAGTCTATATAAGCAGAAAAAAGCTTTACAGCTGTCAAATAGGGAGCATCCTTTATAATAAGGGTCCTATAAGGGACAAGCTTTCTGGCTATCAAATAATGGATATCCCTTACAATAAAGGAGACTTGGCAAGCTAGCCAGGAAGCAGATGCATGCCAAATAGACATCTTAACACTCAATAAATCACTGTGATCCCTTCGAGTTTTGCCTATTCTGTGGAGATAGAGAGGAGCCAGACCAGTCATCACTCATTCTGATTTATTGCTGGGTTGTTGTTGGTTGCTGTTTGCTCATCCTTTGTCATACTCTGTGACTTTCCCCATTGCTTTCTCTTCTCCCATGGAATGATCCTCCATGATTTATAAAAGACCCAGGTCCTTCATCATTACCACATGAGTCAGCATTTTACATTGCTATTCTAGGTTCCAGTGTTCTAAACAATCTGGTTCATTCCAGAGCAGAAGTTTCAAAAATCTATAGATGCATTAGAACAGTGTTTCTCAACCAGGGTTCCCTGAAGCCCTAGGGTTCCCCAGGAGGTTGCTAGGAGTTATTCAAGAGATTGTGATTGTGAAGGAAAGCAATTTCAGTATATAGAATAATGTTTATGCAGGGGTTCCTCCAGGATGAAAGGGTTGTGAAAGGTTGCATTAGAAGTTTTCAGACACCTGGTAGTGCCAGTGCAAAACTTGATTGTTTCTGAGCAGGCTCGGATGGGGATATCTCACATAACTTTGGGCCCTTCAGAGGACATTCCAGAGACCGTATTGTTGTAGTCTGAAACAATAAGAGTGTAACACTTCATGGTGATTTGTTGGATTTTATTTAGGAGAGGATTCATTTTTAAAAAATTAAAAATGCAACATTTCCTTAACTACTCTCAGGATTTGTGGATGCTGTCCTGATAAGAATGAGAAGTAACATCAGTTTCAATCAGCATCATTAGGGCAGAATTGTTAATTTTGTTCATATTGAGAAGTTTTTCTTTTCAAGTTCTCTTGTTAGGTGTTTCTTACTATGATCTGATGTTTCAAGCAGGCAATAGTGTGGTTCTTGTTGAAAATGAAAGCAAAACCTCTCTTGATTTGAAGAAGTAGGATAGCCTCTTTAAACTTCAGCATACTTACTGTATCAGGAAATGAACCTTGTTTTAAAGAGTGGTATATTGAGGATTGTGCTGCTGGTCACTAATTATTTATGAAATGGCCTCTCAAAATTTTCCATAATCTGCTATTATTTTTAAAAGTCATGCATGCCACCTTGTCCAGGTTTCTTTTAAAAAGAAAACAGAAACCTCTCTGCTTTATCAATTGAAATAGCTTTAAAAAGTTTTAACTTCCTCTTTGCTGAACAGTATCAGTTTCAGTTGCAGAAGTAAACACCTTAGAAAAGACAAGCAAATTGTTATGACTGCTCATCTTAATGGGTTCTTTTTCCTTTCCTTTAGTTCCGTAACCAATATGACAATGATGTCACTGTTTGGAGCCCCCAGGTACATTTTTTTTATTCATTCTATATTTACTTTATCATTTCTCATGGTTATTATAAGAGCATCAGAGGATTTGTACCTTGTTTTTGTAGCCAAAGGAATGTAATAGGAATGTGATTCTACACATTAACTGTAGACAGTGTGGCAGATACAATAAAAATTAACATGCCTCTTCTGATTTAGAATAAGTATTTGAGTAAGTATGTGTGGTCTGTTTGATTTTAAACAATTTGGTTGCCTTTGGCTTGCCTGATCAGAACTCACAAAAGGAAACCAAAAGGGTCTATAGAGCAATATGAAGCCACCGATTTCTCATAATAAGCCACCTGTATTCTATTATTGGAATAATTTTGGGATAATAAGGGGATACACTTGGATAGGAGACCACCAACCAATACCAGGTGTTGTAAGCATATTACAGGGGAAGGAATTGGCAAACCACTTCTGAGTATTCCTTGCCTAAGAAAACCCTATAAAATTCATGGGGTGCCATAAGTTGACAGGCAACTTGAAGATGTGTACACACACACACATTTGGAGTAAGAGGCTTCTGGCAGCCCAGAGAGTCCTTTGGCAAGAGTATGATGTTGAGAGAGTCTGAGGTGCCGTTTGCACGATGAAAATGTTCTGGGATGAATTCGTGTTGAACCCTGGTTGTTTACACATACATCGGGTCGGGCTCATGATTTTCAGAAGGGGGCCCACTTTTTATCCCTCAACCTGCAGGACTTCCAGTCCCGCGGTTTGTGCCAGTTTTTAAAAAAGTCACTGGAGGATTCGGAAAATTGGAAATGTAAACAGCCCGGGACAAGCTATCTCGGTACTAGGTGACGACTGGAAATGGTGACTGGGGGTGGGCTCAGAAAACAGCGACCAGAAAAAGAGGGGTCAGTCACCCGTTCAACAGATCCAGACTCACCAGCTGAAAACAAAGGCATCCCTTCCAGCTGCACGAAGGTTTGTGTGTGTGCGTGCGTGTGTACTAAATCACCTTTTAAAATGGATTTCTACACTGCAAACCCTTCAGCTTTAACCTCTTCCTCAACTGCATGTTACAAAGAGATCGTGGTGGGCAGAGAGTCGCCCAATTATCCCCTTTTGATCACCTCCCTGGGTCTGAACGGATAATCAAATATTCACACACCCCCAAAGGCACAGTAAAAAATGCCAGCGTCTGAGCAAATGAACACACTTTCATTCATCCCCCTCCCACAAGGCACAGTAAAAAAAATGCCAGCGTCTGGGTTTTTTAAAATGCTTTGTGTGTCGTCCCACACTGGATTGAAACCTTCACTCCACAGCTGCCTCTGCTTTAAGGGTTAACATTTTAAAGAGACAAAGGCAATCGCAAGCCTCTCCCCCCCATTTCAAAAGGAAAGCACAGGGTTTAACCCTGATCGTTCCTGCCTCCTTCCAGCTGCACGAAGGTTTGTGTAAAATATGCCAGCGTCTGAGCAAAAGATCACACATTCATTTATCCCCCTCCCTCAAGGCACAATAAAAAATTAAAAAATGCCAGCGTCTGAGCCTTGTGTGTCACTGGCTTGAAACCTTCACTCTACAGCTGCCCCTGCTTAAAGGGTTAACATTTTAAAGAGACAGGACAACGGCAAGCCTCTGCCCACTGGTCTCTCCCCCCCCCCCAGCCAGCCAATAGCATTGCTCGTGGTGCAGAACTCTAAAGGAAGTATGTAATCGCATCCTTGATTGACAGCCAGAAAAAATATATCGCGGTATGCTAAACGTGTGTAAACAGCAAAAGCACAGGATATAAGAGTGCGTGATAAATGAAAAAATACGGGACCTGATGCCGTGTAAATATGAATCACGGGATCTTCCGGAATTTCCTTAAGAGGGACAAAAATCATTTAAACAGCGCAGGACGAATACGGGATCAGGAAGTCCCGGTACACCCCGCAACAAAAACTGCCGTGTAACTGGCACCTGAATCAAAGCTGGGGAATCAGTGGCCTTCTAGAGTTGTTGAACTCCAGTTCCCCTCAGCCTTAGCCAGTTTGGCCAGTACTGTAATGAGTGGTAGTTGTAGGTTATCAGTATCTGAAAGGCTGATTCCCTCATCTAAATGCAATTCAAACTGCCATGTTAAACCATGTTAACTCAAAAGTCCATAAAAGAACAAAGGTTATTATTGCAAGTTGGTGTGCATTTGGATTTTCTCTGTGTGTCAACATTGCAACCTTACTAGGACTAATGGTGTCCCAAAAGCTGCTTACTGCTAGTCCTCTTATTAGCAGTGTATATACAAAAGCCTTGGGGAGCAAATGTGATGATTAAGTGTATGCCTTACATTTTTCAGTGATAAGTCTCAAGAACTATTGTGGAATACTTTACACTCCATGAAAAGAACATTTATATATTCACATTTGAAGGATGTGGTCTGTAGCTGAGTAGAGCAAAAAGACTGGTTTTAGTTAATTTGAAAATTAATTTTTCAATTTTTTATCTTTGTTATCACAAGGTAGTCAATTCACTTGCAGAGTCGTCAAGTTTATAAGGAGGTACATTCTGCTTTTTGCTCTATAGGGCCGAATTCACCAAATTGAATATGCAATGGAGGCTGTCAAGCAAGGCTCTGCAACTGTCGGGCTGAAATCAAAAACACATGCTGTTCTGGTTGCGTTAAAGGTACACTTGAGACTAAACTTTGGAGCATTTTTTGTTTAGAAAATTGAAAATGTAGTATGTATCCATAGATAATGGAGCTACTATATGGAGCAAGTGATTGATACAATATTTTGTGCATTGGTATAAACATTCTGCACATAATGGCAAACGTTTCAGGTGCAGTGTTCAGTTCTAAGCCTTCAGGCTTGAAGTTGAACACTACACTGGAAACCTTATTATTTATTATTACTGTAAGTGTTTTATTATGAGTATTTCTGCATATAACATTATCTGAAAATAATAGATTATGATGATGTAGTTTTCAGTGCTAAATAAATTACTCACAGCTTATCTTTAAATTAGTCTTGGGATGAAGTTGGAAGAAAGTGAGAAAAGAATTTAATTGCTGAACTGAGTAGTTCTTAGTTCTCCATAACTATAAGCTTAGTTGATGACAGACATATGGTAAATATTGGTAATGAGCTTTTCCAATTTTCAGGTTGGTTTGAAAAAGCTGGAGTTCTCACAGTATAGCTCTTTGGGTTCTGCTAATTGTCATCAGAGCATTCCCTTGTTTGATTCTTTCTGAGGGTTTTTTGTAGTGATTTGTTGGAGTTGCACTAATGCTTTTCCAAAGTAATTGCTTTAAAAAACAACGGCATGGTTTGCTGAGGTGGTCCTGTGGTCTGTAGGGCAATTTTATTCTTCTCTGATTGATTTTTTTTTTACAGTGTTATAATGCAAGCATAATTTACAGATGCACTCTAACTCTAAAAAAATTTTAAAAGGAGAGAAAAGAAAAAGAGACCTATTTTTGTTCCAGTATTCTTCTGCATGAAAAAGAAATCCACTTGGGGGGGGGGGATATTGACAGAAAATAGACCGGGACAACAGAAATATTGTTTGGATATTAAAAACCAAACAGAACTACAGCAACAAATTCCACATCCTATAGCAACCTCTTAATATACTGGCCCATTCTGGAGGAACTCAAGGCTGTTATTTCCAGGCTTCAGGAAATCTATTCACAGTAGTGAGCATGCTATCATCCAATGCCAGTGTGTTGACTGGCCAGCTTGGAAGCTGCAGAGTTCGGTGGGGTTGACCTTGGCAGCTGTGCAGTCATTCACATTCACTTTGGTAGCTCCAACATTGGGAGGGAGACTATGATTGTTTGACTGCTGAATGGCAAAAGTATCTGAAAAAAACTGACCATCCAGTGTCAGACTAGCAACCTCCTCCAAACTAGCTGGTCCTTTCTACTTCATAGTAGGAAAAAAAGTGAGTGAAGTGTTACAGACCACTGCCTAGAAGTCCCCATTCCTTAAGCTGGTGATGCTCAACCACATATGCTCCTGGCTGGCCTTTCCAGGGAAATCCAACCAAAATGATAGGCTTCTGAACATATATTTTGCAGTATTTAAAATATATTATTTGCTATTTGCATGAGCTTTGTTCTTTTGCCAAAGATAGTAAATTGATGTTCCTAGGGGCCAGAAATAATATATCACATGGACTTCCTTTGCATGAATTAAGCAGAGTTTATATTCATGGAAAGGAATTTTCCCACCAATCCCTTTCCTCTGCATCCCCCTCCATTCTTGGGAAATGGGTCTTGAAATTTTAACCCCATTGGGAGTGGAGTGGGATATGATAAGAGGAAAGTTGGCCGAATTTACCTACCTCCTTTATGTGAACAGAGGAGCAAATCCAAGCCATGGATTAAATGAAAATTGTCCCACATTCGCTTTCAGCATCTACTATTAAATGGATTCCAGTTTCTCTGAATGACCCCACCCCATGATGTGCCTACGGATCCATGGTTGGACAGTGTAAAGCAGCTTCATGTGTCCATATAGGCAATGGATTAATGCATAATGAACTCATGCTCCATATTTACTATGGGTAGTTAGAGAACTGTGAATTAACAGTACATTGTCACAAATGTGTATTTGACTTGCAATCAATTTTTGTTATTTAGAGGGCACAATCAGAACTAGCAGCTCATCAGAAAAAAATCCTGTATGTTGACAACCATATTGGAATTTCAATTGCTGGACTTACTGCTGATGCACGGCTCCTATGGTAAACTTGCAATTGATTTTATTTTCTGTAATATTAAAATCAGCATAAAACTGCCAATGCTACAATTGAATGTGAACTTAATACCAAACTGCAGTCACATTTTGTGGGCCTGTATTGGTTTCCAGGTCATTTCCTTGCTCCTTGAAGTGGGATGTCTTGTTGGGAAGCACTTATTCCAGTTCTAATGTTAGCATTTATTTTGGGCCAGTAGGGTACTTAGATACCAAATAAAGCTCCAAATGATACAATTGTTTAAGAAAATGTACTAAGCAAGGCTGTAGTCCCATGTAAGCTTAAGTGTCTTCCATTGTAATATGTTCCTATAAAGCAGGGTGGAAATTGTGTGGCCCCTTGGGGCTGCCACTGATCTTCCAAAAGGATCTGCACTCCATAATTTTGGGGGGCCAAAAGGTTGGGGTGGTTTGCTTTAAAAAAAACCCAACAGTTTTAGAGTTAAAAGAACCCGTTTGTGGGGCTATTACATGCTGTTTGGAAAATTGCACCCCAAACAGCCATTTGCCCCAGTGGCCTGAGAGATAGCCAGAAATTATGTGTCATCACTTCTGGTCACCCAAAATGGTGGCTGTGACAACACCTCATTGGTTCCCCAGAGCTCTGGAGCAGCCAAAATTAAGATGGCATGACCCTTACAGCTCTGGCGTAATCAGCATTTTAATTGCAGTGCATAGTGATAGTCTGTATGTTACTTTCACAATAATTTGTGGTGTACATAGGTCACAGTTAGTGGATGTTTTAAATATTTTTCACATTACAACAGTAAGGCTGGAACTAAGACTGAAACATTGGCAGTGCACATACAGTGACTTTAAATTTCACCTGGGTATTGAAGGCCACACATCTAATCCACATCAACATTTTTGTTGACTTACGTTTGTCTCAAAAACACTCTTCTAAATTAGAGATGAATCTGTTTTTGCCTCTCTTTAATGCCTGGCATTTATAAACCACATTTCAGTGTGCAAAGCACTTTTCTCCCCGCAACCCCAACCCACCTGTATTGCCCTTATATTGAGCCTGTATGGTGGAAAAATAATAATGGGGTACATTCACTCCCTCCATTTATTGAGTAAACGTGCAGATGGAACCACAGGAACACATCTATGAAATAATATAGATAAGAGCTTCATCCTTTACATATCACCACCATATTCCCCTAACGAATAGCAGCTTGATGTTTATCAGAAAGTGTTCATTGTGCATACAGAGGGACAAATGACTATTTGATGGAGTATAGCAGTTATGCACCATGTTTGCCACTGGTAGAACTAAGGCCACACAGCTTCCTCTACATATTCATACAATGTGTGAATGGGGTGATGTATACATGTATATGAGGTGGTTGAAAGAATTCAATAATTTCATGACTCAGGTGAGATTTGAACAGGAGACTACATCCTCCTGGAGGTGAGGAGGCTCACATTTCTTGCCACTGTGCTCCATCAGCTCTGTTGCATTCCCAGCAAGGTTATTCTAGATTTGTAAAGAATAATCCTATTAAAAATTAAAGCTGTAAGTGAAAGGAAACCCATGCACATTTTTTTTCTTTTTACCTTCCAGCAATTTCATGCGTCAAGAGTGTTTGGATTCTAGATTTGTATTTGACAGGCCTCTTCCAGTGTCTCGACTAGTATCTCTGATTGGAAGTAGTATCCTTTTTGGGCAGATGGATATCTTGGAAAATGCATAGCTCTTAAGATAATACTCAACAGCTGGACAGTGGTCTTGTTGCTCTTGAGGGTTTGATATATTGTCTTCAGGTAAACTGAGTATTCATTGAGAAGTTGGTTTAGCTTGAGTCCCCTCTGGTATGTTTTAATGGTTCTATTTTGAAACTTTTTGCTGATGAGTATTTTAAAAGCTGCTTTAACTATTGTTTTAACTATTAATTCACCTTCTGTATATTTGTAAGCTGCCTTGGGTCTCTAGGACTGAAAAAGAGAATTAATATATTCTCTGAGAGGCAGGAGCAAACAGGAATCCTGAATGGTTTGGGAAAGCCTGTCACTGCCCAGGAGAAAGCAGAAGCTGCATCATGGTCTCTTAACATTTCAAATTTCTTTGTTTTCCTCCACTGAGTAGCCATGAGGCCAGGCCAGTTCAACCTTCTACTTTCACCCAGGCAAGATGTAGGATTTCTCCTCCAGTCCTTCCTTCCTTCCTTCCAACAGCCTTCCTTTTCATATTCTTCCTTCCTTTTTTACCCCAAATATCTACCTATCCTTCGTTTAAAAAAAAAAAACTTTTTAGCCAAATCCAGTCCTTTTTTCTTCCCTTTCTTCAACAGACTCCCTTCTTCTTTCTCTTCCCTCTCTCCCCCTCCCAACCTTGATGGCGAATGGGAGCAAGAGGAAGAAGCCTAGCGGCAAGTCTCCCTCCAAGGAGAAGAAGGAGGAGGCAAAACAGAGTGCCCTAAGCAGCTCTTGGAGCAAGCTGCGGGCCTCTGGCATTGGCGAAACCTCCTCTGGCGTGGCGAGCCGCTCCTCGAGCAAGCAGAGCTGTGCCACCAGGAAGGCTGCCAGGAAGTCAGCCCATGGCCGCTCTGTGAGCGAGCCAAGCACTCTGGACTCCGGGGTGCAGGGGCATTCTTTGACGGCCTCCAGACCACCACCAACGTTACAGCCAATGCTGTGAAACGCCCCTCCAGCACCCGAGGAGCCATCGATGACACTGAGACCCATTGCGGCTGGGAGACCAGTGTGTGGGATTGCTGCTGCACCCGATACCAGGGACGAGTGGGGAAGTAAGGGGGCTCAGGCCTTCTCCCGAGCCTCAGAGTCGTCCAGGACCCGTCCTTCCTCAGCCCAGACTCCCAGGGATTTCTTCTTCTTACGGGACCTCCTTCCCTCCCGTTCACTCTCCTCGACAATCAGCAATGGCGGGGAGGATGGCGCAGCTGCGGGAGGAACGCTAACAGACCGGGGGGGCAGCAGGCACCCCAGATCACCCCATTCAGGAGAGACGACTCCATCAAGGTGGCCCTCCAGCTTCTCTGCAGTTCTGCTGCCTGGCGGAGGGAACCAGGCAGCAGTTCCCCAAATCCCGCACATGAATCCCAGCACCAGCCAAGGCCTCCACGCAGATGCGGGGGCGACCCATGGGGTTTCCTCTACGCCACAGGCCCCACATTGGCCCCCAAGACTAGCAACGGGGCCCCAAAAATGGGGAACACGGCATGCACCCCCCCATGGAGGGGACAACTTGTGCAAGGGGAGTTGCTAACATTGCAGATGAGCATAAGGGGGCATTCCGTGGACCAGGGCACACAGGCAGGCCCCTCAGGTTTGGAAGGGCGGGCCACTCCCAAATCCAGGCAGGCCACTGGCCCCTCAGTGTACTCATCAGAGGAAACGTAAGGCCACTTCTCCCCCGCATTCGTCAGAGGGATCTGGGGATGAATCTGGCAGGGAGGACCAGCTATTGCAAGTCCTTGAAGGCGCACAGGGTACCGGAGAGGGTGATCTCATCCTCCAGGAAGAAAAAGGAAGGAGTGTTCTGACACTGAACCCCCCCCCCCGAGCCAGACCTATCAGATCGACTTCCATGGAGAGGCCTATGCGAATCTCCTAGCTAAAGTAGCTCTAGAACAAAGTCTTCAGGATAACCAATAGGGAGCTTCGGAGAAGGCTCCCCGGAAGAGAAGTGAGAAAATGGCACCGTTTTGCATCCACCGGCGATTCAGAAGAAAAACCTCCCCTTCCCAGACACGTTTTCCCAACTCATCACTGAAGAATGGGACAAGCTGTCTCTGGGAAAGAGGGGCACCCTAGTCACATAAAAAAAATTATGCCCCAGGGAAACAGGTCCTGGACACTGTAAAGGTCCTGGTGGTCGACAAGCCAATGGCCTCCTTAGTTTCAATTTTTTGGGCGTTCAAAGAAGGGAAGGCCCTTCTCAAGGACCTGGATGAGAAATGGACAGACAGAGCCCTGAAGACGGTACACAAGGCCTCAGCCTTAGGCGCGTTAGGGCATCATAGCCACATCTCTCTTCACCAGGGCCGCCATTCTCTGGCTTCACAAAATTCTGAAAGTACAGCAGCTGGATACCAGGACCCTACACAGGATCCTGTCTCGTGTACAGTTGACACTACAGTTCATAGCCGATGCCTTCCTAGATTCACTTTCCTTCACAGCTAGGTCCATCCGCGCAGCAGCACTAGCAAGGCGCTCCATTTGGCTGAAACACTGGGAGGTGGATGTGCACTCCAGGTCTGCCCTTTGCTCTACCCCCTTCAAAGGGTCCAAGCTCTTCGGTGAGGAGGCCGTTAAAGACATCCTAGTGGAAACTAAGGATAAGAAGCAAGCAATGCCATCAACGCTGTGTCAGGGTGACAAAAAAGAAAACAAGCGCCCTTTTCAGACATCCTATTCCTTTCGTCCATCAAGAGGTTTCGATAGACAAACCATTCAGGATTTCTGTTCGCTCCGCTTCTCAGAGAATGCCTCATTGGTTACTTACCGCAAATGTGCATTCTGGAGAAGCAGGAGCGAACAGGAATCCTCCCACCCAGTGACTGCATAATACTGTCAACCTAAAGATGTACCATATATCCCGGCATATAAGACGAGGTTTGAGCCCTGAAAAATAGGCTCCAAAATCAGGGCTCATCTTATACGCTGGATACACTTTGCTTCACCCTGCCATCTGAACTCCTGCCTCTTTGCTCCCTTCGCAAACGGAGCAAAGAGGCAGGAGATCAGGCGGGGGGTGAGGCAAAGTGCTTACGGTTCGTTGCCCCCCCGCCTTCTCCCCCTTTAGGGAGCAACCAAGGACAGAGGAGGGGGGCGAATGTTGCTGGAAAGCCCCCCCCCCTCCAGCCACCCTTCCACCCTCCCCGAAGCCGCGATCCGGCTCCCGATTGTGGCTTCGGGGAGGGGGTGGATGGCTGCGAAGCCCCCTCCCTCCAGCCACTCTTCCACCCTCCCCGAAGCCCCCTCCCTCCAGCATCCTCCCTCCAGCCACCCCCCTCCCCAAAGCCGCGATCACACTCGAGATCGCGGCTTTGGGGAGGGGTGGGTGGCTGCGAAGCTCCCTCCTTCCAGCCACCCTTCCACCCTCCCCGAACCTTTCCTTCCAGTCCCCCCAGCCAGCTGGCCATCCCGCATTCCCCAACCCACGAGGAGGCTGGGCAGCCTCCTCCTGAGTTGGGGAATAGAGGGAGGAGGGAGCCCAGAAGGAGGGATCGGGGCTGTGCAGCCAAACGGGGCATCGTTGCCCCTTCTCCCCACCTTCCTTGAAGGTGGGGAGAGCGAGTGAAGATGCCCCGTTTAACTCTGCAGCCCCGATGCCTTCTTCTGGGCTCCCTTGCAAAGGGAGCCCAGAAGGAGGCATCGGGGCTGCGGAGTTAAACCCCTAGATTCGCTCCCTTTTCCTTGAAGGTGGGGAGAGGGGGTGAATCCCGGGCTTTGGCTCCACAGCCTCCATGTCCTCCTTCTGGGCTCCCTTCAGAAGGTTGCCGAGAAGGAGGGATCGGGGCTGTGGAGCCAAACGGGGCATCTTCGCCCCCTTTCCCCACCTTCCTTGAAGGTGGGGAGAGGGGGCGAATCTAGGGGTTTGCTGCAGCCGCCCCCGCTTCCCCCTCCTTGGTCCCCTTCGGAAGAGTCAAGACGGAGGGATGGGGGCTGCTGAGGCAAACTGGGCATTTTCGCCCCTTTCCTCCACCTTCGAGTCAAGTTTGACTGGAAGGTTGAAGAGAGGGGCGAATGTTGCGGCTGGCTGGCTGGGGGAGCCCTGTCAGCTGATCCTGTTCACTTTCCCAACTCACGAGGAAATCCTCGTGAGTTGGGAAACAAAGAGGATCAGCTGGCAAGGCTCCCCCAGCCAGTCAGCCAGCCAGCCAAATTGGGGGTGGTGGTGGTCTTCTGGCTTTTCTTCGCAAACGAAGATTCAGGAAGGACTCATCCCGCGCTTTCTGCAAGCGCGCTGATGACTAAAAAGGCCAATCCGAGATAAACAAGTCCGGTTGCAAAAAGCACAGCAGAAGGTCTCCTTGGGTAATGTTTTTGGGTTGTGATTCTTTCTGCGTTGTCGTTTCTCTTCAAGACTTGTTATATGGCAAATATATGCCTAAGCCTAGATTTTTGGCTGGAAATGGGGGGGGGGTCTTATACGCCTAGTCGTCTTATACGCCTGAATATACGGTATGTGTTTCTTCTTCCATTTTCTATCCTAGGTCTTGTAGGCTTTGCTTGTCAGTGAACTGGCATGGCATCATGGCTACTCGGTGGAGGAGAACAAAGAAATGAAATGCTA
Organism: Gambelia wislizenii; assembly: GCA_030847615.1. NCBI lineage: Eukaryota > Metazoa > Chordata > Lepidosauria > Squamata > Crotaphytidae > Gambelia > Gambelia wislizenii. The sequence goes on from JAUMIR010000001.1 coordinate 363,913,509, forward strand.
AGAGACCATGATGCAGCTTCCTCCTTTCTCCTGGGCTTTCCCAGGAAACTATTCAGGATTTCTGTTCACTCCTGCCTCTCCAGAATGCACATACACATTAAGTAGCCAATGTGGCATTTCATAGGTAAGTCAAATGTAAATGTGTGAACTAGATATTTAGGGCATATTCCTTATCTTGTTCAAGAAACACAGATACCAACACAACGATATGGTAGAAGACCATATGGTGTGGGACTTCTCATTGCAGGTTATGATGTAAGTACACTGGTTGCTTTTCATTGATTTTGTAAGAAAAATCTGCTGGAAAATATGTTGTTCATACTCTGTTCAGAGTCTTCCATCCCTAAAGAAGCATGAAGAAAAAGATTCAGAATCTTCCTACAGGCTATGAGACAGCTTGTGCTATGAATATTTTAAGTGTGGATCTCACGTAGGAAGCATGAAGATAGTGATATCATGTACATGTATACCTCAGTTAATGAAGTAGACATGTTCCTGGGCTTTACTTCTTTAACAGAAATGTCGTTATCAGAGGTGGAACTAACATAAAAAGAATAGAAGTAGAATAGGGACAAATTCTTACACTGCAAAAAAGAAAAGCAAGTCAACATGTTTCAGCAAACTTTTTATCCAAAACTAATATACAGATGAGAAATGAAATAACCAGGTCAGGTAGGCCTTGTATAAATAAACAAAAGCATTTTGAACCATCTAGTGATCACTTCAAAGCTTCTTCCAAAATGAATCCCAGGATTATTATTTTTCTTTCAACAGCCTCCACTTTTTTATGATGTTCATTTTGTTGGCAAAAGTTAGTGATCCATGCTTTTTCAACATGCCAGGATAGCCAGTCAGGCAAGCTAATCTGCTTTTCCGTATTTTTCTGTTTTCCTCTTCACGCATAATCTAAGTGATTCTGGAGACAACTGTTTACCTTGCCCGTTGTACGTAAGCACAAAAATCATCAGTATGATAACCTAGAGTAGAATCTCATTCTTTCCCAGGTCAAGCTTTATTACATTGTTTACTGCAGACAAGCTGCTGCATCCCAACACTGAAAAGTCTTGTTTTCCTCAAGCCCTCCTTCACCATCTTCCCAGTGCCAATGCTGCAGAAAAACTCCCAGCTAGACAGAAGACAAAAAAAGGGTGGGCTGGGCTCTCATAAAATAAAAAGGAGCTTCTTTGTCAGAGGCATTGTTAACTGAGGTGTGCCTGTACTGCATGAGGTTTATAGATGTTATATGTGTGCTAAACACAGTGAAATAAAATGTTATTGGTCTCCAGTGGTGTTTCTGCTACTAGAGGAAATTGCCTTTTTGTCTTGCCAGGATATGGGCCCCCATATCTTCCAAACCTGCCCTTCTGCAAATTATTTTGATTGCAAAGCCATGTCCATTGGTGCAAGATCTCAGTCAGCTCGAACTTACTTGGAACGACACATGACCGAGTTTGCTGACTGTAAGTGTTTTGGTCTCTTCTGTCTGATTGCAATATGTTATTTTGCTCATATTTCCATACCTCTTCTTTTGAATATTTTATGTGTTTTTTTCTGCTTGGTGAGGTTTGGTGGCTTCTTGCTGAACAAATGTTTAGCTATCTTTCACATGCCCCATAGTGTCCGAGGCACTCTTTCACTGAAAGAGAAACAATTCACTCCTTCTGAATTTGTCATACATGTACATGTTTTACAGGTAACCTGGATGAACTAGTTAAACATGGATTGCGTGCTTTGAGAGAGACGCTGCCTGCTGAACAGGATCTGACTACTAAGGCAAGTGCAGAGACTGGTCTTTTTTATAGTCTGTCCTGCAATGGTAGAGTGTGATTAACAGTAGCTGTGTACAGTATGAAAGTATATTGAGTTCAGTTTTGGTAAGCAGGAGCCAATATTCATATATCAGTAAATAGTGAACCTGTTTCCCAGAACGCACAAATGACTAGGTAACCATCGGAATTAAAAGTCTAAGGTGCCAGTCCTTTGTAATGTCAGGTAAGGGTTAAGTTTGATAAAGTATTACTTATGGCTGAATGCCTGTACTTAGTTACAAATGAGTCAACCTGACCAGTGAGGGACCTTGCACTAGGTCAAAAGTGGCAAGATCTACCTTGTGCTACTGCTGCCAGAATGCCCCCTTCAGCAAAACACAAAGAACTGAAGACGCTGAACTAACTTGTTTAGAACCATCCATGCATCATTTTACATATTATGAAAACATTTAAGGGACTATTTTGGCCCTGCTTGTAAATAACAACAGTGATCCTGCATGGGGAGGTATAGCTATGACCATTTTCCTGTTGTAAAAATGCAGAGTCCGTTCCCTCTCTGCATTGGCAAGCAGAGGTTCACTTCAGTACATGCAGCGAAAAATGTGGGCGTTTGAGCAAACCCATGTATTTCTGGTGCAAAATATCAATAAAGAGCTTGTTGGTTTTCTTTATAGCTTTTATTGCAAAGAAAAGAATTGCAAAATCAAAATAAAGGACAGAAAGCATTCATCCATGCTTCTGTATGCTCCAAAGCTTCTCAAGAACTAAGAGGAGGGAGAAGGAGCTTCCAAGGCAAGACCAAAATCCCCCCTCAGTTATATATTTTTCTTCTCAAAACATTCAACCCTTCTGAGAAGAAACAGAAACCCAAAAACCCAGTTTCGTTTCTCCTCTTCTCAGTCTGAAGGACAGAGAAACCAAACAGTAAAAGACAGATTTACGACCTCTGGTAGACAAACTGGCATCTCATTTGCTTGGTGACCAAAATTACCCAAAAGGGGGGAGATAGAGTTCTGATTACAATATTTATTTTCCCTGACATTTTCATCCACCCCCAAATCCAGTCTTTCTTAGCTGCAACCCCTTGAACCTGGCCATTTCTTAGTCATGGAGGATCCAGAATAGCAGAAGATAAGCCTCCAGCTATCTTCCTTTAGCTAGACACACAGTCACAGGCATCTGCAGAAAACTCCAGAGATCCCTGCAGATGATGCCTTTCTCTGCGTCCAGCTATTGGAAGATAGTTAGAAGCTTTCCTGCTGGTGCCTCTGTTGGCCATTTTTGCAGAGTTGCACTTGAGAAAAGGTGGTTGGGGGAGGGGTGGTATTTTGGACATTGGGTTGTCTGTATTGAATTCCAAACATTGCAGTGAGTGAAAAATGAGTTGTAGTGGCATACATCTGACTTGGGCAATTTGTAATACACCAACAGTTTTCAAATGGAGAACAGAAATTGTATCGCCTCTTTTTACTGCCTTGGTTCTTGGTTAGTTCTCTAACTTCTTTTTTGGGGGGGTGGGGGGGAGGATGGGCATGAACTTCCTGCCTGCATCAACACTCTCTCTGTAACATCCTGAATAAGTAAGATGCAGATCTTTGATTCCAGCAGCATCACTTTCTACCCCTGCATGATGTTTTTACCATCTTTTCCTGATGAGGTAGCCAATGGGCTTTGAAAACTAGCATAATGATTTTAGCACCTTCTGACTGGCCTATTAAAGGTATCATCAGTGTATACTTTGATTTTTTTGAACTTGTGCTAGTTTATGATTTATGTTGTTTGGACTGAGAATCTATTTCACACAGAGGCTGGCATCCTGTTAGTGACATATGCAAGCTTAAGTTGCACAATGCATGCAGACCTGTTGTTTTGACTTTTTGTAACAGCCATACTTAGCTGACAGTAGAGGGAAGCAGAGTTGTGCTGGTACAGTTATTGCGTATAAAGATGCACAGAGGGGTAATCTGTTCCTGTTATTGTACATTATGCAACGAGGCCCTTTCCTGAACATGCATTACACAATGTTGCTCTTTTTGTATGGGGATGCATAATGCTAGCCAGGTGTAACTCCACCAGCAGAGATCTATGCTATGCTGTGGCAATGTAGGATTGTTACCATAGTAATTGCACTGATCTGACTTGATATCTGGAAGACAGATCTTTTGGATCTGCACCTTGGCTCTGTTTCAGGTCCTGTTCCTTTTCAGTGTTGCAAGACCATAGGATTCTGCCTTTCTAGTAAGGTTCATGTTATGGGCCACTTTGTCATCTATGGGGCAATTTGCTTGACTTTGACTTACCCCCACCATTGAAATCATGGCTAGATCAGAAAGCGTATTCTGCTACCTGATTGAATTCTTTGCTTTAGTTTCAGGTTCTCCTATTTTTGCTGTCACAGAAAAGTGATGTATAGTTTTTATAAACTGTAGAATATGGAACATACTCTGTGACATGCTGTTATGAAAAAAGCCTAATTTTTGTTGACCTTCTACAAGATTATTGTCATGTAAACAAGACAGTCTTTATTCTTTCCAATTGTTCTTTTGATGGATTTGAAGGGCCACCCATGCTCTGTTGGGCTTAACGGGAAGTTGTAAAGAACACGGTGAGCAGAGATCACAAGAGAAGGTGAATTTAATTTCTCAATTTTAATTTAACAGAATGTTTCTATTGGGATTGTTGGCAAAGATATGGAGTTTACTATTTATGATGATGATGATGTAGCACCATTCCTAGAAGGCCTTGAGGAAAGGCCACAGAGAAAGGTATGTACATTTAATGCAAACACAATTTGTAAAATACCTTATTTTACTGTTCCTCTGAACTGTGTTACTCTTCTTCTTACTCTAAATGTCTTTTGACTGGTTTTTTATTTAATATCTGGATCTGCCCACATGCTGATATCTTCCCTGAGGCCCTTTTCCTAGGTTCCCTATCTTCAGAGATTATATGCATGATGATAGCTGAGATCTTTTGGTGTTGCAGCATCTTGTTTGCCAAATGCTCCATCCAGGGTAGTTCTCCTGGTGTTTACTTTGCCTTTTTTGCACCAGACAAAGATGTTTTCATTTATCCAGGTTTAACTTGCCTTCCTTGTTTTTGAATCACTGCTGAAATGTGTATCCTCTACTATTCTCTTGTTTAATAGTTCAGTACAAAGTTGCAGGCTTCTTCTTCCCTCTTCTCTGAAGGGGTCCCCCAATGTTTGACAGCACATTTTGGGTTTTGGGTGCTGCAGGTAGTGCAGGAGTTGTATTCCGCCAACTGTTGCCACTCCATTTATAGATAGATGTCATTTGATTTTCCCCTGTTTTAATTGTTGTAATTATTTCTAAATTGTTAATGTCTTTATGAAATGCTGTCTTGGTATTCGAGACATTGAGGGTGTGGAAAATAAATTATTCTCTTTCTGCAGAATAGTTAGTTACCAATCATTTCAGTTACTAAACACTAAGAAGTTATTCTGGACTACCTTCATTGGATTTTTCTATCACAAAAGCACTTTCATCAATAACGCTCTTTTGATTGGAAACAACTGGGAATTTCAGCTCCATTTTTTTATTAGAAGATTAAGCACTTAAAGATAAAGCAGTATTGCATGATTCTCAGCCTTATAAATGAACTGAGAAATATGTCAAAGAATTTCCTCACTCCCAAAATGTAAGCTGCTTTTGGCTTTGAACACATTTGATTATGGTGCAGCAGGATGGAATATTGTAGCCTCTGTATTGAATAGTTACAGGTTTCAGCATTTATTTATGAGATTTTATTTTGTAGTTTGGTAACAGTGACACTTAAAACTGTAATATTTACCTTTTTTGTATCCTTTCAAGACTGCTCAGCCTGCTGAGGAGACAGCAGAAAAGGCCGAGGAACCAATGGAGCACTAAATATGATGCATGAAGTATGGATTTACTCCAGTTGCAACAATGCTGGAGTATTCATGTGTTTTCTGGCAACTTAACTGAGATAAATGCATATGGTAGTGACGTGTTCTAGCAAGTCAGTCTTCAAAATGTATTGCCAAAAAACTTATGCTGGCAGTGGAGAATTAATAAACTGACCACTTCTCTTGAAAAGAAAAATATGTCATTTTCTAAAATAAAAAAAAGTATGGAATACTGTTTTATATGAAAAAGATGCTTTATGTCATAAAGGCATCTGTGAATAAATCTGTTTCTTTCTTGAAATGTCTTGCTTTGACTTTTTTATCTGATAAAAATATCAGAGATAGAAACATGTGATAGAAACATCATTTGATACTACAGTAAGACCCCTGTATCCGCTGGGGATTGGTTCTGGGGTGGGGTGGGGATACCAAAAACAATGGATAATAGCAAACGCCATTGAAAATGATGGGACTTCTGGTTTAAAATACCATAGTGTTGCCTTGGAGGACCTAGAAAATGGCTAGAGAGGACACATTTTCTAGGAAGACTCTGTGGTAGGTGTGCTGTTTTGTGTCCCATGGATAACTGAATCTTTATGTGCTATGCATGCAGTGCTAAACATGTTGGAGCATGAATCCTGTTGACCTTAATTAGGCTTAGTTTTGAGTAGTGCTTAGCACTGCTCTATCCATACAGGAGAGCTTGCAATGAGAGTGGAAGGAGGGAGAGAAACATAAATTTGTCTGGTGACTGGCAGTGTCTCAGCTGTTCCTCACTGGAAAGAGGTATTCCTCTGATTTGGGTAGTTATGATGCAAATAGTTTATAAATCAGCTTCCTTGTGCAATGTAGAGAGGCCACCATTATGCAAAGTGTAAAAAACCCTGTAATTTTCTTGCTTTCTAACTTGAAGAAATTTTTTATTACCAACCGTCTCTAAAGGTATAGGACCGCTTTTAGAAAAGCCGTTTTGAAATGCTTTGTTATGTGTCTTCATGGCAACTCTGATATATAACAACCCTGTTGTAGAGGTGGGGGTTTTTTGCTTTTGTTTTTTGCCAGAATATATGCAGAGGAGGTTTGCCTTCTCTAAGGCTGAGTGTGACTTGCCCAGGGTCACCTGGCTGGGTTTCCATGGCTGAGCAGGTATTCCAACCTTCCTCTCCCAAATTCCTAGTCCAACATTCTGATCAGTATACCATTGTGGTTCCATTATTGAAAAAGACATTAGTAAGTAGTAAGTAATTAAGTTGGGGTTAACCCTTACATTCAAAGAAAGCCCTTTTGAACTCAGTGTGTAGACATGGCTAGGACTGAACATCAGCAGACGGTCCACCAACACAATTGCCTTCACACCAACTGGCATTAAATATCATCCCCCCAGCAAATAAGTACAGAAGAGAAATGAAGGGGAAGACTATTCAGATGGCCCTAAATCCTAGTGTTAGTTTTATTAAATTGATTTAGGATTTACTTGTGTTGTGTTACCATTCATAGAATTACAGAGTTGGAAGAGACCTCAAGGGCCATCCAGTTCAGCCCCCTGCCATGCAGGAATAAACAATCAAAGCATTCCCAACAGATGGTCATCCAACCTCTGTTTAAAAACCTCCAAAGGAGACTCCACCACACTACAAGGCAGTGCATTCCACTTCCGAACAGCTTTTATCATCAGGAAGTTCTACCTAATGTTGAGGTGGAATCTCTTTTCCTGTAGTTTGAACCCATTGCTCCATGTCCTAGTCTCTGGAGCAGCAGAAAACAAGCCTGCTCCACCCTCAGTATGACATCCCTTCCTATATTTACACATGGCTATCATGTCCCCTCTCCAGCTTCTCTCCTCCAGGCTGAGAGGTCCTTCAGCCACTCCTCTCCTAGGGCTTCCAGACCTTTCACCATTCATCAGTTCATTCAATGGCTCCGCTTTATTTGGGACTAAGAACTGAAATTAAGACACTCTTTCTTTCTGGCCTTGATAGGCACACGGTGCTTTGGTGTACAAGTGCCCTGTTGTTTATTTCGGGGTGGGGGGAAACGTCCCCGTTTTCAACGGCGAGCTTGGCCGTGACAATCCACCCACAGTGGAGCCCCGCCCGGCTGAGTGGCACGGAAGAGGCCGAATTCTTCGCCGCCTCAGAAAGGCCGCCTTTCCGCGAAAGGGGGCGGAGGAGGCGTGTCCTCTTCGGGCCGCCGTACCTCCGATGTGGCCTCTGCGCGGAGGGCTTCCACGTCAGCTGCGTGAGGCAGGAGGCAGCGGCGGCGCCCAGGGAAGCAGGAAGGGGGCGCGGGGGCCGTGGAGCGGAGCGGCCCAGGGAGACCGCCGCGGAAAAGCCAGCGGAGGGGCGGGAAGGAGAGGACGCGGCGGCGGAGGGCGCGGGATTACCGACCGTTGGCCGAGCCCAGAGTGAGGCTCCGCCGCTGAGGTGAGCCAGGCAGCTCTCTGGGCGCACGGAGGACAGCGCTCGTAGCAGGGCCGGCCGACGAGGGGCTGAGGGCGGGCAGGGGAGCGGCGAGTGGCGGTGGGGTTCCTCGGCTCCTCGTTCGGCGCAGAGGCCGCGGATCCTGGGCTGCCTTCGCGGGGCCTAAGAGCGGCCAGCCGCCCCCGTCGCGCCCAGCACGGAGTCCTCCCAGTGCCCGGTGCTCTGGGTAGAGAGCCGGCAAAGGTGGGCTTTTCCTTTGGGTCAGAGGGACGAAAGTGCCCAGGAGGGAGAGGCAGACGTTTCTGCCTCTGCAAGGCTCTTCTCTGCGTTAAAGCAGTGGCTCTTAAGCTTTTCTTTACCCTTTTGTTGCTATGGGCCCCCAGGACTTAAACATAATAATAATAATAATAATACAGTCACACCATCCATGAAACCTTCCCTCAGAGATACTGGAGGGGGAGGGATGACTCTTCTTCTCCTTCTTCCTACAAGTTTGTGGCTGGAGTGGATTGAATGGCAATGCGCAGGCCAAGCCAGCCACTCAGCCTTTGCCTTGGATCCTGTCACGTGGCCACTCCACTGAAGGGAGGAGGTGGGCCAAGCAACTTTCCAGCCTTCGTAGGCCCCCTCTGAGGACATCACAGACCCCTGGGTGGTCCACAGACCCCAGGTTAAGAACTACTGCTGTAGAGCGTTTTTGTTCTAATTTCTTTCCCAAAGCCTATGCCAGGGGAAGGAGGACTGGTTGCCTTTGCCTTAGGGAAGAAGATTGTTAGTTGTGTTTTTTAAAAAGCTTGTCCAAGTAAGCTACATATTGGTTCCAGTGTGTAGAGGCAGTGGCTTCTCACTAGAAGAGGCCTGCTGAGGCAGATTGAGGGTCTGGCTAGTCCAGCATCCTTTTTTTCACAATAGCCAACCAGATGTCTGGAAAACCCACAAAGCAGGGCATGTGGGCAGTAGTTTTTCCCTGTGGCAGGTCATCAGTGGCACCCTCATGGAGGCCCCACAGAAGTTATAGATAATATTGGGTGGTAGACCTAGCCTTCATAAATTAGCCCAGTTCTTGTGAGCTGATGCTGAACGTTGCTAAACTGAATGTTTGGGTGGAGAGATTGTATTATGTATTTTAAAATAAAGTTTACATTCCAGTGGATGGGAATTCTGCTTACAGGGTGCTGCTATTAGAACATGGATGAAGGACTAATATTCAGTCTACTCTATACGTAGAGTTGGGTGACCCTTCAGAATAGTGGGGGAAGTGGGGAAATGAAGAGTGAATTGGTGAAAATAGCTTCTCTTCTCCTTTTTTCATGTCCTCAGGGGACAGAAGGGCTACTCTGGATCCAGCACATCAGATTTTTCCTAAAATGGCTCAAAGTTTTTATTTTACCAGTGTTTATTGTACCTTGTATCACTGTATTCAGTAAGTTGATGAGATTTTGCATGAAGACTTGCATTTTCAAATTCTGAATCTATTACCAATCAATTTTATTGGGTGACTGAGTTCTACTATTATGAGAAAGGGCATAAAAATGTTTTCTCTGTCAGTTCTTTCAGTACCATGTATATCTATAATTTTTTTTATATGCTGCTTCCATTTTCTTCTTGCTTTTTCAGTCTAACAACCTCAAGTGTTTTTTAGCCTTTTTGTAATAAAAGGAAGTTGCTTCAATTCCCTTATTCTGCTTTCTCTTTTTAGCATCTTTTCCAACTCTTGTGATGCTCTCCCCCCACACCTCCTGAAATGGGTGATGATAATCGTACAGATGTGGCCACACTGTGGAGATATATATTTTATGAATATTATTCTAGTGACTACTTTAACATCAGTCCTTTTCACAAAGTGCTTCTGCCTGAAAATTTGCTATATTGACGCACTGTGTGGAACCAGTTTTCATTGGGCTATCCACCATGATCCCACAATTTTTTAAATTTTTAAATTTTTATTTTTATTAGGGTATTTATACCCTGCTCTTCAGCCACAAAGGCTCTCAGAGCGGCTTACAAATGGTTAAGCAATAGTACTTACACACCTGCACTGCTTTATAGCACATTAGGCACTCCTAAGCTGTTTACAATGTATATTAGGTAATAGTGATGTTATTGTTGGGTATTCATTGCTGGGTTCATGCATGTATGAAGTTATTTTATTTTATTGTCCCTGCATGGATTCAATATAAAAACCGTTTGATTGTCTGCTACCGTATGCCAATCCTACCTGGAATACCATTAGGTTGTCTGGCTGTTTATGGGAGGATCTAAGCCCAGCTGGTGAAGGCCCCCTCCATTCAAGCTGGTGTGGGTAAAGCGTGACTCTCCAAATGTTTTCTTACTTCAGTACTCATCAATTCTAGCCAGTGTGTCCCATGCTGAGGAATGCTATAATTTGAATTTCCACAACATCTGGAGACCAGTACTTTGCCCACCCTTGTTTTTCAAGGCAAGAGTGGGAAACGTCTCAGCCCAATGGGCTGCATTCCAGTGGTAGGAGGGGTAACAGGCAAAAGGCAAACTATCGGCCTATTTTAGCTTAAAGCTCTTAATGACAGTAACAAAGCTTTAGCCTTTTTAGAATGGAAGAAACCCTGTACAAAAGCTGCACAGAGCTGGTAAGACATAAACTATGATTTCATGGGAAGAGGGCATGGGCATCTGGGATAGACTGGGACCGCAGGAGGATGGCTGGATTCAAAGCCCGGGGCCTGACATTCCCCACCCATGCTTTAAGCCTAGCTCTGGAAATAGTGAACAGCAAGGAGCAATACATTTGTGTTTCCAAAGCGCAAGATTCTTTTACAATTTTGTGGCCTGCTTGGTATTATCGTCTTACATTTCTTCACATTAAATTTCATTTGGTAGGGCAGTCAGCTGTTTTAGAGAAATCCCTTTCTTTCCGTTTTTCACCATATTGAATAAGTTGGTGTCAGCATCAAACTTGGCCACTTTGATACAAACCTGGCCCATTACCAAACAAGTCAAATAGCACTGGTCTAAATGCAGATCCTTAAGTGTTGCATAATACATTGTTCCATTGTGAGAAATAACCATTCATTCCTATGCAGTTTTTTGAGCAGTTATCAGACCATAAGAGGATCAGTACTGCTATTCTACCCATAACCTAGTCTGGTACCCTCCAAATGTGTTGGCCTTTCTGAGATGTGTTGGGTATTTTCCCATTTCCCCCAGCTGGCATAGCTATAAATTTTTTTAAAATAATTCACACTGTTCTCCTGCTGAGCAAATCTTAGAGCTGGACATTTTGACCAAACAATAACTATTTGCTCTATGTATATTAGATCCATCCATCTAAATCCACAAAATGTTAAGCATATATTTGATTCTAATGTTAAAATTGGTGAGTCATAAGGTGCTTAATTTTGGTTCTTCCCTTTTATTTTAATGAGATGTGCAGTCAGTTATGTTTCTGTAGGATCTTCCTCATTGTGTGTGCACTCTTAAACAGAAAAGGCTTTGAAGTAATTTATTCATGTAGTTAAGCCCTCTTTGTAATAATATGAAGTTGGTTATTAAAGCCAGAGAGAAAGAGAGATTCAAACACTTGTGTAATGTGTTTATGACATAGAAGCTGCAGTTGTGTACACAGATACCAGAGAATATGTCACATTGAATCTAATGGGGCTCACTTTTGAGTAGGCATGTATGAGGTTTCAGCTTTGATTTATTTACTCAGTAATGTTGAGGTTAGATGCTTGTATTGCACAGGAATTTAGTCATATATATTAGCATTCTTGTTGCAATGCAGTACATTGCTTCAGTACCTTTCACAAAATGCAAGGTTCAAGGGTTTTGTGGGTATTGTAGTTGCCATTGTTGGGCTACCTTCAGAAGTGTAGTCATGTATTAGCTTCATTAATGGACATGTTTTCTAGGATTTGTGAGGAATCTTTAAAAAAAATCTTGCATCAAGAGAGCCTTTGATAAAGAGACACAATGACGGCTGCAGAGAATGTATGTTATACATTAATTATAGTTCCAATGGACTCGGAACCACCATCTGAAATAAGCTTAAAGAATGATTTGGGTAAGTAATAGGTCTGGATAGCTTTTTTAAAAATAGTGGCATTGATTTATTAACTGTCTTTCCTGCAGTTAGATCAAGACCACAAACATGGTTCCTCTCTCCCGCCCCATTTTATCTTCACAACAACCACCCTGTGAGGTAGGTTAGGCTGAGAGAAAAATGACTGGCTCAAGATCACCCAGTGAGTTTCAGATCTGGGAGGGGACTTGAACCTGGATCTTCACCATCCATCACCACACATTTTAAATATTTAAATTACATATATGGAGATGTAACATTTCTAGGAACTTTAAAGTCATGGGTAGGGAGGTGTGTTTTTCTCATGCCCCCCCCCAAAAAAAATTTGGTGAAAAAGTGAAATATATGCAGTATTTATTTACGTAAAAATATATTACTGCTTTAGCAACATAAAACACCTTAGTTAGCGCATGCAATTGTACTGTTCGGCTTATTTATGATATATATATATATATATATATATATATATATATATAAAGTCCTTTAGTTGGAAACCTTTTGGGGCATGATGACAACACAACTTCCGTTTGTACTTGAGTTTGCATATAAAGATATCCTCTACCTTTGTCCACAAGCAGTTGCCTGGCCTCTGGCCTTGCTGCCTTCCCAGGCATTTATGCTAGTGGAGGGTTCCACTCTGCTGTTGCTTAATAGGATTCCGGCCATAGGGAGGTACAATAAAAATGTGAATATACAGTACTATGCTCCATACTAAAGAGAGTGTTGTAGGCTGCTGCCCCTATGCTACTTAAGCATGTCTGCTTTAGTTTTAGCCATCTGAAAGGCAGGGAAAAAAAATGAAAATGGAAACCACAGATTTTGTAATAAAGAAAATAAAGTGTACTATTTGGGTGGAAACCTAGTCATACTCTCCCAGTTTTGAGAAGTCGTTTCCTAGCAAATTTCAATATAATGCTTAACCAGGGAGCCCTGGTGGCACAGTGGTTAAATGCCAGTACTGCAAGCCACCACGTTGCAAGTTCGATTCCAGCGGGCTCCAAGGTTCACTCAGCCTTCCATCCTTTCGTAGGTCGGTAAATTGAGTACCCAGCTTGTGGGGGGCAATTAGTTAACACACATTGGAAACTGTTTAATACAGTGTAGCTGTGTAAATAGCTATTGCTTAAAACAATTTGTAAGCCGCTCTGATAGCCTTGTGGCTGAAGAGCGGGGTATAAATAACTTAAAAAAAAAAACTCAGCATTGAATATATTGAATTCTTCAATAGTGTGTTATCATACATATTATATGACATGTTAATAGTAGATAAAATTAGTTACCCTTAGACAATAAGTATATGCTTGAGAATACTAACATCACAAACCTTAATTAGACTCAGTTTCTCAAAGGTTGTGTTCTAAATTTGAGCCTTACTTTTTATTTTTATGGGCTTCAGAGGACTTGAAGTTTGCATGCATTGGTAGCATCCAGAAAGGGCAGATGTATACCCAGGATCTGAATGTTATACATCCCTACAGTATGCACAGGAGTTATTGTTCTCTAATCCTGTAGGTTGAGATGGGAATAATATGGCTTTTCAGATGTGGTTAGACTGCATCTTCCAGAAGCCCTACCCACCATAGTTAGTGGTGATGAATGATGGGAGTTACAGTACAACAATATCAGGAGGGCTGCACAATTCCTACCCCTGTGGTAGTCTTACAAGCTTCATACTACACAGGTTCTGGTATTTTGAGCAAGTAAAACCTTGTCTTAAAAAGCATTTACTCATTCTCAAATAAGATATTTAGTTAGATTTTTTTCTTATGTTTCCCAAAGTTTCCAGATTTTTTTCTTTGGGAAAATGGAAAATACTATATGTCCTTTGAGGGAAATGTGAAAATGAATTTCCCTCCCACTTTTCCTTGTCTCCCCCCCCATCCCAGCCTTCATATTTTGACATATGGTACTATAGAAGCACTGAGAATGATATAAGGAAAATAAAATAAAAACTACCATAAAATACAAGTTTTAAAAGAAAATAAAAATACAGAACACTGGAAAGCTATAAAGCAGTTTTTGCCACTGAAGAGGTCATACAGAGGGGACTAAAACAGTAAAGGGATCAAATACCCAAGAAAGCAAAAAACAAAACAAAAACCAGTCACCATTTACTTTGAATATTGTTTGTGTGAGAGACAGAGTACTTCCCTAATGGCTCAGGCAAGGAAGCACATTCTTCAGAGTGGATGCTCTTCTCCATATGTTCTCCAAACTTAACTGGACAAGAGAAAAGGCGCAAAGCGACCATTTTAACAGAGCAAACACTGATGAATGAACAATTACATCCCAACTCTTTCTGCATTTTCTTGCAACCCTAAAGAACTATGGGTGTTCTTTTGGCCACAATTTATAGCATAGCTGCCTCAGAGAGCAGAGGCTTTTCAAGCAGCCTTGGCCGTTGTGACAGTCATGGGATTTGTAGTAGTGGTGGGTGAAGAACATGCAAGTCAGAATAGTGGTCTGAGGTCTAACAGAGTTTAAGAATTGCTCTGCTGGTACATATTGTGCTTCATTTTAACAGAAGCAACTTCTTTTGTCTAACAGAAAAAGGAGATGTGAAATCCAAAACAGAGGCCTTGAAGAAAGTAATCATAATGATCTTAAATGGGGAAAAGCTGCCAGGACTTCTGATGACTATTATTCGATTTGTGCTGCCACTTCAAGACCACACCATCAAAAAACTGCTTTTAGTATTTTGGGAGATTGTTCCCAAGACCACTCCAGATGGGAGACTCTTGCAAGAAATGATCCTTGTTTGTGATGCCTACAGAAAGGTTAGTCTTCCATTTATTGCATATATGGCACATAGTCATAATATGAGAGCAACCATAATACCACTAGAATATTCTATTTTTTAAAAAAATATATATATATAGTTGTAATTAGCTCCTTCTTCAATGGAAATTAACTCTGTGGATCAAGCAATGGGTTTATTGTAAAAACGAGTGTCAACACTGGGTTTCTGGTATCTCTTGTCCAGTTTATGGAGGCTTTGAGTTTGTAAGAGAACATAACTGTGATAACATTTGTTTTCCAAAAATCACTAACATCTTGATTCTGTGGTCTCAGGATCTTCAACATCCAAATGAGTTCATCAGAGGCTCCACTCTTCGTTTTCTGTGTAAGCTTAAAGAAGCAGAACTTCTGGAACCACTGATGCCAGCTATTCGTGCATGTCTGGAACATCGTCATAGCTATGTGCGCAGAAATGCGGTCCTTGCAATCTATACCATTTACAGGTAAATTCTGTGAATTTGCTAAAGATGCAAACTCACAGGTTAGGCTTACACCTGCATTATATCTTATAAACAACCAACTGTTAACCTGGGTCTCTCACACACTACACAATCATAGTACTTTGACACCACTTTTAACTTTTAACTATCATTATATTGAGCTTTACATTTGCCAGTTTTCTTTCTGTTCTTTCAAAAGAAACTTTGAGCATCTTATACCTGATGCCCCTGAATTGATCCATGATTTCCTGGTGAATGAGAAAGATGCAAGTTGCAAAAGAAATGCATTCATGATGCTTATTCATGCTGATCAGGTAAAAATACTGGCCCTCAGTGTTGGCTTTGCATTACGTTTTAACATTTATTTGGCATGAACTTGACAGTGATATTTCCCCCTTCTCTGCCCACTCCCAGCACATCTCTATGTGACCTTTGCTGATCTAGTTCCCTCAAAACTGCTACTCTTTTTCTTCTGACTTCCCCTTATACAGGTATATCTCTGTTAACGAAGTAGATGTGTTCCTGGGAATTACTTCTTTAACAGAAACTTTGGTATCAGGGGCAGAAATAGCATGGAAAGAATACACCACACAAAAAAAGAGGAGTAGTTCAATAAGTTCCAGAACACTTTTATCCAGAACTAAAATACAAACATGTGAGATGAAGCAACCAGTTCAAGCAAGCCTTGCAGAATTAAACAAAAACATTTTCATCCTTCTAGAGCCTACTTGCAAGCTTCTTCCAAAATGCACTCACCGGCAATTTTTTCTTTCCACAGCCTCCACTTTTTTTATGGTTTCTGTTTTGGTGGCCAAACTTACAGATCTACGCTTTTTTCATAGTGTACTGAGGGGAGCTGGTAAAGCAGGCTTATCTGTCCTCCTCCTTTGGCATTTCATGCATGCTAAATTAGAGATTCTTGAGGGAGCTGCTGTTTTCTTTGTGTGTTGTAGGCAGGCACAGACAGCTACAGTAGGATTAGCTACAGTAATATCCCATTTTTTCCCGACCTTAAGCTTCATTGTATTGTTCACCATGCTTGCAGTGCCAATGCTGCTAAAAACTGTCAAGCTAGACAGAGGGCGATGAAAAAAGTGGAGTTGGGCAGGCATAAAAAGACTTTGTAAAAAGAAGCTTCTTTGTCGGAGGCTTTGTGAACTGAAGTATACCTGTATATGGAATTACCTCCCAGATCATCATCACGATCCCACCACTTATTTCCTTCAAATCCCTCTTCAAAAATGCATCTTTTCTATGAAGACTTTGATACTACTCTAATCCTCACTGTCTGAACTGCAAAACCCTAAGTATGTGTAACTGCAAGAACTGCATATTCTTCCTTCATTTTCTCCTGCCTCTTATTTCCCAAGTCGTCTTCTGTTGTCTGTTTTTTGTCTTCAAGTCCTTTGAAGCAAGGACTTGTACTTTCATTCTTTTGAAAGTGCACATACATGAATTGAATGGTATAAATGAGGGGTAGGAAAAATGAGGCCTGTGGGCCACATGTGGCTCAGGGACTACAATTTGAGGCTCCTGAAGCCCTCCAAGTTTTTAATTATTTTGTGCACAAAAGTTTCACTTGAAATGTAGCCCAAAGCAGACCAAAATGCAGTGCTTTAGTTCCCTCACCCCCATAGGGATCTCCAACACCCTCAAAAAAATGAAACAAACACACACACACATGAAAATAATCCAAAATGACAGCCAGAATGACATTACATCACTTCCTTTCAATCAAAAGGAAAAAATCCCTCCCCTCCCCCATCGGCATTTCCTACCCCTGGTGTAAATGAAAGGTGAGGAACCATTTTCACCCTGAAGGCTGAATTTAGTTTCAGAGATGTTCTTGGGGTCTGCATTCCAGTGATAAGTGGGACCAAAGGCAAGACAGTGGGATGAGAAATACTAGCCCATTTTAGCTTAAAGCCCATAGCTAACCTTTAGGAGAGGCATTTCACCTTTTAAGAACTGAAGCAGCAGGAACACATACAAAAATTGGGAACTCACCAAACAGTGTTGTTGTAGGGAAAGAGAGTGACCATTTGAGAAAGCCAAGTGCTGAATTATTATCTGAAGACCGGATTTGGTCCCAGGGTTTGAGGGTCATATGAATAGTCATAATCCTGATTGGTTTGTTGTGATTGTAAGGGGCCCCCATATACTAGAAAGTGGGATGCAAATGTAAAAACGCATAAGTATTATTGTGGGTATTAAAAGTAAGACATGGCCAAATTCATACTTGTCTTTCATTGTGAAGGATCGAGCTTTGGATTACTTGAGTACCTGCATTGATCAAGTCCAGACATTTGGTGATATTCTCCAGCTAGTTATTGTGGAACTAATCTACAAGGTAAACAAAACAAATGAATCTTCATTGTGAAAGAAATGGATTGTAAAGAAGAAATGTTAAATGGCCTTCAGCTCTGCAGTTCAGCCAAGATCCTGAGAAAATGGGGAATGGGGATGGCGCTATGGGACATGAAGGACTGAGTGTGTTGTGGCAGAACCTTTTGTGGGCCAATGTCTGCTTCATCAAATTGAAAGAGAGATTGGGTGGAATTCAAAGGGATCCATTTGCACATGGGTGGTGGGGGGAAGGATCTGTGATTTCTGATAACTGCCACCTTTTGTGTACAGTTCCAATCTGTGTTGAACCTGAAGGTCTCTAAACTCTTTGGATTACCTTTTGGGGACAGGAAGCTGATGCTAGTTAAAGCCATGCTCAACCAGTTGGTGTTTCTGGCAGGTTCTTGTTAGTGATAGTATCAATTTGTTGTTGTTATGTGCTTTCAAATGGACTCCAAATTATGGCAATCCTCTCATAGGTTTTTCTAAGCAAGACTTGCTCAGAAGAGGTTTGCCATTGGCTTTCTCTAAGGCTGAGTGAATGTAACTCGCTCAAGGTCATACCTGCTGGGTTCCCATGGCTGAGTGGCTATTTGAACCCTGCTCTCCCAGGGTCCTAATCCAGCATTCCTACCACTGCACCCTGCTGGGTCTCTGTATTCTCCATTTAGTTACCACTAATGAGTGTTGTATGGTTCCTATATTCCCCCCCCCCCCAGTGCACTCGCATGCACTCTCTCTCACTTTCTCTTTGTGTGTGTGTGTGTGTGTTACTGCTCACTGGCATAGTTACAAGGGAACTTTTTTGTCTTTTTAAAAAATCAAGAAGGAAAAAACCCATTCTTTATTCAATATATGAACATTGCTTCTGCATCTTTCGTGTCCAAATTTAGGTTTGCCATGCTAATCCATCAGAAAGAGCTCGGTTTATTCGTTGCATCTACAATTTACTGCAGTCATCAAGCCCTGCAGTAAAATATGAAGCAGCAGGAACATTAGTTACACTTTCCAGTGCTCCAACTGCAATCAAGGTACTGTAGTACTATGACATTCTAAAGTACTTTTTTATGGTGCAGCTCATCACTGTTAATTTGGTGCTGAGGATTTAAGATTTGTGAATTGGGATAGTATAAAAGGGCTAGGAAGATCTTACAGAAGTACTTTGTATCTTTTGTTTGTTGCCAGATGGGTATGAACATTGCATGAACCATTGACCCATTTATGATTTATCATCCACACAGTTTTGAAAGTGCTGTGTGATCAGAGACTAGGTGATTTGTATGTGGCTTAATGATCGCCCAAGTCAGGACTGAACTGCATAATGACCACAATAAACAGAAACCGGTTTGAATTGTGGGACTCTTTGGTTTGTGCATTAAATGGAAGAACGTATGTATGGATAACCACCACCATCAAATTGCATAATTTAGCAAAACTGCTGTTCATTTAAAAAAAAATGTAAAAAGAAGAACTCCAAAAACTTGAAACCTCAGTTGGTGAAAGCTGAAAGCTGTGTGGTGCATTCATGTTTTTCTCCATTGTGGTTGTTTTGGCAAACGTTGAACACAGATGTCTTGCTGATCACAAAGAGCAAAGCATGCTTCCCTTTGTGCAGTCCAGAAACTATGCTAATAAAACACTCCAGTATCTCAGTTTTCAAATAAGATGCAGTATAGCGTCATATTTTGAATTTTACTTACTCAAAATAAGGATGAAAGGGCAATGCTGATGTTTATACTTCAGTGTAACAGTATACTTCTATACTGTTCTGAATGTGAATGCCTATCAATGCCTATCAATCAATCAATTGCTTTATTTATGCCCCCTCTTTTCTAAAAGTGCCTTACAGATTAAACAAAATGCAAATAAAAACACAAGTAACTAAAAATAAACACAAATCAAGACTAAAATCATATTTATTTTATTTTTATTTAGTTATTTATACCCCGCTCTTCAGCCACAAGGCTATCAGAGCGGCTTACAAATTGTTTTAAGCAATAGCTATTTACACATCTACACTGCATTAAACAGTTTCCAATGTGTGCTAGCTAATTGCCCCCCACAAGCTGGGTACTCATTTTACCGACCTACGAAAGGATGGAAGGCTGAGTGAACCTTGGAGCCTGCTGGAATCGAACTTGCAACGTGGTGGCTTGCAGTACTGGCCTTTAACCACTGCGCCACCATTTAATATATTAAAAGCATAGAGTAAAAATAACATAGCACACTGAAACAGAAAGCCCTGCTGGAGCAGGAAGATCTTCACCCACTGATGAAAGGATAGTAAGGAGAGAGGCAGCTTACCCTGTCTAGGAAGAGAGTTCCAGATAGTGGAAGCAGCCACAAATAAGGCTCTCTCATTCATTCTCAAAAGGCCTATGAAGGTGTTCAGACCAAGAGAAGCATTTTCTCCAAAGATCTTAGTGCTCAGGCAGGCTGATGTGGGAAGATACAATCCTTTAGCTAGCTTGGACCTGAGCTGCCGAGGGAAACACCGTATTACATACAGACTGCTAGGGAATGCTAAATAAATACCTCCTTGTCATCTAAGTCCTGTTGGAGGTGAAGAGAGACGTTGAGAGAACACACATTAGAAAAACTGGCATTCTGTTGCAGGCTGTTCTGGTGACTGCTCTGTGTGTGCTAATGGAATGGACTGTTCACAACATGGCAGACTTAAGGTTGTGAAATTTGGCATTACAGTAGAACGCCTGTATCCACTGATTCATTAATCCACTGATTTAATTATCCATGGGACTTAAAGCAGAACACCTACCATAGAGTCTGCCTAGAAACTGTGTCCTCTCTAGCCATTTTCTTGGTCCTCCAAAGCAACTCTATGGTATTTTAAACTGGAAGTCCCATTATTTTCAATGGTGTTTGCTATTATCCACAGTTTTTTGTATCCATGTGGGCCCCCAGAACCAATCCCCAGCAGATACGGGGGTCCTACTGTATTACATTACATTACCCAACTCCTGATTCAATTTTCCAGTTTCTGTGACTTTATGAAATTACAAAGGGAAATGTTATAAACATTTGAATCTCTCTTTTTTTTTTAACTTAAGGCAGCAGCTCAGTGCTATATTGATCTGATTATTAAAGAAAGTGACAATAATGTGAAGCTCATTGTCTTGGATCGCTTGATTGAACTCAAGGATCACCCTGCCCATGAAAGAGTTCTGCAAGTAGGTGTTGTTTAGCATATTTAAAGCAATGCAGCCAAACTTTAGAAGTGTGTTGTGATTAAATAATATAGTTCTTTGGGATGGAAAGAATAGATTTTTGTTTATGGAATTGATAATTAAGTTTGTACAATAAGATGTATTTTATTTCAGGATCTGGTAATGGACATACTAAGAGTTCTGAGTACTCCAGATTTGGAAGTACGAAAAAAGACCTTACAGTTGGCTCTTGATCTTGTATCTTCCAGAAATGTAGAAGAGGTAAACCACATGTTATTTCATGTGTTTTTTTCCTTTTTAAAAAAAAACAAAAACAACAGCTGGATCCTATGTTTATTTTCTTGAAAGTCATTTTCCTTGGGTTGGGCTTACTCCCACTTACATGTGCATAGGATTTCAGCCTTAAGCTTCTTCCTGTCTTTTTTTTTTTTTTAATGCTGCAATTATTGTTTTTTTGTTTGTTTTTGTTCAGCTGGTGATTGTTTTGAAGAAAGAAGTAATTAAAACAAATAATGTGACAGAGCACGAAGACACTGATAAATACAGGCAGTTACTTGTTCGGACATTACATTCTTGTAGCGTTCGGTTCCCCGATATGGCTGCAAATGTCATTCCTGTGGTATGCAACTCATTTAACTTGTTTCTCACAGTTCTACAGTTATTCTTGCAACTAACTTGTAATCACTATCAGCCTACTGTAGATTAGCTGTATAAATCATTTAATGCTAAGGCACAATAAGCTTCCTGTAGGTTACTGTCTAACAGTAACAGTAGCAGAACAGTTGAGGGCAGGAAGAGGTGTAACACAGATCATCTTCCACTTTCCAAGCCTCATCAGTTCACTACATTGGGGGCAGGGGAGTCTTTTGAGCTTGTTTTTCTCCATTTTTCCTTCCATTGAAATGGTGTAACTATGCCATCTTCAGGCTAATATAGTGACAGGTCTGATCCACAGACATGTCAAGAAACAAGGGAATTGTGGATCTGAAATTGGCCAAGTATGCTCTGAACTGATCTATAGCCAGTGACAGCACCACTTGCAGTTCTTTTCTACCCATTTTCCCCAATGTATAGGGGGCCTTTGGGGCAGAAATGCTACCCCTTCAGCACAGCAGTACTTGCACCCTTCCTAACTCCCTTATTCTGCGGTTAATATTACTCTCTGAATTAGTTAGTGTATTATCCCAGAAGGCATCTAGGCAATCTTGTGATTGTTAAACAAGGATTTGGCCTTTCACTTTATTTTGATGCTTTTTATCATTCAGCTTTACTGAGTCCAAAGGCACAAGCCAATGGCAGTTTCTTTTCTGCATGTTATATTGAAATTAATAGGAGCAGTGCCAGAGTCATTGCATCTCTGCATCTGCATCTCTGAATAGCTTTTATTTTATTAGTGTCAGTGAAGGTGCTGGCGATAGTGCCTGAATGCCCCTTGTTGGATATACTGTTTCTCACAATGGCAAAGGCTGGTCTAGATATGTCAGCAAAAAATTGAGTCTAGATGGTGGTGGTGATGTTATCTTCAAAATTATGTGATTCTGCTGTTAGTTCATGCTCACTCTTGTCCTAGTTGATGGAGTTCCTCAGTGATTACAATGAAGCTGCTGCTGCTGATGTACTGGAGTTTGTTCGTGAAGCCATCCAGCGTTTTGAAAATCTTAGGCTACTTATTGTTGAGAAGATGTTGGAAGTGTTCCATGCTATTAAATCTGTCAAGTAAGCTAAATGTACTCCTCATGAGAATGTACTGCTCTGTACTTGAAACTAATGGCCTAAATCTAAAATGGCATTGCCATCACACCTTGTTGCCTGTAGCGGGACTCAAAAATTAGTTTTGTAGGCTTTTCGAGTTCTCCAGATTTGTGGGGGGAGGGGCAAGGAAGACTACAGTGGTTCCACTAACAGAAGCAGTTCCATCTACGGATTACCCTGTCAAATTTTGGGCAAAGTTTTTATATTCTTCATCCCACCAGAGCTATTGTTATGGGAAACCAGATGTTTAAATGATATAGGTACAAATGATTTGGGGAGAAAAAGTCTAACAAGAATTCACTTTATTGCCAGAGATTATTATAATTTCCTGTCTCTGAGCATATCTGAAAATGTCATTCCTGATCTGGTATGTAAAATCCGACAAATCTAAAATCTTTTAAAGAAATTCATATGTATTTTCAGCATTTATCATAGAATAGCATTCATAATGAAGTCTAAATGTGAAATGAAATGATTGAGCAATTAAATTAATTTGTTTCATTAAAGGTAACTGAAGCAGCAAGTGACTGCGATAATATGGTAACCCATCTGGGATGCTTAATATGCCTGTTCTGTGCAAACAGGCCGTGAGTCTGATTAATGTGTGATGTCTACTTTAAAAGTAATTGTTAGGTTGTTGTGTTTTTTAAGTGCCGATTTACTGTACTGATGATCAGTGATCTTGCTTTTTCGGAGAGAAAACCTAAAATGTATATAGTAGGACCCCCATATCCACTGATTCATTATCCACTGATTCAGTTGTCCACAGGACACAAAACAGCACACCTAGCATAGAGTCTTCCTACAAAATGTGCCCTCTAGCCATTTTTTAGATCCTCCAAGGCAACTCTATGGTATTTTAAACCAGGTCCCATTATTTTCAATGGTGTTTGTTATTATCCACGGTTTTCGGTATCCAAGCCTCTCACCCAGAACCACTCCCCAGCAGATATGGGGGTCCTGCTGTACAATGAATTGATATGACTTGTATGTGGTAGGTGGGTGTAATAGCTATAGAATTTAAAAGCTAGATACTATATTAAATAGTCACTAAGGCTGCAACCATGTACACACGTGCCTGGGAGTAAGTTCTTCTGAACACCATGGAAGATACTTCTGCATCAATGTGCATAGGATTGTGTTGCCAGTTAATCTTCATATCTGTCGAATCAATGGCTGAAACCATTAACTCTTTTGTTTGTTTGTTTGTTTCACCCCTGCCATTCCACTTTTCCCCAGCCTCTCCAGCATATATGTATGGGAGGCAGGGCCAATTTTCCCACTCTCCCCTCACATGGCAACCCCAACAGTGCTTCCAAATACCTCTTATTTTTATTGGAATCCTTCCCAAAATGGCTACTGGAAGCGAGGTTGCATCAGTTCTTGTCACATTTTGTGCAACAAAAATAGACATGTTGGAAGATTCTGGGAAGGATTCTGTGTGGAACTGGGTGTGTTTTGGCATGATTTGAAGGCTTTCTGCATAGTTTGGGGGCAAAAAAAATCATGCCAAAAATATTTTGTAAAAAATTGGCAGGGGCACTGGTGGCAGACTTCAGGGGCCACAAAAGCGTCTGGGGGATGCATGTACCCCACAGGCCACAGTTTGCCCACCTTTGCTGTACAGATTCAGGAGTGTGTCTGTGCCATTCTTGCAGTACTTTTTCTACTAAGAATTCTAAAAGACTGAGGAGGGAGGGGCTTGTTTTGCCATTCATTTGCATGTCTCTGAGCATTCACTACTCCTTTCTGGTAAGCAGTTGAGTAGAAAATCGTGGCACTGCTACAACAGATATATTTCTTGTAGGCTTTAAATTCTTTTGAGGTGAACTGACTAGTGCTTCTGTGTAATGCATAAAATCACAATACAGATTCATAATCCATATTAATAACAGGGCTGAGTTTCTGCTTCACTTTGTAGAATTTATCGTGGAGCACTTTGGATCCTCGGGGAATACTGCAGCACAAAGGAAGATATACAGAGTGTAATGACAGAAGTCCGTAGATCACTGGGAGAGGTATTATCTTTGTTGTTAATCAAAGACATTTTTCTGTCTTCCTACATTTCGGGGGGGTGGACCCTGAAAGATGTTACGTACTCTTAGAACTCCTGAATCAAAGCTTTGTTGAATCATTATAACAGCTATTTGTCTCATTAAAAATAATAATAATAGACAATGGGACAAAGATACAGTCGTCCCTTCACATTCGCGGGGATTACGTTCCACGGACCCCTGTGAACGTGAAAAATCCGCGAATAACTACTGCCCTCCCCCTCCCCCACCATAGCGACCATGGGGCCTCCGGAGGCCCCATAGTCGCTTTCCCCAGCCTCCCCACTCCCTTCCTAGGCCTTCCCGGGGCCTCCGGAGACCCTCCCGAGGCCCCGTGGAGGCCTCCCCGGCCCTCCCCCCTCCCTCCCAAGGACTTTGCGGGGCCCCGCGGAGGCCTCTCCCGGCCCTCCCCCTCCCTCCCCGGGCCTTCATGGGGCCTCCGGAGCATCTCTGGAGGCCCCATGGAGGCCTCCCCGGCCCTCCCCACCCCTCCCCGGGCCTTCATGGGGCCCCCCCCGCCCCCCCCCTTCCCAAGGCCTTCGCGGGGCCTCCGGAGGGTCTCCAAAGGCCCCGCGGAGGCCTCCCCAGCCCTCCCCCCTCCCTTCCAAGGCCTTTGCGGGGCCTCCGGAGGGTCTCCAAAGGCCCCGTGGAGGCCTCCCCGGCCCTCCCCGCTCCCTCCCAGGGCTTTCATGGGGCCTCCGGAGGCCCCATGTCACGGTTTTGGGGGGGGTGGGGGGCCCTCCCAAAACCACGAATAATCAAAACCGCGAATGTCAGGTTCGCGAATGTGGAGGGGCGACTGTACTTTTATGACAAGAAAGAAACTACTGACAGAAGGAAGTTGGATAACTTGTATATTTTGTAATGCATCAGAAACAATGTAACAAAGATCAAGAGTTATTTTCAAGCTGAAGTTTATGCTTTTGATTTTTTTTTGAAAAATAATTACATTGCTGTTTCACTTTCAGATCCCCATAGTAGAATCTGAAATTAAGAAAGAAGCTGGTGAGCTGAAGCCTGAGGAGGAAATTACTGTGGGTCCTGCCCAAAAGCTGGTTACTGAGATGGGAACATATGCTACCCAGAGTGCCCTTAGTAGTTCAAGGCCTGCCAAAAAGGAAGAAGACAGGTGATTAATTTTTGTGTGTGTGTTTTTTAGCAGTGTTTATACGCGTATGTCCCCTTTCTAACAAGGGTTTACCTATGTGGTTTTATTTCTTTTATATCTGTACTCTCATATCTTCTCTGTTATTAAGAGTGTGACACTCAGGGCTTTTATTTGTACAGACTGCAACAGGAACTACCAGTGAGTCTGAGTTTGTCCTCACTGGTATTTGCTCTGAACTGAGTATACTCTATCATGTTTAAAACCTTAACACCTCATTACACAATTCCAGGAGGTGGGGTTTATCTCTTCGCAAGCAGTAAGGAGACAAAAGTACATCGTTGGTTGAAGACATACTGAGTTCACACAGGATATCTGGAATTTGGCAGCGATACCTGCTGAGTCATTAGGGAACCTTGTTTGCAATGGCATGGGACACATACCCTTTGCTTCAACAAAGCACACAATGATTGCTTTTTATAAGAATCTTTTTCTCATGCTGCAAACATACTAATGACCACAACCAGCAATGTGGGATGGATTCCCCTGCCTCCTCCACTGCCATGGCTGCTCTTCTTAGGGTTGTTTTGTTTCTTAAAATTAGTAACTTAATGAATGTATGCTATACCAGGGGTACTTGAGGAAAAAATATGAGGAGGCAGTTTGCATAAGGAAAAATCCAGCACACAGGTTGTCTCTGATTTTTCTCAGTGTCCTTATTGTTTCAGTCCCTTCCCCCATATCCCAGGCCTTTTCTCTGGGTCCTCTGACCACCAGAAAAGGCTTTTGGAGGGAGGGGAGTTTATAGTGGAGGGAAAACTTGGAATTCTTCTTTCATGAGGATCATTGAGCTACACTAGATGCAGTCCAGTGCAAAGGAAGGGTGGACTCTTAGTCATCATGCCTGAGTAACCTAATAAAAATAGCCTTTGGATTTTCAGTACAGTATTTAAACCATACTATGGCAGTAGTTCTCTGTTATCCCAAAATAAACCCTACTGAACAAAGTGGGCTTATTTCTGTGAAGATTAAAAAATAGGTCTGTGCTGTAAACATGCTTTATTATCCACCCCCACCCCCTGTAATTATATACTTCAGTTCCAACTACTTTGGGCTGCAGGAAAAGGTCGTGATGCATTAATATGTATATGTAGCAGATAAAATCAGTAAGACATATTTTCATGTTTTGTTCACTAAAAGTTGATTTAGGGTAGGGGAAATGTTTCCAATTCAACATTTTCCAGAAAACCCACAGAACTTATTTCAGCTGCTTCTGAAAAGCAAACTAATATTCAGCTTGAGGCAAACTAATCTTGTTTGCCACAGTGACAGCAGATTCATATTTAAATCATACAGACAGGATTTAGATGTCAGCATCCTGACTCTGGGTAAAGTTTGCCCCTTGTAAGCAGTCCTCTGTGTATTTGGTTTGTTTTTATTAAGTTTAAAATATTAATCTCACATTTTTTCTACTCCACATTTTTATTCTTAGATTTTTAGAGTCTTATCATAAAAATCCAATAAGCCTAGATTTGTATCTTAGACTACAGTTGTCCCTCCTTATCCACGAATTTGGTATCCACAGATTTCAGTATTCATGGCTTGAAAATATTCTTTAAAAAATAATAATCCAAAAAACAAACCTTGATTTTGCCATCTTATACAAGGGACAGATTTTTGCTGTGCCATTGCATATAATGGGACTTGAGTATTCACATATTTTGGTATTCACGGGGGTCCCGGAACCAAACCCCAGCGAATATAAAGGGACAACCGTACATTGTAAAAGTGCAGAAACATTCCAGCCCGGCTCAGATGTACAACCAAGCTTTAGCCACTAAAATTAGATAGTGGGATCACGTGTTCTACTCTTTTATATGCACACTCCATCCCCAAAATAGTATTTAAAAGTGATTGTTGTAATTTGCCTAAAAGTTAGGTATGTGTTGTGCAAAGACTTTAAAACACCACAACATAGGATACTCAGCATGTTCTTCCAGGAATCCTTGATTTAAATGTGGAAGCTGTATTTTCTATTTTCCTCATATAGCCTGCTAAGTTTAAATTTTTATGTTGAAGAAAATTTATGTCATACAAATTGCTTAAAATAGTACATCTGAGGATGCCAGGTATTGTTTTCCTAATTTCAAGACTTCCTTTCTTTGTAGACCTCCACTGAGAGGCTTCTTGTTGGATGGAGATTTCTTTGTTGCAGCTTCCCTTGCCACAACTCTGACCAAGATTGCTTTACGTTACGTGACTCTGGTTCAAGAAAAGAAGAAACAAAATGTAAGTTATTTTTCTTAGATTTTTGCCATATTACTGTTTGTGAGAGGAAGTATAACTCTCCTGTTACTTGTCAATTATAGCTTTTGTACAGTTATTGTTCACTGAAGTTGCTTTCAGCACATTAAAGCTTTGATTTGTGTTTTAGCTGTATTGCTTTGCTTCAAGGCAACCGTTGCTGTTTCCCAAAATCTTCCTTGGTTTAGGAGTAATAGACAAACTGGGATATTATAGTAAACCATAGTTTACCATGAACCATAATTTCATATGATGAGCACAAGCTGCAGTGAACCTTTTGTCTTCTTCCTTTATCCACTATAACCATGAGGACTACGTTTGGAAGCTTTAATTTCTGGTTTCCTTTAACCTCAACTTGTGTTTCCAGTACCTGGCAAACTGCCATTAAACTATGGTTCACTTGAAACAGGCCAACTTCAAACAATAGATTATGAAGTTGGCATTCGCAAAAATCATAGCATTAACTGCAGCTCATGGTTTGGATAACTTGCCAAATGTGGCTAATAGTAACTGAAATAGTAACCATCACAGCTGTGTCATAGCAGGAGAGGAGAAGGAGAGAATGGTAGACATTCCTAGGGACATTAACCTCATGCCAAACTGTAGCTTAGCATAATATCTAAATATAGCCAATATGTGTACCAAATTTTAACTGGAATTTACATGATGTCTTTTGGAAGGAATGCTGTGTGGAATTTGAAAAAGAAACAAGTGTTACTTGGTTTCCTTTTTTTTCTCCCCCTCCTCATTTAGTCTTTTGTAGCTGAGGCAATGTTACTCATGGCCACAATTCTCCACTTGGGCAAGTCATCTCTACCCAAGAAGCCAATAACAGATGATGATGTTGATCGGATTTCTCTGTGCCTCAAGGTGCTTTCAGAATGTTCGCCTCTAATGAATGACATTTTCAACAAGGAGTGTAGGCAGTCCCTTTCTCACATGTTATCTGCCAAACTGGAAGAGGAGAAGCTCTCTCAGAAGGTAGGACCATGTATGTGCCTGTGCATTGTGATGTTTCCAGGGCTTTGACTCCTGCCAGAGCCAGGTTCAATCCTTGAGAGAGGAATAAAGGCTTCACTTTGCTACATGTGTCTTGTATATCTTAACTAATCCCTCTTTTTCCTTACCACAGAAAGAGTCTGAGAAGAGGAATGTGACAGTTCAGCCGGATGACCCCATTTCTTTTATGCAGCTCACTGCTAAAAATGAAATGAGCTCAAAGGAAGATCAGTTTCAACTCAGTCTCTTAGCAGCTATGGGGAACACTCAAAGAAAAGAAGCTGCTGATCCACTGGCATCCAAGCTCAACAAGGTGATGCAAAGTTAATTCTTCCCTGACAATCTTTGGATCAGAAATCACAGCACTTTTCAATTGTTTGCACTTTCCATTCATTTCTTTTGTAAAACCATAGTTAAAATTTGCATAGTGCTGCCATACAGCCTAAGCTACTTTCTATGCAACACAGAAATCAGGCAGTTAGTATTTCACAGTTATCTTTGCATTGTACTGTAACATTAGAAAGCATATGAAGCCTTCTATATTTGGGTCACATTCTTAAAGCCAATTAGATTTCTGTAGGAATTCTTGTTATCTTTTCCAGCCAGTAATGAAAGCCTAGGGGAAAACTCTGAAAATAGGGAAGCTTGCTATGAATGAAGAGAAACTGACAAGATAGTTGAATTGAAATGGGTTTGCTGAGAAAAAACAAGGAAGTGATATTAGATCTGTGATAATTTAGTCCATTTGAACTTAATATTTCCCTGAATGTTGCCTACAAAAAGAGATGGGTACTGGATAAGCTATTGGTATTTTGGGATTTATACTCTTAATTGGTTTGGGATGTGGGAGGATTTAAATCTGGCTTGTTTACCTAAATGGAAGAATGTACTGCAGAGAATAAAACAATGTTCAGCAATGGTTTTTCAGGTTCAATATTTACTAACCAGCTTTTTGATAATTGAACTATTTTTTTTAACACTGGTGAGCATATGTTATCATTCTACACTTGAAGAGAGACCATGTCTGAAGAAGCTAAAAAGAAATCTTTTTGGTTTTGCCCAGTTTGTTTCAGTGCCTCCTTGGAGGTTTCATTAAAATAAAAGAAATCTTGGAAACATGCAGCTCCTAAGCACAATATTGAGCAGCTAAAATGAGATTGTGTGTCTGTCTGTGCCTCCAAGTCACCTGTCAATGAATGTCATGGGGTTTTCTTACTACCAAAGTCATTATTGTGTTAAGGAGGTAAATTTTTCAGAGATCACAAGAAGTTATTTTAATATGACTTCCGAAGAAAGCTGCAGACTAAAACTGGCCTTAATGCATTGTCCTTAGCTTGAAATAAAAGAAATGTGGGGTTTTTTTAGCATCTTGAGGTATCTTCTCCCTTTACTGCAGCTTTTTGATAAAACATCAGCAGCACAATTCACTTAACAAAGCCTCTGACAAAGAAGATCCTTTTTACAAACTTTTTTTATGCCTCCCCATGCTCTCTTTTCCTTCTTGTCTTCTGTCTAGCTGGAGGGTTTTTTTTTTTTTTAGCTAGCACTGGCATTGGGTGGTTGGTTAAGGAAGGTTAGAGAAACACAGCCTTCTTATGATAGGTTGCAGCAGCATGCCTGCAGTAAACAATTCAGTAAAACTTGAGCTGAGAAAGCATGTGATTCTACTCAAGTCGATACTGCTGTAGCAGTGTGTGCTTGCCTACAACAGGCAAAGTAAATAGAATCCCTTACTGAACATGCATGAACTGGAAAGCAGGGGGTACTATGGAAAGTGTATAAGCTTGCCTCACCAGCAACTCCCAGTATGTTAAAGAAGTATATAGATCTATAGGTTTGGCCACCTAAATGGAAATCATAAGAAAGTGCAGACTAGTGAAAGACAAAAAATCGCCCATGGATACATTTTGGAAGAAGTTATCAAGTAGTTTCTAGAAGGTTTAAAATGCTTTTGATTACTTCTGCAAAGCTTACCTGACCAGGGTGTTTCATTTCACCTGTGTGTATGGTTAGCTTTGGATAGAAAGTTTGTTAAAGGGCTCTTCTTTTTTCTGATGAAGGAACCTATCCTTGTTCATTCCATGTTATTTCTACCTCTGGTACCAAATTTTCTTTTAAAGAAATTATACCCAGGAACACATCTACTTCATTAATTGAGGTATACCTGTATCTTCATTCAAAAGTAAGTCCCATTAAGGTCAGTGGTGTTATTCTCATACAAGTACATTATTGCAGCCTAAATCTCTCTTTTTGTTTGACAGGTGACTCAGTTGACAGGCTTCTCAGATCCAGTTTATGCTGAAGCTTATGTTCATGTCAACCAATATGATATAGTATTGGATGTGCTTGTGGTAAATCAAACCAGCGATACTTTGCAGAATTGCACACTCGAATTAGCTACACTAGGTAAATAGCAATGTTGTTGTTGTTGTTGTTGTTGTGCCTTCAAGTCAACTCTTACTATTGGAGACCCTGTAATAGGGTTTCCTTGCCAGGATTTATTCAAAAAAGGGTTGCCATTGCCTTCCTCTAAGGCTGTAGGGGTGTGGATTGCCAAAGGATACCCAGTGGGTTTCCATAGCTGAACATGAAAGTGAATCCCGGTCTTTCAGAATTCTAATCAACACTCAAACGACTATGTCACACTGGTTTTCTTGTTTCTGTATGTTTTCAAGTTGACTCCCATGTATGACAACCCTATACTAGGGGTTTGATTTTGGCAAGATTTGTTCAGAGGAGGTTTGCCATCACATTCCTCTTACACTGAGAATATTTGACTTGCCCAAGGTCACTCAGTGAGTTTCCATGGCTAAGTGGGAATTCAAGCCCTGATCTTCTGGAATGCTAGTCCATCACTCAGATCACTACACCATACTGGCTTTCTTTTATACAGTTAGTTATTTTTACACTCGGTGGTCTCCTTGATTAACATTTAACCCATTTTAAACAGGTGATTTGAAGCTTGTGGAAAAACCATCTCCTCTGACACTTGCTCCCCATGATTTTGCCAATATTAAGGCCAATGTGAAAGTAGCTTCTACAGAGAATGGAATCATTTTTGGTAATATTGGTAAGCATCTTGTTTTTTCTGCATGAATCAAGGAACCTTGAAAGTCTGGTGCTTTAACTTTCTCTTGTAAGGTTACACACGTATTAAATGTAATCCAAGAATGATTTTGAAAATGCAGAGTTTAAAACTTTAGAGAATAGTATTTTTGAAGAAAGGTCTTTGCTCTGAATTGGAAGATGTGAAAGTTTGATTCAATTTAAAATTTTAAAAGTGACACTGTAGTGTTTTTCAATTTCTGTTGACCTGTTTGTCTTTTCAGTGTATGATGTTTCTGGAGCAGCCAGTGACAGAAACTGTGTGGTCCTCAGTGACATACACATCGATATAATGGACTACATTCAGCCTGCTACTTGTACTGATGCAGAGTTCCGTCAGATGTGGGCAGAATTTGAATGGGAAAACAAAGTGAGCTCTCAATTTATGATTATTGACATTTAAAATAAGAATATTTTAAAGGAAACTTTTACTGTGTTGTGTGATGGGGGGGCTCCTCTTCAGCTGTTCTTACCCTCATTTCCATGGAATAGCTGCAGCTACAGATGAAAGAAGGGATAGATATGTCCCGTGTTGCATGTATTCTTCTCAACAAACCAAACATCATATACAGCCCATTGGATTTGAGCCAATGTACTGCTTTTTTTTTTAAAAGGAGTAACTCTGCCCTTTTAGGCAATCCATCTGTCCTTTGCAGATTACTCCTGACAGGCCCAACAATCAGGTTGTTATAGGATACGTTTTGTTTAAATCTATATGCAGAATTTTGTGTTACGTAGAACGCTTAGCTGATCAGAGTTTTTTGTGGTACTGAGTAAAATGGAGTATATGATCTTACACTGCATGTGGTGCTATAAGATAAGTGTGGCCCTTTTTCACAGGTTGTTGTTGTTGTGTGCTTTCTATTCATTCTTGACGTATGGTCACACTAAGTTGAACCTATCAACAGGGTTTTCTTGGCAAGATTTGTTCAGAGGGGTTTTTGTATTTGCCTTCCTCTGAGTCTGAGAGAGTGTGACTTCACCAAAGTCTCCCAGTGGGTTTCCATAGCTGAATGGGGATTTGAACCCTGGTCTCTAGAGTTGTCCAATGTGCAAACCATTACACCACAATTATTACCCCAGGCAAAAACAATATTCCAAAAAAGTTATGTGTAGGGTAGTTGTGCCACGTTTTCGACAGTCCTCCACTGTTTTAGGCCCTAGGAGAGGCGCTTAACTTCACAAGGAAGTAAACTGGCAGCTGAATTATGGTTTATTTCCTTGTTACATACTCTCTCTTAGGCCTAAAACAGCATGAGGGGGAATGTAGTGAAATTGTAGTGAAAAGTGTGTTTTTTCTGAGAAAAGAATTTTTCTGAGAAAAGAATTCCAACAGTGAAGGGCTGCTATGAGAGGGGCAGCTCCCTAAGGACCTACAAGGTGCTGATATGGCTACCAATCTGGCAATTCTCTATACCTACTTTATAGTTTTAAGTTTCCAAAAGAAATCTCTATTAGTTTTTGTGTGCAGTTGTGGAAGTGATATGCAGCATAAAGGTGGTTCCGTTTAACTTGCAATGTTTCAGAAGGATACTCACAGAGTTTTGAACAAGTAGTATTCAAATGAGTGTGTGTGTGTGTGAGAGAGAGAGAGAGAGATCTGCTTCCCCTTACCCGCTTCTGCATACATATTGGTGGCTCAGGCTAGAATAAGAATAGGAAAAGGTATTGCATGCAGCATTTTAATGCTCATACCATAAAACTTAGGGAAAGTACTGCAACTAAAAGACACTAATGTAAACTTTAGTATAAATACATTTAATACTGCACACATGAAGTATCAAAATATAGTACTGAAAAATAAATTCACAATATAGGCCACCTTAAAGGAAATGAAAACTATAGTTATATATTAGTTAACAATAATATTTAATTATTGAATTATAGTAAGTATAAGTTGAATACTAGCTGAAATTTATGATAAATCTGAACAAGTCTCTGCATTATATATTGTAATAATTAATTTTATGAAAGATAAAAGAGAGGTTGGGAAGATCATTGTCCTTGTATTTCTTTATTTTTTTAAGGTTACAGTTAATACAAATATAGTGGATCTGAATGAATATTTGCAGCATATATTGAAGTCAACTAATATGAAATGCCTTACCCCAGAAAAGGTAAGCCCCTTTACTGCTAAATTATCAATCCAGTTTCAGTCTGCAAATAAAATTATTTAATTGGCTTGGATAGCTGGGATAACATTATCTTGGTGGTTAATTTACTTTCCATGAAGATATTTGACTTATATTCATAGAAATGGGTTTTCCTGCCTTCCTCTACATCCCCCTCCCTTGAAAAAAAATATTGTTCCATAGGCTTGGAAAACTGGGGAATTATGTGGAATATGCTAAGGGCTCGAAAGAAGATGGGAAATCAGCATGACATCCAAGCCATTTCCTGTTTTTTGAATTGAGTTGATTAACCTTTAGTTGATCTAGTGGGTTCTTCATAGAATCATAGAATTGGAAGGGCTGCAAAGGCCATCTAGTCCAACCCCCTGCCATGCAGGAATACATAACACTCCTAAATTGCCATCCAACATCTGTTTCAAGACCTCCAAAGAAGGAGAGTCTACCACCCTCAGAGGCAGCCGATTCCCCTGTTGAACAGCTCTTGCTGTCAAGAAGTTCTTTCTGATGTTTAGGTGGAATCACTTGCAATTTGAATCCATTGTGTTCTAGTCTCTGGAGCATCAGAAAACAAGCTTGTTCCATCTTCTACATGGCATCTCTTCAGATGTTTTATGGTTATGATTGGGGGCGGGGGGTTGCTCCATACTGAGTTACATATACTATTCGGGGGACTTGACTCTGAGTCCCATCTGTCTGTGTGTTTGTGTATTAAAATTTATACAGAAACAGAGAGACAAAATTAAAAAATGTTGTACAATAAGATCAAACTTGAACCCAGCAATGTGCAACTGAAACACATTCAGTAACCAGTTTTCTGTTCTAGGAACATGGAAGAGCCCACACAGACTGCTAAAATGCCAAGCCAAAAAAACCAAAAAACCTCAAGCAGATATGACCAGAAGTTTTGTAAAATGAATTTTTTTTTAAATGCTAAATTGTGCAGGGGGACCTACAACCTATGTAAAAGATGAATTGCTGCTCTGAAGGTTTCCAGAAAAGGCAATTTGCCTCCCCGCTTCTTATGTCAGAAAAAGGCCAGTCTGGGAGTCAGGAGGGGTTGAGGGCCACAAAATAGCTCTGAAGGCCGCATGGCCCAAGGGCTGCACTTCTCCCATAAAGATTTGGCTGAATTATGTTAAGGTTCCAGCAGAGAAAAACATCTGTCCCAAAGGTTATGAAATCTTGTCTTTCTAGGCTCTTTCTGGGTATTGTGGCTTCATGGCTGCCAATCTGTATGCACGATCCATATTTGGAGAAGATGCCCTTGCAAATGTCAGCATTGAAAAGCCAATTCATCTTGGACCTGATGCACCAGTTACAGGACACATAAGAATCCGTGCGAAAAGTCAGGTAACAGTATTTTCCTTTAACCGTTTCCTTTAAAATTTTGAACATGCCACCCCATTTTGCAGTCTTTGGCTGAAGTTCACCATTTAACATTAACTTTATCAAGTGCTGTCTCCTGAAAAGCTGCTTGTGAAAGACTCATGACTGTCAGGAATGATGCCTGGTGTGGTGTAGGGAGATGCTAGAATACCTTTATAATTTCTTTATTATTGGTACTTATAGGTTGCCTATGAGAAATTGTTTTAAAACCTGTAGGCAAAATGAAATAAAATAATGCAGTTATCTAAAAACAACAATAAAACCAACTTAATAAAAACCAGAACATAATACAAGACAAAACCAACCCAATAGGGAAAAAATGAGGCGCTTAAAACCAACAAAAAATAAAATAAAGCAAGAGTTAGAACCACTAATGTATAAGAAGGATTAAAACAGCAAAAAATGTATAAGGCCTAGGAAAACACAGAAGTTTTAGCATGATGATGGCAGGAAAATGTGCATGTCAGGCCATTCTGCTGGAGGGTTTTTCCCCCAAACTGCAGGGCCATCACTCAAAAGGCCCTGTCTCTAGTAAGCTATCTTCTGGGCTTCAAAAGGAGGGGTCATTGGAGAAAGGCCCCTGTAAATAACCTCAGGGGATGAATGGGCATCTATAGGAGGGGTATTCCATCAGATTCTAAGGTTCTAGGCAACATAGCAATTTATAGGTCAGAACCAGCACTTATGAAAATAAGCTAGACTGGGGTGGGAAACTTGCTCTTCAGGACAGAAGGCCATTTTTCTTTACTACTTCATGTCCAGAATACAATTTTATATCTATATTCCTCAACTGTCCATCCTGCTCTTTGTGGTGTTATGGAAATTGACCTGCAAAATATTTTATGACTTTCTGCAGTGAAAATATGTTTTTCTTTTTGTGCAAATATGGGAATCAAATTATTACTAGATTCTAGAAAGAATATTTTCCCTTAAGTTTGGATGTGTCTCTCTTCTTTCCTGGTAGTGTTTCTTGATGCAATAGGAACATCCTTTCATTTTGTTTTTAAACTCATTGCTATTATCCTGGCAGCATTTACATTAGAAAGGCAAAATAATGACCTATCTACAGTTTAGTTATTTCAGCATTATGTTATACAACATGCCTAATCTTAAACATCCTGCTTGGAGCCATGAATAACAAATGTTTCAGAATAGATGTATAAATGGAGATACATTTCTTTGTGTTGCAGAACTAAATGAACTACTATCTAAAGAGTTATTGTTCTTTTACCTCTTTTCCAGGGAATGGCACTAAGTCTTGGTGACAAAATCAATCTCTCTCAGAAGAAAACAAATTTATAAATTTAAGATTCTTCTGATCAATTATAGTTAAGCGCTTGGAATTTTGCTTGTTGGATTCAGAACATCTTGTATTCTCTTTCTTCTGGTTGTAGAAGCTGATCTTCTTGTGCTGAATGCATTCCAGCAAATAATTTGTAGATTTTACTTATCACTCCAAGATCAGTGTTGATAAAACTTTAAATTGGCATTTTTTTTCTCAATGTCCTTAGACGTCATGTTGTCTAGTCTAGTCTCCTACATGTACTATTTCAATAAAATGACATAAACAAAATATCTATTAGACTGTCTGTTTTTAACCACATGCTACTCCTGGACTATTTAGAATTTGGGAAAGATTTCATTTTACTGTTGAGGAAGATGAAACTCCTGGGACTGCTGATCAGGGTACTTCTTTTCTGTTTGATTCAGTCATTCTTCCATGCAGTGTGCATGGAGCAGTATATACACAACTCTTCTCTTAAAAGACTTCTGTTTTTAGTTCAATAGAGAGATAGTTTGTACTTGGATGGACACACTTGGTGCGCATGGAGTTTCTCTTGATTGAAATGAACAGGTATCCCGGTAGACCAGGAGGCACATTCTTGCTGTGATATGTTTCCCAAACATATTAAGAAGCTCTAAATGTAGTAGCATTATAGCTGAACTGCTTCATGTTGGGCTTCTCGCGTATGAGTTCAGACTACAAAATGGTAGAACTAAGGGCATGTCTATACGAGAGGAAGAAAATACGATCGCCAAAGAAGTAGCAATTCGCAGCGCTGTGACCTGTCTTAATGGTTAATAGAGCCCCCCCTAAACTTCACATGCCCCCTAGCCAAGATGGTGGCCACGAGTGAATTACTCACTTTAAATCTGCCGCTGTTGAATTTTTTTTAAAAAAAAAACATTCACCATGGTGCGCACAAGCGATACTTCGTATTTATAAAAGAAAAAAGAAGAAAGGAGTAAAAGATGGTTGTTTTGTTGACTTACTGATCTCTCGCATAGCTGAAAATCCAACATGGCGGCAGCAGGCGCTTTCCCTATTTGCAAGCACTATCCCTATGCTCGTCCAGCCAGTCAGCTTGTGGTGTCTTAACGATCGGACATTGGCATCTCCTACGGAGCTTTTTAAAAACTCCGAGAAAAACCTCAAAGGCTTCCCTGACAGAGTTTATGGTGGATTTGGCTCTCCCCCTTCTGAATGAGACATACTGATGCGAATGTTCATATAGACATATCACCTTCCATTCGAATTCCATTAGGATTATTTTCACCCTTTGGGTGGCCCCTAAGACAACAGATTGCCAATTCCTTGCCTTTTTGGCAGCACTCAATGCACTGTCAAACTTAAGAGGTTGTACATGCACTAGTAATTTTCTTTGCTGATCAAATGATAATAAAAATTAGGATTCTATATTCACACAGCATTAAAAACCAATAACCTGATCAATTTCATACTTTATATATACTTGATATATACTTTATATATCACTATATGATAGGTCTTAACAACTCAATTCAAATTTTAAAGGGTATTTTATGAGGCTGGAGAAATATGCTACTTATGAATAAAAGAGGACAGTATTGTGGTACCCTTTAGATACTTGAATTGTAAATGTAGTAAGCTTGCTTAGACAAGGATCTATTTTATCAAATGTACTCATCAGGTTGAGAGACCCTGGCCAAATCCACACTACACAAATAAGCCAGTTTGAAACTGGATTATTTGCCATGGCTCCTTCCTATGGAAACCAGGAATTTGTAGTTTTACAAGGTCTTTAGTCTTCTCTGCCAAAGAGTGCTGGTGCCTCAGCAAATTACCAATCCCAGGATTCCATAGGAAGGAGCCATGTCAATCTAGTTTCAAAATGGATTATTTATGTAATGTGGATTTGGAACCTGTAAGATGGGAGGGGGAAAACACTGATAACAAGCTTTTCCCATATTGGAAGGTGGTTTCTTCCTTCCTGGGACATATTGATTACTGAGGTGATGCCAAGCCTTGATATCTATATGATTATTAGGTGCTGATACTGAACCTAGCAATTAGCACAGAATATTGTGGAAACATATGTCTCATATTTTACATTGTCTTTGAACACACTACTTGTACTAAAAAAATGCTATGTATTTCAGATTCTTTTACACTGAAAGCTAAAGCAAAGGCATAAATAGTTTTAGAGGATAGCTCTAATGACATGTCATCCTACCATCATTAACTGGAGTTGTGGTAGAGATGTAGGAACAGGATAGAGATAAACATTTTTTTCTTTCCCTTCTATGTATTAAAACTTTGAGTGCCAAGAAAATAGAGAAGTGCTAAGAAGACAGAGACATGTACACACTGGTCCTTCACAGAGTACTTAAAAAACATGTGGAATTAACTGCCATTAGATACAATAAAGGTTTGGGGAAAGGACTAGGCATGTTTATGGACATGAGATCCTATGAAGAGCTTTTAGCTATGACAACACTATTAAATGACAGCATTGTTGCTATTATATGCCTTCAAGTCATTTCTAACTTACAGCTGTAGGAATATTTGGTATCTATATCAAGCAGAGTGCAACGAAGTCAGTGCAATATGAGCTTGTGGTAGGAACAGGAGAAAATGCTCAGGATGCTCTTGTACAGTTAAAAGAAAAAAGAAAAACTTACACAATATTTATTGTTTTAGGTAATCCATTTTGGGAAAGGGCAAAAAATAGAAAAAAAAATTATTACCTAAGCTTCAGTACAAGAGCCCCTAAGGCTGGCTCTTGTGTGGGTGATGGCTAGTGTCCATCATGAGGCAGGAACCTCATGGACGCTCCCTTAGCATACAAAGAGAGACAAAGGACTAACTTTTTGGAGATGGGGGAAGTGACCTCAGCAGGCAGGCAGGAAGTAAAAAGTACATAGATCAAAGAAAGAAACAGAAGGTGAAACAAAAGGATGGGCATGCTCTCTGAGTTCCCTCTCTCACTAATCACTTTACAAACATAGATGCCTCTTTGCTTCCAAAAATGGTGACCCTAAGGCGACCCTACCACAGGGTTTTCTTGACAAGATTCCTTCAGAGAATGTTTGCCTTTCCCTTCCTCTGAGACAGTGTGACCTGTCCAAAGTCACTCAGTAGGTTTCCATGGCTGGTCTCCTAGAGGTCTAGTCCAACACTCAAACCACTACACCATGTTGCCTCTCAAATGATGGAAAGTTCTTACCATGATACTATGACTGTGGCCACTACCAGAAGCAACGCTGGACTAATTTGGCTTTAGTTTTATGTGGGAATCCTTACATGCTCATGGTGGGTGCAGTCTGGGCACTTAGCAGCTGAAGGCTCAAGACAAAGAGTTTTCTCAACTTTTCAGGCTGCAGTTGCTTTCTTTGTACATACTGGTTTAAATCTAGTTACTGTATTTGACTCAATGGATCAGCTGGACTTAGGCAAATTCTATTAATTCAATGGGACTAGCAATTGGATTTAGGCCATAATGCCCAGCTATAAGCATTCAGGGAGACACTGAGATCTTGAAATGGTTTCAAACAATTCGGATCATAGGGAGTTTGTGATAGGGGTTGATATTAATACTAAATGAGAGCCAGAGTGGTGTAGTGGTGTGAGCTTCAGACTATGACTCTGGAGACCAGGGTTTGAATCACCACTCAGCCATGAAAACCCACTGGATGACCTTGGGCAAGTCACTCTTTCTCAGCCTCAGAGGAAGGCAAAGGCAAACCCTCTCTGAACAAATTTTGCCAAGAAAACCCTTGCCAATAGTTGGATTGCCATAAGTCGGAAATGACTGGAAAGCACACAGCAACTATAAAACTTCAAATATCCTGCTGTTTAAATGCCCCTAAATGTTCAAGACATGTAAGACCAAGGTCTCTCTCTCTGGCTTTTCTTCGCAAACGAAGATTCAGGAAGGACTCATCCCATGCTTTCTGCAAGCACGCTGATGACTAAAAAGGCCAATCCGAGATAAACAAGTCCGGTTGCAGAAAGCACAGCAGAAGGTCTCCTTGAGTGATGTTTTTGGGTTGTGATTCTTTCTGCGTTGTCGTTTCTCTTCAAGACTTGTTCGGCATGAGTTCTCAAATAAGGCTGCAGCATTGTGGATTGTGCGTCTCCATGCCTCCCAATGTGAGGCCAGGGCGAACCACTGTTGGTGATCAATTTGGCCGAGCCTGAGATGTTGTTTCAGGATCATAGGGAGAAAGTAAGGCTTGTGTTTTAAAGTGGTGCTTTGCATGCCTGAAAGCTGTTTTATGGGATTTACTGTTGGGTAGAAAGTAACAGAACTGAGCTTTGCTTTATGTGCCTGAAAAGCTTTTATTACTTTAAAGGTACAATGTACATTTTTGAAGGACTTTATGTGAAGCATTATCTGCTTCCCATTTGACTCTATGGAAATTATGTCAGTGATAGGCCTTTATCTGAATTTATTAGTTCACTTCAGCACACTGAAAATAAACTGATGCTCTCATGTAACTGATAGAGATACAAGAAATAATGGGTGATGTTTTCCAAGATATGGTGGTATATCTCTATTTTCAGATAGCTGCACCTGGCATTTTATGCCTCATCTTCCATAAGTGACAACTTTAAATTTTCTTTTTACCCATACTACGCATATTCTCACTTAAGAATGTCTGTGAGTTCTTAAATAATAAAATGCAAATGTTGTCATGGGAACACTGTCACTTTCAGAAAGGATAATTATGATGTGTTGGAATACTAAAAAAAATCTGTTCTATCGGCAGGTTGCCATGAGGAGCAGATGAAGACATTAATCTGTGAGTCATTAAGGCCTATTTATTTATGGAAAAGAATACACCCATAGTACAAGACTTATTTGTAAGGAAGGCAGAAGTGAAGACTTGTACCTGAGTTGATGAATTCAAGTGCACTGCCTCATGTAGAATTCTGTATGTGAAAAAACAGGAGATAAATGTTTCGGTTATAAAAGGTTTTTCTATGATCAGCCGAAATAAAACATTCTTTACAATATGGTGGGAGCAGTTCTGTAAAGCAGTGAGGATGGAAAAAGAGATAAGTTACACAGGTGAACTCGCCACGGGTCAGCGTAAGAGGGGCGCTCCAAAAAAGCGATACAAAGACTCCCTGAAACAACATCTCAGGCTTGGCCAAATTGATCACCAACAGTGGTCCGCCCTGGCCTCACATCGGGAGGCATGGAGACGCACTATCCACAATGCTGCAGCCTTATTTGAGAACTCACGACGAACAAGTCTTGAAGAGAAACGACAACGCAGAAAGAATCACAACCCAAAAACATCACCCAAGGAGACCTTCTGCTGTGCTTTTTGCAACCGGACTTGTTTATCTCGGATTGGCCTTTTTAGTCATCAGCGCGCTTGCAGAAAGCGCGGGATGAGTCCTTCCTGAATCTTCGTTTGCGAAGAAAAGCCAGAGGGGGGTGTCAAGGGTGCCGTTCTTTGCTTCAAAAGAATAGGTAATACTAGTGGTGATTTAGTTCTCCATCCTAAGATGGGCATCTGCACTGGCTGGAGTAAAGGCTCTAACATGCATTTCATTCCAATACTAATCTCTCACAATTCTTCCCCTCTAACAATGGGGACTGGTCTGAATGCTGGGAAGAGAGAGGGAGCGGGGAGGGGGGAGAGAGAGAGAGAAAGACTTGTGTGGTAGATTCCCTTTACTAAATGTCTCTTTAAGGCATGCTATCTGATATGGAGGACCAGCAATTTTTTTTCTTAATGTGCCAGAGGCTGGTACCATGTTTCTGTTCACAGGCAATAAGTTTCCTTCTTCTTGGAAAAACTCTGTGGGCCAGGAGCCAATGGCTTGCAGACCAACACCAGTCCACAGAACACTTTGAGTAGCCCTGTCCTAGACCATTCCAGTTGTAAAACACTTCCTGGTCCCAAATAAAGACTGAGAAATTCCTTTCAAAAGTAATTAGTTACAATCAGAGTCACAAGAGATCAAAGTAGTTAGTACTCTGTTTACCTTTAAAACAAGGTTGTGCATTTCTGTTTCTCCAAAGTCACTAAAATTAGCTACGGTACTTTGGGAAAGCAGGGACCAAGCTGCTGGCCAGCAGTACAAAACACATTCCCCTGCCATGAGTCAGTTTTGCACCAGTCCTTCTTTCTTTTTATTTTGCATTTTAGTACCCAAAGTCTTACCCCAATCACTCTGATACAAGACTGGAAGCAAAATGTGTTGCAGAAATGTTTGTACATGTGAAGGAAAATCTGATGGGGAAAAAACCCTTTATGAACACTGTTCCTTGTCTGAAAACAGAAGCCTGTAGTTTATAAGCTTTAAAGCACACACAGTCACACTTAAAATAAAGAGAAGGAAGGATGTTGCATGATGGTATGCCTTGTCTGTGGTTGCTAAAATTGTGGTTGAAGAGTAGGAGGAGGCTGATACCTAGTGAGATTACCTTGTACCAAACAAAAATAGCATGTGTTCTAAAGATAAGACCATGAAATCTTCAAGATAGGCCCTTCGTCAAGTACCTCAGGTACATTATGTGTCAACAAAGGAGAAAATATTTTGAGCTTAGGTACCCTGACTTTGGAATCTTCTCCCACTGGATGTGCAACAGGTCTCAACGTTACAGTTGTTTGAGCACGAACTTAATATTTTTCTGTTTGTTCAGGCATTTACATGGGTTTGTCTGTTGTATGTGCTGGATGGAATTCAGCATGGAATTTTGTTATTGTTGTTGTGTGCCTTCAAGTCATGTCCAACTTATGGCAACCCTAAGGCAAACCCTATCTTAGCAAGATTAGTTTAGAGTGGCTTTGCCCTTGCCTTCCTCTGAGGCTGAGAGAACGTGACTTGTTCAAAGTCACCCAGTGGGTTTCAATGGCTGAGGGAGGATTCGAACGCCCAGATTTTCATCTACCTTCTTCCTTCTCCCCATGACTCCCTTCCCCTTTGCAAAGAACCCCCCTCCCCAGATATTATAAAGCTAGTGCAGATACAGCACAGCAATGGCAACTGTTGAGGAGCGCAAGTCCATGCATAGCACAGAGGTGATACTGAAGTAGCCCTAGAGCAATTGGATTGATGCAGCTAAACTTGATGGGAACAATGGAGCTGCCATGGAAGAAAGTTTCAAGAAATACAGGAAAAACTGAGAAGCAATGCAACTCTATCAAGAAATAACTACAGAGTTGGAGGCAGAAGGAGCCATACTGAGGGGCAAGGAGCACCTTGGATGAAAAAAGGTGGTGCAATACCAAGAGCCAGCTACTCTGAAAGCATTGAAAAAA
Source organism: Gambelia wislizenii (assembly GCA_030847615.1). Taxonomy (NCBI): domain Eukaryota; kingdom Metazoa; phylum Chordata; class Lepidosauria; order Squamata; family Crotaphytidae; genus Gambelia; species Gambelia wislizenii. The sequence continues at coordinate 363,957,798 of JAUMIR010000001.1, forward strand.
CTACTGGTGTGGTCTGCGGCTGACGTCAGAGGGGAGCAATGCAGAGTGTTAGTGATGATGGCCAGCAGGCAGCACCAGCAGTAACAGTGGCCCAGCAGCAGTGATAGAGGTGGTGGCAGAGGAGAAGGAAGCAGAGGTGAGAGCAGCCTTGGTTCCAGCTCTGTTGCTACAACAATCTTCACCAGTATGCCCACTGCCACCGGCACAACAATGGAGACCATTGGGGAATATGTATCCCTGTTTAGCCCAGAGACAATGCTGGGGCAGCCCTGGAGCCATTGGGTCAATACTGCTAAATGTCACAGGTATAGCAGTTTTGCCTTGGAACAAAGTTTCAAGGAATGCCAGAAAAAATGAGAAGCAATACAACTCTGTAAAGAAGGGGGTAAGGGAGAGAAATAACTGCAGAGGTGGAGGTAGAAGGATCCGTAATTGTCTGCTGCAGTGTATGTGCAATGTTTGTCTTTTTGCCAGAAAACATCACCAATTATCCTTGCAACAACTGCAGACTGGTAGCTCTCTTGGAAGAGGTCAGTGCACTACAGCAACATGTTGAGTCTCTTCAATGCATCAGAGATCAGAAGGACTTCCTGGAGAGAACTGATCATACAAAACCAATAGGATGAAACTGCCAAGGAAAATGAAGAGGCCTGTAACAGTGGAGAAACACCCTGGAGGAAAGTCACTGTCAGGAGCAGAGTGTACAGAAGGGATTCAGAACCTCTCCAACCGAGCAATCACTTCCTACATCTTCAGGAGGATAGCAGCAGTGAAGATGCTCAAACAGGAAACCAGCAACAAGGGATACCGCATGCCAAGGAAGCAGTAAAGGTAACCACCAACCACAACCAAAAGAAAATAAAGGTGCTGGAGGACAAAACATGAGGAAAGGTTGAAGGAATTGGACATGCAACCCAATCTATTAGCTTTGCAGGTGCTTCCAAGAGCAGATGAGATCAGGCGTATTCAGGGTAGAATCATAGAATCATAGAATTGCAGAGTTGGAAGAGACCACGAGGGCCATCCAGTCCAGCCCCCCTGCCACGCAGGAGGTCTTGATCGGGGCATCCCCGACGGATGGCCATCCAGCCTCTGTTTGAAGACCTCCAAGGAAGGAGGCCCCACCACGCTCCGAGGGAGTGTGTTCCACTGCTGAACAGCTCTTACTGTCAAAGAGTTCCTCCTCATGTTGAGGTGGAATCTCTGTTCCTGGAGCTTGCACCCATTGCTCCGTGTGGTAGTATGGCCATAGGTAAAAGGAGGCATAGTTTCTTTAATGATCCAGTTTCTGAACCATGGTTTAAGCAATCTAAAACAGATGATTTTGAGATTTGGCACACAAGGAGTTTTTACTGTTCCCAGGCTGCTGACACACTACAGAAATAATGCAGTATGACATCGCTTTAATTGCCATGGCTCAATGCTACGGAATTCTGGGATTTGTAGTTTTTTTAGCCTTTCTCTATCAGAGAGCTCTGGTGCCACAACAAACTCCCAGGATTCCATAGGTTGGAGCCATGATAGTTAAAGCGGTGACAAATTCTATTTTTCTATGATTCTATTTGCCATCTGTCGGGGATGCTTTGATCGTGATTTCCTGCGTGGCAGGGGGTTGGACTGGATGGCCCTCGTGGTCTCTTCCAACTCTACAATTCTATGATTCTATGTTCAGCTTGGTGAAGAGAAGCCAAGGGTGACATGATTGCACTTTTAAATACCTCAAGGACTGTCACAGGGAGGAGGGTGCAGGCCTGGCTTGGCATTTCTCCCTCCTTCTCTCAATGAAGGATAGGGGTGTGTCGTCTCCAACCTCTGCCAACTCCTGCTAAGGAGCAGGGTCCCCAACCCCCATCTCTTTAGACTCAGAGAGAGTTCCATTATCAGGAGGTGCAGCTTCCTGGCACTCGGCCTCGGCCTCCTCCTCCTCCGAGTCATCCAGAGGGTGAGTTATGACAAGTTCCTTCACTGAGCCACTAGCGGAGCATGGCCTGTTATTTTGGAGCAAATACTTTGCGCCACATAGCATATGGCAGAACTGAAAGCCCAAATTCCTTTACAAAGTGTATATATGGAGAATTGAGCCAATGTTTTAAATGCTTGCTCCAACTTAAACCTACAAGTTAAATTTTTCTCTGCAGCTTCAAGACTGAACTGGCACGCATGTTCATTAAATGGGCACTAACTTCCTTGTTTCCCAATGCTTTCATTCATTAATGAATGATGTAGTTTCCATAATTGTATTTGTACTGTCCTGGTTCATAATAGGGTCACCAAATTGAATTCTTCCCCCTGGGGATACACTAGCTGCTGCAGCTCATTTCACAACATGGCAATTATTGGAAAAAGCAGAAGTTGCCATTTCTTAGAACAATGTAATTTAATTTAGATTAATGTTCAACTGTCAAGGGGAAGAGCCCAGATATGTTATTGCACTGATTTTTGTCCATCATTCTAAGAAGGAGGGTGTAATGCACCTTTAACCAAACATCATCTTCATGGAAAGATTGTCCCTGTTGATAAAGGGTGTGAGGTAGGCTGTAAAGGAGATGTGAGCCAGCCTTTGGTTTCAGAAGGGTGATTGTTCTGTCTGCTACCATATGCAGCTTGTCTTCACCCTCAGCTAGGAATATCCTGCCACTCCAGATGTTTTCAGCCTGAATTGCTCCTCCCATCAGCTTAACCATTAGAACTGCTAAGGTAGTCTGTGCTCACCAGATGTCAATGGCTCCTGAGAAAAGTTCAGACATCTGAGTGAGACCCTTTAATAAGCAGCTAATGTGGCAGGGTTTTTTTAATGGCAGTTTTGGAAGGTGTGATCCAAGACATATCACAAAGTCTCTGATCAACACCACCTTTACTTCAGTTTGTGTAGAAATCATGTGACCTAGGGTGTGTCTAGATGGTGAAAATAATCCTAATAGAATTTGCAGAGAATACTTTTTGTTCCAATGAGATCTGACTGAGATTCACCATATTCAGAAGGGGGGGACCTCCAAAAATTGCAGGGGGCTGGGAAGCCTTTGTGGTTTTCCCTGAGATTTTAAAAATAATCCACAGAAATGCACATTCACGCTCATTTAGACATCTGATTCACAGCACAGCACATTCTCAGTGAGGGCAGAAGTGTAAAGCTGATTGGATGGACTCGTGTGGGAGGCAGGATTGCCAGTAATGAAGTGGTGGAATAATGGAGTTTTGCATTATTGACTGTGCATTTTTAAAATTATTATTATTATTATTATTATTATTATTATTATTGCTGTGCTGAGGCAACCAAACAGCTTTTTCAAGTGGAAGGTTGCACTTGTACACCTTTGATTTACAGTTAAAAAAATACTGTACAGCGGCGACAACTTGTGGAGAATAATAACGTGAGTAGCTCATTCTTGGCCACCGTCTTGACTCGCAGACATGGCTGCATGCACACTTCAAACATGGATAGCTTCGCATTCCAGCAATTTTGCTAAAGGACCGTGGAGACAAATGAATGCTTCTGTATATTTGCATTAATGCACAACATTCAGCATTATATCTTCTAGTCTAGGCAATCCCCTTGTCACATCAACCAGCATATAGTGGTTTGAGTGTTGAATTATGACTCTGGACAGCCAGTTGAAGGAGTTAACTCTTTATACACCAGAACTATGCTAAAAGGGGAGGAAATGCAGTTGCTCAATGAAGAAAAAGAAATAGCAATTTGGGATGGATTTAGGAAGAAGTGAATTCACCTAAAAGCTGTTTCAAGAAATCTAGTTTGGCTCTTACTTTGATGGATGATATAACTTAAGACAGGGATTTGAAGGATGAAATGGAAGAAGCAAAGAATCATAGACTCATAGAATTGTAGAGTTGGAAGAGACCACAAGGGCCATCCAGTCCAACCCCCTGCCACGCACAGATGGCCATCCAGCCTCTGTTTAAAGACGTCCAAGGAAGGAGACCCCACCACGCTCCAAGGGAGTGTGTTCCACTGCCGAACAGCTCTTACTGTCAGAAAGTTCCTCCTAATGGTGAGGTGGAATCTCTGTTCTGGGAGCTTGCACCCATTGCTCCGTGTTCCAGTCTCTGGAGCAGCAGAAAACAAGCTTGCTCTATCCTCAACGTGACACCCCTTCAAATACTTAATCAGGGCTATCATATCGCCCCTTAACCGTCTTTTTTCCATGCTAAACATACCCGGCTCCTTAAGTCTTTCCTCATAAGGCATGATTTCCAGACCTTTCACCATTTTAGTCGCCCTCCTCTGGACATGCTTCAATTTGTCAATATTCTTTTTGAATTGTGGTGCCCAGAACTGGATACAGTATTCTAGGTGAGGCCTGACCAAAGCAGAACTACAGTGGCACTATTACTTCCCTTGATCTAGACACTATACTTCTATTGATGCAGCCCAAATTTGCATTGGCCTTTTTAGCTGCCGCATCACACTGTTGACTCATGTTCAACTCGTGGTCTACTAGGACTCCTAGATCCTTTTCGCATGTAGTCTCATTCAGCCAGGTCTCCCCCATCCTGTATCTATGCATTTTGTTTTTCTGCCCTAAGTGCAGTACCTTACATTTCTCTGTATTGAATTTCATTTTGTTAGCTTTGGCCTAGCTCCTGTCCTCTAGGGTATTAGCTGCTCCTCCTAATTTGGTGTCATCTGCAAATTTGATAAGTATGCCCCTAATTCCGTCATCCAAGTCATTGATAAATATGTTGAATAGCACTGGGCCCAGGACAGAACCCTGTGGCACCCCACTGGTCACATCTTTCCAACATGAAGAGGAGCCACTGAGGAGCACCCTTTGGGTTCAGCCGGTCAACCAATTACAAATCCATTTAACAGTTAATTTGTCTAGCCCGCATTTTACAAGCTTGTTTGCAAGAATGTCATGGGGAACCTTGTCAAAGGCCTTATTGAAATCAAAGTATGTGATATCCACAGCGTTCCCTTCATCTACCAAGCTGGTCATTTTATCAAAAACTTGTTTCTCTGAAACCCATGTTGACTTTTTGTGATTATGGCATTGCCTTCTAAATGTTCACAGACTCTCTGTTTAATGATCTGCTCTAGAATGTTCCCTGGTATTGATGTCAGACTAACTGGACGATAATTGTTGGGATCCTCTTTTTTCCCCCTTTTTGAAGATGGGGACAACGTTTGCCCTCCTCCAGTCTGCTGGGACTTCTCCTGTTCTCCAGGAGTTCTCAAAGATTATTGCCAATGGCTGTCAGATTACATTTGCCAGCTCTTTTAATACCCTTGGATGTAATTCATCTGGTCCTGGAGATTTAAATTCATTTAGATTAAGAAGGTATTCCTGTACTACCTCTTTACTTATTCTGTGCTGGATTTCCCCTATTGTGTCCTCTGTTCCATTATCATCAGGTTGATCACCCTTTTCCTTTTCTGAAAACACTGAGGCAAAGAAGGTGTTGAGTAATTCTGCCTTTTCTCTGTCCTCTGTTAGCATTTTGCCATCTTTTCCACGTAGTGGCCCTACCATTTCCTTCTTCTTCCTTTTGCTGTGGACATACCCACCCCCCAAAAAAACCTTTTTATTGTTCTTAACCTCTCTAGCGAGCCTGAGCTCATTCTGAGCTTTAGCTTTTCTGACTTTACTCCTACACATGTTCGCTATCTGTTTGAATTCTTCTTTGGTGATTTCTCCTTTTCCATTTCCGATACATGTTCTGTTTAAAATTTAGCCCCATTGAAAGTTCTTTAGTCATCCATTCTGGTTTCTTGAGACGCCTCCCATTTTTCTTCCTCATTGGTACTGCTTGAAATTGTGCCTTCAGTACCTCCCTTTTGAGAAAGTCCCATTCGTCTTGAAGACCCTTCTCTTTTAGTATTCCTGACCATGGGATCACCCCCAGTATTTCCCTGAACCAGCTGGATCTCAGAAGAAAGATTAGAACAGAGATGTTGATTAGGAAGGTAAGGACATAGTCTCAGGAGGAGATTTCCGGCCAAATCAGGAAGATGATGACCCAGAAAGGATTTGGGAGGTTCCATTCAGGGAGAGTGCTGGGAGTACCATTGAAATCACAGAGGAAGAGAAGAACACTGAACTTAGAGGAGAGAAGGACATATGGGGAGGTTTTTGGGAGAAAAATTTGGAGGTTTGGTGTATGCTATTGTGTGTGTGTGTGTGTGTTTGAAGGGGGAAAGAAGTGATAAAGGATGAAATTGACTAGAATGTTCTGTATGGAAGGGTGTTTTCCCCTCAGGTTCTGTGTGGAGCTTGAAGAATACCAGAGGTGTGTGATTATGGGGGCTTGTCAGAAAACTTAGGGTGAGATTTAAGTGGGAAAATTTGAGGATATAGGATTTGGCTTTTCTGGTTTAAGATATCAGTGGGGGGGGTCTGTTTATTGATGATGTTTCAGTCTAAAGGAAATGGTAAATAAAATAAAGTGGGCGGATTTATGAAATTACTTTAAAAATAAATAATTAAGGATGACTTGTATATTTATAAGGGATATGAATATTAGAGTGGGGTGCATAGAGAATTGGGGGGGAAGAGAGAGAGACAATTGATGTTATGATAGATGATTTAAAATGGGAAAATTTCTATGAATTTAATAGAAATAAGTATAGTTAAGAAGCAAAGTGATATGGCTTTTGTTTAACCTAGACTAGGAGAGGATTAATAACAAATAGTTGAATATGATTATTAAAGCTTATTAATAATAATCTTTGCCGAACTTATAGAAATGTTAGATGGTCTTTCTGTATGGACTATATGTATGATTATATGAATTTTGAGTTTGATTATTAAAAATTGTATCTTACAGAAAGGAGGTTGATGACTTACTGTATTAGAGCAGCATGGATAATTTTTTAGAAAATAGATCAATATAGTAATAATGCTGTCGAGAAGATTTATCATTTATCATTTTTCTTTCTGTTTTCCCCCTTTTCTTTTTGTATCTCTCTTTTCTCTTTCTTTTCCTGTCTTTTTTCCTGTTTCTTTTTATTGTTAGTGTTCTAAATTATATATTTTTAAAAGTTGAATATCAACCTGCAAATCAGCTGAGATAATGTAATAATGCTGCCACTACCACAGTCTCTAACACATGTTTTGACAGCTGAACAGAAAATGACCAAAATCTATGAAGAGGTGGTAAATTAGTTTCAGGGGCCCATGTTTCTTGCAAACCAAGAATTTTAAAGTTTTGTAAATAAATTGCAAAATCTGCATCACAGAACTCATTTCTCCAACCCACAACATTCCAAGATTACTAGTGTGATTGTCAAACTGGTGTAGTCAGTCTGTATCATCACAAGTATCCAAGGATTCTGTTTGAACAAGAGTTTTTGGTTTGGAAGACAAAGCATGCAGAGGGGATGTATTGTTAACCCTCTTTGGGCCCCAAAGGTTGTGCTGGAATTGTGGTAATCAAGTTGTACTCATTCATTGAAAGTATAGCATCAATAGAGCCCCCATCCAAATCCCTCTCAGTATCCTCATCAGTGGATACTAAATTCACCAGTGGTCCAGCCAAACCATTGATAGTAAACAGCATGTCCTTAAGATCATCCAATCTAGAAGCAATGTCTTTTTGTTCTTCATTGATAATTAAGTCACTTACACTGTTACAATGCTAGATGTTTTGCCTGGACTAGCCTGCAGTGTGGTCTTGCAAGAAGTTGCTTTAGAGATTAACAAACAGGAATTCCTTTCCTCTGTAGACATCTGAATACTATGCTTAGGAATAATTAAAAGGGTGATACCTAAGTCTCAACAAACCTGCATTGGTATTATTTGAAAGTTGAAAAGAAAAAGCTTCATTTTCATCGACATAAGAGGAATTGTAGATTGTAGATTGTTCAAACGTTACCACGATTGTAGATTGTTCAATGTTACCGGTACCTCAGTTCCCTTATGTGAAGACACACTGAGAAATCATTCTACAGCAAGCATATCAATACTATAAGGGTGTATATGTAAAGTTGGCTCAAATCTAATAGCTCTATATGACCTCCATCAACCATTGCTTATTCTGTTATAAGCAATTTGCAGCATTACTTGGTTTGTTTGTAAGATCCTTTTGCAGTTTCCTTTTTTAGGCTCCTTTAAAGTTACTTGTAAACTGCCTACTAGAATCATTTATGAGGTTTTTTCGCTCACCAATTTTTCCTCCTTTCTGGATCCTGTGCTATTACATTGAGCCAAGCTCTCTTTTAAAGCTATATGTTTCTGTGTGAAAGTATCAAAGGAGAGTTTAAGAAGCTCAGGTTGTTTAACCATTTTTTAAAATGTCCATAGGTTGAAATACAAGTGGGGGCTGTTAAAAGCATTGTTTTGTCATAAAGTCCTGGGAGGTGTGGTTGTTGTTTAATGTGTTGTTTCTTCTCAATAATAAGCTTTTCTCAAGAACAGGCTCCTCTGCCCCATTTGACTCCAAGGACACTCCTTCCTGAAGAGCAGCCAAACCATTGCCAGAGATTTCCAAGGGCTCAAATATAGAAGCTTACTTTCTATATTGAAGCACAGAAACTGTTAGAAGTAGAAACAACAAATACTGGGTTTAAGTTTGGGATACTCACAGTTTCCTCACAGGCAAACAATTTGTCAGTCTTTAGTTGTTTGGAGGCCGTGTTGTACCTCACTGTCCCTGGGCTTGTTTGATATTCAACTACTGCCTAGTTCTTTCCTGCAATGTATACAGGCCCCCTTCATTAAGTGTGCATTTTGGTTCTTTTATTTGTATAAATGTCTATTGTCCACCTAGCTTATCAAAAATGTAGGTCTCAATAGAATTTGGAATACCATATATTCCGGCATATAAGACGACTTTTGAGCACTCAAAAGTGCCCTCCAAAATTGACAGTCGTCCTATACGCCGGATACACTTTGCTTCGCCCACCTGCCTATCTCCTGCCTCTTCGCAAACGGAGCGAAGAGGCAGGAGATGGGGCAGGGGGGTGAAGCAAAGTGTTTTGAAGATCATTTGCCCCCCTCCTCTGCCTTCTCCCCCTTTGGGGAGCAACGGAAGACAGAGGAGGGGGGCAAACATTGCGGTTTGCCGCAGCCGCCGCTCGATCGCTTCTGCAGCGGCCGAGGCAAACCCGCGATTCGCCCCCTCTCCCCACCTTCCTGGAACGTGGGGAGAAGGGGCGAACATGCCCTGTTTGGCCGCACAGCCTCCGGATCCCCCTCCTGCGCTCCCTCCTGGAAGGGAGCGCAGGAGGGGGATGCGGAGGCTGCGCGGCCAAACCCGCGATTCGCCCCCTCTCCCCACCTTCCAGGAAGGTGGGGAGAAGGGGCAAACGTGCCCTGTTTGGCCGGACAGCCTCCGGATCCCCCTCCTGAGCTCCCTCCTGGAAGGGAGCGCAGGAGGGGGATGCGGAGGCTGCGCGGCCAAACCCGAGATTTGCCCCTTCTCCCCACCTTCCAGGAAGGTGGGGAGAAGGGACGAATGTGCCCCGTTTGGCCGCACAGCCTCCGGATCCCCCTCCTGCGCTCCCTCCTGAAAGGGAGCGCAGGAGGGGCATGCGGAGGCTGCGCGGCCAAACCCGCGATTCGCCCCTTCTCCCCACCTTCCTGGAAGGTGGGGAGAAGGGGCGAACGTGCCCCGTTTGGCCGCACAGCCTCCAGATCCCCCTCCTGCGCTCCCTCCTGGAAGGGAGCGCAGGAGGGGCATGCGGAGGCTGCGTGGCCAAACCCGCGATTCGCCCCTTCTCCCCACCTTCCTGGAAGGTGGGGAGAAGGGGCGAACGTGCCCCGTTTGGCCGCACAGCCTCCGGATCCCCCTCCTGCGCTCCCTCCTGGAAGGGAGCACATGAGGGGCATGCGGAGGCTGCGCGGCCAAACCCGCGATTCACCCCTTCTCCCCACCTTCCTGGAAGGTGGGGAGAAGGGGTGAACGTGCCCCGTTTGGCCGCACAGCCTCCGGATCCCCCTCCTGCGCTCCCTCCTGGAAGGGAGCGCAGGAGGGGGATCCGGAGGCTATGCGGCCAAACCCGCGATTCGCCCCTTCTCCCCACCTTCCAGGAAGGTGGGGAGAAGGGGCGAACATGCCCCTTTTGGGCGCACAGCCTCCGCATCCTCCTCCTGCGCTCCCTCCTGGAAGGGAGCGCAGGAGGGGCATGCGGGGGCTATGCGTTGGAAGAGGGGGGTCATCTTATAGGGCGAATATATCACAAACTCTGCATTTTACCTTAAAAATTGGGGGGTTGGTCTTATACGCCCGGTCGTCTTATACGCCAGAATATACGGTAGTTTATCTGAAACCTTTACACTCCTGGGGTGTCACTATCCCTACACAAGGCTCCTGCTGTGCAGAGATTTTAATCCTAAAACCATGGCCAGTTTGAAACAAGTGGAGAGTACTAATTTTGGACACGACTCTCAAGTCACACCTGTTGCTAGGGTGTCCCAAGATACAAGCATAAACAAGCCAGGTCTGAGGTTTTTAGAGGTCCTCTTCTTCAACTCCTTGCAGCATTTGCAATGTCTTAATAGAACCCATCATGACATAATGCTGGGTGCCTACACTTATGTCACCAACAGGGGATCTAGCACAATATATGGTGGTTTCTGCCAATTTGCTCCCTGACATTCATAGATTTGAAATTAACAACATGATTGAATGTGATCATTTTCCTATGTTACTGCTATTTAATTTTGAAATGTCTCAAGCCCCCCCCCCCACCATGTCCTTCTCAAAATCTAAATGGAATTGATATAGGAGAACAGAGAATATGGTGGTCAATCAATCTGGGCACCTCCATTTTTCACATATTTGAGAGTATTACTTTTAAATCCCTTTGTGAAGACATTTTTAATAATTCTTTTTTTATTAACAAAATCATTTTAAATAACATAAAATAACATAAATTACCAGACTCTTGTTATTGAGATTATCATTTGAGTTAAGTTATCACAATATAATCATCCTCTCAGATCTCTGGATGCATGAATAACAATACAGTGAATATCCATTTATGTACATTTTATCTGTTTTCCTTGTTAGTCATTTAAAATATCTTTCCACAGTATTCTTTGTTTAAGTGGGATTTTTTCCCTAATCACATTAGTGTTTATATATTCTATCAGGGGACACCATTTGTCCACAAATGAGAGTTTGATTTGGTAACCCAGGGTTCTTTTTGTTTGGCCTGTGATTTTTTCCATGATCCATAGATTCCAAAGCCTTTTCCACCAAAGCTTCATTTCAAAAGATCCTGTTTTCCAATGTTGTGCTACCTCCACCCTTGTTACGGCTAATAACATTTTTATTAAATCCCTATGGACATGACTTATTGCTGTCTTCTTCTCTTTAGGAAAGTGGGACAAGAATGCTAGTTCTGGATACAATTTAAAATTGTTGGTTTGTAATCTGGGTTATTAAATTAAAGACTTTGGAAAAAAAACTTTTGCACCAAGGGGCAGCTGTACCACCTATGTATATATGTTGCTTTTTCCTTGCATCCCCTCCAACAATATGGATTGGTAGACCGTGCAAAAAGGATCTGTGAACCCCACTACCTGGAGGATGAACTGAAGCACCTAAACTGGGCCCTACAAGCTAATGGCTACTCCAGATCAGACATCACAAGAGTAGCCAGACCCAGAAAAAGCCACGGAAATGAAGAAAAACAGCCGCCGAAAGGGAAGGTATTTTTACCATACATCAGAGGAGTCACAGACAGAATAGGGAAACTGATGAGGAAACACAACCTCCAAACAATATACAGACCAACCAAGAAAATCCAAGAAATGCTACGCTCAGCGAAGGACAAAAGAGACCTTCTCACAGCTGCAGGAGTTTACCGCATACCATGCAGCTGTGGACAAGTCTATATAGGGACCACTAAACGCAGTGTGCAAATACAAATCAAGGAACATGAGAGACACTGCAGACTGGGCCAGCCAGAAAAATCAGCAGTAGCAGAACATGTTATAAACGAACCTGGATACAAAATGTTATTTAAAAACACAGAAATTCTGGACCAGGCCAACAACTATCATGTCAGAATGCACTGAGAAGCTATTGAAATCCACAAACACCTGGACAACTTCAACAGGAAAGAAGAAACCCTAAAAGTAAACAAAATCTGGCTCCTAGTTTTGAAAAACAATAGAATAAAAACTCAACACTTACAAAGGAATTCCTCCCAGGGACAGAAGGAATTCCAGCAGTTAATGGTCCATCAACCAACCATTAGCCAAACAGACACTAATCATCATTGCATTTCTATACTGAGAAAATAACCATTCAAATACACAAATTTACATATCCACCCCAACAGGGGTTCACAACATATAAATCTCACACACACTCCTACCCATCCATGCTCTGAAGATGCCAGCCATACATGCAGGTGAAACGTCAGAAGCAAACTCTTCCAGAACATGGCCTCACAGCCCAGAAAAAAACCAAAGGAAAATCTATGGATTGGTATTTCTTGTGATCTGTGCTGAGCAGAACGGTGTTAAATACCATTTATAAATGTGTTTGAGTGTATTTTCTTTGAATATGATAGATCAGCTTTTAAAAGTTGAAGAAGTCCAAATTTTTGACCAGTCCCTATCTGTTAAAGAACATGACAATTCTATTTCCCATACCAATTTAAATGTGTGTCCTGTCTTATATGTGTCCTCTAGCATGCATTTATATAACATTGCTAATTGTCCTTTAATATGTGGTTGTGTAGAGCTACAGAAGTTTTCAAACAAAGACAAAGGCCTGGGAATATATCCATTTTGTTGTAAATGGGTTAAAAAATATCAAAATCTGAAAATAGTGGAACCAATTTAATTTTAGCAGTTCCATACCCTCATCAAACTCACGGGGCATGGCACTCCTGTTTTAACTCACCCTCCGCTTTAGGTCTATCATTATTGTATAGATCACATAGTGTATAGATACCTTTGTTCATCCAATCCTTATAAGCAGTGACTTTTATCAAATCCCTATGTTTTGCTGTCTTATACTCTTTAGGCTAAAATGCAGGATGTGTCAAAAAGGGTCTTATAGGAGAGTGATGTGGTACCATTAGATATTTCCATTGTTTCCAAACTTTTAATGATGTTCTCAAGAAATGATTATATATTTATTTTCTTGATCTGAGAGGGAAGGAGGTCTCGTTAAAAAATTCCCATCTCTTCAGGGGATTTCATATTTAATTCCAACTCAACCCAATTCGTCTGAGTATTCTGCTTGATAAGTTGGATAATGTGTGTCCGTTGCGAGGTGGCAAAATATGTGGAATTCCCAAGCCTCCTGTCTGGGATCTCAAGAAGATGACTTTTTAAGGAAATCTTGGTTTTTTTTTACTCATGAATATAAAGAAATGAATTTTTTTTTCCAAGTTTGAAAGTACAAAGGGGGTGGTTCTATCAGTAATGTGCCATCCAAATACACAAAGGTACATATCTTCTCCAACAGGGACTCACAATATATAAACCTCCCACACCCCTACCCAACCATTCTCTGAAGATGCCAGCCACAGATGCAGGCGAAACATTAGGAATAAACTCTTCCAGAACATGGCCTCACAGCCTGGAAAAAACCCACAAAAAACTTATGATTGAATTTGTAAGGCCAACAGTTTGTTCATCACAAACAAATGCTACAAGCAAACAAAGAGACAATTGTATACATGGACATCACCTGGTGGCCAATATAGAAATTAAATAAACTACATAATTGGAAACAGTAGATCGAGAAACTTCATTCTTTCTCCAAAACTGAGACTAGGAGCAGGTTGTGGCACAGACCATGAACTACTAATATCACAAATTAAAGAAGAACACTAACCAACCATCATGACAAAATATAAACTGAAGAACAAGCCTCGTAGAATTTAAACATAATTTAAAAAATAGATTTACACTATTAAGCCTAATTGACCAGGAGCCAGAAGAATTCTGAACTGAAGCCAGGGACATTGTCTCAGGCAAATACAAAAATACACTATCTGTAACCAAAAAGAAAGAGAAACCTCAATGGATTACAGATTAAACTCTTCAAGCAGTTAAGGACAGATGAGAAGCAAAAGTAAAAAGTGACAGAAACAGGGTCAGAACCCTGAATGCAACTGTTCAGTGACTTGTGCACAGGGACAAAGAGAACTACTTTAATAATCAGTGCGGAGAAATAGAAGATAACAACAAAAAAGGAAGAACAAGAGACCTTTTCCACAAGATCTGAGAAATTAAAGGGACATTTAAACTAAAAGTGGGGATGCTTTATGACCAGCAGGAGAACACATTACATGACCAACTACAAATAAAAGCCAATAGAAACAACACACTGAAGAACTATATAAATGAGATGAAAGGATGTGAGATTTATTCAAGGAAGGACCACATGAAGATAAACCTCCAATTTTAGAAAGTGAAGTGGAAGCTACATTATGGAGATTTTCACATGGGGCCAAAATGCCCCATTACTGCCCCGCCACCTCCTCTCCCATTCCTGCAACAGAATGGAGGTAAATGTTCATACACTTACCTCCATTCCGCTGCAGGAACAGGCTCCCCCCCCCCCTTGCTGGCTGGCTGTAAATGCAGCCATTGTAAGGCTGCCTTTACGACCGGCTGGCTGAAATCCCACTCGTTCTCGCGAGAGAACGGGCAGGAGGGAAATTCAAAAATAACCCCCACCAGCTGTCAAATGAAGAAACAAAATGCAATTTTTTTAAAAAAAAAAGTAAGCCAGGGAGGGGGGAAAGGTGCCACTTACCTGGAGGTCCTGTTCATGGCTGGAAGTGCTTGTCACAGAGCTCCTCCCGCATGCCTGTCATCTCAGAACAGGGACGGAGCTCCTTTTCCCACATCTCTGATTCCGTGACAGACACAGAAGTGGTGTTCTATTCATGGTGTTTCATCATGAACAGAATACCATGGGAGCAGGACGGAAGGGGTTGACATCAGAAAGGGAGCCCCTTTCTCGATCCTGTTCCATGCCTGCCCCACATTATTAGCCCCATCTGAAAATCTCCTCAGAGTACTCAGGAGAAATAAATCACCAGGAAGACATGGCACACTAATAGAGCTGCTTCAAGCTACAGAGACAGAATCTACGCTAGTTCTAAAATTTGCCAATACATATGGAAAACAAAAGAATGGCCCATAGACTGGAAACACTCTGTATACATTCAGTTCCAAAGAAAGGGGACACCAGGGATAGCACTAACCACAGGACCATTACATCAGTCTCCCATGCAAGCAAAGTGATGCTCAAAATTCTACAACAAAGGCTATTACCATATATGGAGCCAGAAATGCCAGATGTGCAAGCTGGGTTCAGGAAAGAAAGAGGCACTAGAGATCGTATTGCAAACATACATTGGATAATGGAGTGCACCAAAGAATTTCAAAAGAAAACCAGCTTGTATTTTTATAGCAAAGCCTTTGATTGTGGAGATCATGAAAAACTATGGATTGCTCTTAAAGAAATGGGTGTGCCACAACATTTGGTTGTCCTGATGCATAACCTGTACTCAGGACAAAAGGCTACCATTAGAACAGAATACAGAGAAATGGAATGGTTTCCAATTGGCAAGGGGGTCAAGCACGGCTGCATTTTGTCACCCTATCTAATTTGTATGCTGAATATATAATAAAGCAGGATTAGCAGGAGGAAGGAGGTATGAAAATTAGAGGAAGGAACATAAATAATTTAAGCTATGCAGATAACACCATGCTACTAGCAGAAAATAGCAAAGACTTGGAACAGTTACTGAAGAAAGTTAAGGCAGAAAGTGCAAAGGCAGGTTTACATTTGAACACTAAGAAGACAAAAATAATGACCAAAGTTGATTTATGTAACTTTAAAGCAGACAATGAAGACACTGAAATAGTTCAAGATTTTCCATACCTTGGCTCAGTCATTAATCAGAATGGAGACTGCAGTTAAGAAATGAGAGGACGACTAGGACTTGGAAGGACAACTGTGAAGGAACTAGACAAGATTCTGAAGTGTAAAGATATACCATTGAATACTAAAGTCAGGATTGTCCATGCCATCATATTTCCAATTTCTATGTATGTTTGTGAAAGCTGGACAGTGAAGAAAGTTGATAGGAAGAAAATCAACTCATTTGAAATGTGGTACTGGAGAAGAGGCCTACTGATACCGTGGATAGATTCAACAAGGGAAGCCACAGCCCTAAATCTGGAAGACCTGAGCAGGGCTGTTGATAACAGGATGATTTGGATGTCTCTCATTCATAGGATCACCAAAGTTGAAGTCAATTTGATGGCAGTTAACAACCACAACAAAGTACCCCGTGAAGATAACATCCAGCCACTTCCCCCTTACACTTGTATATGGACTTGTTCTCTGGTGCAGAGAGGCTGTCTTGGATATATATATTGGATATAGCCACAAGGAAAAGTATAAAAAATAAACTTGTCAATATCAATATACCAGTAGCACAACCATACTTGAAATCTGTACAGTTTTTGCTACTGAGTCTCAGAAAGTATATTGCAGATGTGGGAAAGGTATGTGAAAGGGCAACTGAAAATTGTAAACTCCTCCCACTTTAGATTGCAACCAGGTAAAGAAAAATCCACTTAAACCTCAGCCGTATTTTCCCTTTCCTTTTCTCTTCTCCTAGGGCCAGTCTACATGAAGGAAACAAATGGACTGCTCCACAATAATAGCAAGTCACAGTAGCTGTGACCTGTCTTAATGGTTTTCCAGCCCCCCTAAACTTTGCATGCCTGTAGCTGAGATGGCAGCTGCAAGTGGGTTACTTGTGTTTTTGAATCTGCTGCCACTGAACTTTTTTAAAAAACAAAACTATTTTTATGGTGCACACAAGCAATATTCCACCTTTCCCAAAAAGAAAGAGAAAAATTAGCACAAACCTCCATTTTATCACCTAAACAATCACTCGCGAAAGTGTAAATCCAATATTTACTTTGCACCACGCCCCTGTGCTCCTTCAACCAATCAGGCTTACACTTTGTCCTGCATGGGGAAGCGATTAATGTCAAATCACCTGTCTTAACATGCAAAAATGCACATATCTCTGGAGCTTTTTAAAAAAGTTGGGGAGAGTCGCAAATGCTTTTCTCACATACCGGTAGTTTTTGCTCTTTTTGCCCCCCCCCCTTCACAATACAATGAGACAATGTGGGATCCCATTAAGACAGCTTGTTTTCTGAGCAAATTGTGAGGGATATTTTCCCCTAGCTTTATTTTGTTTACCATCTTGCCTGATGAAGAGCTCTAGGGATACTGAAAGCTTGTACAGCATTTTGTAAACTCTGAGTGGAGCTAATCAGGTTTTTATCTTAATATGAATTTCAAAATGATCAAGGGGTTCAAGCAGACCTATTAGGAAAGGGCAGAATATTTGCTGCTTTTGAGCTTAGAATAAAAAGAACACAGTAAAGGTGTATAAAATCATGCACAGTATGGAGAAATTGAAAGAGAGCACCTTGACACAGGTCATCCAATGAAGCTAGATAGTTGGAGATTCAGGACTGGTAGAAACTGCAGTACAGGTCAACCCCCATATCCACTGATTTGGTATCCACGGTTTCACTTGTCCATGTCTGAAAAAAATAAATTCTCTCTAGGCATTTCTAGGTCCTCCAATGTGATTCTATGGTCAACTTCCCACATTGCTCTTGTTGAAAATAATAGGGTTCCCTATTATCCATGGGTTTGGGTATCCACGGAGGGCCTTGGAATGTATCCCCCATGGGTATGGGGGTCAACCTGTATAGTTATGGCTTCTTGGTCATTTTATGTTAAGCAGGAATAGGCAGAAACTTAAAAGGGGATGCCTTGTTGCAGTCAAAAATGTGCCACTCCTTAACAGAGCATGGAAGTAACTATTTACAAATAACAAGTTACTTGTAATTAATTCCTTTCCCTTCTAATATTGAAGGTAAAAGTACAAGGGATAGCACCACTCTTTTAGCAGGTTAACTTTAATTTTTAATAAAAGTTATTTTCTTATGGGATGAAGCCTCACTAAATGGTGGCATTCAAGTTCTGGCTTGTGCTGAATCTTGTGTTCCCATATTCAGAGGTTTTTCAAGGTAACTAAAAGTAACTGATTTTTTTTTTAAAGCATTGCAACTATAATGGCAATTAACTAATTTTTGAGGCCCAGCAAAGATACCTGTAACTCTCTCTCTCTCTCTCTCTTCTCTTCGCAAACAAAGATTCAGGAAGGACTCATCCCACGCTTTCTGCAAGCGCGCTGATGACTAAAACGGCCAATCCGAGACAGATAAGTCCAGTTGCAGAAAGCACAGCAGAAGGTTTCCTTGGGTGATGTTTCCGGGTTGTGGTTTTTTCTGCATTGTCGTTTCTCTTCAAGACTTGTTTGGCGTGAGTTCTCAAATAAGGCTGCAGCATTGTGGATAGTGTGTCTCCATGCCTCCTGATGTGAGGCCAGGGCGGACCATTGTTGGTGATCAATTTGGCTGAGCCTGAGGTGTTGTTTCAGGGACTCCTTGTATTGCTTTTTTGGAGCACCCCTCTTACACTGACCCATGGCGAGTTCACCGTAGAATACTATTTTGGGGAGGTGGTGGTCCTCCATCCTAGAAGCGTGCCCTGCCCAGCGCAGCTGTGTTCTCAATATCATGGCCTCAATGCTGGTGATCCCTGCTTGCTCAAGGACAGCAACATTCATCACATAGTCAGTCCAGTGTATATTTAGGATTGTGCATAAACAGCGCTGATGGAAGCGTTCGAGGAGTTGTAAGTGGTGGCAATAGTTGACCCATGTTTCAGACCCATAAAGGAGAATAGACAGTACAATGGCTCTATACACACTGATGTTTGTGTTTCGCCTCAGGTGTTTATTACTCCAGACTCTTTTGTAAAGTCTTCCAAATGTGCTATGTGCCTTTGCTAATCTGTGATCGATCTCTTTGTCAATCTTGGCATCTGAGGAGATGATGCTTCCCAGGTAGGTGAACTGCTGAACGGACTTGAGCACAGATTTGCCGACGGCAATGTGGGGATGGTGGTGTTCGTCCTGTGGTGCAGGCTGGTAAAGAACTTCTGTTTTCTTCAGGTTGACTTCCAGCCCAAACAGCTCTGCAGCTGTTGCGAAGCAGGATGTTAGGCGCTGCAGAGCTGCTTCTGTGTGGGCAACAAGGGCAGCATCATCAGCAAAGAGCAGCTCATGGACTAGATAGTTTAGAGTCTTAGTGCGAGTCCTCAGACGGCTTAAGTTAAACAAGCTACCATCAGTACGGTAACATATATAGATGCCGTCGTCTTCTTCAAGTTCTGCCGTAGCCCTTTGGAGCATCATGCTGAAGAAGATTGTAAATAAAGTTGGCACAAGAACACAACCTTGCTTCACTCCATTAGTTATTAGAAAGGGCTCTATAATTATTATTTTTTAAAAGTAACTAATTATTTTTTAAAAGTAACATTCCAAGATCTGCTTCTTACTATGGCATCACTAAAGTTGGTGTCATCCCTCCCGCCAACAGTGTCACCCTGGTGAGGTTCAGCCTCTCCGCACACCCCTAGTGCCACCACTGATTTCTTACAACGTGTCCTAAATTTTCAGTTTGAAGCAGAGGCTTCACCCTCCCTCTTTGTGTTTCCCTGAACTCATATTAGCCATCTGAAGATGAACTCCATTAAGATCTAATTTGGCAGGACTGAGACTTCAAGTATACTCTTCAAAAGAAGAGAAATGATCAATTAAATGAATTACACAAACAGATGCCATCTAGTGCTATTTCTGTAATGGCATGAATCAGGAGATATTCTGCCAGTTGAGTGGGAGAGATTTAGAAATGGAAGGAAATATTAATCATACTGAAAATAATTTTTTTTTCTGACTAGCAAGACATGTCTGTTCTTAGATGCCCTATAGGGAACTAGAAGGCTACCTGGGCTAAGAAACTTTATGGACATAATGGGTAGTTGAGATGGCTAAAGTTGGTGGCACTGAAGCAGAACCCAGTTTTCACATGTTTGATGCTCCTGGAGTTATTCATGCTTAAAGGTAGCACCCCCTTTTCAAATGCAAGTGCAACTGAGGTTAATTTCTGTCTTTTGCATTTCCTTTCCTCCCTCTTCCTTGAATGATGGGATATCCAGGAGAGTTTTAGTACTTTAAATGATAATAATTTCTTTTAGAGGACATAGCCCTGGAATTTATGTAATAGTTTGTTTATTCAGAAGGTTGTTCAGGTTGTAAAAAGGTTCGCATTCAGGTTGTGCTAATCTCTAAGCAGTTTGTGTGTGTGTGTGTGTGCTCCTTCAAGTCAACTTCGACTTATAGTGATCACATGAATGAGAGAACTCCAAGTCACCCTGTCATCAAGAACCCTGCTCAGGTCTTGCAGACTCAGGGCCAGGGCCGGTTCAAGGAATTTTGGGGCCCCCTGCAATGCTTTACTTTGGGGCCCCCATATGTTTATCTCAGATCAATGTAACCTAACCTATTCACCGTACAGGATGTTCAGATTATAGTAGGACCCCTGTATCCATGGATTCATTATCCATGGGACACAAAACAGCACACCTACCATAGAGTCTTCCTAGAAAATGTGTCTTCCCTAGCCCTTTTCTAGGCCCTCCAAGGCAACTCTATGGTATTTTAAACCAGATGCCCCATTATTTTCAATGGCGTTCACTATTATTCATGGTTTTCAGAATCCACGCCCCCCCCCCGAACCAATCCCCATAAGAGGGGCCTACTATATTACATAATTTGCCACCAATAATTTAGTTTAAAAACTATATTATAGGCACTAACATAATATTTTTTGTTTATTAGCAATTAATGTAATGGTGTAGATTTCCTCAAAGAAAAGAAAGAGTAGACTACAAGCTAAACATGAGTTAGCAGTGTGATGCAGCAGCAAAAAATGCCAATGCGATTCAAGGCTGCATTAATAGGAGTAGTGTCTAGATCAAGGGAAGTAATAGTATCACTCCATTCTGCTTTGGTCAGACCTCACCTGGAATACCGTTTCCAATTCTGGGCACAACAATTCAAGAAAGATACTGAGAAGGATGGTGTGAGGTCTGGAAGCCATTACGCCCTATGAGGAACGGCTTAGGGAGCTGGGTATGCTTAGCCTGGAGAAGAGAAGGTTGAAAGGAGACATGATAGCCATGTTTAGGTATTTGAAGGGATGTTATACTGAGGATGGAGCAAGCTTGTTTTCTGCTGCTCCAGAGACAAGGACACGGAGCAATCAACTCAGACTACAGGAAAAGAGAATCCACCTAAACATTAGGAAGAACTTCCTGACAGTAAGAGCTGTTTGGAAGTGGAACACACTGCCTTGGAGTGTGGTGGAGTCTCCTTCTTTGGGTTTTTTTAAACATAGGTTGGATGGCCATCTGTCAGGAATGCTTGGATTGTGTGTTCCTGCAGGGCAGAAGCCGATTGGATGGGGTGGCTGTTGGGGTCCCTTCCAGCCCTATGATTCTATCATTCTAGGCTGCATTTAGAGCCTGGGAAAGTTACTCTTGGATTACACCTCCCAGAATCCTCCTGCCAGCACCCTTCTCAAGGTCTGGTTGCATTGTTCCTTTTCCAGCATTCTCTAGCCCAGTGGTTCTTAACTTGGGGTCTGCAATGTCCTCACAGGGGGTCCACAAAGGATTGAAGACTGCTTGGCCCACCTCCTCCCTGTAGTGGAGTAGCCACGTGACAGGAACCAAGGCAAAGGCTTGCTGGCTTGGCCTGCACATTGCCATTCAATCCACTCCAGCCACAAACTTGCAGGAAGAAGCAAGAGTGTCTCTGAGGGAAAGTTTAATGGATAGTGTAATTGTATTGTTGTTGTTGTTAGCTATTATTATTAGCTATGATTATTAGGGTTTTAAATCTTGAGTTAAGTCTTGGGGCAACAAAAGATATTTAAAGGGGGTCCCTGGTAAAGAAAAGATTAAGAACCACTGCTCTAGGCCAATGCCTCTCACATAACACTAATGCGATACTGGTGTTTTAGTGACAACAATAAAACCATTGTTCCCAGTAATATTACTCCAAATTTTTCTTTATATTCTTCTGTTAAAAGAGCTAGAGTGTTGTAGAAGTTTCAGCATTGCCCTATGACTGTGGAGACCAGGGTTTGAATCCTTACTCAGCCATGAATACCCACTGGCTAACCTTGGGCAAGTCACACTCTCTCAGCCTCAAAGGAAGTCAAAGGCAGACCCCCTTTGAACAAACCTTCCATAGAAATCCCCATGGTAGGTTGGCCTTAGTCAGAAATGATCTTGAAGGCACATGGACAAACACACACAAATTTCTTTTGCAGGCTGAACTCAGTTGGCAGCAAGGGGAGGAAGCTGAAGAAGACCAAGGGGGGGAAGGGAGGGGAGAGGAACCAAGACATGTTAAAAGCAGCTGGAAAGATGGGCTGGAGGGGATTTATGTGCAAGGAAGGAAAGGAATGGAAAGAAAGAAAGAGGCCCTTTCTGAGGGAGACAACCCTCAAATTCCCTTTCTCTCTCACACACACACTCACCCTCTCCTACGTGCCTCTCCCTCCAGCTTCTGCCATGGAGGGCTGCTGTTTCTTTCTCTTTCTCTTTCTCTTTAGTTTTGGAGAGGCTGTTTTGTTTGTTTTTTTTAAAAAGCCAGCAGGAGGTTTTCGGAGGAGGAGGGTATGAGGGGGCTCTTCCCGGCTGTCTCCTTTGTCAGATTAAGGAGGCCAACACGGGGCCCTCTCTTGACCTCGGGGCCCCCTCTTGACCTTGGGGCCCCCTGCCAATGCTGATTTGGCAGACAGGTTAAACCGGCCCTGCTCAGGGCTGTGGATTCCTTGATTGAATCCATCAATCGGAAATGCAGTATTCCTCTTTTCCTACTGCCTTCTACCTTACCGAGTATTATTGTCTTTTCTTGTGAGTCATATCTTCTCATGATACGTTCAAAGTGCAATGGTCTCAGCTTAGTTATCTTGGCTTCTAGGGAAAGTTCAGGTTTAATTTGCTCTATGACCTATTTATTTATCTTTTTAGCAATCCACACTATCCATAGAAGTATCCTCCAGCACCACATTTTAAACGAATTGATTTTTTTTCCTTTCTTCACTGCCCAGCTTTCACAAACATACATAGAAACCAGAAATACAATGGCCTGGACAATCCTAACATTAGTATTCTATGATGTATCTTTACACTTCAGGATCTTGTCTGGTTCCTTCATAGCTTCCCTTCCAGTTCCTAGTCTTCTGATTTCTTGATTGCAGTCTACATTTTAATTAATGACAGAGCAAAGGTATAGAGAATCTTTTACTATCTCAATGTTTTCATTGTCTGATTTAAAGTTATGCAAATCATCTGTGGTCATTATTTTGATTTCTTAATTTTGAACTGTAAACTTCTCTTTGGACTTTCCTCCTTGACTTTCTTCATTAGTTGCTCCAAGTCTTTGCTATTTTCTGCTAGTAGTATGGTGTCATCTACATATCGTAAATTGTTGATGTTCCTTCCTCCAATTTTCACACCTCTTTCCTCAGTGTCTAATATAGCTTTGCACATGATATGTTCAGCGTACAAATTAAACAAATAGGGTGATAAAATGCAGCCTTACCTGACCCCTTTGCTAATGGGAAACAATCATGTTTTTCCGTGTTCTGTCTTGATGGTGGCCTCTTGTCCTGAGTACAGGTTACACATTATGATAATCAAATGTTGTGGTACACTCATTTCTGAGTCCATTTGAATCCATTTTGAGTTTTAGTCTGAAATTTAAAGAAGCTACTTAAGGTGCTGAACTTTATCCCCAAAATAGATTCATCACTTTGGTTATCTCCTTTAAAATTTACACAACAACCTAGAATGGACTGAACAACCCACTGTTTTGGGAACTCCCTAGGCCGAATACTGACGATACAAGTTCTCTCTATTAAATAATGAGACTGTGTTTCTACCTTTCAGACAAATCAGGAAGAACTGATTGTGAATGCTTGAGTGGTGACCTTGAATATGTCTGAACCTTCATGACAAACATCAACACTCTTGGTCCTTCAGTTAATTGTTGGTCGTTATTTAAAGCAGCTATGTTGTCTGTTGTGTGCCAGAAAAATGCGAAGTTTAAAAGTCGAGCAATGCGTCAATTCAATTTTTTTTAGTAAAATTGAACAAAACACCAACGGAATCTTTTCAATGCTTACTGAGGCCTACAGGGAAGATTGCATGTCTTGTACATGTGTATTTCAGTGGCACAAAAGATTCAGAGAAGGATGTGAGAATGTGGAAGATGATGAATGTCCCGGATGACCTTTCACTTCAAGAACTGAAGGAATTGTGGGAAAAATCAGCCAGATTCTTTGAGGAGACCACCGACTCAGTGTCCAAATGATAGCTGAAGCTGTGAACATTGACAAAGACACTGCCAGGGCCGGTTTAAGGCATCAACGGCATCAGCACCTGCAGGGGGCCCCATCATTGTGGGGGGCCCTGTAGTAACCCTCCTCCTGCAAAAACACTATTAGTAATAATCTGAATATCCTGTACTGTGAATAGCTTAGGTTGAGTTAGGTTACATTGACCTGAGATAAACATATGGGGCCCCCAAAATAAAGCATTGCAGGGCCTCCCAAAATTCCTTAAACTGGTCCTGAACGCTGCGTGGAAAATTTTGCATGAGGATCTCAACATGAGAAAAATTTGTACCAAGATGGTCCCTAGGGTTCTCACACCAGAACAAAAAGCAAAAAGATTAATGCAAGGAATTTACGCTGACATTCTGCAGCAACTTGAGGCAGAACCAAACCTTTTTCAAAAAAAAAATCATCACTTGTGATGAAACCTGAATCTTCCAGTATGATCCCGAGGCAAAATGACAGTCAATGCACTGGAAAACACCATCATCACCAAGAATGGAAAAAGCATGTCAAAGCAAGTCCACATTCAAAACCATACTCATGGGGGTTGTTTTACACGAAGGGTGTAATTTTGGCAGAATGGGTTCCAGAAGGCAGAACAATGAACCAGCATTATTATAAGGAAGTTTTGACAAAGCTGAGAGAAAGAGTTGGGTGGGGGGAAGGATCAGAACTGTGGGGAAATGGTTCATTCTTCATTTAGACAATGTGCCTGCTCACACAGCACTTGCTGTGAAGCAGTTTTTGGCTGATAAACACATTACTACACTTGAACATCCTCCATATTCGCCAGATTTGGCACCATGCAACTTTTTTCTTTTCCCTAAAGTGAAATTGGTGCTTAAAGGAACATGTTTTGTATCAATTGATGCAGTAAAGAAGAAAGCAGAAGATGTGTGGAAACAACTGACAGAAACTGATCTGCTCCACGCTTTTGACTGGTGGAAAACAAGATTGCATTGGTGTGTGAGTGTGAACAGGGAGTATATTGAAGGGGACAAGCATTAGAATTGTAATACATATAAATAAAGATGGCTTATTTATCAATCTTGTTATTTAATAGACAGACCTTGTACAGGTAATTCTTTCTGCGGTGCTCTTGGTACTTTGGATGTTAAGTTTGAAACATATGATCACCTTTTCATGGGATGGTAGTCATCACAGACGCCTCATATTTGCTAAGGGAACAAGAGGCATAAATAACAACTGTCTGTAAAATGAGCTAGTGAATATAATTCCTTTGTTTCATATTGTCATATTGTTCTTGCACAATTTTTGGCATGATAGCATGCATAGCAGTAACGGAAAAGCTGTCCCTTTGTACTGATATTTGGTAAACGCTTATGCCAAGAATAAGAGCCACAGGAACAGTTGCAACTAAAAGAAATAGCAAATTCCTTACCAAGACATATCAATGGTCTTCTGTGGAATGCAACTTTATTTCCATATTTTTGAGTTCATTGCATCACTTGACTTCCACACATTTATCTGTAATGTGCCTAATTTTAGAATAAATAAGTAAAGCAGCTGACATATTTTTCAACATCATTTTTCATTTCTATCAAAAAATGCTTCTGAGCAAGGACATGAATTTCCACTTTGATTTTGTTAATCATTAGTTCTTGGATGTTGAAAAAGCCCTAGCCTACTTAGGGGTACATCAAGTACTTAGGGTGACCTACTTTGCTCCATCTAGGAGGCCATAGTAAAGTCACAAACATGGACAATTCTTGTCAACATTTCATCTATAGATAAAATCAGCTGTGTTCTATGTCCCAGTCTCCAAGCCTAGTTTAACCTTTACCATACAGAAATCCTCCCAAATGTGTGAAAACATGTGAAAATACCTCCCTCTCACAAGACCTACACCTCACAAGAATCCCAACACACCACAGTATGCCCAAATACCTTTGTTTTCCTCTGCAGTTCCTCTCAAAATGGTGACATGCGACGCAACATCACTTCCTGTAGCCATGTTGAGAGGTACTGCAGAGGTAAACAGAGGTGTTTGGGCTTGCTGTGGCCTGGGTGTGGGGGTTGCCCCCTGGTCCCCATACAGTTGCCCCCCCCCATTCTAAGGGCAAGAAGTAGGAGTGTGAAGTGCACTCCTCTCTGGATACCTTCTGGATTTTATTTTGCTATATGGCCATCTTGGCTACCCCTGAATATGTTTCCTCTGAGCAGTCCTTTAGGACTGCAGGCTTTTTGACTTCCAACTAAGATGCTATTCTTGTCAGACTCACTTTTTTTGTCTGCTTATTTAAACCTGATTATCCCTTTAAGCCTCATATTTTAGACTGGAACTCCAGCAAACATTTCATTTTTATTTTGGTGTGATTAAGCCAATTGTTGTTTATCAGTTCTAATGGCAGATAAAAAGAGAGCTCCCGTATCAGAAAAATCCAACCCCCCTCCTTCCTGATGAGACTGAAGAACAACAATGGGAACAACTGGAGCAGGAAGAATTAGAAGGGGAAGAAGATACATTTTAACATTTTTAAGACAGGGGGTGATGATATGGGAAGTATAAAGACACACTTTGTTGCTCTTCAGACATCTGTTGATCATGAACTGGAGCTGAGCAGCCAGATTGTCAATACTGGAAGATTATGCTATAAATAATGAGGCTGATACATTATTGCTGCAAAATATTAATAAGAAGCTGTAGCCTTGAGTAAGTGCTAATTCTTCAAAATGTTGAACCTGGTGTGCTCCTAGATGAGGGGTGGGAAAAGTGTGACTCCATTATTGTAGTCCTTGAAAAACCTCCAGAAACCACAAACCACCCCCTTTCTGGACAAAAAGAGGTTAAATTGCTTTTCCTGGAAGACTCTAAGGGTGGCAATGCAGGGCCCTCCCTCCACTATATTAAAAATAACCATTATTAAGTCCCAGAAATGGGCTTCCAGACCCTTTGGGGCTAGTCTCTCTCTCTCTCTCTCTCTCTCTCACTGGGCCTCTTTGGCAGTTCATGTGAACTTGAAGATTCCAGGGGGCAGAAAATTCCCACCCCTATTCTAGATAGACAGCTCCTAATCCTACCAATCAAAAGGCACTGTGCAGTTCTTATGGAAGTGGTAGGAAGACATGGGAGGTTTATAGTTGGAAGGCCATGGCATTTAGTGCGAATGTGCCTTCATCTCCTGTGACCCCATGAATTTCATAGGGTTTTCTTTGTCAGGGAATACTCAGAGGTGGTTTTGCCAGTTCCTTCATCTGAAATATAGCCTACATCACCTGGTATTTGTTGGTGGTCTCCCACCCAAGTACTAACCATGGCTGACCCTGCTTAGTTTCCAAGATCAGACAGGATCTTGTGCCTTTAGGGTATTTAGGCCATACCACAGCATCTAGACCCTCCATAAAAAATCATGAAAGAAGCAAGACAATCAACAACTCTTGTCTGGAAGCACCCTTAGACTGGGGAGACTTAATTTAATTTTCCTGCACCTATTCAACAGATCACAAGGTGAACTTGGGTCAGTCACTTTGGAAAGAGCACTATACCTTACATCTCATTCTTCCAAGATCTAGCCCTGTTTCACACATGCATGCATGTTATGTGAGATTTTGTCACTTAATTCATTCTTTATAAGTCTCAACAAAATTAAAATATCATCTATGCTGTTTAATGTTACATTTGACCCAATGTGGGGTGAGATGGAATTTCTTCCTGTGGTGATTAATTCTTTAGGGCTCATTTACACGTGCAAATTATCACTTGATTCTACCAGTATTAGATTGGGCTTATTACAGCTGGCATGCTGGTAGTGGCATATGGATGTGAACATTACCCGTACACCTGCATGTGTCCTTTTTTGAGAGGTTGATATTATCTTCCTCCCTCTGCAGTACCCAAATCATCTCCTAACTTACTGTATAGTCTCTGGGGAAAAAACAAAAAAACAGCTCCCAGCTTTGTGGGGAGTGGGCAGGATTGGAGAAATGTCTGGCTATGTCCCTGTAGCCAGACATGAAATGATTACGAGGTCTGTCTATTAAATAACGAGGCTGCGTTTCTACCTTTCAGACAAATCAAAGAGAATTGATTGTGAACACTTGAGTGGTGACCTTGAACATGTCATTCAGCTGATTGTCAGTCGTTGTTTAAAGCAGCTGTGTTGTCTGTTGTG
This sequence comes from Gambelia wislizenii, assembly GCA_030847615.1. NCBI lineage: Eukaryota > Metazoa > Chordata > Lepidosauria > Squamata > Crotaphytidae > Gambelia > Gambelia wislizenii. The sequence continues at coordinate 363,986,230 of JAUMIR010000001.1, forward strand.
TGCTGGAAAAATGCTCAGTTTAAAAGTTGAGCAACGTGACATTCTGCAGCAACTTGAAGCAGACCCAAACCTCTTTCAAAAAATCATCACTTGTGATGAAACCTGAATCTTCTAGTATGATCCTGAGACAAAATGACAGTCAATGCACTGGAAAACACCATCATCACCAAGAATGGAAAAAGCACGTCAAAACAAGTCCACATTCAAAACCTTGCTCATTGGGGTTTTTTTTACACCAAGGGTGTAATTTTGGCAGAATAGGTTCCAGAAGGCGGAACAATGAACCAGCATTATTATAAGGAAGTTTTGACAAAGCTGGGATAAAGAGTTGGGGGGGGGAAAGCAGTCAGAACTGTGGGAAAATGGTTCATTTTTCATCAAGACAATGCACCTGCTCACACAGCACTTTCTGTGAAGCAGTTTTTGGCTGATAAACGCATTACTACCCTTGAACATCCTCCATATTCGCCAGATTTGGCACCATGTGACTTTTTGCTTTTCTCTAAAGTGAAATGGTGCTTAAAGGAAAGCAGATGTGTTGAAACAACTGACAGAAACTGATCTGCTCCATGCCTTTGGCCAGTGGAAAACAAGACTGTACTGGTGTGTGAGTGTGAACATGGAGTATAATGAAGGGGACAAGCATTAGAATTGTAACACATATAAATAAATATGGGTTATTTTATTGGTCTTATTATTTAATAGAAAGACCTCGTAAGTGCTATGAGGACCCGAGTGGATCTCAGTGCTGCTGTAATCATTTCGCCTCTGGCTGAGGGGACATAGCCAGACACTTCTTTGATCCTGCCTACTCCCCATGAGGCATGGAATAGCCATGTGAGGGAGGGACTTCAGAGGCTGTACATCAAAGCTGGGTAGTGGTGGTGGTCTATGGCTCAGCCTAACATAGACTACATGTGGAACTGCTATGCTATGGTGAGCCATACTGGATTGCAGCCTCAGACATGCAAATTGGCCCTTGCTGTTTTGCTTATTCTGCTCATGCTCTAGTTAGCCTTTGAAACAATGCCAGATCTGTACACAATGAATACTTTCCACATTCCACTGGAGTCAGTTACAAAGCTCATTATTTATAATAGTTCTACACTGTGCCAAATATTTATATTATTTTCAATACTGCCTGGCTCTAGATAGGGGCAGCCATTCCCAAGTCTATTCCTGGAGAGCTTGTTCTTCACTACAGGGCCCCCAAGCATAAAGCTGAACTAAAGGAGGCAGAAGGCTGAGTCCCTTTATACCAGGCCTAGCTAGCCCAAAGAGCGTTACATGAACTGATGCTGCTCACCCCACTCACTTTTATGTCTGAAGAATTCCGATTCTCTTGTACAGTTAGGGCAGAATGGAATGGGCGCATGGTGACTTTCATGTCAGGGGGACAGTGAATCTGCTCCAGGTTTTATTCTGAACACCGAAGAAACTATGCAAGGTGTTGAACCCTATCACCAAATTAGGTTAAGCATCTTGGACAGTTCATTTAAATGTCTGGATTAAAATCCGGTCCAAATTAGAGTAGACCCACTGAATCAATAGAAATTGTATAAGCACTGACCTACCATGTTCACATTGAATTAACAATCTACCTGGGAACAACAGATTTGGATTTAGATGTGGGCATGCAAAGCTGGGCAGATTTTCCTCCTCCCCAGATACTGTGGTCTACAATTCCCATCAGCCTAACTAGCATGGCCAATGGTAAGGATTGAAGATATTTTGTACAAAGTATCTGGAGGTCCAAAAGTTGCCCAACCTTGCTGTACAGTAAAGTTTATGGGAGGACACAAGTTATCTAAGTTTTTGAACCTTGCCCTGAAACTCATGTAGCTTCATTTGAGAAACAGCTCTACTTTTTCATGCATGGGCTCAGGTGTGGACTAATTCATGGCAAGCTTTGTTCCTGAGCATGCACAGGCTGCCTTTCTTTTTCAACACGAAGACATCACCTATCTTCGCCCAATTGGATGCAGGGCTTCCAGACAGACCTGAGCCCCTGAAACCTCACTGTATACCAATTAAACACTGGTTCAGCCCAAGTCAGGCAGTGAATGGAAACAGACAGGCCAGTCCATGACGTCTGTCTCTAGTATATGTGAACAGTGACATAAGTAGGACTTTCTCTGCACTGGTAGCAGGACTGTGGATCATCCTGGTGTGAACACATGCCTCCCTCCCTCTCAGTTGCCTTTTAGGCTATGCACTAGCTGTCATCGCCAATGGTGAGTGATGATGGGAATTGCAATCCAACAACATTTGGAGGTCCAGCAGTCCCTCCCCCATTTCAGATGACAAACTGAGGGAGTTTTGCATTTGTGTTTTGCACCTTTTGGTTGGCCTAATAAAAGACAGTCAGCATGGTGTAGTGGTTTGAGTGTTGGACTACGGAGATTATCAAATGGGCTAAATATGGCATTACACGACCGCCAGGAGATTGCTAACGGGCTTCCCTTTTAGACAACGTTGTTCCCCTCTCGTTATAGTCCCATGCTGCTTCTGTTCTGCTGGTGCTCCTTTTTATTCATGGGCTAAGCTGTTAATAGATCCCCTGTTCTGTTTCTGTAATGGAATGATGTGCCTCTGAAAAGGTGCCCCATTATGCTGGTCTGGTGCCAGTGTCAGTGGGAGGTCCGTGCCAGAACACTTCTGGGTACAATCATGACATCAAGGTAAGTGACACACTTTTTTGTATCCTTCCCAGGTTACTTGGCATTTTTTTTTTAGTCTGTTTTTGTGCTTGCTGTCACTTTTTAAACTTCCTTTTTCTTTTTGAATTTCCCCCACACTTGTCCTCTCGGGAGAATGGCCAGAATTTCCATTCCAGGAAGTGAATGGGGCTCCGTTTGAGTTTCATTCACTCCTGGGTTGCCAGGCAAGGTAGGTCTGAAATTTTTAGTTCTCATGCCAGGATGGAGGCGGGAGAGGAGATTGCGAGATGGAGACGCTTTTTTTGTCCCCATCTGAAAATCCACTCTGTCTGAAACTTTTAGTTCTTGTGATGGGACGGGGGCAGGAGAGGAGATTGCAAGACGGGGACACTTTTTTGTCCCTGTCTGAAAATCTCCTATGACTCTGGAGACCAGAGTTTGAATCTCTGCTCAGACACGGAAACCCAGTGGGTAAGCTTGGGCAATTCACACTCTCTTGACCTCAGAGGGAGGCAAAGGCAAATCCCCTGTGAACAAATCTTGCCAAGAAAATCCTGTGATAGGTTTGCTTTAGGGTCACCATAAGTTGGAAACAACTTGAAGGCACACAACAATAATAACAACAAAAGTATCACCACAGTGTGTTTTTGGGAGTTGATGTATTTTGCTGTATGGCTACCCCTGGATATATAGCTTTTGGACTGAGGGAGCATTATTTAATTGGGCTTTATGGGTTATAGAATGGCTTTCAGGATCTGTGGATCCAGATCTGTGGGGATCTGTGTGTCATGTACTTGCATTCCCAGACGTAGCGACCAACAGTTTCAGAGTGATCAAAAAACTTTATTGGCACAGAAATCCAAGAAGCATATCATACAACATTGTTGCTGAGAACTGAAACTGAAGGGTTACACACTATAATAAAAGCATATTACAATCTGTGAAATCTGGCAGACTCTAATACCACTGGCTACCCATCATCCCCTGACATGACATTCCTTTATACTGACCACCCTCCTTTTTCCAGGCCAAAGAATGCAGCTGCATTCTTATCTTTAAATGTTACCACCTCCCTCCACATTGGCAAGTTTAGTGAGTACAAAAAGCAAAACTCAATGAGTATCAAGGTTACAGAAAAATAATTGAAAATGGTAGGATTAGGCACCATCAGAGACTGATCCTGACACTGTGGGGAGGACAAAGGAAAAAACAAACAACCAAAGAAAACAACAAAATATCCTACCATACCACCCTGGCCTGAACACAGCCAAAATTGTCTGCTTTTTGGAAGCAGGGTTGGGTCTAGGTAATACCTGGTCTGAAGACCACCAGGAATACCAGAGATCTCCCTGGAAGCATTAGGAAAGAATTGTGAGACCCTGGAGATCCATGGCTGTCAGTCTGTATAGAGAATACTGAGCTACATAAACCAATGGTCTGACTCAGTATAAGACAGTTTCTTATGTTGCTATCATTGCAGTATGATCATAATCTAAAATATTGATCTTAATAACAGTGAACCCCTAAAGGAGCTCTATCAACTGTGATATACAATAGAGCAGGTATATAAGAAAATCCATTTTCACAAAGATGTTGAGCATCACATTTTCTTAAAGGATAGAATGTGATGCTGTGCAGGGAGGGTGGGAGGACAGTAGAAATATTTGTTTTCCTAAGCAACCATAAATCACTCAGATAGGATCTAACCCTCCAAAAAGCTTGTTTTGGCACTAGTACCCTCCAAGGAATTCAACACAAATAATGTGTAGACTTCCCATAGCAGTAGTAACATCACAAAGGATAACTAATTCATTTATAATGCTGCTAATATCAGTGTGTGAGAACCTGATTTTGTGTGTATGTACGTGTGTGCACATAAATAGCACACCTACCACTTTTGATACTGTGCCGTTTTGCTGTACCCCACTTTTTAAAATGGATTTGTTTTAATTGCTTTTAATTCTGTGGGTAACGATGGCAAACACACAAGCTAGGGGGTCGATTACATGGCAAAATATGTTCGTGAAGAATTCGCTAAGACTCATAATAGTTCCCACACATCATGCCACAAAATTGCCTTATTCAGAAGGGGGAGAGCAACCCCCCCCCCACAAAAGTAGCATAATACAGGTTTTTGCAACTTTCACCAACTTTTTTAAAAAGTTGCGCAACTTAGCGCACTATCGATTGTGTGAACTACCATTTCGCAAAAGTCTGTGGGAACTACCAGCAATCTTCCTGAAACAGCCACAGCAGAACTGAGCCATGATTGGTTGGACTGACTGCGGAGGGGGCAGATTTGCAAGAGATGCGAGGAGCCTCCAACGAAAAGATCTAGCCCCTGTTGTTATACCAGTGCTATTCCCAATTGTCCAGCTGTCTGCCTCCTGGCTTGCTCGGCTGCTGCGGCTGAGGCATCCCCACTAATTTCTGTTCCTCTGTGTGTGTAGTGTGTGTGTGTGTGTGTGTGAGAGAGAGAGAGAGAGAGAGAGAGAGAGAGAGAGAGATTGTGTAGCGATCTGCTCCGCTAGCTGTTCGCTCCCTCACCCTGCTGTGATCGAATGTGTGTGTGTGTGTGTGTGTGTGAGAGAGAGAGAGAGAGAGAGAGAGAGGGTGAGGGGAAGGGGGACTTGAGGGAAGCAGGGAGAAGGGGGAGCCTGTGACTCCATTGCTTCTGGCGGCTGGGTGATCATCCCCCTGAGACCTGTCTTTCTTCCTGCCAGCTCTCAGCAATGGGGGATGGCTCCTCGGTGGCTGAAAGGCTCCCTCCTTCCTCCCACCCTTCTCGCTTTGGGAAGAAGAGGGAAAGAAAGGAGCCAGCGCTCTCTCTCTCTCTCTTTCCCTCCCTCCCTCTCAGCTTCCCAGCATCTTCCCCCAGATGTGCTTGGGAAGCCACGCCCACCACCTTTGTCTGTGTGAACTACAAAGCTGAAAACTAAACAGATCAACCAATTTCACACGAAATCATGTAAACTATGTGGTACTGGTGCGAATATGAGCTAAAGCGCAAACTATCACAATAAAAACTGCCGTGTAACTGAGCCCTAGGAGAGGTTAAAGCAAACTGCAATAACTTAACTTAGCTTGTGTGATTGCCCTCATGGCCACACTCAGATATTGCTTGCCCAGCACATGTCCCAGTTTTCATCTGTGAAATATTGGAGGTTATGCAGGTGTCTTTAGGCTATCCCACAAGATCGTCCTTGGTGTGTTCCCTGTACTGTAATTTCCCCCTACTTTGTGGAACTCCTTTGATAATATTGGCCCAAATCCACAGGCGCATAAGAACAACAAGCAGACTTAGGACTTTATCAGATGAGCCAAATCTCACAAAAAACCAGCATCATTTAGGATGCAACAATAGCACTAAAGGCAAAATTATCAGACATCCTCATCCCTTACCCAACATTTACTTGTTCCTCATTGCTTACCCGCTAAGCCATCAATAAAAAGTGATGCCTCATTCACACCAGTGTGACGCAGCAGGAATGGGTAAGTGATGACATCATCTGATAATTTCAGCCATTTCTGCTCTCATCACGTCCTAATGCCGCAGCTTTTTTTGGAGGCACTGCACTCCAGTGGTTCCGGTCCTTCCTCTCAGGTAGGTCCCAGAGGGTGTTGCTTGGGGACAGTTGCTCCAGCAGAAAGGAGCTTACTTGTGGTATTCCGCAGGGCGCCATTCTGTCCCCAATGCTGTTTAACATCTATATGAAGCCGCTGGGTGAGATTATTCGGAGTTATGGGGCTGGGTGTTATCAGTACGCTGATGACACCCAGATCTATTTCTCCTTGTCCCGATCATTGGCCTCGAATTCCGATGGCGTCTCTCCTCTTAATGACTGTCTTAAAGCAGTAATGGGCTGGATGAGGAAAAACAGATTGAGATTAAATCCAGACAAAATGGAGGTGCTCACGGTAGTTGGGTTGCAGGAGTTGCAGGAGTTGGGTTGCAACCTCCAGTCCTGGATGGGGTCATGCTCTCCGTTAAGGACTCTGTTCACAGTCTGGGGGTGCTCCTTGATTCATCGCTTCAGATGACCAGTGAATGCGACAGTGAGGAGCGCCTGTTATCAGCTTCGACTGATACGCCAGCTGTGCCATTTCCTGGAAGTAAAGGACCTCAAGACTGTGGTGCACGCGCTGGTAACCTCTTGTCTAGATTTCTGCAATGCGCTCTACATGGGGCTGCCCTTATGCTTGGTCTGGAAACTTCAGTTGGTACAAAATATAGCAGCCAGAGTGGTCTCGGGAACATCTCGGAGATACCATATAACTCCAGTGTTAAGATCTCTCCACTGGCTGCCTATCAGTTTCTGGGCCCAGCATAAGGTGTTGGTTATTACTTTTAAAGCCCTAAATGGCTTGGGTCCAACTTATCTCCGGAACTGCCTCCTCCCATACAATCCTCCCCGTGCACTCCGGTCCTCTGGGAGGAATTTGCTTCAGCCACAAAAATCTAGGCTGTCTGCAACCTACCAGAGGGCCTTTTCGGTAATCGCCCCCAAATTATGGAATGGCCTGCCGAACGAGATCCATCAGATGACAAGCCTGAGTAGCTTTAAAAAAGCACTAAAGACGGATCTCTTTCGGCAGGCCTTTCCTAATTAGATCCCGGCCTCAGGGGATCCTGGCTTCTTTTAGTCTGCTGGCTATTTATTGTATTTATTGTTTTTAAAGGTGATTTTGGACTGTTGCTTTTAATTTACATTTGTTTAATATTTTTTTATGGGGGAGGGTGGGGTGGGAGGTGTTTAGGGATTTTTATCTGTATTGTATTTTAATTTTTGTAAGCCGCCCCGATTGTTTTAACAGAGGGGCGGGGTATAAATAAATTGAAAAAAAAAAAACCAGTGTGTGCTGCTGGAGTACCATGTGCACTCACCCGAGGATGCTGGATTGGGGAGGGAGGTCCTTTCTAATCCCAACCAATAGCAGCCCTTTGCATTTTCAACCAAGAGGATCAGTGGAGAGGCCAATTAATGTCCATGGATTCTGTTTGACGGAGAACTGCAGTAGTGATGTTTACTTTTAACTAGTTGCTTCTTTCCTTCACAAGGTCCTAACAGGACCCGAGGCAGGGATATGGCTTATTCCTCAGCTATTATATAGCTACTGGTGAGCCCTAGACCTGTAGCCACAGGGAGATGATTGGGGTGGGGGAGTATGAAAATCCAGCCACACCAACATCCTTTTGGCCTCCACCAAAGTGGGCTGGCCCTTGGTCTCACCCGGCTGCACTTTCCCTGCCTGCCTGCATATTCATTTATTCTGGATAAGGTGGATCTACAATATTCAGGCATATCTCACTTAATGAAGCCTCTTGCAGAGAAGCTCATTTTTACAAAGTCTTTTTATACCTGCCCAAGTGTCTTCCTTATCCTGTTTAGCTGGAGGTTTTTTTTAGCAGTATCAGCACTGGGAGGGTGGTGAAGGAGGGCTGGAATTACACAGACTTTTCAGTATCAGGTTGCAGCAGTGTGCCTCTAGTAAACCATGCAATAGGATCATGGAGTCATAAGAAGGGGCCCTAAGGGCCATCAGGTCTAACCCCCTGCTCAGGGCAGGATCTCCAGATAAAGCATCCCGAGCAGGTAGCTGCCTAGCCTCTTTTTGAAGACATCCAGAGAAGGAGACCCCACCCCCCCTCTAGGCAATTGATTCCATTGCTGAACTGCTCTCACTGTCAGGAAGTTCCTTCCAACGTTCCATCAATAAAGTTTGAGCTGGAAAAGAATGGGATTTTACTGTAGCTAGTCCTACTGTAGTTATGTGGCCTGCCTGCAACAGGCAGGGTAAAAAACAGCTGCTCCCAGAATCCCTTACTGAGCATGTGTGGACAGCAAAACTGAGATAAAAGGGGGCAAGCAGATAAACCTACAGCAAGAGCCAGCGTGGTGTAGGGTGGTTGAGCGCTGGAACTATGACCCTGGAGACCAGGGTTTGAATCCCTGCTCAGCCATGGAAACCCACTTTGTGACCCTGGGCAAGTCACACACTCTCAGCCTCAGAGAAAGGCAAAGGCAAACCCCATCAACTAATCTTGCCAAGAAAACACTGTGATAGGGTTGCCTTAAGGTTGCCATAAGTCAGAAACAACTTGAAGGGAGACAACATGATAAGCCTACCTCACCAGTTCCCCACCAGGACTTTTCTTTTATTTATCAATAAATTTTTATTAAAACAACAACATACATTCATATGAAAAATCATGAAAGCTTATGAAATGTATATAACAACAACAACAGCAATAATAAATGAAAAAGCAGAGATCTATAAGTATGACCACCAAAATGAAACCATAAGAAAAATGGAGACTGGTGAAAGAAAAACATTAACTTTGGATACATGTTTAAAGAAACTTTCAAATGGTCTCTAGGAAGCTCAGATGTTTTTATTTATGCAAGTCCTTGCTTGATCTGATTGTTTCATTTCATATGTCCATAACGTTGAATAAATTTTTTTTCTGAGATGTTGAATTGCTGTCATTTTTTGTGATGGAGGGACCTATCCTCATTCTTTCCATGTTATTTCTCCCTCTGGTACCAATTTTTCTGTTAAAGGTCTTGCCTACACTGGTGCTGGTGTATTCTGGACCTGGATCTGCTCTCCCGTTACCTGCATGAAACGGGCAGGACTCTGCACAAGTACACTGGCCCATCTCTGCAGCTGCTGCCACTTCCGTTTACATTGCATTCTCCAAATCCAAAAAGGGGGCACACAGCACATGATCAAGTTCTCCTGCATGTGACCAGCCTTGGTCACATGCTGTGGGACTCCTTCCTGGCTTCAGAGAATGCAATGTGGAAGGAAGCAGCGGGAGCTGCAGAGATGGGCCAGCATGGCAGTACAGCTTCTTTTGACCCATGGGGCTGGATCTGTTTTTTTCCAGAACGAGACTGTTTTTTTCAGGTATTTTGCTGAAGCGTTTTATCAGGTTTTACCCAATCTTCCCCCCATTTTCCCCCCAGGTATTTCTCCGGAGGCAAAACGGGACAAAAGCCCGTTTTGACTGCAGCGATCTAAGACAGGGTATCTAGTCTAGGTCAAAAAAGTAATGTCCAGGAACACATCTACTTCATTAAGTGAAGTAAACCTATACTTAAAATATCCACTTGATCTGGAGGGAAATTTCTTGAATTTGTTTACTCCAAACACAGGCCCTTCTGTTGAGGACAAGGGAAGGGAGAGAGACAGCCTTCTTTTACAATTACTCCGAAGCTGTGGAATTCCTTTCCAGGGGTGGCTCTGCCAGCCCCTTATCTGTTCTTCTTTCACTGGCAGGCAAAGACCTTTCTATTCAAACAGGCATTTAATGATTAATTGGTTGCAGGGAGTCTTTGTATGTGTGTGTGGTGTGTATTGTGTATTTACATGCACTTTAAAAAAATAATGGTGTTTTAATATGAGAACTTGTTTAATTGTGTTTAACTTTTTCATTATCAGGGTTTTAGCTTCTCTTGTTTTAGTTTTTTGTAAGCCTGCCTTGGGTCTTCTTCCAAGAGAAAGGTGTATATAAGTAAAACAAATTCTAAAAGTCTACTTTTCACTTAACTATGATGACCACCCTCATACACCCCCAGTTCAAAATTTCTAGTTCCAAGCCTAGTGAGACCTAACAGAGATTCCATCTAAACATTAGGAAGAACTTCCTGACAGTAAGAGTTGTTCGGAAGTGGAATATACGGCCTCAAAGTGTGGTGGAGTCTCTTTCTTTGGAGGTTTTTAAACAGAGGCTGGATGGCCATCTGTTGGGAGGGCTTTGATTGGGTATTCCTGCATGGCAGGGGGTTGGACCAGATGGCCCTTGTGGTTTCTTCCAACTCTATGATTCAATGACTGCATTTAAGCCCAAAGAAGCAGGGCAAGGGAAAAGACCAACCCTGTCTTTCATAAGGCTCTGAAGTCTGCCTTCCAAATGAGGCCACACAGTCTTGCTCAGAAATGGCCCTCCCTTAAAACCCATTGATCTCAATGGGCTCAAATAGGTATTCGGCCAAGGCTGTCCCACTCATTCCCAGCAAACCTGATGTAATTGATTCAATATTGGGTATGGATTACACTGCAGGGTTTGAGAGAAGTTTTCGCAGTGGGTCATAAAAATAATAATAAAAAGAAATGCGTGAGACCCTTCTTTTAGAACTTCATTTTCAAGGGTCAGAAAACATCAAAATTCGACTCTCATCATTTTGACACAATGGACAGTGGGGGTCGCAGAAAGGAGGGTAGAGAAAAATACTGTCCCCTGTTGTGTGCAACAGGACATACAAATCCACACTACACAAACAATCCACTTTGGAACTGGATTATTTGCCATGGCTCCTTCCTATGGAAACCTGGGATTTGTAGGAGATTATCAGATGCGTCAAAATGGCATTATAACAACGCCATGAGATCGCAAAAGGGCTTCCTTATCAGACAATGACTTGCCCCAGCATTCTGCAAGCGTTCTGCTGCTATTACGAGGGAGTTCTTTTTTTTTTTTTTTTTTGTCAGGGAGAAGTCAAAAATTGATCTCCCGTAGCGTTTGTGTTCTGGATTTTCATGTGCGAAGAGGTGCCCCGTTCTGCTGATGCGATTCCAGTGTTGATGGGTAGTCTTGCCAAAACACTTCTGGGTGCAAATGGGAAAACTAGCTACCTTGTGCTCTTGTTATGGGCCTTTCCATCTTGCTTGCAAGTTTCTAAACGTGCATCTGTGCTTTTCTGAACGTTTCCTTTTTAAATTTTGGTGTTTGGGGGCTTTTTAGCGTGCTTGTCTTCTCGCAGGGATGCGCTGAAATCTCGTTCACGGCGAAACACAGAATTAAGTGGCATGAGTGCTCCTATTGCTGGACTCTTGGGGCGATTTTGTATCGTTATCAGGGCAGCGTGCGAAAACGTGCGCCATTGCGCCAGCACAGGAACGCTGCAAAATATAGGACCACAGTAACGTTTCTAGGTACAGTACTTGTTTGATAATCTCCGTAGTTTCACAAGGACTTTCGCCTTTCTCTGCCAAAGAGTGGGGGCGCCTCACCAAACTACCAATCCCAGGATTCCATAGGAAGGAGCCATGGCCAACAATCCCCTTCCAGAGTGGCTGATAGCGCCCTTTCTTCCCCCCTCCCCGCCTTTCGGTTCCCGCGCGTAAACAAGACCGCTCTTCCCAGCCCCCTCCTCCTCCGGCAGGGGATCCCCGCCCAACTGATGCATATTCATGTTTATTTGCATAGCTCCCCCTCCTCCCGACGGCCATTTGTAGCGCGGGCGAAGCGGGGCGCCCGTGGTTCTCACTGGAGCGGAGGCGGAGGAGGCGCTGCTGGGGAGCCCGCCTGGCCGCTCTCTCGCCCCGCTCCCGCGGCTGCTGCTGCTGCTCCTCCGTGGCTGTGGCGGCGAAGGCGAGGCGGCGGCGGCGGCGGACGACCGAGCGGCGGCCCCTGGGAGCGGCGGGCCGGGCTGGTGCTGGGTGCGCCCCGCTGGCCTGGCCTGGCCTGGGCTGCTTCCTCCTCCATGGCCGCGGGCTGCAGGGACGGCCCGGGGCAGGAAAAGTACCGGCTGGTGGTGGTGGGCGGCGGCGGGGTGGGCAAGTCGGCGCTCACCATCCAGTTCATCCAGGTGAGGGCGGCGGCGGCGCCTCTCCGGCTCTCTTCCTTTCTCGGCCCGCCGGGCTCCCAGGGTGGGGCGGAAGGGCGTCGAGGGCCCCATGCCTGCCCGGGGTGGGGGGCCTCGCTTTGGGAGAGGGGCTTCTCTCTCATTCTCTCTCTCTCCGGCCACCTCCTGGGGGGTCCCGCTTTCTGGCGGGGAGGGGTCCCTGGATCGCCCCCCCCTCCTCGGACTCGGGGTGGGTGGGGAGGCGCCCTCGCTCTCTGGGGGTCCGCGCCTGCTTTTGGCCTCCCAGCTCTGACTTGGCTCCGGACTTGGAACACCCCCACGGACTCCGGACACCCCCCCTCCAGCTGAACGGCTTACATGGACCGGGACCCCCCTTGATGGATCCCGCGGGCCCCCGCTGGTTAGGAAGGGCGGTTTGGTTGGAGGGTCCCACGGGGCTTCGGCGCCCCCCCGCCCCGTGTCTTGGCTTCGTTTCCTGGGGCGCCGGGCCCCCTCCAGCCGGCGGCGGGGTTGACTCTCCGCCCCTCGGGGCCCTTCCTTTCGGTGGGGAGGAAATCTGTGTCTTGTCTTTCCAGGAATTTTCCTTAGGACAGGTCTGCTCCTTAACCCAAGCCTTGGTCGCCATCGAGATTTGGGCGTGTACTAGTTCATCGATGTTACAGCTCCTTTTTTCTTTGTAAATCTTATTTTTGTTTTTAAAAAATGCTTGCCAACCCCGAACCTTCCCACCCCCCCAGACCCGAAGACACAGAACTCTTCCAGGCATATACAACCTGATTTTAAAAATCTCTCTCCCTTTTAAATTCTGCTCCTTCTACAAAAAGGAGATAGATAGATGATTTTTGCAGGAACTCCTTGCTTGTTTAACCTCAGGTGTAGGAAGTTCTTACAGTTTTCTTAACTCTTGATAAATATCATTGCTGGCTTGGTGAGAGTGTTGGCATCTCCTGGAAAGAGAGTAGTGTACAGTCTAATGCTTGCTTGGTTACCTGGACCTTCTGTTCTCTCCATATAGATTTGGTGGCACTATCTGTTGGTGTATGTGGGTATAAAGTTTTCATTAAACCTTAATTTTAAAAGCTGTGTATTGGATGAAAGCTGATAGACCTGTATAGGCTGGACCAAAAAGCAAAACTAGTTGAAGTTATAGGGGAAAAAATGTGGTTCCTCTTTGTGGCAGCTGTTAGGCATTTCATTACTGATTTTTATCTGTACAGTTGTCCCTTCACATTCACTGGGGTTTGGTTCCAGGACCCCTGTGAATACCCAAATCCATGAATACTCAAGTCCCATTATATGCAATGGCATAGCAAAATGGTGTCCCTTATATAAGACGGCAAAATCAAGGTTTGCTTTTTGGATTATAATTTTTTAAAGAATATTTTCAAGCTGTGAATACTTAAATCCATGAATGCCAAATCTGTGAATATGGAGGGACAACTGTACTTCTCCTAGATCTGATTGTCCTGTCAAAGAACAATTCCACAGTCCTCTTGGAAGATAAGTTGAAGTCAGATGCCTGCTTTGTCTCCTTCTGGATAGAGAAGCCATATTAGATTACTGATAATTTAATGGGTCTTGTATGCAGTATCACCCAAGTTCTTTGAATATCTCGCTCCTGATCCTAAAAGAGTATACCTGACTTTTTAAGACTGTAAGCTTGTGCCCAATCTCCTGGGAGTCTGCTCCATTGAACACAGTGGTACTTGCTTCGGAGTAAAACACACATAGAGCTGAGTTTTAAATGTATCTGATAGTTGTTGTGTTCTGGCTCTCTTCTGATGTCATTGTGGATGCCAGACCAATAAAGCTGAAAATGAGAGCCAAAGTGCAGTCATAAAAGTATCCATTTACGGTTGAGTCTTGGTTTGATTTAAAGGACTGTTTATGGCTATCTAGCTACACATAATGTTGGATTTGTTTATCAGTTTCAATGTCTGCTGTCTTATGCTGCTGTTCCATGGTAGCGAAAATCTGAATAGCTCTCCTTTTCTGAAATGCTGGAGTTGGAATAATTGTAATCCTATTTTGTTAGGCCTTCTGTTGGATCTTTGCCAGTGGATGGAGATAATTAGTTTATTCCTGCATGGCTGAAGCCACAGTTCACAGATTACCATTCAGACTTTGTATGGCTTCCATAGATAGTACTGTCTGGATGCTGACTATGGCTCTGTGCTTGCTTCAGTTTGAAAGACCAGAAGCATGGCTGTGTTGGTCTCTTCTAGCAAAAACAGTTCTGTGGCATCATGTAAGCTAACATAGCGTGATGGAAGCTGTTGTGGGCTAGAGTCTGCTGAAACCAACAACTTCATTGCTAAGTTGTGTTTGAAACAGCAAAGACAAGGCTGTATAGGGTGAGGAGGGGTATTTTGTCATTTCATCCCATATGTCTTGTGAATAGAATGAAAATCTTTAAATAGAGAGTGCACCGATGGCAAGGGATTAGTCATGTGATTGTAGACTCCAAAATGTAACTCAGTGCAGATGCTCTTACTTCAGTAGAATTGGTACCAAACCAGCAGTAGAGACATAGAATTGTGAATCATTTAAAAAAAAAAACTTCTGTTCCCATTGAGAAAGAGAGAGAGATGTGCAAAAGTGGAAGAGAGCAAATCCTGTTTTCCATTTTCAGTTAACAGTTGTCATGGTACATACTCATATTTTCTAGGTGTTTACTTGTGAGTTTAGGTAATTAATGCCTGGATGTCATAAGTTGATTGTGGAGAACCCAGTATGTTGATAAGAGTCAGCATGGTGTAGTGGTTTGAGTGTTGAATTAAGACTCTGGGAGACCAAGGTTTAAACTTTACTCAGCTGTGGAATCCCACTGGTTGACCATTGGCAAGCCACACTCTCTCAGCCTCAGAGGAAAACAAATGACAAACCTCTTCTGAATAAATCTTGCCAAAGAAACCCCATGATAGGTTCATCTTAGGGTCACCAAAAGTTGAAAAACAAGTTGAAGACACACAACAACAAGGTACAGTAATAGTTTAATCAGGAATCTACATTTATTTCACTGCTTCAGCACCATAAAATACTTCATAGCTTAGCATATAAATCTGTTCTGTTTAGCCCTTACAATCTTTAAAAATATTAAAAACTTAGTTTCGTGCAAACAGAATTGTGAATATACCTCATATCAGCCCTGCTAGATGTGGTAAGCACAGTCCATATCTTTCTCTGGGTCTAGGTTAAAGCTTTATTCACACCCAAAGTTTTCTGAGTCCTGTGTAGTTTTTGCCTCATCTCCTACTGTTTTTTTTAATCTATCAGCAAGACAAGGCAATTTGTAATAAGATGTCTGTGTCACAGTTGTTTGGTCTGAGGGGTGAAAAGGTTGATGGGGCAGGTCTAATGTATAGCAGACACAGGCTTCTGGCTTCTGCTGTGACTGTTTCCACCAAACCAGAACAAAGGTCACAGGAAGAAGGCAAGCAGCAATCCACAAGCAAAGGAAGGCCTTCCTGTTTGCTCCTCACCTGAAGATGACAGCACCCACTAGTGGCAGAATGTATGTCTAAGCGGGGCGGGGGAATACCCCCCCCAGGCTGTTCTTGAGGCCCTTGACCCCTCTAGATTCCCTGGCCTCTGCTTTTTCTGGCCATAAAAATGGTGAATTGTATTTCCTGGAAGTCTCTAGGAGTGTCAAATCAAATAGGTTACCTCCTTCCTCCCAGCACTCTTTATCATTAACCCCCCCCCCATTGTTCAAAGCTAGATGTAGGCTTCCGTCCACTTTTAAGGGTCAGTCCATATGAGGGTCCCAGGGGCAGAAAAATAGCCCCTAGAGCCACTGGGCCATCCCAGCTTACAGTATGCATGCAAATTATCGTTCTCTAATTCCCTAGACTCTCTTGTGTATCAAACTTAATGCTATACAGTATTTTGAAACAAGTATTGTCTCAAATACTTGTTTCAAAAAAATATTTCAGTAATTCCGAAAGAGAAAGTATTTCACTGGTGTTTTTCTCGCCCAAGGTGAGTTCCCCAATGTTTCTAAGTTTTCCACTGGAAAAAATGTAAAGGTTTGTCCTCCCTTCCCCTCATTTTTAACATCTCTGGGGGTGAGGACAGGTACTTTGACAGAACATGCTTCCCAATCTGGGAGCCTCTTCTGTCCACATAGGCTGCCTGCACAACCTAGAATCCTGATTTCTCCCTCTAGGCTTGGGCTTAAAGGAAGCAGCCATGTTTGTTCATAGCATTCTTCCTTCTATGGCGTTTTTGTACTATCCTCCTTTTCAGGACTTGAGGCAATATGTGTTGATTAAATAGCTGCAGATGGGAAAAAAGCATTATTAACTTGGTGGAAGTAAAAAGTACTTACTTCGCATGGTTTGCTTGTTATAAACAGTGGAATTGGACTCTGCTTGCTGTTGTGCTCTGTTGCATTTTAGTCAGCCAGCTTAAATACTCCGACAAAACTGGAGATGGTGATTAGTTATTGCTCATGTTGGAGCAAACCATTCTTAGAATGTATTTGTAGCATGTTACACAAACCCCCAATTTGCCTAGCAATATTTATTTTCTGTGATCAATAGCATTGGAAGTTTTTTGGCTTCTTGGGGCTGGAATGTTTGGGGAAGTATCTCAGTGTAAAGGAGCAATTTAAGATGTGGAGTAGTTTAGCTGCATTTCATTGCAGTTGATAAATGATGCAGTATTTTACCTTAAAGTCACCAGATCCTATCTGATCTTGGAAGCTAAGCAGGGCAATCTGCATATGTTTCCTTATAATTTATATTGCATATACAGTACACATGTGCTCTTTGGTACAGTATGCTTTATCTGTTGCTATACCATTAAAATATCTTTTACTTACTTACCTGCATTTATTGAGATATATATGTCTTCAGATGTTCAGTGCAGGTATCTATAGGATAGATTGCTAGCACCAGTTCCAATGACTACCTTTAAATTCATTAAGTGGATGAGCTGATACTTCCTATTGGACTAATCTCATTTAGACATTATAGTCGCAAGAGGAATCAGAAGTGCTTTTGAGGTAGAAATGAGGAAAAGGTGAAATATTCTGTATTTGTGTGTTGTATTTTTGAATGGGAGAATTGTGATGCCACCATTAGTTTCACAACACATGCTTATCAGCTCTGCAGAACCCCCTCCTTTAGACAAACATTGTACAGTAGTTGACTTCAAGGTTTGTTTGCTGTGCCTTACTCAGTGAAAGCATTATAAACAAAATTAAGTATGTCTAGACTTGAGTTTAATTAAAAGGGTCTAATCTTACGTTGACATGAGTGAAATAGCATAAGGTACCAAAAGAAGGTGTTGCTTGGTACAAGAGCAGGGATGAAATGGCCTGCTTTGTGGCAGGACATGGCTTAAGGCTCCTGTTTTTATTAGCTAATACATGGAGATGTGATTTGTTTTTCCTTAATTGCTAAGTTAAGTTGCTGTATATCTACTAAGATGATTGCATGATCACAGGGGCTGGGGATTAAATAGATAGTAAATGCCTCATTGATCAATGAGGCAGTAACATGTCTTCAAGTGTCTTGCCTATGGGGCATGTCTACACTTCAGATATGCAAAAGTTTGACACCACTTTATCCACCATAGTTCTATTCTATGAAATCCTAGTATTTGTAGTTTGGTGAGACACCAGAGTTCTCTGATAGAAAAGGCTAAATACCTTACAAAACTACAGATGCCAGGATTCCATAGTGTCAAACTATGGTGGATAACATGGTGTTAAACTGCTGTACTGTATTTCTGCAGCACTGTTAGTAAAGATCAAGAGCTTTGGTTTCTTGGGCCAAGGGTGTAAATCATGCAGCCCTCCAGATGCTGGACTACAAACCTTAGGATTCCTTACCATGGGATATACTGGTTACAGCTGCTGGACATGGAGTCCCACAACATATAGAGGGTTCCATGATTGCTGCTCTTAGGAGTCAAGTATATACTCTGCCGTTAGACTTAATGGGTTTGCCTATCATATGGAATGCTAAACATGCCTCCTGATATAGGCAGGACTCTATTCTAAAATTGTGCTGCTGTCATATTGTAGCTATTGCCCATTTGGTGATAAATCTTGTCTCCACTGGAGCCTGGTGTATAAGAAGGCAGCTTCCAGACAGCAATACTGACCTCAAACCAGGTGTGGACAAAATGTGACCCTCCAGAAGTTGCAGCTCTCAGCATTCCTCGCTTTTGGCTATGCTGGCTAGGGCAGATGAGAGTTGCAGTCCATGAACCTGCTCTAAATATAGGCTCCACATTGTGGATGAAAAATTGCTCTGATGAAGCTCCCATGACGCCGAAGCTTGGCTTCTTTGTCTGCAAATATCTGCATGGTCTGCAGCAATACAAAATACATGCATGTTGCAAGGAAGGTCCTGATAGCATGCCTGGTATGGGCTAGACAAGAGCTCCGTAAGGGTGACAAAAAACTAGGCCCTAAATGTGTTGGTTAGTAGCATCCTTAATTGTGCCAAATGTTTCCACAATCCACTCATTGTCAAAGTAGCATGACCTTTCATAATGGATGTTGTAACATTATAAACATTCATTTGGTTCTAGCAGTAAGCCAGGGTCTCTGTAGTGCCAGATAAAGTTATCACTGCTATACAAACTGACCGAAGTTCCTTTCTGTAGCAAGAATAACTAGGAGGAGAGGGAGGAAAGAGACACTGTCATCTTTCTGGCAGGGAAGACAAGAATGAACTAATTGTGTGAAATTTCCCAGGAGCGTGTAAAGCTCAGCATTTATGAAGCTGTGTCCAGATCCACATCCTAATCTCTTTAAAAATACAAAGGGTTTTTACCACTGGACCCATATATTTTTGCCTGCAGGATTCAGAGATGAATGTAGGTTTGGGATTTTGAATATTGTTCTGGTTGAAAATACAGTTTTGCTATTTTGCCACGGCATGTTAGTTCCAGGATGTGTATGTTAGTGCCGAATCTCTAGCTTTCAGTCTGTCCTGGAGGTATTGCACTGAAGTCCTCACCAGTATTTGGTAGAGCTGATCTGAATTTATTAACAGTTGGCTCCATTTGAAGAAAAGCAGTAGGGAGGTGAAACTTAAGAAGAGGGTTGATGTGACAAGGGATAAAGAAACTGAAATGAAATACAGTACTGTATTGTGCGAGTTTCACATCTTCATAGGTGTAAACAAAAACATATTTTTGGTGAGAGGAAAGGAGTGGTCAGGAGCTTTATTACTTTGCCGCACCCCTGTATTTGTTTAAGGTGGTGTGGCATGGAGTCTCTTGTGCTCTCTTTCAACTACAGTTGGCCTTCAGCTTTCATGAGGGTTGGGGGAGAGGACCCCCGCGAAAGTGGAAAAACCCTGAATATAGGCCTGCTATTTATTTATTTATTTATTTACCCGAGAGAACATTTCTCTAGGCATTTGTAGGTCCTCCAGTGTTTTTCTATGGTATGCTTCTCCTGGAAGTTAACCATAGAATCACGCTGGAAGACCTAGTGATTCCTAGAGAGAACACTTTTCTAGGCATTTGTAGGTCCTCCAGTGTGATTCTGTGATCAACTTCCATTGGAGGACCTAGAAAACGCTTAGTGAGAACATACTTAGTACACTGTAATCAAATCAATGAATGCTTAACCTGTAAATGTAGAGGTACAAGTGTATCTGGTACAGCAGGTTGTGACTTCTAGAGCAGGAGCGGGCAAAGTATAGTCTTCCAGATACTGTTGGACTACAGTTCCCAGCGTTCCTCAACATTGGTTGTGTTGACTAGGGATGATGGCAGTTTCAGGCCAGTGGTCTAGAATGTTTCAGTTTGTTTGTCTCTGTTCTAGGATTAGACTGTTAGTCCATTTCTAAAGGATTTGAGACTGTTGATTACCATTGAGACTGTTGGTATAGTGGTCAGAAAGTTGGACTAGGACTGGGAAACCTGGGGTTGAATCCTCATTTAGCCACGGAATACCATTGGGAGTCTGATGCTCTCTTATCCTGAGAGGAAGCAAATGGCAAACCTGCTCTGAGTAAATCTTGCCAAGCAAATCTTATGGTAGGTTTGCCATATGTCAGAATCAGCTTGAAGGCACATCACTACCACCACAACATCTGTTGATACTGTCTCTCTACACTGTTCGTGATATATATCAGCTACCTCTCAAGAAAACAGAAATTTATGTTTGTATAGGGATGTACATTGTCAAGGGGCTGGAATGTCATTTTTGGTTCTTCCAGACCCTCAGGAGGCTGTACCCACATACCTTGTGAGGCGGCGACTGGAAGTCATATTTCAAGTGACAGGAACTTCAGGTTATGTCAAATGGCTTTTTAAAAAAGTATCAGGATGGGCCCTCCTGAAACAGGGTTTATGGGCTTACACGGTCCCCCCCCCTGGAATTTATTTGTTCTCTTAAATCGTGCATTTTAAACTAAAAGGTTTTTCCCAAAAACCCTTAAAAACAAGGTTCAGGAGGCATTTAGGGGGCAAGGCCTTCATCAGAGGCCACAGGTAGACTGGGACCTGCACAGTTCCTACCCTTCGCTTAATCTGACTTTTTGCTGTGGTAGATGAATCATGGCTGTTGCTTACCACAAGCTTCTGTCTTGCATTTGGCCACAAGAAGTTAAGGCTGGGCATATGCTAAAGCGTTTGTTGATCCGTGACTCCTAATGAAGCACATACTTCTCAGATGGATCACAGTGTTGCCTTGTGAGAGATGTTATGGGAAATTCAGCCTGTGAATTCAATACATCATTAGAGGTACACCAGACTGAATGCAGTGGGGTTTACTTTTGAATAAATAAATACTTATTATTTACGTATGCATGTTTAAGATTACACTATAACATCAATAAATATGTTTAGGATTACAGGATAACATCATTCTGCTAGTTCAAAATACCCCATCCGTAAAGGAGATTACTTGTGTGACAGCAAGACCTTTTCTTCTGGACTAGCTTTAATCCATTGAGGAAGCACACGAGAGCACTCTTAGAATAGTGACTCATGAGGAAACACAGGGGATGAATTCCTTTGAAGGCAAATCTCTCTCTTTCTCTCTCACTCACTCATATAGGTACATCCACACACATTTTCCATTTAGGGTGTGCTGTGTGTTTCCAGTTTTGATTCAAGGGGAGAAAAAGTATTCCCCTGTTATCCGGACTTATGGGAGATGATGAATTAAGCTAAGATAAGGTTAGCTATTTCAATTTGAGGGGCTTGAGTGCAAAGCAGCTTAAGATGCAACTAGCTGCCGAACTTCTTCAAGACCCAAATCCCAGCAAATTGGTTGGAAAAAGCAATCTGAATAAACTGTTTGCTTTAGCCGGGAAGAAGGTAGAAATAAGTTGCTTTGTGTGTTGTCTGTTGTGCAGTAGAATGTGTGCAGCTGCTGCCTCCAAAGAGCTTTCTCCCAGCTGTTGCATACTGGCCTGTCACAATATACTGGAGCATTTTCTTTCCAATTAACTCTCTTAACATTTTGTATTTCTGTGCCTAAAGAAATGAGCTTAGCAGGCCCATGGCAGTTCTCTTTTCTTAATTTTTTTTTAAACAGTTGCTTGCTTCAGATAAAGAGTAGTTTGTAGCTATTAATCATATGAAATGTACCAGAAATATACTGCTGACATTTAAACAGTGTTACAAATATGCTGCTGTATGTTTCTTGGTGGTTGTTATTTTTTCCCTATGGCAAGTACAGTGGGTCCTCGTTATCTGCTGAAGTTTGGTTCTAGGACCCCCATGGATACCAAAATCTGTGGCTGCTCAAGTCCCATTATAGACAATGGCATAGTAAAATGGCTCCCTTTATATAAAATGGCAAACAGCAAGGTTTGCTTTTTGGAATGTTTTTCCCCCCTGAAATATTTTTGAGCTGTGGTTGGTTAATCCGTGGATGCAGAACCCGTGGATACTGAAGGTTGACTGTAGATCAGGATTAAAAAGGAAATGTTGGTAGACTGCACTCTGTTTAACAACTCCATCTAATTTTGGGGTAACTTTCCCAGTTCTGGGGTCTACTTCCTCACTTACTAGATTGAATCTGTCTTTGCTAGCAACAGGCATATTCCAAGTGTATGAAAGGCCATAAAAGGAAATAAGACATGCATTTTTGCCTCTCGTCACATGTTATTTAGATTGTGGACCTCATGATTGGTGCAGTATAACAAAATCCCGATTAGGCTACCAGAAAGAAATGTTATTTCTTGCTATTTCTGAAGCAGCTGGTAATATATATCCATTGACTCTATTGAGGCATTGAAGATAGGAACACAACATATTTCTTGAGTTTAGTAAGTTAACACTATAGCATTGAAAGGAAGTTAATACTGCTCTAATCAGAATAAATGGTTGTATCTGAAAAACGTTTTGGGTTTTCTGAAAAAAAGTAAAATTAGAAAAATTTCCAGTGTTCAAAATAATGTTATCTGATTTAGCACATTTGGTTTAAATATTGTATTCAAGCATGCTTAGAACTTTATGTGGAAATTATTTTACTGGAGTATTTGTAATAATGTAAAGATAATCACTTTATGCATCTATGAGTTTGTGACTGCTGTTTATTCAGTGGAGGAAAAAGGAGACTGCTGGGCTTGAGGATAATGAGAAAGGAAACCCAGGCTAACATCACTGATACTGGGTGGCTGGTTCAGTCTTCACCCACAGGAATCCCCTGGGGTTTGCGGCCTGTGGCTCTCCAGATGTTGCTGGATGACCGATCCTGGCATTTTACATCATTGGCTGTGCTGGAGAGGCCTGACAGAGCTTGCAACCCAACCTCATCTGGAGAGCTGCAGATTGCCTATCCTGCCATAGCGGGCATAGCAGGAATCTTTGCAGAGATACTGTGCCCGTTCTTTAAAGCTTCCTACAGTACATACCTCTCCCTCTTACCTGCCTTGTAGTTAGTTCATAATAATGAGCAGCATGCTATTTCTAAATAGGAAGAGAAAATAGCCAATGACTATGACATGCCTCTGGACAAGGAAGTAGTGCTATGTAAACTACAGTCTTGTATACCCTTACCCATCGAACAGGGTGGGACTTAACCTGTAAGTAGGTATGCACAGACAGAGCCAGTGTGGTGTATCAGTGCTGGACTAGGACAGAGGAAGACCAGGGTTTGAACCCTCACTCAGCCATGGAAACCCACTGGGTGACCTTGGGCAAGTCACACTCTCTCAGCCTTGGGTAAGGGCAAACCTGTGAGCAAATTATGCCAAGAATACCCCCATGATAAGGTCATCTTTGGCTCATCATAAGTCAGAAATGACTTGAAAGCACACGACAACAACAAGGTATGCACAGAATTGCACCTTTAGTGAGTAACCTTTAAACTACAAAGAATTAGACCCAGGTGGTATTTTGCTTGTTCTACCCTCTAACCAGGGAGGTCCCTCCCCCTCTGCCCAAATCAAGAAACAATTGATTTATTCCTTGCTTGGGTTCCTTTTGGGACTGATTACAGTACTTATTTTAGGCTTGTATTTGTGTGGACTTCATCATGGAGGAATGTTAACTTGTATAGGTAGCAGCAGTAATGGGATTGTAAGCACATAATTTATTAGCTTTCTGGGTCTGTTGGCAGCCTGCAGGCCTCTGCCACAGAAGGGATGGAAAGAGCACTGTTTCTGTGTGGAGCCTACAGTGAAGGCCTCTCCCTCTCCTCAGTAACTGCCTTGATATCTGTGGGACTGAGTACTGGATCTTACCTCTACATTAACCTGCGTAGGATTCATGTTTGCCTGCAGCTCCTAAGCATGTGCTTAAATACAAGGCGCATCTGCATGTAGCACTACAGCACTGGATGAGCAAAACAGCCAGTACAGGGATCAAGGATGAAGGATGGGAGTCTACAGAGGGTAAGAATGGAGGGAAAAAATGTAGCAAGGATCATGGAGATTGTAGTTTCTTTGATTCTAGTTCAAAAAATGTACAGTTGACCCTCCATAACCAGCATCCATGGCTTGAAAAGCCAGCATCCATGGCTTGAAAATATTTTTGAAAAATCCAAAAAGCAAACCTTGATTTTGCCATTTTATATAAAGGACACCATTTTACTACGCCACTGTATATAATGGGAGTTGAGCATCTACGGATTTTGGTATCCATGGGGAATCCTGGAACCAAACCCCAGTGGATACCAAGGGCCCACTGTAGTGTGCTGAGAGAACTCTAAGGTTTTCTACTTTTAGACTGTTTTTTTGTAGTGAACTTTGCATCTTGTTTGTTTCTTTTATTCTTAATAGCAAAAAAATGCATGTGTCAAATTGGAACTCCTGACAATTGGCTCTGAACAAAGGGTGAAATGTCTGCTGTCATGCCATTAGGCTCTGTCAGTCAGGAAGCCACAAGGAGGCAAATAGGCAAGGCAACTTCTACTAACGGGCCAGTGACAAGGGGGAGAGGGGGGATGAATAATTTAAAGATGCTGTTGTTAACAGTGTACTTGATTTACTTTCATTTACTTGATTTGTCAGGATAATGATGCTTATTCCCTGTTTACTCAAATGAGAAGCATGCATACTAAGTGTGTGTGTATATGTCTTTGTCAGTATTTCTATATACTGTATTAAAGTCTCCAGGACTGTTGAACTACATAAAGCTATTAGGTAAAGTGAAAGATTTTGGGGTATCATCGGGGGGGGGGAGCTTGTCCTCCCCCCCCCAGCTTCAAATTCATCTTTCACATTTCAGTAACAAACAGGTAAAATGCAATATAGAATCGAGGCACATAGTTGGACATTATTTTGAAAGGACTAGCTAGTAGCTAATGAAACCAGAAGCCAAGCTGAAAATCTGTCTTTTGAGTCCATTGAAGGGGCATTAGCCAGCGTCTCTTGGGTGGAGTGGCATCCCTCTTGACTTGAGAGCAAGTTACAGTGCAAAGCATACAGTCTAACCTGGATGGATCAGTGCTTATAATGTGGCATTAGAAAGTTTAATACATTCTAATGCGTATTAAAGCAAGCAAAGGGTATATCCACACTGCACAATCCTATGGCTCCATCCTGTGGAATCCTGGGATTCCTAGTTTGGGGGCAGATCCTGATGAGAGAATTCTGATTCCTCCCACCTACAGATACCAGAATTCTGTAAGATGAAGCCATTACATTTAAAGTGGGATTCAACCACTGGAATTGTGTAGTGTAGATACACCCATAGACTGATAATATAAATAGTGGTGTTCCCAAAATTTATAGAAGACTTCACTTATCAGTTTTAAAACTATTGTACTGGCCTATTTATTCTTTACTAGGCCTTTAAAAATGGTTTTGAAACCTTACATTTTTTTTTCTTTTTGATTTATTGCAGTACAATAAAGGAATTGTTTTTTAAAATCTTATTAAACTTCACTAAAAATACCAGTAGAGAAGTCCTGGCTTGTATCATGACATGTATCAAAAAGCCCTAATGGGTGCTATTTTTTAACAAACCAAAATGGGGACTTGCCTGTGATGCACTACAGCTCCCATCATTCCTGGGCGTGGGCTGTATTGGCTAGGGCTGATGGAAACCCAGTAATGCCTGGAAGGCTGTAGGTTCAACCACCCCCACTCTGCTGTAGTGGATCACAGACTTACCCCAGTGTCTCATCCCAGGTGTGGAGATAAGATGATGGATTTCCCTATGGTTCTGATGGTATCGAAGGCCCTCAAGTACACAGTGGTGTTACTGGGACATTTTCCCTATCAGCTCTAGGTTCCCTAGATATCATGCTTACACTGAACAGGCAGGAAAAGATGCCAACACCTCAAGCAAATGCACTGACCCAATAAATTAATAAATAAAGTCCACAGATGCAATATGGGGCTCGTGCATTTGGCAGAGGGCAATTTTATTTCTTACCATGGTTAGAATATATCCAGTGACACATCTGTGTAGTACTATTGAAGGTTTTGTGGCTATGTAAGAATGGAGCTTTTTGTACACTTGGCACAGAGAGGGTGCAAAACACACTGTATATCCAGAACCACTTCCCTTTTGGTTTGTCTGCTATCTTCCTGATAGGTTGCATTCCATGCATTCTGTAGCTGGCTGCAATTTGTCCTTCCCCTACTGGTGTAATAGGTGTTGCAGGAGGTTTGGAGATCTGAGGGGTCCTGGTTCCTTGAAAAGGTCTTTTGTTTGTTTGAGAAGAGGGACATTGATAAGAAGAATGACAGCAAGAGAATGTTGCTTTAGTCTACATAAGGGCATAGTGTGCTCTTTGTGGGTTAATGTTCTCAAGGTAAATTTGTATAGGTAGAATTTGGGAGTGAGCAACATGGCTCTAAATATGTGTTATCTTTCACCTCAAAAGGTGACTTCAAGTACACAGCAAGCTGATATCTATCTCTCTTACCAGAAAACAAGTACTGTTTTTAAAACATTATATAAAAGATGGTTATATAATTGTTTCTGAAACAATAAAGCAGAATTGATTTTTTGCTAGCCAAGGTCAGAAGCAGAGAAGGGAGTTATAAACTCTTGCTTATAACTCTAGAGATTCAAAAGCAGCCCCCTGACTTTAGTTCCTTCCAGATGTAGTCCAATACATCTACAGTACTTTATTCCTTATATTTATATCCCACCTTTTCTCCAGTGAACTCAAGGCAGCTTGCATTGTTCTCCTCCTCCCTACTTTCTCCTCACAGCAACCTTGTGAGGTAGATAGGACTAAGAGAGAGTGACTTGTCCAAGGCCACTTAATGAGTTGGGACTAGAGCCTTTATCTCCGGGGTCACAGCCCGACACCGTATCCACTACACAACTATAGCTCTCATCTAGAGGTTACTGGGATGGGAGGAAGGCTGCTCAAGAGAGCATCCAAATATACTTGTTTGCCATTAGGCTGAATGGGACCTCAGTGAACGTACCTGTGTAGCAGTAATTGCTCAGTGTTAGACCTCGTAAACACTGATAGTAGTGTTTATTCTCCATGAATCACTGCACCTACCCATATACAAGGGTACAGCAGTCACTGTGCTTTAACTGTTTGTTTTCATGTCCCATAATTACTGCAAACATGCTGTTAGAGCCAGTGGCAGAAGGAAAAACATTCATTCTTTCCTCCATTTCTCCTTAGTATGTTTAAGAAAGTTCAGTTGGCCAAGAGGTTTGGCTTCTACAGAGATCTTATTAAGTAAGGACATAATAGAGCACTTCTGGATCCCATGCATCATCTTTTTCCTTCTGGAATTTCTGGAAGAAGCTGAAATCGCCTCCCTGTGTTAAAATATCTTTCTGGAAACTGTGATATAAAGAGAATGAAAACAACTACTATTACTACTTCTGGATACTGGAGGGTACATATAGAGCAGGGATGGGAAGGATCCCCTGTTTTGGAGACGTAGCAGAAGGTGAAGACACAGCTTCTACTGTTGCTAGTCACGTCCTACACTGAGCTACTTAATGATCTTATGGCAGCATATTCCTTTGCAAAGACAAATTTCTAACTTGTGGGCTGTGCAGCAGGGTATTCTTGGAGCTTCAAAACTGTGGGAATGAGATATATGGAAAAACTGTAAGAGTATTGTGATGCCGTAGTATGGAATGAAGCAACTTCTGCCATCACTGGCCATAGGAGATGCTTCATTCTATCCTGTGAACTCAGTATATAGAAATTTGGGAATACAGTACTTGCTTAGCAGTAACATGGAAACAATATTACTATTCTTTGTGTTAACAGCTGCTCCTCTCTACGTAGGGATTGGGGGAATATTTATGAGCATCAGCTGAAGACTGTGTTCTCCAGTTTGAGCTGGTAAGACATGTCAGGAAATGACATGGATGTGACCACAAGATGGAGCTGTAAGCTTAGTAATGAAAGTAGTTAAGCTCCAGTGGCAGGTGTGTGTGTGAGTTAGCACTTGAGAGTATGGACATCTGAGATGCTTGATGTAACAGGCATTGTTTAACTGCCTATAAAAAGGAGGTTGGAATTATCTCCAGTGTGGGTTTGTTGTGGATGGTGGTTGGCGAAGCAGTTTGTTGGTTTGAGAGAGATTTATCAGTATTAGAGATGGCTGTTCTATACTCTGTGTATATATTGTAAATATACTGCAAACAAAGATTAAAGCCCTCAAGTTGAGTGAAGGCTGGCCTTGTTGCTGTCTTTATTTGGCAAGCCAGAGCTCAAGGCAGTGTGCTGGGGTGAAGGAATTTTTCCTTCTCAGCCTAACGTCTTTTGCAGAAGTCTCTTCAGAAACCTTCTCCTTGGTATCCTGTCGATGCTGAGTGTTCTGAAAGCAACTGTGGTGTTTTATAGGCTCTAACATATAGGCTTTGTTTGCTTTTTGTTATTGGGATGGTCACCATTCATACTACATCCAGTGGCTTAGGGAGGGCTTTTATGCAGGTTAATTGTAACCTGAGAACAACTTTCATGTGAGAACTTACTCATGCAGTGAGAAAAAATGTAAATAAGTTTGGAAAGAAGTAACCAAGGGGAAACACCTTGCTGGAAACCCCCCTTCACTAGCTATCTTAATACACATTTTCTGTTAAAAGGGTCAGAGGGTTTGGGTTTTTTTCCCCCCATTCAATTCATGGGTAGTCTTTCCACGCTGGTTGAATTCTTAAAGGAAGATCTATAGAGGAGTTTTGCCATGAAAGGTGCATATCCAATGTGTTTCTAGAGTCTAATCTTATCTATATGGCTCTGAAATTAGTACCGTAGTTATAGATTACATGCATGCTTGCTTGATTTTTTTTTGTAATTGCAAGGTACTTTGCATAGATTTATCTTGATTGTAAAGCACTGTGATAAACACAGATGAATGGCTCAGTGTGATGGTTTTAAACTAGGGTGGAAGGTTTCTTGCTGCCATGCTTACCTTGCAGAAATGCACTTGCCTATGAGATTGAGTCTGACCCAGTTTATGCTAGTTCTCTTCCACAGTAGAACTTGTTCATGTGTGAGCATGCACATCATGCACAGTAAGCAATTATTTTTAAAATGCATAATAAAACTGACAAAACCCAGAAAACTCTGTAGCCTATAATACCAGACTCAAATTAGCATGAATATAGAATAGCGTTAAAGTGCCAAAAATTATTTAAATGCCTAGGAAAGTAAAAACAAGGCTGCCCCTTTTTGGAAAGTCAGGTAAATTGGGATCAGAGAAAGTCAAGAAAATTGTTCAGAAGCTCAGTAAATATACTCACATAATGACATAAGAGACTTTTTGGAGATCCTTTTGCCACAAGGCAGT
The DNA here is from genome assembly GCA_030847615.1 of Gambelia wislizenii. Taxonomy (NCBI): domain Eukaryota; kingdom Metazoa; phylum Chordata; class Lepidosauria; order Squamata; family Crotaphytidae; genus Gambelia; species Gambelia wislizenii. Next base: position 364,015,636 of record JAUMIR010000001.1, read on the forward strand.
CTACCCTTTTGGATAAACAGCAGAATTCATGTGTAGTAAGTATAATGTAATGAAGTACAGTTGTCCCTCTGTATCCACAGATTTGGCGTCCACGGATTTAAGTATTCACGGCTTGAAAATATTCTTTAAAAAATAATAATCCAAAAAGCAAACCTTGATTTTGCCATCTTATATAAGGGACACCATTTTGCTATGCTATTGCATATAATGGGAATTGAGTATTCATGGATTTTGGTATCCATGGGTGGGTGGGGGTCCTGGAACCAAATCCCAGCAAATATGAAGAGACAGCTGTACTGGTACATTATGATATATCTACCGGTCCCAGTTAGCTTGTTAATTGGAGTGGGGGAAGTGTGTTCAGTCTTCCCAGGTGTTCCCATGACACTTAACTCCTGAAAAATTAGCTAAAATGTTTAAAAATTGTTCAAATTTATGCTGGAAATGTAAGGATCATATAGGCACATCCGTCCACTTATGGTGGAAGTGTACAAAAACACAAAGATTTTGGTCCAAAATCAATACAAAATGGAAAAAATATTAGGATTCAGAATAAAACAAAGACTGGAACTATACTTATTAAATATGTTAGATCTAGATAACAAACGAAATAAAGCATGGTAAATTAATAACTTATTTAGTAACTGCAGCAAGATTGGTCTGCGCAAGGCAATGGAAATCCAAAAAAATACCAACATGTATGGACTGGATTGAGAAAGTAATGGAGGTGGCACAAATGGATAAATTACAGTAACAAACTTAATAAGAGGAAGTGCTATGGAAAACTTCATGAAAACTTGGGAGCCATTTATAAAGTACTTAAAATGTATAGGAGGGGATACATGTACATTAGGATTTAACATTTAAGGAATATTGTTATTATTGTTATTATTAGGGAAGTTATTACTCTTTTTATTCTGTAACTTAGGTAGGAAGGTGAATTATTAATAGGTTGACAAATAGATGTACTACGTGAAATGATAGAAAAAGAAGAGGTGGAAACTTAGATAATTTAAATATAGAAGCAATTTAGGAATGTGTGGGATGTCTTTTTGTTTTAAGAGGAGGGTGGGGTTTTTGTCTAATTATATGTTATATGTTTAAGTTTTGTTTGTTGTTATTTTGTTTTGAGGTGTTTTGAATTGTTGGTATAAGGAGGCTAAATGTGTCTATGATGTCTATATGTTTAAGTTTATATGGCAAAAGACTTAATAAAAAATTAGAATTTTAAAAAAAGAAGGTGTTGGAACTCTCCAATTTCAATCAGGCAACCCTAATTTTCTGTAGGTCTAGATGGCAGGAACAATCCGTAAGCATTGGGAACCTAGGACCGCCCAGCTTCGAGCAGGAAGTAGTGCAAAGCCTCTTGGGAGATTTCAGTTCTTTGTTCTCCAGTTCTCCTCTCCCACGAGGTCAGTTCTACTTCCTGCTCAGCCCAGCGAAGCAGGTTTTCCAACTCCTCCGGATTGGTACCGCCATTTTTTCTTAACTTTTGCCTTTCTTTCCACCCCCCCCCACCAACTTCAACTCTGCTCTGCCCCTTTCGCTGTCTCTCCTGCTCTTTAAAAAAAAAAAAAAAACGCCTTTTGCGCTCTCCTTCCCCGCTTCCCCCCTCTCCCCCTCCCACGGTGCTTTCTCTCTCTCGGGCTCCCCCCCCGCCCTAGCGGAGTTTTTCCGAGCCCCCTCCCAGCCAACCCTCCCGGCACACGCGGTTCTCCGCGACCGCCCGCCCTAGCGGAGCTTTGCCCAGCCCCCTCCCGGCCAACCCTCCCGGCGCACACAGCTCCCGGCGACCGCCTCGCCTCAACCCGCCCGGCACACGCGGCTCCCCGCGGCCGCCTCTCACCCAGCCGTGACCGCGCTGCCCTACCCCCGCAAGCCAAGCGGCCGAGGCGCCCGCGCACGCTCTCCCCACACGCGCCTCTCTCCGGCCGCTCCGCGACCGCCTCTCCCCCAGCCGCGAACGCGCTGCCCCCCCTCGCAAGCCGCGCGGCACGCTCTCCACACACGCGCCCCTCTCCGGCCCCAGGCATGAAGGGATGGGAGGCATCAGGGGACCTGCAGAAGGCGCTGCGCAGGGGGCCAAGAGGCAGCAGAAAAAGAGGGCGGAAGGGCGTTCTGGCACCCACAATGGTGACCACGAGCTTCCCTCTACGAGCACCGCCACCGACGGCCTAGTACCGGCTTTGGTGCCTCAACGACGGGCAGCACAGGTGGCGGAGAAGGCCCTGGCCAGTGGCCGCCCTCTGAGCGCGCCCAGAGCCCTAACCCAGTGGCTGCAAAGGGAAGAAAAGCGCCACGAGGGCCAGGGAACCGCGGGGGCCGAGGTCTCTTCCCTGCCCCCCCGGAGCTCCCACAAATACCCCGGCCTACAGGACGAGTCCCAGGAGAAGACGCAGGACAAGGTAGGGGAAGCGACGATTTCCAGGTCCAGGCTTATCCTGGACACTTTGGAATTTTCTAGCGAGGGGGAGGAGGAGGATGAGTACGGGGACATCCCAAACGAAGCAGAAGAGCCCGTCCAAATAGACGGCCGAGATAGCAACGGGAACCCTAAGGATCTGGTTACCCAGGAGGGGGAGGAGGGAATATCAGGACGGGGGAAGAGTAAGGAAAACGAAGTGAAGGCTAAGAAACAGTCCATCAAACTAGCCCTGGCAATGTTGTCTGAAGCACTCCTGTCGGACCAGGAGGAAGAGCAGGAGCCACTCCCGAGTTTAGCAGCATTGCTGAGGAAGCGTAAGGAAAGGGGAAAGACACCCATTCCAAGGAAAAGCAAGGCCCCCCTCCCCCCCAGTAGGCCAACCGGGAAGGGTAAGGGGAAGCAACGGGAAACCCCTGTAGTGCCCCCCACAGGCAAAAAGAGAAAGGAGCCGCCTTCGAGGCACTCATCCGAGGAGTCGGATGGAGCCTCAGAAGGGGAGGACCTACTCACACATGCCATCCCGGACCTAGACGACGCAGCGGACAACGACGGGGCAGGGACCCCCGACAGGGAGGAAGGGGAATTGTCAGACTCTGACAATTCAGACAACGAGGCAGCGGACAGAATTTTCCAAGGGGATAAGTTCTCATACCTCCTCAGCAGGGCCTTGTCAGCACTGGGGATCTGCCCCCCCATTGCCAAAGAAGACACAACTGAAGACCCCCACGCTCCCAAGAGCGAGAGGGCGGCAGCACTGATGCCGTCAAACAAGTCAAAGAGGCCACTCTTCCCCTTCCCAAGGTCCTTCTGGAACTTGGTGGCAGAGGAGTGGGACAAGCCAGCCTTGGGAAGGCGGGGCATGTCAGCGGCTCAGAAGTTCTACAACTTCCCCAAGGAGATACTTGACAAACTAAGGACCCCGGTGGTCGACCGGCCGGTCGTATCTATGGTCTCCAACTCCCTGGCACCCAGGGAAGGAGACGGCGCCCTTAAGGACTCAGACGAGAAAAGGGCCGATATTGCCCTGAAGAGATCATTCGATGCATCCGCCCTCGGAATTAGGTCCGCACTGGCAACGGCCCTGATCTCCCGGGCCGCCATAATATGGCTGCAAGAGGTTATGGAAGCAGAAGAACTAGACACTGGCGCTCTGGACAAGGCCTTCAGCAGAATCCGTCTCGCACTCCACTTCATTGCCGACGCATCTCAGGACTCACTAACATGCGGCCAGGGCCTCAGGGGCAGCCAACTTAGCAAGACGATCACTCTGGGTGAAACAATGGGATGCGGACGGCAAGTCTAGGAACGCCTTGGCCACAGCATCATTCAAAGGGACAAAACTGTTTGGCGAGGAAGCCCTCAAGGACATCCTAGTGGAAACGAAGGACAAGAAACAAGCCATGCCCTCGTCAGGCCGAAAGCAACTTAAGAAGCCTTTTCGACGGTCACACCCGGCCAACTCGTCCTTTCGTCATTACAGGGGAAATGGAAGAAGAACAGACTACAGGTCCAGTAGACCAGCATGGGCTAAAACCAACTACGTCATTCGCCACACACCCTTTGTCAGCCCCCCCCAGTCGCAGGGGAGGGGGAACACAGCAGCAGCGGGGTTCCTCCCGACAACAATCCTGACTCGGAAAGATCTCCAGTGGGGGGAAGGCTGTCAAGGTTCCTGGACGTCTGGCTAACTACAACATCGGACAAGTGGGTGCAGGAAACGATCGCACACGGTTACAAAGTGAAGTTCAATACAAGACCCAGGAACAGGTTCCTACCCGCACCCGTCCCCCTAAACCAACAGAAGGCGCGGAACTTAAGGACAGCAATAAACCACCTACTGGAGATAGAAGCCATAGAAGAAGTACCAGACACGCAACGTTTCTTAGGGGTGTACTCCTACTTCTTCACAGTACCAAAAAAAGATGGAAATCTAAGGTCCGTACTAGACCTCAAGTTCACGAACTCCTTCATTACCTACAAGCGTTTCAAGATGGAATCGCTGTCATCCATACGGGAGGCGGTACAGGAAGGAGACTTCCTGGCCTCTCTCGACCTATCGGAAGCATACCTACACATAAAGATGCACCCAGAAAGCAGGCGCTTCCTCAGATTTGCGTTCGGAGACGAACACTACCAGTTCCGGGCGCTCCCCTTCGGACTAGCGACGGCACCAAGGGTCTTCACCAAGGTGATGGTGGTGATAATCGCTCACCTGAGAACAAAAGGGACACACCTGTACCCTTACTTGGACGACATTCTCCTAAGAGCATCGTCAAGGGACAGGGCCCTCAAAGACCTGAAGATAACCATCAGGTGTCTACAGAATCACGGGTTCATGATAAACTTCAGAAAGAGCACCCTAGTGCCATCGCAATCTATAGTCCACTTAGGAGTCCAGATAGATACAGTAGCCTACTCCGTCGCCCTGTCCACGGAAAGACAATTGGCCATCAGGAAGGAAGCCGCAATAGCAAAAGAAAGCGGAGGGCCCAGATCGCGCTCCTAGCGCGGCTTTTCGGGCTCATGATATCATCCATACAGGTGGTCCCGTGGGCGAGGTTCCACTCCAGGCCTCTCCAGGCACTGCTACTCCCCCACCAGGAAAGAATATCCTGCAAAGAGAGGCTGTCCATAGACATCCCACCCGCAGTGAGACACTCCTTCACGTGGTGGACACGGACAGAAAACATATCCAAAGGGTCCCCACTGACAATTCCACAGCAAGTAGTGGTGACATCAGACGCCAGTCTACGAGGATGGGGGGCACATTGCCAGGACATGGCAGTGCAAGGCCTATGGTCAAGAGCCGAACAGGAACACAGCATCAACTGGCTGGAGCTCAGGGCAGCCAGACTGGCACTGGAGTACTTCTCCGACACACTGAAGGGACAGCATGTGCTGCTCCTCACCGACAACACAACGACGCGATCATACATAGCGAGGCAAGGCGGGTCCAAATCCAGGTCACTGCACTCGGAAGCAGTAACGCTGCTACTTTGGGCGGAAAGGACACTACTATCCCTGACGGCCCAACACCTTCAAGGGGAAGCCAATACCCAAGCGGACTTCCTGAGCAGACACACGGTTCTCCCGGGAGAGTGGGAACTGAACCAGGAGACCTTCAATCACATCCAAGCGAGGTTTGGAGAAATGTCAGTAGACATGTTCGCGTCCCACCTCAACGCCAAACTGAACCGCTTCTTCACCAGATTCTTTCACCCGAGAGCGGAGGGAACCGACGCCCTCCGGTCCCAGTGGCCAACAGGTCTCCTGTATCTGTTTCCTCCATTTCCCCTCATAGGGAAAACGTGCAGGAAAGTACGGGCGGAAAGAGCACAAGTGGTCCTGATCGCCCCACACTGGCCACGGCGACCATGGTTCTCCGACCTGACAGAGATGTCGGTCGACACACCCGTGAGACTCTTTCCACGCCAGGACCTCCTCCTACAGGGCCCGGTGGCGCACCCCGATGTGTCATGGCTCCAGCTGACAGCATGGAGATTGAGCGGAGAGCACTGAGAGCCTGCGGGTACGAAGACAACGTAATACAAACCTTACTGGCATCACGTAGACCATCAACAAGGAGGATATACCAAGCGACCTGGAAAGTGTTCTCGCAATGGTGCGCAGACGCACAGATAAACCCCCTGAAAGCCTCGACGAAACATATCCTGGAATTCCTGCAAGGAGGCCTCGAAAAGGGCCTCCGACCCAACACATTGAAGAGACAGGTAGCCGCACTGGCGGCATTCATACAGTGCCCACAGGGAAACAGAATCTCGGCACACCCACACATCAGGAGGTTTCTGAGAGGGGCGACCCTTATATCCCCACCAGTGCGCCACAGATTCCCGTCATGGAACCTCTCCCTGGTGCTCCGTCAATTAACCAAAAGCCCATTCGAACCCCTGAGAAGAGTCCCTCTAAGAATAATGACAATTAAGGTGGCCTTCCTAGTGGCAATCACATCGGCCCGGAGAGTATCGGAACTCACGGCACTGTCTATCAGGGAGCACCTATGCTCCTTCGAAGAGGATGCGGTGTACCTCAGACCCGACCCATCCTTCAAACCGAAGGTGATCTCGGACTTCCACGTATCACAGCAGATAGTCCTACCCTCCTTCTGCCCCAGGCCATCTCACCCCACAGAGAAACTGTGGCACAAACTGGACGTCAGGAGGGCCCTGAGGATCTACATTAAACGCACAGCGGCATTCAGACGCTGCGATTCACTGTTTGTGTCATTCACACCGGCATCCATGGGCGCTAAGGTATCTAGACAGACCCTGGCAACATGGTTCAAGGCGTGCATTTTTCTGGCCTACGACACTGCGAACACACCACGCCCATCCGGGGTGATGGCACACTCCACCAGGTCAGCAGCAACATCGGCAGTGTTCTCAACGAACGCACCCATTCATAAAATCTGCAGGGCCGCGACATGGGCCACTCCATCCACCTTCGTTAGGCACTACAAGGTGGATAAATTCAGGGTACCCGATGCCACCTTTGGGAGAAGAGTCCTCCACGAGGTGGTACACCAGCAGGGAAACTAAAGAACAGTCACTCCCACCCAAGGGAAATAGGGGGCTTGGGTACGTCCCAATGCTTACGGATTGTTCCTGCCATCTAGACCTACAGAATGTTACATTGGGTACTTACCGTGAAGGTACTTTCTGTAGGATAGATGGCAGGAACAATCCGGCCCGCCCCGTGACTGACATACGAGACTATTTCAAGGGGTACAAGGGGGTTCTAACCATGCATGTATCATGTACCTTTATCTCAACAGCGAGGAGTTTTTGCTTACCTTTTTCACAGGGCTTTGCTAGTCAGAGAACTGACCTCGTGGGAGAGGAGAACTGGAGAACAAAGAACTGAAATCTCCCAAGAGGCTTTGCACTACTTCCTGCTCGAAGCTGGGCGGTCCTAGGTTCCCAATGCTTACGGATTGTTCCTGCCATCTATCCTACAGAAAGTACCTTCACGGTAAGTACCCAATGTAACATTCTGTGAGCAGAAAACTTTCCCTTAGCCTGTCTTCTGTTATCTCTGCAAAAATAGGTTTGTTAAGCACTACACAAATCAGTGTGGTGTGAGGGAGGAAGACTTTGTGTACACCAGCAACAAGGTGTAAGCCAGCATGTACAAGGTTGTTGTGGTTTTTTTTTTTAAAGCAGGGGTATCAACTTTGTGTTTGGGGGCAGACTGTACACTATTTGGAGGCAGCTGTGACTCTCATTGGCAGGAATTAGACTTATTGAAGGTGATGACCATGCTGGCTGGGAGGATTTTTGGAATTGCAGTCCAAACAAATAGTTTTTCCATGCTGTGGCCAAACAACAGGAGAAACATTGGTTCATGCCATCTTTGTGAACTTCCAGAGGCTTACATTGACAAGGAACAAGCAACACCTGCTCTGTAATACCAGCACCCACTGTATCTCTAGGATACACTGTTTCGAATTGTTGTAAAGCACCATGTAAATTTATGGTGCAATATAAAGCAATAAATCAATAAATGTTGATGATAACTACTGAAATATGTTATAAAACAATATTAAATGTTAAAATCTAGATTTTGGGGGGAGGGGGTTGCCGATAATCTGCTCAACCCAGTCCCATATACTTTTGTCCCGGTTTTGTGGAAGAGAATTATGACAACCCTAGATGATGGCTACTTTCTGTAGGTCTAGATGGCAGGAACAATCCGTAAGCATTGGGAACCTAGGACCGCCCAGCTCGAGCAGGAAGTAGCGCAAAGCCTCTTGGGAGATTTCAGTCCTTTGTTCTTCGGTTCTCCTCTCCCACGAGGCCAGTTCTACTTCCTGCTCAGCCCAGCGAAGCAGGTTTCCCAACTCCTCCGGATTGGTATCGCCATTTTTTATTCACGTTTACCTTTTTCTTTCTCCACACTCCGACTCTACCCTCTCCCCTCCGCCTGCTCCTACTGCCTTTAAAAAAAAACAACTTCCTTCCACGCTCCCCTTCTCTGCTTCACCCCCCCCACTCCTCCTCACCCCAGCCGACCTTCCACCCGCCCGGCGACCACTTCCCTCCCCCGGCGGTGCTCTCCCCCGCTCGGCCTCTCCCCCCCCTTACCCAGTGGAGCCTTGCCGAGTCCCCACTCCTCCTCACCCCAGCCGACCCTCCACTCGCCCGGCGAACTCTTTCCTTCCCTGGCGGTGCTTTCCCCCGCTCGGCCTCTCCCCCCCCACCCAGCGGAGCCTTGCCGAACCCCCTCCCAGACAACCCTCCCGGCCCGCGCGGCTCCTCGCGGCTGCCTCTCCCACCCCCCGGCCCGCGCGGCTCTCCACGACCGCTCCCCCCCCAGCCGTGATCGCGCTGCCCTCAGCGGCGCCCCACACGCTTCCGCCGCACGCGCCCCTTTCTGGCCACGAGTAAGCCGAGCGGCAGCCGCACGCGACTCTCTCTGGCCCCAGGCACACCAGCTGCGCCGCGGTCGCGGTCCCCCGGTATCCACACCATTTGGATACAGAGGGGATGGGAGGCATCAGGGGGCCTGCAGAAAGCGCCAAACAGGGCGCCAAGAGGCAGCAGAAAAAAGGGGCGGAAGGGCGCTCTGGCACTCACAGCGGTGACCATGAGCTCCCCTCCACGAGTGCTGCCGCCGCCGGCCTCATACCGGCCCTGGTTCCCCAACGATGGGCAGCACAGGCGGCAGAGAAGGCCCTGGCCAGTGGCCGCTCTCTGAGCGCGCCCAGAGCCCTAATCCAGTGGTTGCAAAGGGAAGGAAAGCACCACGAGGGCCAGGGGACCGCGGGGGCCGAGGTCTCTTCCCTGCCCCCCCCGGAACTCCCATAAATACCTCGACCTGCAAGATGAGACCCAGGAGAAGACGCAGGACAAGGTAGGAGGAGCGACGATTTCTAGGTCCAGGCTTATCCTGGACACTTCGGAATTTTCTAGTGAAGGGGAGGAGGATGAGTACGGGGACATTCCAGACAAAGTGGAAGGGCCTGTCCAGCCTGATGACCGAGATGGCATTGGGAACCCCAAGGATCTGGTCACCCAGGAGGGGGAGGAGGGAGAACCAGAGCAGGGGAAGAGCAAGGAGAACGAGGCCAAGGCTAAGAAACAGTCCATCAAATTAGCCCTGGCAATGTTGTCCGAAGCACTCCTGTCTGACCAGGAGGAGGAACAGGAGCCACTCCCGAGTTTAGCAGAGTTGCTGAGGAAGCGTAAGGAAAGGGGAAAGACACCCATCCCAAGGAAAAGCAAGCCGCCCCCCCAGTCGGCTGACCGGGAAGGGCAAGGGGAAGCAACGGGAAACCCCTGTAGTTCTCCCCACAGGTAAAAAGAGAAAGGAGCCACCCTCGAGGCACTCATCCGAGGAGTCGGATGGAGCCTCAGAAGGGGAGGACCTACTCACGCACGTCATCCCGGACCTGGATGACACAGTGGACAACGATGGGGCAAGGACCCCCGACAGGGAGGAGGGGGAATTGTCAGACTCTGACAATTCAGACAACGAGGCAGCGGACAGAATTTTCCAAGGGGATAAGTTCTCATACCTTCTCAGCAGGGCCTTGTCAGCATTGGGGATCTGCCCCCCCACTGCCAAAGAAGACACAACTGAAGACCCCCACGCTCCCAAGAGCGAGAAGGCGGCAGCACTGATGCCGTCAAGCAAGTCGAAGAGGCCACTCTTCCCTTTTCCAAGATCCTTCTGGAACTTGGTGGCAGAGGAGTGGGACAAGCCAGCCTTGGGAAGGCGGGGCATGTCAGCTGCTCAGAAGTTCTACAACTTCCCCAAGGAGACACTCGACAAACTAAGGACCCCAGTGGTCGACCGGCCGGTCGTATCCATGGTATCCAACTCCCCGGCGCCCAGGGAAGGAGACGGCGCCCTTAAGGACTCAGACGAGAAAAGGGCCGATATTGCCCTGAGGAGATCATTCGATGCATCTGCCCTAGGTATCAGATCCGCACTGGCAATGGCCCTGATCTCCCGGGCCGCCATAATATGGCTGCAAGAGGTTATGGAAGCAGAAGAACTAGACACTGGCGCTCTGGACAAGGCCTTCAGCAGAATCCGTCTAGCACTCCCATTTCATTGCCGACGCATCTCAGGACTCACTAACATACGCGGCTAGGGCCTCAGGGGCAGCCAACTTGGCAAGACGATCACTCTGGGTGACACAATGGGATGCGGACGGCAAGTCTAGAAATGCCTTGGCCACAGCATCTTTCAAAGGGACAAAACTGTTCGGCGAGGAGGCCCTCAAGGACATCCTAGTAGAAACGAAGGACAAGAAACAGACCATGCCCTCGTCGGGCCGAAAGCAAATTAAGAAGCCCTTTCGACGGCCACATTCGTTCAACTCTTCCTTTCGTCATTACAGGGGAAACGGAAGAAGAACAGACTACAGGTCCAGTAGACCAACATGGGCTAAAACCAACTACGTCATTCACCACACACCCTTCGTCAGCCACCCCCCTAGTCGCAGGGGGGGGGAAACCCAGCCACAGCAGGGTTCCTCCCGACAACAATCCTGACTCGGAAAAATCTCCAGTGGGGGGAAGGCTGTCAAGGTTCCTGGACGTCTGGCTAAATACAACATCGGACAAGTGGGTACAGGAAACGATCGCCCACGGTTACAAAATAAAGTTCAATGCAAGACCCAGGAACAGGTTCCTACCCGCACCCGTCCCCTCAAACCATCAGAAGGCGCGGAACTTGAGGACAGCAATAAACCACCTACTGGAGATAGAAGCCATAGAAGAAGTACCAGACACGCAACGTTTCTCAGGGGTGAACTCTTACTTCTTCACAGTACCAAAAAAAGATGGAAGTCTAAGGTCTGTACTAGACCTCAAGTTCACAAACTCCTTCATTACTTACAAGCGTTTCAAGATGGAAACACTGTCGTCCATACGGGAGGCGGTACAGGAAGGAGACTTCCTGGCCTCTCTCGACCTATCGGAAGCATACCTACACATAAAGATGCACCCAGAAAGCAGGCGATTCCTCCGATTCGCGTTCGGAGACGAACACTACCAGTTCCGGGCTCTCCCTTTCGGGCTTGCGACGGCACCAAGGGTCTTCACCAAGGTAATGGTGGTGATAATCGCTCACCTGAGGACAAAAGGGATACACCTGTACCCTTACTTGGACAACATCCTCCTAAGAGCACCGTCGAAGGACAGGGCCCTCAAAGACCTGAGGATAACCATCAGGTGTCTACAGAATCACGGGTTCATGATAAACTTCAGAAAGAGCACCCTAGTGCCATCGCAATCTATAGTCCACTTAGGAGTCCAGATAGATACAGTAGCCTACTCCGTCGCCCTGTCCACGGAAAGACAGTCGGCCATCAGGAAGGAAGCCGCAATAGCAAGAGGAAGGCAGAGGGCCCAGATCGCGCTCCTAGCACGACTCTTCGGGCTCATGATATCAGCCATACAGGTGGTTCCATGGGCGAGGTTCCATTCCAGGCCTCTCCAGGCACTGCTACTCCCCCACCAGGAAAGAATCTCCCGCAAAGAGGCGCTTCTCATAGACATCCCATCCACAGTGAGACATTCCTTCACGTGGTGGACACGGACAGAAAACATATCCAAAGGATCCCCACTGACAGTTCCACACCAGGTAGTGGTGACTTCAGATGCCAGCCTACGAGGATGGGGGGCGCATTGCCAGGACATGGCAGTGCAAGGCCTATGGTCAAAAGCCGAACAAGAACACAGCATCAACTGGCTGGAGCTCAGGGCAGCCAGACTGGCACTGGAATACTTCTCCGACACACTGAAGGGACAGCATGTGCTGCTCTTCACCGACAACACAACGACGCGATCGTACATAGCAAGGCAAGGCGGATCCAAATCCAGGTCACTGCACTCGGAGGCAGTAACGCTGCTACTCTGGGCGGAGAGGACAGTATTGTCCCTGACGGCCCAACACCTTCAAGGGGAAGTCAACACCCAAGCGGACTTCCTGAGCAGACACACAGTTCTCCCGGGAGAGTGGGAACTGAACCAAGAGACCTTCGATCACATCCAAGCGAGGTTCGGGGAAATGTCAGCAGACATGTTTGCGTCTCACCTCAACGCCAAGCTGAGCCGCTTCTTCACCAGATTCTTTCATCCGAGAGCGGAGGGAACCGACGCCCTCCGGTCCCGGTGGCCAACGGGCCTTCTGTACCTGTTTCCTCCATTCCCCCTCATATAGGGAAAACGTGCAGGAAAATTCGGGCGGAGAGAGCACAAGTGGTACTGATCGCCCCACACTGGCCACGGCGGCCATGGTTCTCCGACCTGACAGAGATGTCGGTCGAGACACCAGTGAGACTCTTTCCATGTCAGGACCTCCTCCTACAGGGCCCGGTGGCACACCCCGACGTGTCGTGGCTCCAGCTGACAGCCTGGAGATTGAGCGGAGAGCACTGAGAGCCTGCGGATACGAAGAGAATGTAATACAAACCCTACTGGCCTCACGCAGACCGTCAACGAGGAGGATATATCAAGCGACCTGGAAAGTATTTTCGCAATGGTGCACAGACGCACAGATAAACCCCCTGAAAGCCTCAACGAAACATGTCCTGGAATTTCTCCAAGGAGGCCTTGAAAAGGGCCTCCGACCCAACACGCTGAAGAGACAGGTAGC